>CM057349.1:249886766-251086766 GCA_030015575.1 Agapanthus africanus
TGCATTTTTCCTAGCATGAAATGAGATCAAGAAAAATCCCACAAGCTCAAAATGAAACTCTCTCATATATTTCTCACAAGTGTAGCCCTCTCTCTTAAAAAGTGAGAATGGTGGAAGAATGATATATCAAACATAACAAGAAGGGAGGTGAGTGTAGGAAAAGGTGGAGGGTGACCCCTCCCTTCAAGGTAAACCTCAAATCAAACCCTTAATCAACCCATATCCTATCAAATCTCATTAATGAAAAAACCATCATGAAAAAGCAAAGATGCTTATCCTATCATAATGAATACATTTGCAAGAAACCCCCTCCACAAATGTTATCTGCACAATTGCAAATAACCCCCTCCATCGGAAAAGTCCGGCCGGGAAAGAACAAAGGAAAACCGGCCGGAACGGAATGCAAAATGGCAACTCCAGAAAACTGGTCCCGTAATAAATTACAGGAAAACCCCGATACTGTGCATACACACCCGCATCTGTATTCCGACCGGATATAAATGCAATGAGACAAAATCTACACTGTACTATACTAGGATCCGGCTTAAACCAAAGCCGGCTAGTAAAATCCGTTCGATCCTGATCCGTGCAATACCGCACGTATCTGATCGAACCGTGCCATATAACTATACGGCCTCTAGTACTAACCGTCCGATCCTGATCCGTGCAATACCGCACGTATCTGATCGGACCCTGCCATATCTCCATACGGCCTCTACAGCGTTTCGTCCGAAAGCTGAGTAACTGAATGTGTGGTGGACTCTAAAGACTCGTCAATACTATGGCTGTGGATTTAACCACTAGCACGTCAGAGGTATAAGCCAATACGTAACGGGCCACCAGCTATTGACCAAAAGGGACGTCGATGAGCGAACTCATCCTGACACCCTACTGAGCCTGTCAGTGACAATATCCGTACAGTCCGGTCCGTTCGTCTATGAGTATCGCATGGCGGGCCTAGGGGGTTGGTAAAAATCAGACCCCCAAAAGCGGTACAAGTCGTGTCGGAGTGTAGCCCAGAACACCCTGAGATACTACTGGAATACCTACCAGTAAATCTCCTGCCTTGGCCAAGGACTTCGTGTAATGGCTCTCCTAGACACAGCGCGACCTCACCCCCAATACCGGGAGAGACGAACCCCTGCAGATCCGCTCACTGCCTCCATGTGGCTCGGGACTGTACCCAACTAAAACCTATTTGCACGACTCCTTTGAGCCGTGGTAGGATAGTAATCAAAACACAGTGGGAACTCACACGAGACAAATGACGATCTCAGGTCGATGAACTAACCTGTACACATGTCACCAGGGAACTGCTATCTGACGTCTGGTATAATCCCAACTAGCAGGTTCCCGGTGAGTCCTGTCCGGTGTACTCATAACCCAATGAGCACCTGTATACATCTTAGGTGAACCAACTGACACCAGTGGCTTGTGAGACCAGCCACCGCCCCTCGTCGGGGTCTCGACTGTATACACTAGTCTACTCTGGAGAAACGATGCCCTGTCTCGAATCTCCCACGACTAGGGACCTTTTAAGGATGTGCTTATAGACCCCAGCTCCCACTTATATGATCGCCCTCATACTGCTGGTGGTCAAGCAAGAATCCTAGGGGCTCTACCAACGTGTAATAGCGACTTGTCAGGTCACCTAAAGCAGTACACGATGATAAAGATAAACCAGATAGCATACTATCATCTCGAGTAAGACTGTCATACCGGGATAGGTCCTCCCTCAATCATTGCAATCGCGTGCCTGTGATCCAATAATTGACTCTGAGGGCACTATCTCCAACAATCTCCCACTTGCACTCAAGGCTAATTATTGCGATGTCGCATACTCACAGCCCGTGTGATACCGAACACCCAACTCCTCTACTAGTCAGTCTCACAAAGCCTGTTTGCGAAACTCTTGCGATCGAGGAATAGCCTCAGTGAGTGGATCCGCCTGGATGTTTCTTTCTATGTCTCTCTATATCTCAAGTTCGCGGAGAAAGCCATCTCCCGAAATGAGCAATACCTGTCTTAGAATGTCTGGATGTCTGATGGGACCTAGTTCATAAATGAACTCCAAATCCAAACTTCTTCGACAGTATCGTCAACTGAACTTAATCAGTATCCTGCGCCATGCCACCCTCAGTATTGCCTTGGACCACCTGTCCAAAACACTGCCCCTCGTCAGAAGGAAAAACTATAACTCTGACAACCTCCTTGTCGTCCGGGTCACCTTGGAAGCCTGGAATGATAACTGTCTCCCAAAGAGGCTATCGTTATCATATCCCTAGAACATGCACTTATGTTCTAAAACTGCTTCCGATTGTTTCTCCAGGATTGGATCAATATCAACTTATTGCATCTTGTGCAAGAATAACATCTGGTGTGGTACTTGACATCTCATGATTGACTCAATTGCCTAAGCAAGTGATCTGCCAATCATGCACATCCCTCTCCCCTTCAGTCTGTAAGACACCTTTAGAGTGGGTGACTCCATCACCTGCAGGTACACTACCGTGCCAGGAGTCGTCCATTCTAAATACTCTTAGAATGTTGTCAAAGTACCCTGATTGGGAAACCACCCAAATCTAGATCTAAAACCATAGATCTAGTAACCAGTATGTCTGATATAATGTCCAAGTCCCATGTGGAGAAACCACTGTGTGACGACCATAGTATAACCGATCGTAGTATAGGAGTTTCTTTTCCTACTCTGTGTATGTCATCCAAATACCAGGATATCACACCCTACTACCTTCTCAACAGATCCATCCCCTATTCTGATGACGTCAAACCTATGACTGTCACATCAGAAATAGATGATCTATCTCCGCTATATCTGCTTTAGTCTATAAATAGACATAAGCCTGATGTCCACCAATGCTTCCGCTTCTCCCACTGACTACGACAACCCTCTGGCAGAGTCATATAGACGTGCACTTCTAAAGCTAGTTTAGAACGACGCTATACTCATCCTCCCACCGGGTCTCGCAGCCTGGAACAACAGCAATGGCAAGTGTGGGTAAACAAGAACTTCCCTGTCACCGTCCTTGAGGCTACCGGAGTACCTCTCGGGTGCCTGAAGTTACCCACCGTATCTGCGGAGTGGCCAATGGAATGTCAAATCAGATTGAATCTTTAGGTTCCTTATCAAATCTTCAGTAATCGTTTGCGGTTCTGGAATCACTTCCAGTTCTACCATACTCCCACTACTGTTTTTGAAAAAAATCCATTTTTAATAAAACTGTGGCGAGTCTAGAACAATATTTCTATTGATCTGCCAGATGGTAGAAAATCAACCCTCGTCATAGCCTGGGTCAACCCACAAACAGCCATTACAGAAACGTGCCTTGAGTTGTCCAGTGTCTGGTTTTAATCATAAGCCGGACAACTCCCCGTACCTTAACATCGTTAAGATATGAACTGTTCTATATCCAATATAGAACCAGAGGCACTGATTTAATTTAACCAGATTCAAATCATGCAGCTGTCTCCAGTGATGATCAGCGTTACTTAACTTAGGAATGCTTCCAATTATAAGTAACCTGAAAGAGAAGCAATTTCTCTTTATCATTAATATCAACTGAATACCATACACAAGTATCTACATCTTCGATCACTTTGAAGAATCTCGATACTTGCTACACCTGGTTCTCTACTCTATTCAAATACCATAACTCCTCAAAACTTAGACCCTGTGTTTCTACGAAACACATGTCTAAGAACTAGGGAAGTTAAAAGTAAACAGAATATAGTATGAGGACCAACCCCTCTGTCCTAATGGATACTGGACAACATACAATACTCTGTATAAGTCCGCTGAGTCTAACAACTCTTTCACTGTGTGTCGTAGGTTGAAAACTGTACTTATGGTTAAGAAGAATTACACCGCTGTTTAATGCTCCTTACCTAACCATCCACTGATATAGGTAAATGTCATCGACATAATATCAAAAGGTATATCTCACTCTATGAAAATAAACGTACAGATATATCAATTTGAAATTGGTGCACAACAGCGGATATTCAAAACCAAATATTTGCCGACCGGCAAACAGCCCAGGTGATCTCCTCAAATATCACCGATTACAACGAATCCCGATAAAATGAGGATAATCACCTAATTTCCAATAACTTACTCCCACTCATCATCTGTAAAACCATACAGATGTGAGAATCATACCTGGTAAATACATACCCTGGAGCAAGTGTTAATTGGGAAATCAGTTTTCTTTTAACAATACACAGTGAAACTGAAACATTGAAATGTTTCGATGGGGTATCCTGGTATTCCTAGTAATGCCTCTTCCATTATCCAGATTCACAACTATAACCGTATAATTCTTTTCCACCTCTCCAAATCCCTTTATATGTCTTTAGTCATTACCTTCTGCACACCCCTTTAGGCCAATTGGTTTTCTTCCTTCCCTACCGTTCAGCACCAGCCTATGGTTTGGAAGAAGACTATCCAATAAGCATAATGGGTGTACTGTCCTAGTCCTAGGAGCACTCGCAATGCGAGAGAAGGTGAAGATAAAAGACAACAGAATAAACCTTATTCCTATTTCTCCTGAACCAGAATCCATCCCCGAACTGGAACAAGTTCCTTTCGAGTTCGTATATAACCATACGATGGAGTATCCAAATAAACTGTGGATCTTCGTAGTGATACGGAGTGTCCTGGAGAAATACAAAGGTGATTTAGGATTGGCGAAGGAATACTTGGTTTGGTCGTGAACAGCAGTCGCAATTTACTTTGCCCTCTTACTAATCCCTTGCTTTGTCTTAATCTTAATACCTTCTGCACACCGTTTAGGCTAATTAGTTTTCTTCATTCCCTACCGGTCGGCACCAGCCTAAGGTTTGGAAGAAGACTATCCAATTTGCATAATAGGTGTACTATCTCCTAAACCAAGGAGTACTCACAACTTGAGAGAAGGTAAAAGGGAAAAGGCAACTGAATAATCCTATCCGTTTTCTCCAGAACCGGAAACCATCCTCGAATTCCTTCGAGTTCGTATCTAACCATACGATGGTTTTGTCCAATGGAAGTGGACGTTCGTAGTAATACGGGGTGTCCTGGAGAAAAGGGTAAAAGTAGGAGTGGCAATGAGGTCTGCAACTCTAACAATCCAAAAGCCAGTGTAAAGAAGGTTCGGTTAACTTGGTCTCTGAGTCATAGTCTTAGGGTCGGGCCAATGGTCGCTGCCAAAGAGAGAGAGAAAAGAAACACTCAGCGTGCACTCTAACCTAGATCAGAATAGTTACCAATTTATCTAATCAGGAAACCTCCCACTGTACCTCAAATTCTCCTCCAAACCTAAAAGAAGAATTAATCGGGGATACCCGAGGAGTAAACTAACTCATCAGTGGGAATCGGGATCCAACTCTCATCGCATGATAAAGTGACGGAATCCGCTCACGTTATCACACTCCAGAAGGTATGCGCATATCTGGCAAGTTTCAGTTCTTTTGAAACTCCCGATGTGATTTTTACCCCATGCTCTTATGACCTTGACTTTGGCCAACATATCATAAGTCACATGTCAAGTTCTACCCGTCATTCTCCAGGTTAATTTGAACCCACCCGTACCTACCCTTGACTTTGGCCAAAATGGCAGTACGGCTGTCCCAAACCAACGCATCTATCTATGCTGCATATGAATACCCAACAGCTACCAAACACTGTGCCTTGACTTTGGCCAACATACACAGCTCGAATACTATTGACTATCCATATGAAACGACGGAGGGCTACGAATTGTTTCTGGCGAAAACCTTTAACGTAATGAATTTGATATCGTTGAAGGAACGGATAGCTTTTTAGAAAATATAGTGACGAAAACCTTTACTAAAGAGTTCACTCCCGGTGAAGGGATCTCGGCTCTTTCCCCGTAGAATGAGGTGCAGGATATTCCAACTGAATACCACGATGCAAAGCAAAAGTAATCGGCTATAGTGAAGTTAATGCCCTGACGCAAACTTCTGTCCAAGGAGTCACTCCCGGTGAAGGGATCTCGGCCCTTGCCTCGTCGACTGAGGAGCAGGATATTCCAAATGAATACCACGATGCAAAACAAAAGTGAACGTCCTTGCAATAACAGCTTTTTGAAAAGTGTTCCAACAACATCAGATTAGGTTTGTTTTAACTTGCATTGATCCGAATCAACGCAGTCCCATCAATTGATCACACCACAAAGAACGAAAATATACTGATGTACGTATATGCCATCCGCATTCGCCACTGGGTCCCGTCATTACCCGTTAGGTTAGCTAACTAACGACAGAGCGGGGACTGGACTAGCGCGGATGTAAAACATATACAACATCTACTAATATATATACCAATATATTATATTCGCTCAAGGCGTGATAAAATGCAACATCACAGAAATGTACAGCATCACAGAACAATACAGATATCTGGGATCCCCGGGTTTCACAGAGCCACTACTGAAACCCGACGTTCCCCTGGTCGTGTGGATAGCCTGTGCAATGAAATCCTAGACCCCTACGGGCGCGGCAAGTTACCCGCCAAAACCTGAAGCGAGGCAGCCCCCTTCAGCACCGTGAATGGACCACCCAGCACTTCACGGAATCCGGTAACTTGGGCACCCCTCCTGGGTCAACCTGTACCCCCTACGAGTGCGGCGAATAGCCCGCCAATTCTAGAGTGAAGCGCCCTCCATCCCAATGCCATGAGATGCGGGCTTGTTGCCCTCCAGAACCCGGCTATCCGTGCACCCCTCCGCGTGGTAATCCTAGTACAGAAAGTAAAATATACATACAACGGGTTCATCGACCGCAACCTGGCCGTGCCCCAAAAGAATAATACAAACAGGCAGTGACGGCAGTCCACATGTCGGACGCTCGCCCCGCAATATCAAATGTACATAATACAACAAAACTGTACTAGCATTGCATCCAGGCTATCCCCCAAGACCGATCCACAACATCACAGCAAAATCACAAAACATCAACGTGAAAGTCACGTTCGCAAATCCGTCTAACCGGGCTATAGCAGTTAGACTGGATTTACCGATCAAGTGACATTCACGGTCGCAGATATAATGTAAATACTGTGAAATAATGTGTTTAAAATATCCGATCGATCAAATTTTAACAAGTGGGCCTCCAAGCAATACTGTAGCAGATCAAGAAATTCTGGGCCCAATGTTATTATTCCAAAACCCCTAAAATCAGCCCAGAAGCCCACTGGAAAATTTCAACCCATTGATCCCTCAAACCTGCGGCGGAACCGCGGCAACAAGGGGGGTTTTGCCGCGGTTCCGCGCTCTACCTGAGAGATCAATGTCTCGAATTTTCCCAGAACTCTTAGAACTTCTTGTACATCAGTTTTCTACAACCTGAAAAATTTTTGGACTTCAAAAAATTTCGACAGAAAACTGATGTGAGGAAAATGTGTTTTTTTTTGGAATTTTGGTCGATCGGAAACGCAAACACATCAAACAAAGCTAGACGAAGTTATTGGCGAGGCTCTGATACTACTGTAAGTGCACGGCGGCGCCCCGGCCGTCAATCCGACGGCCAAATGCGGAAGCGGTGATAAACTTTAATTTTGCGAACTTTGCAAACCGGCACCACCGCGCACTAAACACCCGGATCGGACCATTAAACTAGTTCTAGCTAACTACAAGATGGGAAGAGATATACCGAGTGATCCGAGTTCTCCGGTCTTCTCGTCGTCGTCCCGATCTCTCGCGGAATGTCCGGTCTCCATCTCCTCGCCGGAAGGGCACCACGTCGCCTGCATCTTTTACGGGCTCCCACCTCAATACCGAGGCAACTCGGGCGCGAAGTTGGCTGGCCGACGCGTCCAAGATTTGCTGTAGAAAGTGTAGTGTAGAGGTTATGTCTCATTTGGGGTTTTGTTGCCATTTGAAGATGATGGAGGAAACAAGATACGGAAAAATGGTGCTTGCATTTTTCCTAGCATGAAATGAGATCAAGAAAAATCCCACAAGCTCAAAATGAAACTCTCTCATATATTTCTCACAAGTGTAGCCCTCTCTCTTAAAAAGTGAGAATGGTGGAGGAATGATATATCAAACATAACAAGAAGGGAGGTGAGTGTAGGAAAAGGTGGAGGGTGACCCCTCCCTTCAAGGTAAACCTCAAATCAAACCCTTAATCAACCCATATCCTATCAAATCTCATTAATGCAAAAACCATCATGAAAAAGCAAAGATGCTTATCCTATCATAATGAATACATTTGCAAGAAACCCCCTCCACAAATGTTATCTGCACAATTGCAAATAACCCCCTCCATCGGAAAAGTCCGGCCGGGAAAGAACAAAGGAAAACCGGCCGGAACGGAATGCAAACTGGCAACTCCAGAAAACTGGTTCCGTAATAAATTACAGGAAAACCCCGATACTGTGCATACACACCCGCATCTGTATTCCGACCGGATACAAATGCAATGAGACAAAATCTACACTGTACTATACTAGGATCCGGCTTAAACCAAAGCCGGCTAGTAATATCTGTTCGATCCTGATCCGTGCAATACCGCACGTATCTGATCGAACCGTGCCATATAACTATACGGCCTCTAGTACTAACCGTCCGATCCTGATCCGTGTAATACCGCACGTATCTGATCGGACCCTGCCATATCTCCATACGGCCTCTACAGCGTTTCGCCCGAAAGCTGAGTAACTGAATGTGTGGTGGACTCTAAAGACTCGTCAATACTATGGCTGTGGATTTAACCACTAGCACGTCAGAGGTATAAGCCAATACGTAACGGGCCACCAGCTATTGACCAAAAGGGACGTCGATGAGCGAACTCATCCTGACACCCTACTGAGCCTGTCAGTGACAATATCCGTACAGTCCGGTCCGTTCGTCTATGAGTATCGCATGGCGGGCCTAGGGGGTTGGTAAAAGTCAGACCCCCAAAAGCGGTACAAGTCGTGTCGGAGTGTAGCCCAGAACACCCTGAGATACTACTGGAATACCTACCAGTAAATCTCCTGCCTTGGCTAAGGACTTCGTGTAATGGCTCTCCTAGACACAGCGCGACCTCACCCCCAATACCGGGAGAGACGAACCCCTGCAGATCCGCTCACTGCCTCCATATGGCTCGGGACTGTACCCAACTAAAACCTATTTGCACGACTCCTTTGAGCCGTGGTAGGGTAGTAATCAAAGCACAGTGGGAACTCACACGAGACAAATGACGATCTCAGGTCGATGAACTAACCTGTACACATGTCACCAGGGAACTGCTATCTGACGTCTGGTATAATCCCAACTAGCAGGTTCCCGGTGAGTCCTGTCCGGTGTACTCATAACCCAATGAGCACCTGTATACATCTTAGGTGAACCAACTGACACCAGTGGCTTGTGAGACCAGCCACCGCCCCTCGTCGGGGTCTCGACTGTATACACTAGTCTACTCTGGAGAAACGATGCCCTGTCTCGAATCTCCCATGACTAGGGACCTTTTAAGGATGTGCTTATAGACCCCAGCTCCCACTTATATGATCGCCCTCATACTGCTGGTGGTCAAGCAAGAATCCTAGGGGCTCTACCAACGTGTAATAGCGACTTGTCAGGTCACCTAAAGCAGTACACGATGATAAAGATAAACCAGATAGCATACTATCATCTCGAGTAAGACTGTCATACCGGGATAGGTCCTCCCTCAATCATTGCAATCACGTGCCTGTGATCCAATAATTGACTCTGAGGGCACTATCTCCAACACCATTCAAACGCCGTCTCCGATAAGCTGCCGACGAATTGGCGGAGCAAAAGCTTATCATCTCCCCCGGTGTTGTCGCACAGAGCTCTGAACTAGGCGACGTGCTGGTGGGGATTGCCCGTCCCCTTGTACATGTGGAATTTCGGGATCGTATAGCCCGGCGGGTATTTTATCTGATCATACCAACCTGGATACGGTCGCCCAGTCTTCACGACCTGGCCAGCCGCTTCATTTGCCTGGTGAACTCGTATTTGTTGAGCAATATAATCATCCAGGGCGGCCTTAGAAATAGTTTCCTCCTTGGCTACTGAAAGAGCCGGAGGTGGATTTGATGTTTCTCCTCTGTCGTCTTCGAGGATAATCGGAGGATCTTCAGTTGGAGGATCCTGCTGGATCATCATACCCACCATGTCTTAGAACAGAAGAGCCATTTGCTTTATATTGGCCGCTTGTTCCGCAGCCTCCTTGTCCTTCTTTTCGAGCATTCTCCGAAGGAATTCAGCATCAGTCTCGTGTTCGTGACGTTGTTCCGATGACGCCTCCGGGCTTTCTTTTGGTCTGGTGAGTGCGGCCATTGCAGTCAGCATCTCCTGAAGCTTCTGTTGTTGCTGTTCCTGAGCTCTTGTGATGGATCGGGTGAGTGGTCGATGACCCGTAGAAGCGCGGCTATCCTCCTTCCCGGATGCCATGTAAATAGTATGGACCGTTACGCCCCCAGACTTAGGGCGTTTGGGCTCAGTGCCTTTGACATTTGTCACAGGCATAGGGATCTTCTCCGGCCTTCTCTTCTTATGAGCGGTCGAAGTTGAGGGGGCCGCTGCGGTGGGCACCCAAGTAGTCGTCATCTTTTGTGGCTTGGCAGGACGGCTTTCTTCTTGTTGAACCTTCGCCCTTTTCTTCCGGCGAGGGTAATCTTGATCAACTATTGAGTTCCGAGCCTACCGCCAGACTTTGTAGATTTTGGAGGACAGCCGTTGAAGGGACTGTTTTGGCTTTGCTTCCATAACATTCTCCACCGGAGGAGGAGATCTTTTCAGTACGGCGGTAGGAGAATTCCTGCGCACCTTATTCAGCAGCTCGAAGCTGTTCCCGGTTGGAACAGCAGCATTAATTTCCACCGTTGGGGCTGGTGGAGTTAGCCCAGAGGGGGAGTTGCCCCCGGCCTTCCTTACCCGGCGCCAGTGGCGACGTCGAGCACGTCGAGCTGATGGAGTTGGTTCGGTGGTGGGAATGGCTTTGTCCTGCCCCCTGTTCAGGTGAGGGGCTGTTGCTGTTGTCAGCCGTTGAAGACTGATGTCCTTTGAGTAGCAGGAGCGGGAGTAGGAGTTGGGACAGTCAGTCTTGTAAAGACCGACCCCTTGGCAGGAGAAGCCGCCTTGACGACTTCAGGAGCAGAGTTGGTTACTCTCTTCGGAATAACCTTCTCTGGGATTGCAGGCTTCATTGTGGGCCCACAGGAACTTTAGCCCAATCTGGCGAAGACCGAGGAGCTGGAGCTGGATGACCCGTTGAGAGGAGCCGCAGTAGGTGTAAGTCGATCAAAGACCGACTTCTTAGGAGCTTCCGGTGTCAGCACAGGAGCGGTGAAGCTCGTTGGCGGGAGCATGGTCCCGAAAAACAACCCTGTGGTGGCTTGAGTGACCTGTTCTACGGGCATCATGAACAGGGAAGCCTCTTGGGGCCCGTAGGCTATGCCCCCAGTTGAGGCAAGACGTGGGTTGCAGTTGCATGTGGAACACTTTAAGCAGGTGAACGCCATTGATCCTTTGCTTTCTGCACCAAGCAAAACGCCAAATCTTAGTACCTCGAAACCCAAGGGCAACCATTAACAAACTGCGATTGGTTCGCGAATACGACACATGAAGTGTGGAGTAGAAAGAGGAAGAGGTCCCACCGGGCGTGCCAGAATCTGTTCACCGCCGGAAGCCGGGAAGACTGGACGTCTTGCCTGAATTTGGGGGCAGATGCTAATTAGTGCTATCCGTATACCTCTCCGAAGATGCCCAGTTGATTTATGGCACCATGTATCGAAGGTTTAAACGGATGCGGCCGATATAGCAGACTTCATCAGATTCCCCCTTGTTTGAGGGATTTTTGATTGTGGGGACGCTCTTCCCTGCAGGCGCAAGCCCCTGCAGTTAATTACTCTACCGCATCGCGGTAACAACTTTCTCCTTCTCCAGATTGTCACTTCGTGTCGTGGGTGTTTGTTTTGTGTTCGGTTGCCCATGGATTGTATACAGAGACTAAGTTATGTTGTCCCCGTAGGACGTGGATTAGTCCAAATCCGTATCTTTCTTAGATTTGGGTTTGGGGGGGTTTGTGTTTAAGGATACGTTAGCCTTATTTGAGGCTAAGATCAACTTAAACGTTTGTTAAGGACACGTTAGTCTAATTTTAGACTAAGATCAACTTAACGGGATCATTTAGATCCGACAAAAGAGCAATTGGGCTCTATTGTTTAGTTTAATGACATTGTGGTCGATAATTAGTTTAAGGACATTACGGTCTATTGTTAGTTTTAAGACATTGCGGTCGAGGATAAGGACATCATAGTCCGTGAGTTTAAGGACCTCACAGTCCGGTGTTAGTTTTAAGACATCACGGTCGAGGTTAAGGACATCATAGTCCATGGATTTAAGGACTCCACAGTCCGACGTTAGTTTTAAGACATCACGGTCAAGGTTAAGGACATCATAGTCAGTGGATTTAAGGACTCCACAGTCCCATGTTAGTTTTAAGACATCACGGTCGAGTTTAAGGACATCATAGTTCATGAGTTTAAGGACCCCACAGTCCGTAGAATGTATGGTTGTCGGGACCCGTCACCTCTTTGAAGACGTTGAGGAATTATAACGACAAATATCAAAGGAGTGAAGAGATGTACCCTCGAACCGGGTGTATATTGATTGGAAGAGCAGATAAGCTCAGTTCAATTTAAATTGAGGACTTATGGCCAGAATTGGGCTAAGTCCAGTTAAAAATGTTTAACATTTCATTTTTGTTCTGCCTGTTAGGCCTTTATTTGGGCTCTGCCCTTTTAATAATGCATAGCATTTATCAGGAACAAAGTATGTTCTGACAGCGCGCCACGTGGCGCGCCAGGCGCGTTGCGCCAATCAAAGAACGCATTACGCTTCTGTCGGGTAGCGCACACAAAGGGGACACGTGTCGCGCTTAGCGCTAAGCGCTAGTTTGTTAGTGCATTGCGCTTTTAATTTATGAGCGCATTGCGCTAGTCTGTTAGCGCACCAGTGAGTGACACGTGGCGCGCTTGGCGCTGAGCGCCAGCCTATGAGCGCAGTGCTCTGTTTTAGAAGCGCAAAGCGCAGATTGTGTCTCTGGTTGACACGTGGCAGGTTCTGGTGCTGCGCGCTAATCCAAGAAGCGCAAAGGCGCAATTCATAAGTGCAAGGCACTTTTCAATGGCGCAAAACGCATTTGATCAATTTCAAGATTAAAGAACAAGTTTATGTTCTTCTTAAAAGAGATTTTGCCTCAAAATTCAAGAACTAAGTTCTTATTCTTATGAAAGGCTCTACCTTTATAGATCAGAAGATCTGTGAAGTAAAAATACTTCTTTTTATGATTAGATCTTGATCTTTTCTTTTTACTCAAAGACCTTGGTCTTTTTTTATAGATCTAAGATCTTTTTAGAAGACATTTCTTCTTTTTACGAGATGTTTTTATCTCTGTTTTTCAAGAAATCAATTCTTTACCTTTCGTTTTCTTCGAGTTTTTCTCAAAGTTTGCAGAGAGTTTCTTCTCTTTGAGACTTGAAGTCTTGGGGCCTTTATATAGGGCCAATAGATTTGTTAAATCGGTTTAAGAGATCTTTCTCTTGATTGATTGGGGAATATTTCCCACCGTTAGATCTTTGATCCTAAGGCTTCTGTTTGACAGAAGGTAATCTTCTTGTTTTAAAAAGATTGGAAAAATCTTTCTATGCAGAATTTGTTCTGTTTTTGGCAATTCATTATTTACCATTGGATCATTGATCCAGCGGTGCTTAAAGCACAATCTTGTTGTTTGGAAAGATTTTGAGAAATCTTTCCTTAACAGAATTTAATTCTGGTTAATAAATGATTTATTATTATTAGATCCTTTGATTTAACGGTGGGAATTTTAATTCCAGCGCTAGCGCACCTACGTTGGACACGTGGCGCGCAGCGCAGAGCGAGGCGCAACTGCGCTAGCGCACTCGTGCTTGCCACGTGGCGCGCAGCGCGCTGGATCTGAAGTATTGCTTCAACAGAGGTGTCTTTTCACCTTTCTTTTTAAGTCAAACTTATATTCTCGAGAATCTTTCATTTCCCAATCTTGGAAATAGTTCCATTGTGCACAAAATTTTCTGTGCTTCGTCTTTATAACTCGAAGCAAAGCTTCTTCTTTTTCTCATCTCCAAAGAACTTTTCTCAACTATGGCTTGTAACCACCCCCATGCTCGTAGACAGCCATGGGAAGTGCCCATTCAGGACCTCGTTCCTCGCTTTGCTGCGCGCTTGGTGGATCCTTCTTTTACGGATGAGCAGTGCGACGCTGCGCTGCACGATCTTTTGACTCGTGGGGGGTCCCCTCTTCCCCCACACTCTATCTGGCTTCGGATGATCCTTGCGTCTATGCTCGCCGATCTTCCCCCTCCTCCAGCAGAGATGTCCTCGGCAATGCTGGATACTGCCGAAGACAAGATCGAGTGTTTCTTGGAGGCGCACTTAATCACTCAAACCCTAAGGGATTGCTCCATCCACTTGCTGAGCCAGATACGGGCTCGTCGGGTTGTCATCACCACTTTCTCTGAGGAGTGCGGCGTCGACCGTTGGATAGCTACCCCTAGGGAGGATCGCCGTTTCGACATGGTGGAGAGGATGAAGAGGGAACTGGATAATCTTCTCTTTAGCTTTGTGAACCCCTGTCCTTCTGATCCTATATTTGTGTTGGAGATAGTGCCCTCAGAGTCAATTATTGGATCACAGGCACGTGATTGCAATGATTGAGGGAGGACCTATCCCGGGACGACAGTCTTACTCGAGATGATAGTATGCTATCTGGTTTACCTTTATCATCGTGTACTGCTTTAGGTGACCTGACAGGTCGCTATTACACGTTGATAGAGCCCCTAGGATTCTTGCTTGACTGCCAGCAGTATGAGGGCGATCATATAAGTGAGAGCTGGAGTCTATAAGCACATCCTTAAAAGGTCCCTAGTCGTGGGAGTTTCGAGACAGGGCATCGATTCTCCAGAATAGACTAGTGTATACAGTCGAGACCCCGACGAGGGGCGGTGGCCGGTCTCACAAGCCACTGGTGTCAGTTGGTTCACCTAAGATATATACAGGTGCTCATTGGGTTATGAGTACACCGGACAGGACTCGCCGGGAACATGCTAGTTGGTCTTATACCTGACGTCAGATAGCAGTTCCCTGGTGACATGTGTACAGGTTAGTTCATCGACCTGGGGATCGTCATTTGTCGCGTGTGAGTTCCCACTGTGCTTTGATTACTACCCTACCACGGCTCAAAGGAGTCGTGCAAACAGGTTTTAGTTGGGTACAGTCCCGAGCCATATGGAGGCAGTGAGCGGATCTTCAGGGGTTCGTCTCTCCCGGTATTGGGGGTGAGGTCGCGCTGTGTCTAGGAGAGCCATTACACGAAGTCCTTGGCCAAGGCAGGAGATTTACTGGTAGGTATTCCAGTAGTATCTCAGGGTGTTCTGGGCTACACTCCGACACGACTTGTACCGCTTTTGGGGGTCTGACTTTTACCAACCCCCTAGGCCCGACATGCGATGCTCATAGACGAACGGACCGGACTGTACGGATATTGTCACTGACAGGCTCAGTAGGGTGTCAGGATGAGTTCGCTCATCGACGTCCCTTTTGGTCAATAGCTGGTGGCCCGTTACGTATTGGCTTATACCTCTGACGTGCTAGTGGTTAAATCCACAGCCATAGTATTGACGAGTCTTTAGAGTCCACCACACATTCAGTTACTCAGCTTTCGGGCGAAACGCTGTAGAGGCCGTATGGAGATATGGCAGGGTCCGATCAGATACGTGCGGTATTGCACGGATCAGGATCGGACGGTTTGTACTAGAGGCCGTATAGATATATGGAAGGGGTCGATCAGATACGTGCGGTATTGCACGGATCGGGATCGGACGGATATTACTAGCCGGCTTTGGTTTAAGCCGGATCCCAGTATAGTACAGTGTAGATTTTGTCTCGTTGCATTTGTATCCGGTTGGAATACAGATGCGAGTGTGTATGCACAGTATCGGGGTTTTTCCTGTAATTTATTATGGGACCAGTTTTCTGGGGTTGCCAGTTTGCATTCCGTTCCGGCCGGTTTTCCTTTGTTCTTTCCCGGCCGGACTTTTCCGATGGAGGGAGTTATTTGCAATTGTGCAAATAACATTTGTGGAGGGGGTTTCTTGCAAATGTATTCATTATGATAGGATAAGCATATTTGCTTTTTCATGATGGTTTTTGCTTTTATGAGATTTGATAGGATATGGGTTGATTAAGGGTTTGATTTGAGGTTTACCTTGAAGGATGGGGTCACCCTCCACCTTTTCCTACACTCACCTCCCTTCTTGTTATGTTTGATATATCATTCCTCCACCTTTCTCACTTGATGAGAGAGGGCTACACTTGTGAGAAAATATGAGAGAGTTTCATTTTGAGCTTGTGGGATTTTTCTTGATCTCATTTCATGCTAGGAAAAATGCAAGCACCATTTTTCCGTATCTTGTTTCCTCCATCATCTTCAAATGGCAACAAAACCCCAAATGAGACATAGCCTCTACACTACATTCTACAGCAAATCTTAGGCATGTCGACTTGCCAGCTTCATGCCCGAGTTGCCTCGGTATAGAGGCGGGAGCCCGTAAAAGATGCAGGCAATGTGGTGCCCTTCCGGCGAGGAGGCGACGACCGGAGTTTCCGCGGGAGATCGGGACGACGACGAGAAGACCGGAGGACTCGGATCACTCGGTATATCTCTTCCCTATCTTGTTAGTTAGCTAGGACAAGTTTAATGGCCCGATCCGGGGTTTAGTGCGCGGTGGTGCCGGTTTGCTAAGTTCGCAAAATTAAAGTTTTTATCACCGCTTCCGCATTTGGCCGTCGGTTTGACGGCCGGGGCGCCGCCGTGCACTTACAGTGGTATCAGAGCCTCGCCATTAACTTCGTCTAGCTTTGTTTGATGTGTTTGCATTTCCGATCGACCAAAATTCCAAAAACCCGCGTTTTTCTTTACATCAGTTTTCTGTTGAAATTTTTTGAAGTCCAAAAATTTTTCAGGTTGTCTCAGAATGATGTGCAGGGAGTTCTAAGAACACTGGAAAAATTCGACAACACGATCCCTCCGTACGACCGCGGAACAGCGGCCATAACCCCTCTTTGGCCGCGGTTCCGCCGCAGGAATGAGGGATCATGTCATCGTTTTTTTGCAGTGGGCTTATGGGCTAAAAATAGGGGTTTTGGAATATTAAAATTGGGCCCAGAATTTCTGTGAGTGCTACAGTATTGCTTGGGGGCCCACTTGTTAATTTTTGATCGATCGGATATTGTAAACACATTATTTCACAGTATTTACATTATATCTGCGACCGTGAATGTCACTTGATCGGTAAATCCTGTCTAACTGCTATAGCCCGGTTAGACGGATTTGCGAACGTGACTTTCACGTTGATGTTCTGTGTTTTTGCTGTGATGTTGCGGATCGGTCGTGCGGATAGCCTGGATGCAATGCTAGTACAGTTTTGTTGCATTATGTACATTTGATATTGCGGGGCGAGCGTCCGACATGTGGACTGCCGTCACTGCCTGTTTGTATTATTCTTTTGGGGCACGACCTGGTTGCGGTCGATGTACCCGTTGTATGTATATTTTACTTTCTGTACTAGGATTACCCCGCGGTGGGGTGCACGGATAGCCGGGTTCTGGAGGGCAACAAGCCCGCATCTCATGGCATTGGGACGGAGGGGGATTCACTCCAGGATTGGCGGGCTATTCGCCGCACTCGTAGGGGGTACAGGTTGACCCAGGAGGGGTGCCCGAGTTACCGGATTTCGTGAAGTGCTGGGTGGTCCATTCACGTTGCTGAAGGGGGCTGCCTCGCTTCAGGTTTTGGCGGGTAACTTGCCGCGCCCGTAGGGGTCTAGGATTTCATTGCACAGGCTATCCACACGACCAGGGGAACGTCGGGTTTCAGTAGCGGCTCTGTGAAACCCGGGGATCCCAGATATCTGTATTGTTCTGTGATGCTGTACATTTCTGTGATGTTGCTTTTTTATCACGCCTTGAGCGAAATATAATATATTGGTATATATATTAGTAGATGTTGTATATGTTTTTCATCCGCGCTAGTCCAGTCCCCGCTCTGCCGTTAGTTAGCTAACCTAACGGGTGATGACGGGACCCAGTGGCGAATGCGGATGGCATATACGTACGTCAGTATATTTTCGTTCTTTGTGGTGTGATCAATTGATGGGACTGCATTGATTCGGATCAATGCAAGATAAACAAACCTATTCTGATGTTGTTGGAACACTTTTCAAAAGGCTGTTATTGCAAGGGCGTTCTCTTTTGTTTTGCACAGTGATATTCGGTTATGAATATCCAGCACCTCAGTCGACGAGGCAAGGGCCGAGATCCCTTCACCGGGAGTGACCCCTTGGACAGAATTTTGCGTCAGGGCATTAACTTCACTATAGCCGATTACTTTTGCTTTGCATCGTGGTATTCAGTTGGAATATCCTGCACCCCATCCTACGGGGAAAAAGCCGAGATCCCTTCACCGGGAGTGACCTCTTTAGTAAAGGTTTTCATCACTATATTTTTATAAAGCCATCAGTTCCTTCAAGGATATCAAGATCATTACGTTAAAGGTTTTCGCCAGAAACCATTCGTAGCCCTCCGTCGTTTCATATGGGTAGTCAATAGTATTCAAGCTGTGTTTGTTGGCCAAAGTCAAGGCACAGTGTTTGGTAGCTGTTGGTTATTCATATGCAGCATAGATAGATGCGTTGGTTTGGAACAGTCATACTGCCTTGTTGGCCAAAGTCAAGGGTAGGTACGGGTGGATTCAAAATAACCTGGAGAATGACGGGTAGAACTTGACATGTGACTTATGATTTGTTGGCCAAAGTCAAGGTCATAAGAGCATGGGGTAAAAATCACATCGGGAGTTTCAAAAGAACTGAAACTTGCCATATATGCGCATACCTTCTGGAACGTGATAGCGTGAGCGGATTCCGTCACGTTATCATGCGATGAGAGTTGGATCCCGATTCCCACTGATGAGTTGGTTTACTCCTCGGGTGACCCCGACTAATTCTTCTTTCAGGTTTGGAGGAGAGTTTGAGGTACAGTGGGAGGTTTCCTGATTAGATAAATTGGTAACCATTCTGATCTAGGGTAGAGTGCACGCTGAGTGTTTCTTTTCTCTCTCTCTCTGGCAGCGACCATTGACCCGACCCTAAGACTATGACTCAGTGACCAAGTTGACCGAACCTTCTTAACACTGGCTTTTGGATTGTCAGAGTTGCAGACCTCATTGCCACTCCTACTTTTACCCTTTTCTCCAGGACACCCCGTATTACTACGAACGTCCACTTCCATTGGACAAAACCATCGTATGGTTAGATACGAACTTGAAGGAATTCGAGGATGGTTTCCGGTTCTGGAGAAAACGGATAGGATTATTCAGTTGTCTTTTCCCTTTTACCTTCTCTCAAACTGTGAGTACTCCTTGGTTTAGGAGATAGTACACCGATTACGCAAATTGGACAGTCTTCTTCCAAACCATAGGCAGGTGCCGACCGGTAGGGAATGAAGAAAACCAATTAGCCTAAACGGTGTACAGAAGGTATTAAGTTAAGACAAAGAAAGGGATTAGAAGGAGGGCAATGTAAATTGCGACTGATATTCACGACCAAACCAAGTATTTCATTTACCACTCCCACATCACCTTTGTATTTCTCTAGGACACTCCGTATCACTACGAAGATCCACAGTCATTTGGATATTCCATCGTATGGTTATATACGAACTCGAAAGGAACTTGTTCCAGTTCGGGGATGGATTCTGGTTCAGGAGAAATAGGAATAAGGTTTATTCGGTTGTCTTTTATCTTCACCTTCTCTCGCATTGCGAGTGCTCCTAGGATTAGGACAGTACACCCATTATGCTTATTGGATAGTCTTCTTCCAAACCATAGGCTGGTGCCGAACGGTAGGGAAGGAAGAAAACCATTTGGCCTAAAGGGGTGTGCAGAAGATAATGACTAAAGACATAAAAAGGAATTTGGAAAGGTGGCAAAGAAACACACGGTTACAGTTGTGAATCTGGATAATGGAAGAGGCATTACTAGGAATACCCAGATACCCCATCGAAACATTTCAATGTTTCAGTTCAACTGTGTACTGTTAAAAGAAAACTGATTTCCCGATTGGACACTTGCTCCAGGGTATGTATTTACCAAGTTTGATTCTCACATCTGTATGGATTTACAGATGATGAGTGGGAGTAAGTTATTGGGAATAGGGTGATCATCCTCATTATATCGGGATTCGTTGTAATCGGTGATATTTGAGGAGATCATCTAGGCTGTTTGCCGGTCGGCAAATATTTGGTTTTGAATATCCGCTGTTGTGCACCAATTTCAAATTGATATATCTGTACGTCTATTTTCATAGAGTGAGATATACCTTTTGATATTATGTCGATGACATTTACCTATATCAGTGGATGGTTAGGTAAGGAGCATTAAACAACGGTGTAATTCTTCTTAACCATAAGTACAGTTTTCAACCTACGACACACAGTGATTGAGTTATCAAACTCAAGGGACTTATACAGAGTATTGTATGTTGTCCAGGGTCCATAAGGACAGAGGGGTTGGTCCTCGTACTATATTCGGTTTACTTATGACTTCTCTAGTTTTTAGACAGATGTTTCGTGGAAACACAGGGTCCGAATTTTGAGAAGTTATTGGTATTTGAATAAAGTAGAGAACCAGGTATTGCAAGTATCGGGATTCTTCAAAGTGATCGAAGATGTAGATACTTGTGTATGGTGTTCAGTTGATAGTAATGATTAAGAGAACTTGCTTCTCTTTCAGGTTATTCATAATTGGAAGCATTCCTAAGTTGAGTAACGCTGATCGGCCTCCTTCCATTTTGTTGACATGCACTGGAGACAGCTGCATGATTTGAATCTGGTTAAATTAAATCAGTGCCTCTGGTTCTATATTGGATATAGAACAGTTCATATCTTAACGATGTTAAGGTACGGGGAGTTGTCCGGCTTATAATTAAAACCAGACACTGGACAACTCAAGGCACGTTTCTGTAATGGCTGTTTGTGGGTTAACCCAGGCTATGATGAGGGTTGATTTTCTACCATCTGGGAGATCAATAGTAATATTGTTCTGGACTCGCCACAGTTTTAATAAAAATGGATTTTTTCAAAAGCAGTAGTGGGAGTATGGTAGAACTGGAAGTGATTCCAGAACCGCAAACGAAGACTGAAGATTTGATAAGGAACCTAAAGATTCAATCTGATTTGACATTCCATTGGCCACTCCGCATATAAGGTGGGTAACTTCAGGCACCCGAGAGCTACTCCGGTAGCCTCAAGGACGGTGACAGGGAAGTTCTTGTTTACCCACACTTACCATTGTTGTTGTTCCAGGCTCCGAGACCCGGCAGGAGGATGAATATAGCGTCATTCTAAACTAGTTTTAGAAGTGCACGTCTATATGACTCTGCCAGAGGGTTGTCGTAGTCAGTGGGAGCAGCGGAAGCATTGGTGGACATCAGGCTTATGTCTATTTATAGACTAAAGCAGATATAGCGGAGATAGATCATCTATTTCTGATGTGACAGTCATAGATTTGACGTCATCAGAATAGGGGATGGATCTGCTGAGAAGGTAGTAGGGTGTGATATCCTGGTATTTGGATGATATACACAGAGTAGGAAAAGAAACTCCTATACTACGATCGGTTATACTTTGGTCGTCACACAGTGGTTTCTCCACAAAGGACTTGGACATTATATCAGACATACTGGTTACTGGATCTATGGTTTTAGATCTAGATTTAGGTGGTTTCCCAATCAGGGTACTTAGACAGCATTCTAAGAGTATTTAGAATGAACGACTCCTGGCACGGTAGTGTACCTGCAGGTGATGGAGTCACCCTCTCTAAAGGTGTCTTACAGACTAAAGCGGAGAGAGATGTGCATGATTGGCAGATCACTTGCTTAGGCAATTGAGTCAATCATGAGATGTCAAGTGTAGGGTTCCTAGGCACACTAGTGAGGACTCACAAGGCATCGAACATGCCAAATTCAAAAAATCTAGGTGCCGAGAGACCCGACTACGGATCGTTTGCTAGAAAACTAGGCGAAAAAGCTAACTAGTTAACACTTAACTATGAGAATCGGAAATACAACCTTTGTAGATCCGGTGCTCCACCTCCATAGCTCCGCAATGAAGTCTCCTCGCTGTCCATAACAAGTCCCGGGCTCTAGCGTCGGCTTCATCGGAGAATAAGCGAGCTAGGTCGTCGATGTCCATGTCGAAGATGATCTACGTCGAAGCATCGCTAGATCAAGCTCTCACTTCACCAAGTCAAGAAACTTGTGAAGAAAACACACTCTACTACTTGGCAAGAGGTAGAGGATGAAGAAATAGGAAGTGGGTAGACTTTAGATTTGGATTTCTCACTCTAAAACATCAATCACCATTGATGAAGAGAGCTTTCTTCTTGTGAGGAAGAAGAAGAAGATGATGAAGATAATGTTATGATAAGTTATTTAAAAAAGAAAAGAATATCCAAACTTATCATAATCCTAACTATGGTTATGTGTAGAGAATTGACCAAGGTTAGTTTAATGGTTAGGGTTAAGAATGAGATAAGAATGGTTACAAAGTCAAAGCTTCATGAAGCTTCAACTAAACTCTAAAACTAGCAACCATTCTTTTCTCATCTATTCAAAATAAATAAATAAATAAATAAGTAAGAAAAGAAAACCCTAATCATTAGTTTAACCATGGCTTAATTCATTACACTTAACTATAGTTAAACATGCATCATCAAACATGATACAAACAAGTGCACAAAAGTATATCGCATATACAATGCGCACATCCGAGTGAGAAAATCCATCTTAAGTGAACCGATACTAGTTAATGCAAAGTAATATATCAAATATATAATTATGCATTAAATCATTAAATCAACACTTGATTTAATGATCCGGTCATATCGCATATAACCGACTAATATCAACAGTAACAACTTATCGAATCAACACTTGATCCGATAACCCGGCTATATCGCATATAACCGATCAATGTCACAAATCGCGAGAATCGAATACAGTATCACATACTGGTATCATTCTCGGTCCCGCACATATCTCATATGCGCTCCTATTTCGTTTCGCTTGAGCCAGGAAACCTCTGTGTAGGACTCTAAAGACTCGTCAATACGCCGGCAGTGGATGATGATCATATCAAACATCCACAAGCCGCAAGCGGTCTGCTAAATGTAACGGCCACCCGGGTATTGAGCGATCTGAAGATCGACGAGCAAGCCCGCTCACACTCCAGTGAATCCGACCAGTAACACTACCGTACAGTCCGGTCTGATCGTCTGATATGTCGCATATCTCGCCTAGGGGTGGTAAACGTCAGACCCCAATAGTTCGATAAGTCGTGTCAATATGAGGCTCATAACGGGTCGAGAAACTACTGGTAACACTTACCAGCAATTCTCTGATCAGCCCTGGCCAGGGACTTCCTGTTATAGCCAATCGAACACAGCGCAACATCAACCCCCTATACCGGGAGAGACGAATCCCCTCCTATCGCTCATTGCCTCCATGTGACTCGGGAATGTACCCAAAAACCACCATTTTGCACGCCCTCTTGGACGTGGTAAGATGGAAATCAAAGCACAGTGGGAACCACACAAGACTCTATGACGATCTCGGGTCAACAGACTACTTTGTACCAGTGTCACCAGAGAACTGCCATCTGACGTGAGGTATAATACCATCTGGGAGTTCTCGGCGAGTCCGTCCAGTGTACCCAGTCTCTACTGAGCACCCGTATATCATCTCTGATGTCAAACACCGATGGATATGGGATCATCCATCGCCCATCTGTATGGGTCGAGAAGGTACACGCTAGTCTACTCTGGTATATCGATGCCCCGTCTCGATACACCCATGACTAGGGACTTTTAAGGATGTACTTATGGACTACCATGTCCCCACTAGTATGATCCGCATCATAGTCCAGGTAGTCAAGTACAGATCCTAAGGGCTTTACCAACATGTAACAGAGAGACAATCAGTAAACACGTTAAGGTAAAGATCAACCAGATAGCATACTATCATGTCGAGCAAGAAAGTCCTCCCTATATATGTCCCAGCATCCACTACAATATACATCCTATGTATAGTAATGGCCTCTAGGGCATACATATAACTAACAATCTCCCACTTGCACTAGGGCCATCTGTAGCAGTGGCTGCAGTATCTCATACTCAACCATCCCATAAAAGTCTCTCTCTGGGAACAGGCCTTTGTGAGTGGATCCGCTGTGTTGTCCTTTGAGTCTACTCTCCAAACCTCGATCACCCTGGAGATCAACTATCTCCATGATCAGGTGATACTGCCTTAGAATATGTCTGGATCACTGATGGGACGGACGTTCCTTGGCATAAGCCACAACTCCATTGTCACACAATGGGAGGAACTAAGTTCATCTCATGAACCAATATACACCCAGACTGCCTCTTTGGTAGTATCTTAAGTAGCGATGTATCCAGCCTTTATCGTCTAGTATGCCACAGTATCTAGCTTGGAACTTTTCCAACATACCGTCCCTCCACTGAGGGTAAAGACAATGCCTGTGACTGACATTCAGTCGTCTTTATCACCCTGGAACCATTCCAGTGATTCTCCCCAGGATCGATTAATACCATCTCACTACAGCTAGTGAGTATCCTAACATCCAATTAAATCTATCTCATAGATCTAAAACTCAGGATTTAGGAGGTATCATTTTGATCCTACACGGAGAATCATTGTGATAAACGGAGATTGATCGAGCGTAGCATAAGAAACTCTTTTCTTATCAAGAGTATGTCATCCACGTACTCTACGAGGATCACCACCATACTCCCTACTACCTTTTTGTTTACACAAGGTTCATCTACCATTTTGATGATGTCAAACTCTTTGACTAATCCATCAAAATAGATGTTCCAACTCCGCGATGCCTGCTTTAATCCTATAAAGCATCTTGTATACGTTTCCGCTGCTCCCACTGTTTACGAAGCCCTCTGGCTGTGTACTTATAGACGCACTCTTCTAAAACATCATTTAGAAAAGCAGTCATGACACCCAACCGCCAGATATCGTAGTCATGGTATGTAGCCGTGGCAAGTAGGATCTGGATGGTCTTAAGCATAGCTACTTGAAAAGGTTTCATCATTATCCATGCCTGGTCGATGACGAAAAGCTTTAACAAGTCTAGCTTTGAAAGTCTTAACTTTTCCATCTACACCAAGTAATCTTCTCAAGATATACTTGCTCCTGATGGGGATTTAACCCTTCAGATATAGCAACCAAAGTCCATACTTTGTTGGTGTATAAGGATTCCATCTCAGATCGCTAAACATCCAGCCATTCTTACAGAGTCCCACTCCTGATGGCCAGCTCGAAGCTAGTTAGGTCATCATCTCATGATGCAATCCTCGCTCCCACTGTCATAGAGAAACCGAAGTAGCTCTCAGGTGGGTGAGGAACCCTACTAGATCGGCGGAGAGGCTGAGGTTCGTTGGTTTCTATTGAATCCTTCGGTTCTACCAAATCATCTGCTGTAGCTTGCATAGCTGGAACCTTTCCATGTTAGTGTATATGCCCTAGAGGCCATTACTGTATCATACTAGTTTGTATATTACTTAATGGATGCTTGGGATATTCACCTTGTATATACAATCTTGCTCAAAATAGTAGTATGCTACTTGGTTTGTTCCTACTTCAATGTGTACTTGTGTTTATTTCAGTATATCACTTATACGCATTAGTGGAGCCCTTAGGATCTTTGCTTGATTACCAGCGTTGTGATGGCAGTCACACTAGTGGGGGCTGGGTAATCTATAAGCACATCCTTATTCAGGTCCCTGGTCGCAGGACTATCGAGACAGGGCATCGATACTCCGGAGTAGACCAGCGCATGCGCTTCTCATCCCAGTGTGGGAGACGGTCTGTCCCACAGCCGTCAGTACGTCGTACTTGAGATAGTATGCGGGTGCTCGTTAGGTTACGGGTACACTGGACAGGACTCGTCGGGAACTGACTAGTTGGTTTATACCTATCGTCAGTTATCAGTTCCCAGGTGACATGAGTGCAGCTTAGTCCGCTGACTTGACACTGTCACTCCGCCTCGAGTGTGTTCCCACTGTACTTTGATCACTACCCTACCACGGCTCAAAGGAGTCGTGCAAACAGGTAGTGGTTGGGTGCAGTCCCGAAGCACTTGGAGGCAGTGACGGTTAGACAGGATTCGTCTCTCCCGGTATTGGGGGTTGACATCGCGCTGTGTCTAGGAGAGCCATTACACGAGTAGTCCCTGGCCAGGGCAAACGAGATATACTGGTAGGTTTCCAATGTTATCTCAGGGTGTATTGGGCTTCACTCCGGCACGACTTGTACCGCTATTGGGGGACTGACGTTTACCGCCCCCTAGGCCCGCCATGCGATGTATCAGACGAACAGACCGGACTGTACGGAGAATGTCACACTCAGGCTCAGTAGGAGTTCAGATGGGTTTCGCCTCGTCGGTCTTCTTGTCGGCATTACCTGGGGACCGTTACGCACAGCTAGTGCCGCTTGCGGTCTGTGGTTAAACCCACTGCCAGCGTAGTGTCGAGTCTTTAGAGTCCCACACAGAAAGCTTTTCGCCTTTAGGCAAAAGAGTAGAGGTCGCATGGTATTGCGACAGGTCGCATGGTTTTGCGACAGGGTTCGGTCACATCCGTGCACTTGTGCACGTACAGTGTCCGGACAGTTTACACTAGCGGGCTTTGGTTTAAGCCAGATCCTAGTGTACCTTATGGGATTGGATTTATCCAGTTTGCATTCGTGTTCCTCGGAACGCGGATGCGGGTGTGTATGCACAGTTGACAGGGAGGCACAGACAGCGGATTCTCATTAGGGTTGTTGACAGTTGACCGTTGACTTTTTGACTTTTTGCTCAACCCTAATGAGAATATGATATGTGATTAACTATTATATTAATTAAGTATTATGGTGATATGGTTGTTGACTTGTTGACTTTTGTTGACTTGTTGACTTTGTTGACTTGTTGACTTTTGTTGACTTGTTGACCGGTTGACTAGGCTTGACTAGTTGACCATCATGATAACCATGGTTATCATTTCATGCTAAAGACTTTTTCTTGCTTGCTCATTTGAGTAAAATGAGTGCATGACATGATAAGGTTATGGTTGCTTCTAACCATCACATAAGACTTTTTTGATATGATGAGTTATGATCACTTTGGATTATGAGAGGGTGAAAGACAAAAGAGTTGCTCATTCTTTCTTGCTCATTCTCTCTCTTGTTCTTGAGCTCTCCTCTTGCTCTCACCCTCAACCTCTTGCTCCTTCTCTTGATCTATGGTTCTCTTGTCTCATGAGTTGAGAATCAAGAACCATAGATAAAATCCCATTCTATTTCCTCTCTACTCATTCTAGTTCACTAGGTTTAGCAAACCAAGTGAACTAGTTTCTTCAAAGAACGAAGAAGGAGCTAAAGGTTGGAGCTTTCAAGTGGATCTATCTTCGGCGTACGGAGACAACGAGAAGGAGCCATCGAACCACCATCGGAGCTTGAAGAGAAGGAGTTCAAGTTTAGGTATAACCATCTTCATCCGAGTAGCTAAATATCTTTAGCTTAGTTTGCTAGTTTTAGTTTAGGTAAAGATCCCGACCTAGCTTAGTCCATGTTGCCTCTTGCGTTAAAATTTTGATTTTATACCGTTTCCGCCTCCCCGTAAGAACCGGGGGTCGCAACGTGGACTTACAGTGGTATCAGAGCCTAACTAAACTTAAACTAGCTTGGTAGTGAAGTGTAACGAAGTTCGGAACCGGAAAAATCCAAAAACCAAACTTTTACAAAAACTGAGTTTCTGTTGAAATTTTTTTGGCTCAAAATGAAAAACTTTACACTTGTAAATTCGGCTCAGGGTTTTGTGTGAACACCTAAGAAAAACGATACAGTAATTCGTCCAAACCGCCGCCCTTCCGCCGCGCGAGCTAGGCATCCGCCGCGGAAGCGCCGCGCTTTGTCGTCTTCTGTGCATCGTTTTTCGTGCAGTGTGTGTCTGTGTTGGTTTTGGGATTTTTGAAATATATTATATGTGCCCAGATTTTCCAGAAAAGAAATTTCCTTTTGGGGTCCTATAATTCCGTATTTTTCCGAACTTCACTGCACTTTGACTATAATGGTTATATCTGTGATGTTTGCATGTATTGAACGTCGGCTAATCGCTATAAGTCGATTAGTCGGGGTTATACATGATCTGTAATGTGCTGGAATGTGTATATAAATATGTTGGATTGTCGCGGATGAATAGCCGGGGGTTGTGAGACGAGAGTTTTCTTTTCTTGCAATTCATGTAAATTTGTAAATTGATGTAATAATTATTTGTATGGCCGCACAACCGGGTCGGGGTTGTAGCCGTCATTGTATAATTTCTTTTTACTGTTTTTGCTCCTAGGATAGACCCATGGAGGGGTGCACAAACTACCGGGTATGCCGAAGTGTCGAGTGGCCTACTCATGGAGATGAGGGAGGTTGCTACGCTTCGGGTACTTGGCGGGTAGTTTGCCGCACCCGTAGGGGTCTTGGGTGGGGTTTTGGCTATTCACCGCGACCGTGTAATCTGTTTTTGTTACAGGCTCGTACAAATTACAGATTCCTAGTATATCCAATGTATTTATCTGTGATCTGAAATGTTTATCATTGCAGTATATCTATATATGATATTATTTAGGCGTTGCTTATGTTTTACAGACGCGCTAGCCCAGCCCCCGCTCTGTCGTTAGTTAAGTAACCTAACGGGTAATGACGGGGCCCCGTGGCGAATGCGAATGGCATAAGCGTACGTCATATTTTGGTTGTTTTCTGCAATGGTAGGATTAAATGATGGGACGCATTAAAAGAACTAATGCAAGAATATCACGCATTAAAAGAACTAATGCAAGATAATAAACCAAGTTAAAGTCGTTGGAACACTTTCGAAAAACCACTCGGTTCTTTTCAAAACAACTTTTAAATACGGAGCTTGAGCCACTCCTTTTAAAAGCTATCTCGTTCCATCGACCAAATCAAGTTCACTACGTTCACGGTTTTGCCAAAACCATCCGTAGCCCTCCGTCGTTTCACATGAATAGTCAATAGTATTCAAGCTGTGTTTGTTGGCCAAAGTCAAGGCACAGTGATTGGTAGCTATTGGGTATTCATGTGCAGCATAGATAGATGCGTTGGTTTGGAACAGTCGTACTGCCTTGTTGGCCAAAGTCAAGGGTAGGTGCGGGTGGATTCAAATTAACCTGGAGAACGACGGGCAGAACTTGACATGTGACTTATGATTTGTTGGCCAAAGTCAAGGTCATAAGAGCATGGGGCAAAAATCCACATCGGGAGTTTCATAAGTACTGAAACTTGCTAGATTTGCATACCATTTGGAGTGTGATGATTCTGGTAGGATTCCTTCAGTTTCGTCACGCGATGATATTTGGATCCCGATCCTACTGTGAGTATATGCTACTCCTCGGGAAATTTCTCACTTAACGATCAATGCTATAAACCTAGTAGGTGCCTAGAAAGGTGTTAGCGGGGCTACGCCCCCAGGGAAAAGAGGTTCTTTAATTAAGGAACTTCGCGAAAGCGTTGGAAAACCTCCCTCGAAGTACCGACACCGGCCTGGCTGAACGGTTAAGCAAGTATTGTACGGTGGGATTGATCCTGACTAATTCTTCCTTTATGGTTTGAGGAGGGATTCGAGAAACAGTGGGAGCCATCATGTTTAGACAAACTAAAAACCACTCTAAACTTGCAAGAGCATCATGCTGAGTGTTTCTTCTTCTCTCTCCTAATTGCAGCGACCAATCAACATGACTGGACTTAAGTTACTCCTAGATAAAAACAAACTGACAGGGCCAAACTACAAAGATTGGCTCAGGAATGTCAAGATAGCAATCACTTATGACAAGCTGGGGTATCTTCTTACCACCAAAGCTCCCCCTGTCCCTGGTCCAACTTCCAGTGTCGCGGATAAGGAAATCCGCAAGACTTGGGAGATTGATAGCGCGAAGGCCAAGTGCCTCCTGCTTGCCTCGATGGACAACGAACATCAGAGGAGGCATGAGAATATGGACATGGAGTCCATATTGCTCCATACAAAAGAACTGTATGGAGAGCAATCACGTATCGCAAGATACGAAGCGTCGAAAAAGTTATTTTCGACAAGAATGGCCGTCGGATCATCAGTAGCCGAGCATGTGCTAAAGATGATCGGCTACATTGAGGAGCTCGCTGACCTAGGGATCACATTGGAGAGTGAACTATATACGGATATAGTTCTCCAGTCCCTTCCTTCCACTTACGCCCAGTTTATACTGAACTTCAACTTACAAGAAAAAGAGGTTGAACTTTCAGAGCTCCTCAACATGCTGAGGAGCGCAGAGGGCACCCTACAGAAAGGTAGGGATACATCCACTTTGTTTGTAGGAGGATCATCTTCTTCTAGGTCCAAGGCGAAAGCCAAGGGAAAGAAGAAGAAGGCCCCCGCCAAACCAAGGGGCGGTGTTAGTAAAGTGGATACGAAGGGAAAAGCAAAAGCAACAAAGATAGCGGGGAAGCTTGTGGATAAGGAAGAATGCTTCTATTGTCATAAGAAAGGACACTGGAAGAATGATTGCAGGGCCTGGAAGGCCAGAACACAGGAATTGAAGCAGGTTGCAGCTTCAGCTTCAGGTGTGTATGTTATTGAAAACTGTCTTTCAATAAACTCTACTTCCTGGGTATTGGATACCGGATCAGGATCTCATATCTGTAATTCTTTGCAGGCGTTGAGAAACCGTAGTGTCTTGAAAGCAGGTGACATGACCCTCAGAGTTGCAAACGGAGCTAGCATGGATGCTAAAGCCATGGGGGACTATCACCTGGGAATGTCAGATGGACATGTTTTGGTTTTGCGTAATTGCTTTTTTGTACCCAACGCAACTTGTAATATCATTTCTGTATCTTTAGTTTCTAAAGAAGGTTATGAATTTGCGTTTGTAAGTAATGTTGTAAACATTCACCTTAATCAAGTATTGATTGGGTCAGGTACTCTGAGTAATGGTATATACGTGTTAAACCAACCACAGATTTTTAATGTCCAGAATACACACAAAAGAAAGTCTCCAGAAATAAATCAGACTTTCTTATGGCATTGTAGATTGGGTCACATCAATGAGAGAAGGTTGACGAAGTTACATACGGAAGGGTATTTGAATGCGTTCGAATATCAGTCGTATGCCACTTGTCAATCCTGTCTCAAGGGAAAGATGACAAAGACTCCGTTTACTGGACATGGAGTAAGAGCGAGCGAGCTCTTGGGACTCGTACACAGTGACGTGTGCGGTCCAATGTCTACACATGCCCGAAGCGGACATTCTTACTTCATTACTTTTACGGATGACTTCTCAAGGTACGGTTATGTCTTCTTAATGAAACATAAGTCCGAGGCCTTTGGAAAATTCCAGGAGTATAAGAATGAAGTAGAGAAACAGACCGGCAAAAGTATTAAGATTCTAAGATCGGATCGAGGTGGAGAATACTTAAGTGCCGAGTTCCTGGACTATTTAAAAGAGAACGGAATTCTCTCTCAGCTTACTCCTCCATACACCCCGCAACATAACGGTGTATCGGAGAGACGGAACCGCACCCTATTGGATATGGTGCGGTCCATGATGGGTAATGCTGAGTTACCGCGATCATTCTGGGGGTATGCGCTAGAATCAGCAGCGTACCTTTTGAACCGAGTTCCGACTAAGACTGTGCCTTCCACACCATATGAAATGTGGTGTGGGAAGAGACCCTATCTTAAGCACATTAAGACATGGGGATGTCCGGCTTTTGTCAAAAAGCAGCATGCGGACAAGCTCGAGGCACGCTCAGTACAGTGCAAGTTTGTGGGGTATCCAAAGAACTCAAAAGGATATTTCTTCTACTGTGAAGAGGAACAAAAAGTTCTTGTTTCTCGTCATGCCTACTTCTTGGAAACTGAGTTTTTGGAAAACCAGATAAGTGGGAGCACAGTAGAACTGGAAGAAATTCCAGAACCACGGACTATTACTGAAAGTTTAGTGGAACCAGAAGGTTCGGAAGAACTGGACATTCCTACGCCGCTCCGCAGAAGTAGTAGGCAGTCTCATCCGCCCGAGAGATACTACGGTTTTCTCATAGACGGGGATAGAGAGGATTGCATCATAGATTATGATGAGCCTACTAGCTTCCAGCAGGCCGTTCAGAGCGTTGACTCAGTGAAATGGCTGGATGCAATGCGGACCGAAATGGAGTCCATGTACACCAACAAGGTATGGACGTTGGACATTGCTCCAGACGGGGTAAAACCCGTAGGATGCAAGTGGATCTTCAAAAGGAAGATTGGTGTAGATGGACAGGTTGAGACCTATAAAGCTAGGCTGGTAGCAAAGGGTTTTCGTCAACGACCTGGCTTGGACTACGACGAAACCTTTTCTCCAGTAGCCATGCTGAAATCCATTCGGATCCTTCTTGCCATTGCTGCCTTCCACGATTATGAGATCTGGCAAATGGACGTAAAGACAGCTTTTCTAAATGGAAATTTAGAGGAGTGTGTCTATATGGACCAGCCAGAGGGTTTCATTCAGAGTGGGAGCAGCGGAAAGGTGTGCAAGTTGCTTAAGTCCATCTATGGACTAAAGCAGGCATCGCGGAGTTGGAACATCTGTTTTGATGAGACGGTCAAAGAATTTGGCTTTATCAAAAATCCAGATGAACCATGCATCTATAGTAGATTTGTAGCGAGAACTGTAGTATTCCTCGTTTTATACGTGGATGACATTCTCTTAATAGGAAATGACATTCCTATGCTACAATCTGTCAAGGGGTTCTTGTCACACAGGTTCTCCATGAAAGACCTGGGTGATGCCTCATACATTCTGGGTATCCGGATCTACCGTGACAGATCCAAGAGGATATTAGGACTTTCACAGTCCAGGTACATCGACACCATACTGAAGAGGTTCAGTATGGAAGATTCCAAGCGCGGTAACCTACCGGCTTGTCACGGGATCACCCTCTCTAAAGAGATGTCTCCCAAGACTGATTTGGAGAGGGATCGCATGTCTATTATACTTTACGCTTCTGCGGTAGGCTCTATAATGTATGCGATGTTGTGTACCAGACCGGATGTAGCTTATGCACTGAGTGTGGTAAGCCGGTATCAGTCTAACCCTGGGGAGAAACACTGGATAGCGGTAAAGAACATTCTCAAGTACCTGAGAAGGACTAAGGAGATGTTCTTGGTGTATGGCGGAAAAGACCTCCAGATCGAGGCCTTTGCTGACTCCAGCTTCCAGAGTGACAAGGATGATTCCAAGTCCATGTCGGGTTTTGTCTTTACCCTCAATGGAGGGGCGGTGTGTTGGAAGAGTTCCAAACAGGAAACCGTTGCAGACTCGACGATGGAAGCGGAATACATCGCTGCATCTGATGCCGCAAAAGAAGCTGTCTGGATGAGGAAGTTCTTGAAAGAACTTCAGGTGGTTCCGTCCATTGTTGATCCAATACCTCTGTATTGCGACAACAACGGGGCTATAGCTTTAGCGAAGGAACCCAGGTCCCATCAGAGATCCAGGCACATCTTGAGGCGGTATCACCTGATCAGGGAGATCGTGGATCGCCAGGAGATCGAGGTTCGGAGAGTCGCTTCAGAAGACAACACTGTAGATCCATTCACCAAGGCCTTGCCCCAGACTCAGTTCGAGCGGCTGATCGAGATGATAGGTCTTCGATACGCCAGTACATGGCCTTAGTGCAAGTGGGAGATTGTTAGTGTATATGCCCTAGAGGCCATTACTGTATCATACTAGTTTGTATATTACTTAATGGATGCTTGGGATATTCACCTTGTATATACAATCTTGCTCAAAATAGTAGTATGCTACTTGGTTTGTTTCTACTTCAATGTGTACTTGTGTTTATTTCAGTATATCACTTATACGCATTAGTGGAGCCCTTAGGATCTTTGCTTGATTACCAGCGTTGTGATGGCAGTCACACTAGTGGGGGCTGGGTAATCTATAAGCACATCCTTATTCAGGTCCCTGGTCGCAGGACTATCGAGACAGGGCATCGATACTCCGGAGTAGACCAGCGCATGCGCTTCTCATCCCAGTGTGGGAGACGGTCTGTCCCACAGCCGTCAGTACGTCGTACTTGAGATAGTATGCGGGTGCTCGTTAGGTTACGGGTACACTGGACAGGACTCGTCGGGAACTGACTAGTTGGTATTATACCTATCGTCAGTTATCAGTTCCCAGGTGACATGAGTGCAGCTTAGTCCGCTGACTTGACACTGTCACTCCGCCTCGAGTGTGTTCCCACTGTACTTTGATCACTACCCTACCACGGCTCAAAGGAGTCGTGCAAACAGGTAGTGGTTGGGTGCAGTCCCGAAGCACTTGGAGGCAGTGACGGTTAGACAGGATTCGTCTCTCCCGGTATTGGGGGTTGACATCGCGCTGTGTCTAGGAGAGCCATTACACGAGTAGTCCCTGGCCAGGGCAAACGAGATATACTGGTAGGTTTCCAGTGTTATCTCAGGGTGTATTGGGCTTCACTCCGGCACGACTTGTACCGCTATTGGGGGACTGACGTTTACCGCCCCCTAGGCCCGCCATGCGATGTATCAGACGAACAGACCGGACTGTACGGAGAATGTCACACTCAGGCTCAGTAGGAGTTCAGATGGGTTTCGCCTCGTCGGTCTTCTTGTCGGCATTACCTGGGGACCGTTACGCACAGCTAGTGCCGCTTGCGGTCTGTGGTTAAACCCACTGCCAGCGTAGTGTCGAGTCTTTAGAGTCCCACACAGAAAGCTTTTCGCCTTTAGGCAAAAGAGTAGAGGTCGCATGGTATTGCGACAGGTCGCATGGTTTTGCGACAGGGTTCGGTCACATCCGTGCACTTGTGCACGTACAGTGTCCGGACAGTTTACACTAGCGGGCTTTGGTTTAAGCCAGATCCTAGTGTACCTTATGGGATTGGATTTATCCAGTTTGCATTCGTGTTCCTCGGAACGCGGATGCGGGTGTGTATGCACAGTTGACAGGGAGGCACAGACAGCGGATTCTCATTAGGGTTGTTGACAGTTGACCGTTGACTTTTTGACTTTTTGCTCAACCCTAATGAGAATATGATATGTGATTAACTATTATATTAATTAAGTATTATGGTGATATGGTTGTTGACTTGTTGACTTTTGTTGACTTGTTGACTTTGTTGACTTGTTGACTTTTGTTGACTTGTTGACCGGTTGACTAGGCTTGACTAGTTGACCATCATGATAACCATGGTTATCATTTCATGCCAAAGACTTTTTCTTGCTTGCTCATTTGAGTAAAATGAGTGCATGACATGATAAGGTTATGGTTGCTTCTAACCATCACATAAGACTTTTTTGATATGATGAGTTATGATCACTTTGGATTATGAGAGGGTGAAAGACAAAAGAGTTGCTCATTCTTTCTTGCTCATTCTCTCTCTTGTTCTTGAGCTCTCCTCTTGCTCTCACCCTCAACCTCTTGCTCCTTCTCTTGATCTATGGTTCTCTTGTCTCATGAGTTGAGAATCAAGAACCATAGATAAAATCCCATTCTATTTCCTCTCTACTCATTCTAGTTCACTAGGTTTAGCAAACCAAGTGAACTAGTTTCTTCAAAGAACGAAGAAGGAGATAAAGGTTGGAGCTTTCAAGTGGATCTATCTTCGGCGTACGGAGACAACGAGAAGGAGCCATCGAACCACCATCGGAGCTTGAAGAGAAGGAGTTCAAGTTTAGGTATAACCATCTTCATCCGAGTAGCTAAATATCTTTAGCTTAGTTTGCTAGTTTTAGTTTAGGTAAAGATCCCGACCTAGCTTAGTCCATGTTGCCTCTTGCGTTAAAATTTTGATTTTATACCGTTTCCGCCTCCCCGTAAGAACCGGGGGTCGCAACGTGGACTTACATTCCAGTTGTACATAACATATCTTGCCTCGAGTTTGTCCGGATATTGTTTTTAGACAAAGGCCGGACAACCCCAAATCTCAACTAACTTGAGAGATGGGCTCTTCCCTTATCATATCAAATATGAAGTGGTAGGCAACTGATTTGATTCGAACCCTATTCAATAGGTATGCAACTTCATAAGTGCATAACTCCCAAAAGTGAAACAGGTAACTCAGTAGTACTCATTATAGAGCACACCATATCATATAGGGTGTGATTGCTCCGCCCCGATATACCATCGTGCTATAGTGTATTCGGAGGAGTAATGCTGAGAGAGAATCTCATTCTCCTTTAGAATAGTCCAGGATTTCTGTGCACAAGTATTCTCCTCCCTGATCTCATCATAGGACATAATACTTATACCCGTATATCTGGTTCTCTACTTCTAACTTATATTCTGTGAATATCTCAAAAGGTTCGGACTTGTGTTTCAACAGGAACATAGGTCTGAAACTCGAAAGATTATCAGAGAACGTAATGAAGTATAAAGAACCAGTCCTGGCATGTGTAGACAGGGGACCTACATACATCAACATGTATTATCCCAAGAGTTTACTAACTCTTTCTCTGTTTCCAGTAAACGGATCTATGGTCATCTTATCTTTGTGACATGACTGGCAAGTTTCACAAGATGTAAATTCAAACTAATTTAAATATGCATCTTTATGAAACTCTAGCTAGTCGGGTCACATTGATCTGACCTAGTCTACAATACCTTAAGAAGGATCCGTTCATTTCTGAACTCTTCCTCTTATGTGTGTTCCATATACTAAGAACTGTAGTTTGATTTAGAACATCAATGCTTTTAGATAACGCGCCTGAACCGATCAACTTTTGATATAGGAAATGTTCAAAACATTATCCAACAATACAAAATTTTACCGTTTCTTTACTGATAAAGAGACAGATATGATTTTGTATATCAGGTTTGGTATCTAATAACATTCGTTCAGAATCAATGTATTGGTAATACAGGGTGACAGTGACCAACAGACTTGGCTGCAACACTTGCCCCGTTTTCTGCCTCATGAAACTTATCACCCGTTCTCAGTTCTCTACCTCTCTGTAGCCCTATGTAACTTATTACATATCTGGGATCCTGATCTGGTATCACATACCCAGGACGTAAAGGATACTGAGAAACAGTTCTCTGTAATGAACACACCCGAAGATGATGCATCGGTATGCACTCTCTTCGTTTGGGCGGTCACGGGAATTCTGGTAATCCCCTATTTCCTGCTCTGTCTTATAACATTTATAAGTTGGAGCGGGACCAACGTTCCCCAGCTCAGTATAACAAGCGGGTTCGGTCAATATTCCGTATTATTATCTTGATTAAGGCGTGATATGGTCGCTACCAGGAGAGAGAGAGAAGAAAACACTCAGCGTGCGCTCTTGCAAGAATAGATTGGTTTTTATTTTATCTAATCAGGATGGCTCCCACTGCTTTTTATCAAATCTTCCTTCAAACCCTAAAAGGAAAGACTAGCCGGGATTAATTACACACTACAAGTTCGCCAATCTTTCAGCCAGGCCAGTGTCGGTACTTTGAGGGAGGTCCCCCGTGCTTTCGCACGAACCTAATTAATGTAAACCTCGTTTTCCAGAGGCGTAACCTCGTTAACACCTTTCTAGACACCTACTTGATCGGCTAATTGTAATGTATAAAACTCTCCCAGGAGTAACACTTACTCGCAGCGGGTATCGGGATCCAACTATCTCATAGAAGGTATGCAATCTCATTGCAAATTTCAACACTTGAAATTCCCGATAATATTTTGCCCCTAGCTCGCTATGACCTTGACGCATGCCAAACAACCCATAGTCTGCTAGTCAAGTTCAACCCGTACATTTCTTGATTGAATTAAACCCACCCGCACGACCCTTGACGCATGCCAAACAACGCCGTACGAATACCCTAATCCAATCGCATCATATGCTAGCAGATAAGCACTAGTTAGCTACCGTACACTACGCCTTGACGCATGCCAAACAACCGCAGCACGAATACTAACTAGTACTTATCTGAAATGACGGAGGGCTACGACAGGTTTTTCTGAAAACCTATTGCGTAATGAACTTGATATCGTTGTAGAATCAAATGATTTTTAAAATGGAGTGTTTTTGAGGCTTTTCTAGTTTTGCTAAAGGGGTCACTCCCGGTGAAGGGATCGTCGGTCCTTTCCTCGTCGAATGAGGTGCGGGATATATCATATATATCACTGTGCAAAGCAAAAACACTTAAAAGCTATCAAAAGACAAACCGAGTGCGTAGCATCTGCCAGTTATTGCTAAAGGAGTCACTCCCGGTGAAGGGATCTCGGTCCTTTCCTTATCGAATAAGGTGCAGGATATATCATATATACCGCTGTGCAAAGAAAGAACTGTAGCTACCTGTTTTATTTTGAAATTCGATTCAACAACATCTTAAGTTTCTTTTATTTCATTAATCTTCAGGGGTTCGTCTCTCCCGGTATTGGGGGTGAGGTCGCGCTGTGTCTAGGAGAGCCATTACACGAAGTCCTTGGCCAAGGCAGGAGATTTACTGGTAGGTATTCCAGTAGTATCTCAGGGTGTTCTGGGCTACACTCCGACACGACTTGTACCGCTTTTGGGGGTCTGACTTTTACCAACCCCCTAGGCCCGACATGCGATGCTCATAGACGAACGGACCGGACTGTACGGATATTGTCACTGACAGGCTCAGTAGGGTGTCAGGATGAGTTCGCTCATCGACGTCCCTTTTGGTCAATAGCTGGTGGCCCGTTACGTATTGGCTTATACCTCTGACGTGCTAGTGGTTAAATCCACAGCCATAGTATTGACGAGTCTTTAGAGTCCACCACACATTCAGTTACTCAGCTTTCGGGCGAAACGCTGTAGAGGCCGTATGGAGATATGGCAGGGTCCGATCAGATACGTGCGGTATTGCACGGATCAGGATCGGACGGTTTGTACTAGAGGCCGTATAGATATATGGAAGGGGTCGATCAGATACGTGCGGTATTGCACGGATCGGGATCGGACGGATATTACTAGCCGGCTTTGGTTTAAGCTGGATCCTAGTATAGTACAATGTAGATTTTGTCTCATTGCATTTGTATCCGGTTGGAATACAGATGCGAGTGTGTATGCACAGTATCGGGGTTTTTCCTGTAATTTATTATGGGACCAGTTTTCTGGGGTTGCCAGTTTGCATTCCGTTCCGGCCGGTTTTCCTTTATTCTTTCCCGGCCGGACTTTTCCGATGGAGGGGGTTATTTGCAATTGTGCAAATAACATTTGTGGAGGGGGTTTCTTGCAAATGTATTCATTTTGATAGGATAAGCATCTTTGCTTTTTCATGATGGTTTTTGCTTTTATGAGATTTGATAGGATATGGGTTGATTAAGGGTTTGATTTGAGGTTTACCTTGAAGGATGGGGTCACCCTCCACCTTTTCCTACACTCACATCCCTTCTTGTTATGTTTGATATATCATTCCTCCACCTTTCTCACTTGATGAGAGAGGGCTACACTTGTGAGAAAATATGAGAGAGTTTCATTTTGAGCTTGTGGGATTTTTCTTGATCTCATTTCATGCTAGGAAAAATGCAGGCACCATTTTTCCGTATCTTGTTTCCTCCATCATCTTCAAATGGCAACAAAACCCCAAATGAGACATAGCCTCTACACTACATTCTACAGCAAATATTGGGCATGTCGACTTGCCAGCTTCATGCCCGAGTTGCCTCGGTATAGAGGCGGGAGCCCGTAAAAGATGCAGGCGATGTGGTGCCCTTCCGGCGAGGAGGCGACGACCGGAGTTTCCGCGGGAGATCGGGACGACGACGAGAAGACCGGAGGACTCGGATCACTCGGTATATCTCTTCCCTATCTTGTTAGTTAGCTAGGACAAGTTTAATGGCCCGATCCGGGGTTTAGTGCGCGGTGGTGCCGGTTTGCTAAGTTCGCAAAATTAAAGTTTTTATCACCGCTTCCGCATTTAGCCGTCGGTTTGACGGCCGGGGCGCCGCCGTGCACTTACAATTTGGTGATCTTTTTTAAATGTAATAACAATAATAATAATAAAAAGATGCTTTAATTTAGTATTTTATTATCTGTTAAGTGTTCTCTTGTTTTTTAATTCTTTGTTATTCCTTTGTGAGATGTTTATGCGCTGCATAATCATGAAGCGTTGCTTCGCTTTTCAATCTTGGAAACAGAGCTTTGCTCTAACTTGGGGTGCGCAGCGCAATTGCGCTAGCGCTAGCGCATTCATGTTTTGACACATGGCGCGCGGCGCGCCTTGCGCTAGCGCACTCGTGCTTGCCACGTGGCGCGCAGAGCGCAGCGCACCTGTGTTAGACACGTGGCGCGCAACGCAGAGCGCAGGATTTGAAGCGTTGCTTCAATTTTGACTCTTAAATTTCTAAACCGAGCTTTGCTCTGATTGGAGGAAGCAGAAGCGTCGCTTCATTTCCAGTCTTGGAATTTGAATAGAGCTTTGCTCTGATTTGGGGACGCAGAAGCGTCGCTTCATTTCCAGTCTTGGAATTTGAACAGAGCTTTGCTCTGATCGGGGGAAACAGACATATACCGGTGGAATAGTCTTACTCGAGATGATGGTATGCTATCTGGTTTGTGTTTATCATCGTGTACATGCTTCAGGTGACATTACAGATCACTATTACATGTTGATAGAGCCCATAGGATTCTTGCTTGACTACCAGCAGTATGATGGCGATCATATACATGAGAGTTAGGTAGTCTATAAGTATATCCTTAAAGTGTTCCTAGTCGTGGGAGTTTCGAGACTGGGCATTGATACTCCGAGAGTAGACTAGTGTATACGGATCGAGACTCCGATGATGGGCGATGGCCGGTCTCACAAGCCATTGGTGTCAGTTGGTTCACCTAAGATAGTATACAGGTGCTCATTAGGTTATGAGTACACCGGACGGACTCGCCGGAAACATACTAGTTGGTATTATACCTATCGTCAGATAGCAGTTCCCTAGTGACATGTGTACAGGTTAGTCTATAGACCTGAGATCGTCATTTGTCTCGTTTTAGTTCCCACTGTGCTTTGATTACTACCCTACCATGTCTTAAAGGAGTCGTGCAAACAGGTTTTAGTTGGGTACAGTTCCGAGCCACATGGAGGCAGTGAGCGAATCGTCAGGGGTTTTGTCTCTCCCGGTATTGGGGGTTGATATCGCGCTGTGTTTGGAGAGCCATTACACAAAGTCTTTGGCCAAGGCAAGTGAGATTTATGTTAGTTATATGTATGCCCTAGAGGCCATTACTATACATAGGATGTATATTGTAGTGGATGCTTGGACATATATAGGGAGGACTTTCTCGCTCGACATGATAGTATGCTATCTGGTTGCTCTTTACTTTAACGTGTACACTGATTGTCTCTCTGTTACATGTTGGTAAAGCCCTTAGGATGTGTACTTGACTACCTGGACTATGATGCGGATCATACTAGTGGGGACATGGTAGTCCATAAGTATATCCCTATAGGTCCCTAGTCGTGGGTGTATCGAGACGGGGCATCGATATACCAGAGTAGACTAGCGTATACCTTCTCGACCCATACAGATGGGCGATGGATGATCCCATATCCATTGGTGTTTGACATCAGAGATGATATACGGGTGCTCAGTGGAGACTGGGTACACTGGACGGACTCGCCGAGAACTCCCAGATGGTATTATACCTTACGTCAGATGGCAGTTCTCTGGTGACACTGGTACAGGTTAGTCTGTAGACCCGAGATCGTCATAGAGTCTTGTGTGATTCCCACTGTGCTTTGATTTCCACCTTACCACGTCCAAGAGGGCGTGCAAAACGGTGGTTTTTGGGTACAGTCCCGAATCACATGGAGGTAATGAGCGATAGGAGGGGGTTCGTCTCTCCCGGTATAGGAAGTTGATGTTGCGCTGTGTTCGATTGGCTATAACCGGAAATCCCTGGCCAGGGTTACTGAGATTTACTGGTAAGTGTTACCAGTAGTTTCTCGAACTGTTATAGACCTCATATCGACACGACTTATCGAGCTATTGAGGTCTGACGTTTACCACCCCTAGGCGAGATATGCGACATATCAGACGAACAGACCGGACTGTACGGTAAGTGTTACTGGTTGGATTCACAGGAGTGTGAGCGGGCTTGCTCGTTGATCTTTTGATCGCTCAATACCCGGGTGGCCGTTACGTTTAGCAGACCGCTTGCGGTTTGTGGGTGTTTGATATGATCATCACCTGCTGCCGGCGTATTGACGAGTCTTTAGAGTCCTACACAGAGGTTTCCTGGCTCAAGCAAAACGAAATAGGAGCGCATATGAGATATGTGCGGGACCGAGAATAATACCAGTATGAGATACTGTATTCTATTCTCGCGATCTGTATCATTGGACGGTTATATGAGATATAGCCGGGTTACCGAATCAAGTGTTGATTCGATACATTGATACACTTGATATTAGTCGGTTATATGCAATATGACCGGATCATTAAATCAAGTGTTGATTTAATGATTTAATGTATAATTATATATTTGATATATTACTTTACATTAACTAGTATTTGTTCACTTAAGATTATTTTCTCACTTGAATGTGCACATTGTATATATGATATAGTTTTGTGCACTAGTTTGTATCATGTTTGATGATACATGCAAACTTGGGTGTGTGTATGCTTTGAACCATGTTTAGGTAAATGGTTAGGGTTTTAATTTATTTTTTTATTTATTTATTCCTTTTGGCAAAAACAAAAAGGGTGGCTTTCTTTGTTTTACACTAGAAGCTTCATGATACTTTTGACAAAGTCTTAGCCATTTTGTTTTTATCCTTAATCTAACCATTTAACTAAACCCTAGTTTATTCTCTACACTTGTTACACTCACCCATGGTTGCTAAATGATAAGAATCACTTGGATATTCTATTATAAAATAATTCTTTTTCCTTCTTCTTCTTCATCTTCTTCATGAAGAAAAAGCAAAGCTTTCTTGAAAATTGTCAAGTGATGAAATCAAGTGAGAAACCCAAATCCAAAGTGAACCCACTTCCTATTTCTTCATCCTCTACCACTTGCCATGTTGTATAGGGTGTTTTCTTCACAAGGTTCATGACCAAGTGAAGATGGAGCTTGAGTTTGAGTCGCCTCAACGTAGATCATCTTCGGCATCGAAGTCAACGACCTAGCCCGCTCGTTTCTCCGACGAAACCATCGCTAGAGTCCGGGATCCGATGATCGCAGCGGAGGGACGTCATCACAGAGCTAAAGAGGTGGAGGACCGGATCTACAAAGGTTGTAGTCACTTTCACTTTCTAGTAAAGTTGTTTACTTGTATAGTTTTCGCCTAATCTCTAGTTAACGATCTAGTTTAGGGTTTCTCGGCACCGGAAAATTTTAATTTGGCATGGTTGATGCCTTGTGGAACCTCATTAGTGTGCCTAGGAACCCTACAGTGGTATCAGAGCCTAGCTAGAGCTTTAGGCGAAGTGTAGTCGATGTTTTAAGTCCGATCGAAACACGAAACCCTAATCCGACCCCTTCTCTGTACAATTTTTAAAACAGTGGATTTTTCCAGATTAAAGATTAAAAAATTCTAAAAAATTCAGCAGGGAAATGTAGGAGTTACTGTGCAACACGTGCACTTAACTCGACAGAAGCGCTGCGGAACCGCGGCCCCACCCTGGTTTGTGCGGCGGTTCCGCGGCCAGTTTGTTGAATTAGTGCACGTGGTTTGCACAGTAATTTGTTTCTGTTAGTGCTGTGTTTTATGGGAATTTTTAATATTTACTCAAGAGTTGAGTTTTCTGGGTTGTATTGGGGACTCGGTGTTTCGATCGGGAAGTTTAACTTCGTCTATGGCTTTTTCCAGATAATTTTAGAAAATGTTGAAAAGTTCGACCGGATATAAATACCCACTTTTTCCCCTATCGGGAAATTTCCAAGTGTTGGATCTTTTCGTAGTTTAAGAACGTTCGAAGTAGTGCAAGTAACGCGATGGACCCTCTAGAAGACAACAAAGCTTAACTCGATTATGTGACCGTCTTGAACTGCCCTTTGAACCTTAGGGTATGAGGCAGTACGACGTGCCACATGTGAAGCGTTGGCTTGACCCTTCAACGGCTGGACCGTTGGTACTGTGGCACGAAATGAATGTTCTTAAACTTATTTCATGTGTTGAGATGTTTCGGGAAAACTTGGGTGTTTGACTGTTCGATCGGAAAGTTTAACATTTTCTGTTTATCTGGAATGTGATACAATATTTGGAATCCACAAATAGTTATGAGATAACTGAATGAATGTTATAAACATAGCAGTTTAGTCTCACTTGATCGGTTGCCACGGAATTTTGATGCGATCAAAAGTCCGTCGCAATCGCGTAGCGTACGCGGATACTCGCCGGTAAACTTAATAGACAGCTACGCCCTATAGCCCCGACCAAGTGACTGTAGGAGAACTCCGTCGCCGAAAGCATCCGTTCGGGTGCTCGCAGCAGCGATGTTCCGCCTTAGTGCACTTCGTCGACGGTATCGGGGGTGCGGCCGTCTACTAAAGTTTGCGACGAGCATTCGGTCAGGATGCCGGGAATCTTGTTGAATTGCCCGACTAGATATTGAAAAGAGTTTTCGATAAATGAGACTAAAATGCGAGGTTTATAATTGTTAGGCATGTGATGCCTAAGGAATTCATTTGATTAGGCATGCGATGTCTAAAGAGTTTGCGGATTCCAACTGTTGTAGTTTTACACTTTCTTTTCTGCGACCGTAAGTGTAATATGTGATATCGCCGGTTTCGTTGCTATATGTCAACGATAATTGGGATGGGCATATTCACTTACGTTGATGACATGTGATGTTATGTGTTGCTGGATATGTTATATTGGATCGTCGTGTTTGAATAGCCGGGGGTTTTTATGTGAGATGAGTGTTTTTCATTTTCATTCATGTAAAAACTTGTATGTAATATTCTTTTATTAGGGCACTTCCAGGTTGCGGATGTTGTCACCATTTGTATATTATTTACTTTTCCGCACTAGGATAGACCCAAGGAGGGGAGCACAAATAACCGGGTTCTAGGATCCAGTGGGAGACCATCTCGAGGAGTCAAGTCCGGGTCTCCTAACCCTAGAATTGGTAGGGTTGCTTGCCGCTCTCGTAGGAGTCTAGGGGTGTGGGTTTGGCTATTCATCGAGACCGTGGAATCCGTGTTTTATACTGGCTCGTATTGAAAACACGGACGTCCTAGTATATCCAATGTTTCATATGTTTCTTCTGCTGCGATATCTGTGATGTGATCATTTGATATGCTATGATAGATACTGTATATAGTATATATGATATATTATATAGACGTTACTTATGTTTTACACCCGCGCTAGCCCTGCCCCGCTCTTCCGTTAGTTACCTAACCTAACGGTGCACGAGGGGACATCGAGGCGAATGCGGATGGCATAAGTGTACGTCGTATTTATCTGTGATGTTTAGGTGTTTAAATGATGGGACTTCATTAATGTGATTAATGAAAGAAAAAGAAACCTAATAGATGTTGTGGAATCGAATTTTCAAAAACAGGTAGCTACAGTTCTTGCTTTGCATCGCGGTGTTCCTTGTAGAACATCCTGCACCTCACTCGACGAGGAAAGGGCCGACGATCATTTCACCGGGAATGACCCCTTTAGCAATAACTGGCAGATGCTACAACCCTCGGTTTGTCTTTTGATTGCTTCTATAGTTCTTGCTTTGCATAGTGGTATATATGATATATCCTGCACCTCATTCGACGAAGAAAGGGCCGACGATCCCTTCACCGGGAGTGACCCCTTTAGCAATAACTGGCAGATGCTACAACCCTCGGTTTGTCTTTTGATTGCTTCTATAGTTCTTGCTTTGCATAGTGGTATATATGATATATCTTGCACCTCATTCGACGAGGAAAGGGCCGACGATCCCTTCACCGGGAGTGACCCCTCTAGCAAAACTTGAAAAGCCTCAAAAACACTCCATTTTAAAATCATTTGATTCTACAACGATATCAAGTTTATTACGCTCATGGTTTTCTTAAAAACCTGCGTAGCCCTCCGACATTTCAGATAAGTACTACTTAGTATTCGTGCTGCGGTAGTTTGGCCTGCGTCAAGGCGTAGTGTACGGTAGCTAACTAGTGCTTATCTGCTAGCATACGATGCGATTGGATTAGGGTATTCGTACGGCGTTGTTTGGCATGCGTTAAGGGTCGTGCGAGTGGGGTTAATTCAATCAAGAAATGTACGGGTTGAACTTGACTAGCGGACTATGGGTTGTTTGGCATGCGTCAAGGTCATAGCACGCTAGGGGTAAAATATCATCGGGAATTTCAAGTGTTGAAATTTGCAATGAGATTGCATACCTTCTATGAGATAGTTGGATCCCGATACCCACTGCGAGTAAGAGTTACTCCCGGGAGAGTTTTACACATTACAATTAGCCGATCAAGTAGGTGTTTAGAAAGGTGTTAACGAGGTTACGTCTCTGGGAAAACGAGGTTTACATTAATTAGGTTCGTGCGAAAGCACGGGGGACCTCCCTCAAAGTACCGACACTGGCCTGGCTGATAGATTGGCGAACTTGTAGCGTGTAATTAATCCCGGCCAGTCTTTCCTTTTAGGGTTTGAAGGAAGATTTGATAAAAGCAGTGGGAGCCATCCTGATTAGATAAAATAATAACCAATCTATTCTTGCAAGAGCGCACGCTGAGTGTTTTCTTCTCTCTCTCTCCAGGTAGCGACCATATCACGCCTTAATCAAGATAATAATACGGATGTATTGACCGAACCCGCTTGTTATACTGAGCTGGGAAATGTTGGTCCCGCTCCAACTTATAATTGTTATAAGACAGAGCAGGAAATTGGGGATTACCAGAATTCCTATGCCGCCCAAACGAAGAAAGTGCATATGATGCATCTCCTTCGGGTGTGTTCATTACAAAGAACTATTTCTCTGTATCCTCTACGTCCTGGGTATTTGATACCGGTTCAGGATCCCAGATATGTAATCTGTTACATAGGGCTACAGAAAGGTAGAGAACAGAGAACGGATGATAAGTTTCATGAGACAGAAAACGGTGCAAGTGTTGCAGCCAAGTCTGTTGGTCACTGTCACCCTGTATTTCCAGAATACATTGATTCTGAACAAATGTTATTAGATACCGAACCTGATATACAACATCATATCAGTCTCTTTATTAGTAAAGAAATGATAAAATTTTGTATTGTTGGATAATGTTTTGAACATTTCCTATATCAAAAGTTGATCGGTTCAGGCACGTTATCTAAAAGCATTGACGTTCTAAATCAAACTACGGTTCTTAGTATACAGAACACACACAAGAGGAAGAGTTCAGAAATGAACGGATCCTTCTTGAGGTATTATAGACTAGGTCATATCAATGCGACCCGACTAGCTGAAGTTACATTTAGATGCATATTTAAATCTTTTTGAATTTACATCTTATGAAACTTGCCAGTCATGTCACAAAGATTAGATGACCATAGCTCCGTTTATTGAAAACAGAGAAAGAGTTAGTGAACTCTTGGGATTGATACATACTGATGTATGAAGGTCCCCTGTCTATACATACCAAGACCGGTTCTTTGTACTTCATTACATTCTCTGATGATCTCTCAAGATTCAGTCATATGTTCCTGTTGAAACACAAGTCCGAACCTTTTAAGATATTCACAGAATATAAGTTAGAAGTAGAGAACCAATACGGGTATAAGTATTATGTCCTATGATAAGATCAGGGAGGAGAATACTTCAGCACGGAAATCCTGGACTATTCTAAAGGAGAATGAGATTCTCTCTCAGCATTACTCCTCTGTATACACCATAGCACGATGGTATATCGGGGTGGAGCAATAGCACCCTATGTGATATGGTGTGCTCTATGATGAGTACTACTGAGTTTCCAATTTCCTTTTGGGAGTTATGCACTTATGAAGTAGCATACCTATTGAATAGGTTCGAATCAAATCAGTGCCTACCACTCCATATAAGATATGGTATGGGAAGAGCCTATCTCTTAAGTAAGTTAAGATTTGGGATTGTCCGACCTATATCAAAAGCAAAATCCGGACAAGATCGAGGCAAGGTCAGTTCTGTAGAACTGAAAAGGTTCCAGCTATACAAACTGCAGTTGATGATTTGGTAGAACCAAAGGATTCAATTGTTTCAAACGAACCTCAGCCTCTCCGCCGACCTAGTACGGTTCCTCACCCATCTGAGAGTTACTACGGTTTCTCTATGACAGTGGGAGCGAGGATTGCATCATGAGATGATGACCCAACTAGTTTCGAGCTGGCCATCAGGAGTGGGACTCTGTAAGAATGGCTGGATGCTTAACGATCGGAGATGGAATCCTTATACACCAACAAAGTATGGACTTTGGTTGCTTTATCTGAAGGGTTAAATCCCCATCAGGAGCAAGTATATCTTGAGAAGATTACTTGGTGTACATGGAAAAGTTAAGACTTTCAAAGCTAGACTTGTTAAAAGTTTGCATCATTGACCAGGTATGGATTATGATGAAACCTTTTCTAAGTAGCTATGCTTAAGTCCATCTAGATCCTACTTGCCATGGCTACATACCATGACTACGATATCTGGCGGTTGGGTGTCATGACTGCTTTTCTAAGTGATGTTTTAGAAGAGTGCGTCTATAAGTACACAGCCAGAGGATTTCGTAGACAGTGGGAGCAGCGGAAACGTGTGCAAGATGTTTTATATGATAAAGCAGGCATCACGGAGTTGGAACGTCTGTTTTGATGTGTTAGTCAAAGAGTTTGACATCATCAAAATGGTAGATGAACCTTGTGTATACAAAAAGGTAGTAGAGTGTATGGTGGAGATCCTCGTAGAGTACGTGGATGACATACTCTTGATAGGGAAGGAGTTTCCTATGCTACGCTCAGTCAATCTCCGCTTATCACAAGGATTATCCATATAGGATCAAAATAATACCTTCTAAATCCTGAGTTATGATCTATGAGATAGATTTAATTGGATGTTAGGATTCTCACTAGCTGTAGTGGGATGGTATCAATTGATCCTGGGGAGAATCACTGGAAAGGTTCCAGGGTGATAAGGACGACTGAATGTCAGTCGCAGGCATTGTCTTTACCCTCAGTAAAGGGACGGTATGTTGGAAGAGTTCCAAGCTAGATACCGTGACATACTAGACGATTAAAGGCAAGATACATCGTTACCAAAGATGCTACCAAAGAGGCAGTCTGGATATTTGTATTAGTTCATGAGATGAACTTCGTTCCTACCATTGTGTGACAATGGAGTTGTGGCTTATGCCTAGGAACGCCCGTTCCATCAGTGATCCAGACATATTCTAAGGCAGTGTCACCTGATCATGGAGATGTTTGATCTCCAGGGGATCGAGGTTAGGAGAGCAGACTCAGAGGACAACACGGCGGATCCACTCACAAAGGCCTTTTCCCAGAGAGAGACTTTTATGGGATGGTTGAGTATGAGATACTACAACCACTGCTATCAGATGGCCCTAGTGCAAGTGGGAGATTGTTAGTTATATATATGCCCTAGAGGCCATTACTATACATAGGATGTATATTGTAGTGGATGCTTAGACATATATAGGGAGGACTTTCTCGCTCGACATGATAGTATGCTATTTGGTTGCTCTTTACCTTAACGTGTACACTGATTGTCTCTCTGTTACATGTTGGTAAAGCCCTTAGGATGTGTACTTGACTACCTGGACTATGATGCGGATCATACTAGTGGGGACATGGTAGTCCATAAGTACATCCTTCTAGGTCTGTAGTCGTGGGTGTATCGAGACGGGGCATCGATATACCAGAGTAGACTAGCGTATACCTTCTCGACCCATACAGATGGGCGATGGATGATCCCATATCCATTGGTGTTTGACATCAGAGATGATATACGGGTGCTCAGTGGAGACTGGGTACACTGGACGGACTCGCCGAGAACTCCCAGATGGTATTATACCATACGTCAGATGGCAGTTCTCTGGTGACACTGGTACAGGTTAGTCTGTAGACCAGAGATCGTCATAGAGTCTTGTGTGATTCCCACTGTGCTTTGATTTCTACCTTACCACATCCAAGACGGCGTGCAAAACGGTGGTTTTTGGGTACTGTCCGGAATCACATGGAGGCAATGAGCGATAGGAGGGGATTCGTCTCTCCCGGTATAAAGAGTTGATGTTGCGCTGTATTCGATTGGCTATAACCGGAAATCCCTGGTCAGGGTTGCTGAGATTTACTGGTAAGTGTTACCAGTAGTTTCTCAAACTGTTATAGACCTCATATCAACACGACTTATCGAGCTATTGGGGTCTGACGTTTACCACCCCTAGGTGAGATATGCGACATATCAGACGAACAGACCGGACTGTACGGTAAGTGTTACTGGTTGGATTCACAGGAGTGTGAGCGGGCTTGCTCGTTGATCTTCTGATCGCTCAATACCCGGGTGGCCGTTACGTTTAGCAGACCGCTTGCGGCTTGTGGGTGTTTGATATGATCATCACCTGCTGCCGGCGTATTGACGAGTCTTTAGAGTCCTACACAGAGGTTTCCTGGCTCAAGCAAAACGAAATAGGAGCGCATATGAGATATGTGCGGGACCGAGAATAATACCAGTATGAGATACTGTATTCTATTCTCGCGATCTGTATCATTGGACGGTTATATGAGATATAACCGGGTTACCGAATCAAGTGTTGAATCGATACATTGATATACTTGATATTAGTCGGTTATATGCAATATAACCGGATCATTAAATCAAGTGTTGATTTAATGATTTAATGTATAATTATATATTTGATATATTACTTTACATTAACTAGTATTTGTTCACTTAAGATTATTTTCTCACTTGAATGTGCACATTGTATATATGATATAGTTTTGTGCACTAGTTTGTATCATGTTTGATGATACATGCAAACTTGGGTGTGTGTATGCTTTGAACCATGTTTAGGTAAATGGTTAGGGTTTTAATTTATTTGTTTATTTATTTATTCCTTTTGGCAAAAACAAAATGGGTGGCTTTCTTTGTTTTACACTAGAAGCTTCATGATACTTTTGACAAAGTCTTAGCCATTTTGTTTTTATCCTTAACCTAACCATTTAACTAAACCCTAGTTTATTCTCTACACTTGTTACACTCACCCATGGTTGCTAAATGATAAGAATCACTTGGATTTTCTATTATAAAATAATTCTTTTTCCTTCTTCTTCTTCATCTTCTTCATGAGAAAAAGCAAAGCTTTCTTGAAAATTGTCAAGTGATGAAATCAAGTGAGAAACCCAAATCCAAAGTGAACCCACTTCCTATTTCTTCATCCTCTACCACTTGCCATGTTGTATAGGGTGTTTTCTTCACAAGGTTCATGACCAAGTGAAGATGGAGCTTGAGTTTGAGTCGCCTCGACGTAGATCATCTTCGGCATCGAAGTCAACGACCTAGCCCGCTCGTTTCTCCGACGAAACCATCGCTAGAGTCCGGGATCCGATGATCGCAGCGGAGGGACGTCATCACAGAGCTAAAGAGGTGGAGGACCGGATCTACAAAGGTTGTAGTCACTTTCACTTTCTAGTAAAGTTGTTTACTTGTATAGTTTTCGCCTAATCTCTAGTTAACGATCTAGTTTAGGGTTTCTCGGCACCGGAAAATTTTAATTTGGCATGGTTGATGCCTTGTGGAACCTCATTAGTGTGCCTAGGAACCCTACAATTTACTGCTAGGTATTCCAGTAGTTTCTCAGGGTGTTCTGGGCTACACTCCGACACGACTTATACCGCTATTAGGGGTCTGACGTTTACCATTCCCTAGGCCCGATATGCAATACTCATAAACGAACGGACCGGACTGTACGGATATTGTCACTGTCAGGATCAGTAAGGTTTAAGGATGAGTTCGCTCGTCGGCCTCCCTTTCGCTCAATACCTGGGCAGCCGTTACGTACAGCTAGTGCCACTGACGTGCTTGTAGTTAAACCTACTGCCAGCGTATTGACGAGTCTTTAGAGTCCCACATAGAGAGTTTCCCTAGTTCGGGTGAAACGTTGTAGAGGCCGTATGGTTTTATGGCAGGGTTCGATCATATACGTGCACTTGTGAACGGATCATGATCGGGTGGATTATACTAGTGGGCTTTGGTTTAAGCCGGATCCTAGTATTAGATTGTTGGATTGTTTTCGTCTCGTTGTATTCGTATTCAATCGGAATATGGATGCAGGTATGTATATACAGATGAAGGGTATTCTTGTGATCCGTTACGATTTTACTTTAGAAGTTGTCATTCTCTTTTTTTATTAAACATTTAGTTTAATGTTTAATTATGTGGAAATTGTGAGTTCAAGTTTTGGCCTTATGCATTTATATGATGGTGCATGCACTTGGTGACTCATGGTATTGGATCTAGTGATCATTTATTATAACATAGATTGTTTTTGCTGCTAGAATTATTGTGTGGGATATTTGTGGTGAGAGAGGGCAGCCACTACATAGCTCTTGGGATTTTTTTTTAGTTGAAAAAGAGCTCTCAAAATATCACACATAATAACTCAAGCCATTTTCTTCACTACCTTCTTTCTTGATCTCACACTTTCCACCATGGGCATCTTCTTCAACCTCCACCCATCCCTCTCATGAGTTGAGAATCCATGGGTGTCATGAGACAAAGTATTCACATGCTATCTTTACTTCATCTTGGGCACCTAGGCTGGCAAACTAGTTGCTCGAGTTGCTTCGGTTTAGAAGCGGGAGCCCGTATAAAGAATCTTTGACGTGGAGCCTCTTCGACGAGGGAGACCGGAGAGCGAACTCGTCTGGGGCAGCCGCGACATGCTTGGGATGATGGTTAAAGACCGAAGGACACAGATCGATCGGTATAACCATCTCTAAACTCCTCTTTGCATGTTTTCTAGTATAGGGTATTTGGTTCGATCTTGTGCGGGTTTTGTTTGCACCAAAGTTTTTAAAGTTTTTGTTCCGCATTTGGCCAAGGGAAGATGGCCGGGGCGTTGGCAATACCCAATTGTCGGTAAGTACATCCTTCAAATGTTCCTAGTCGTGGGAGTATCTGTTAGTTATATGTATGCCTTAGAGGCCATTACTGTACATTGGATGTATATTGTAGTGGATGCTGGGACATATATAGGGAGGACTTTCTTGCTCGACATGATAGTATGCTATCTGGTTGCTCTTTACCTTAACGTGTACACTGATTGTCTCTCTGTTACATGTTGGTAAAGCCCTTAGGATGTGTGCTTGACTACCTGGACTATGATGCGGATCATACTAGTGGAGACATGGTAGTCCATAAGTACATCCTTCAAAGTCTCTAGTCGTGGGTGTATCGAGACGGGGCATCGATATACCAGAGTAGACTAGCGTATACCTTCTCGACCCATACAGATGGGCGATGGATGATCCCATATCCATTGGTGTTTGACATCAGAGATGATATACGGGTGCTCAGTGGAGACTGGGTACACTGGACGGACTCGCCGAGAACTCCCAGATGGTATTATACCTCACGTCAGATGGCAGTTCTCTGGTGACACTGGTACAGAGTAGTCTGTTGACCCGAGATCGTCATAGAGTCTTGTGTGGTTCCCACTGTGCTTTGATTTCCATCTTACCACGTCCAAGAGGGCGTGCAAAACGGTGGTTTTTGGGTACAGTCCCGAGTCACATGGAGGCAATGAGCGATAGGAGGGGATTCTTCTCTCCCGGTATAGGGGGTTGATGTTGCGCTGTGTTCGATTGGCTATAACAGGAAATCCCTGGCCAGGGTTGCTGAGATTTACTGGTAAGTGTTACCTGTAGTTTCTCGAAGTGTTATAGACCTCATATCGACACGACTTATCGAGCTATTGGGGTCTGACGTTTACCACCCCTAGGCGAGATATGCGACATATCAGACGATCAGACCGGACTGTACGGTAGTGTTACTGGTTGGATTCACAGGAGTGTGAGCGGGCTTGCTCGTCGATCTTCTGATCGCTCAATACCCGGGTGGCCGTTACGTTTAGCAGACCGCTTGCGGCTTGTGGGTGTTTGATATGATCATCATCTGCTGCCGGCGTATTGACGAGTCTTTAGAGTCCTACACAGAGGTTTCCTGGCTCAAGCGAAACGAAATAGGAGCGCATATGAGATATGTGCGGGACCGAGAATAATGCGTGTATGTGATACCGTATTCTATTCTCGCGATGAATGTATCGAATGGTTGTATGCGATATAACCTAGTTATCGAATCAAGGATTGATTCGATAAGCCGATACATTGAATATTAGTCGGTTATATGTGATATGACCGGATCGTTAAATCAAGTGTTGATTTAATGATTTAATGCATAATTATATATTTGATATATTACTTTGCATTAACTAGTATCGGTTCACTTTAAATGGATTTTCTCGCTCGGATGTGCGCATTATATATGTGATATGATTTTTGTGCACATGCTTGTATCATGTTTGATGATACATGCTAACTTGATTAGGTGTATGATTAAACCATGGTTAGTTAATGGTTAGGGTTTCATTTGATTTATTTATGCCTTTATTTATTTTGTTTTGACAAAAAGAAAAAGGGGAATGAAAACAAAAGGGTTGCTTTCAAAGATGAAGCTTGTTGAAGCTTCATGAAGGTTTGACCAAAGTGACCATTTTGTCTTCATCTCTAAACCTAACCATTCACTAACCCTAGTTCATTCTCTACACCTAACCATGGTTTGCTTATGATAAGAATTGATTTTCTTTTCTATTTTAATTATTCTTATCATAACAATTAGCTTCTTCTTCTTCATCTTCAAGGAAGAAAAGCTTGCTTCATCAATGGTGGATTGATGAAATGAGTGAGAAATCCAATTCTAAAGTCTACCCACTTCCTATTTCTTCATCCTCTACCTCTTGCCAAGTAGTAGAGTGTGTTTCCTTCACAAGTTTTCATGGCTTGGTGAAGGTGGAGCTTGATCTAGTGATGCTTCGACGTAGATCATCTTCGGCACGTTGTCGACGACCTAGCCCGGTCTTTTCTCCGATGAAACCACCGTGAGAGTCATGGTTCGATTTGGACAGCGGAGAGGACTTCACTGCGGAGCCGTGGAGGTGGAGCACCGGATCTACAAAGGTTGTATTTCCGTATTCTTATAGTTAAGTGTTAACTAGTTTACTTTTCGCCTAGATATCTAGCCAACGATCCGTTCTAGAGTTTCTCGGCACCGTTAAAATTTGAAATTGGCATGGTTGATGCCTTGTGAGACCTCATTAGGGTGCCTAAGAACCCTACAGTGGTATCAGAGCCTAGCTAGAGCCTTAGGCGAAGTCTAGACGGAGTTTGAAGTCCGAACGAAACCGAAACCCCAAAATTTTTACGCTCTCTGGACTTTTTCTGAAAACGTGGATTTTTCCAAATTAAAAATTGCTAAAAAATTCAGCAGGGAAATATATGAGTTACGGCGCAAAATTGGACCCATGATTCATCCAAAACGGCGCGGAACCGCGGCAGAAGCCCAGCTTCTGCGGCGGTTCCGCGGCTAGGTGCAGAAGCCCAGCTTCTGCGGCGGTTCCGCGGCTAGGTGATGACGTCACCTTCCCATTGTTGCACAGTAATTCCTATTTTAATATGCTGGGTTTTCTGGGAATTTTTAATATTTATTCAAGAGTTGAATTTTCTGGGGTTGTTTTGGGGATTCGGTGTTTCGATCGGAGAATCAAATTTTGTCTATGTGGCTTTCCGGATAAATTTTTAGAATATGTTAAAAAGTTCGACCGGATATAAATACCCAATTTTTCCCCTGTCGGGAAATTTCCAAGTGTTGGATTTTTCCGTAGTTTAACGACGTTCTAAGTAGTGCAAGTAACGCGATGGACCCTCTAGAAGACAACAAACCTTAACTCGATTATGTGACCGTCTTGAACTGCCCTTTGAACCTTCGGGTTTGGGGCAGTACGGCGTGCCACATGTGAGGCGTTGGCTTGACCCTTCTACGGCTGGACCGTCGGTACTGAGGCACGAACTGAATGTTGTTAGACTTATTTCATGTGTTGATCTGTATCGGGAAAACTTGGGTGTTTGACTGTTCGATCGAAAAGTTTAACATTTTCTATTTATCTGGAATGTGATACAATAATTGGAATTCACAAGAAGTTATGAGATAACTGAATGAATGTTATAAACATAGCACTTTAGTCTCACTTGATCGGTTGCCACGGAATTTTGATGTGATCAAAAGTCCGTTGCAATCACGTAGCGTACGCGGATACTCGCCGGGTAAACTTAATAGACAGCTTCACTCCATAGCCCCGACCAAGTGACTGTAGGAGAACCCCGTCGCCGAAAGCATCCGTTCGGGTGCTCGCGGCAGCGGTGTTCCGCCTTGGTGCACTTCGTCGACGGTATCGGGGGTGCGGCCGACTACTGAAGTTTACGACGAGCATTCGATCAGGATGTCGGGAATCTTGTTGAATTGCCCGACTTGATATTGAAAAGTGTTTTCAATAATGAGACTAAAATGCGGGGTTTATAATTGTTAGGCATGCGATGTCTAAGGAATTCATTTGGTCAGGCATGCGATGTCTGAGGTGGTTGCGGATTCCAACTGTTGTAGTTTTACACTTTCTTTTCTGTGACCGTAAGTGTAATATGTGATATCGCCGGTTTCGTTGCTATATGTCAACGACAATTGGGATGGACATATTTACTTACGTTGATGACATGTGATGTTATGTGTTGCTGGATATGTTATATTGGATCGTCGTGTTTGAATAGCCGGGGGTTTTTATGTGAGATGAGTGTTTTTCATTTTCATTCATGTAAAAACTTGTATGTAATATTCTTTTATTGGGGCGCTTCCAGGTTGCGGAAGTAGTCACCTTTTGTATATTATTTACTTTTCCGCACTAGGATAGACCCAAGGAGGGGAGCACAAGTAACCGGGTTCTGGAGTCCAGTGGGAGACCAACTCGAGGAGTCGAGTCCGGGTCTCCTAACTCTAGAATTGGTAGGGTTGCTTGCCGCTCTCGTAGGGGTCTAGGGGTGTGGGTTTGGCTATTCATCACGACCGTGGAATCCGTGTTTTATACTGGCTCGTATTAAAAACACGGACGTCCTAGTATATCCAATATTTCATATGATTCTTCTGCTGCGATATCTGTGATGTGATCATGTGATGTTCTGTGATAGATACAGTATATAGTATATTTGATATATTATATAGATATTACTTATGTTTTACACCCGCGCTAGCCCTGCCCCGCTCTGCCGTTAGTTACCTAACCTAACGGTGCACGAGGGGACATCGAGGCGAATGCGGATGACATAAGTGTACGTCGTATTTATCTGTGATGATTAGGTACTTAAATGACGGGACTTCATTAATGTGATTAATGAAATAAAAGAAACCTAAGATGTTGTAGAATCGAATTTCAAAAATAAAACAGGTAGCTACAGTTCTTGCTTTGCACAGAGGTATATATGATATATCCTGCACCTTATTCGATAAGGAAAGGACCGAGATCCCTTCACCGGGAGTGACTCCTTTAGCAATAACTGGCAGATGCTACACACTCGGTTTGTGTTTTGATTGCTTTTAAGGGTTTTTGCTTTGCACATTGATATATATGATATATCCCGCACCTCATTCGACGAGGAAAGGACCGACGATCCCTTCACCGGGAGTGACTCCTTTAGCAAAACTAGAAAAGCCTCAAAAGCACTCCATTTTAAAATCATTTGATTCTACAACGATATCAAGTTCATTACGCAATAGGTTTTCAGAAAAACCTGTCGTAGCCCTCCATCATTTCAGATAAGTAGTAGTTAGTATTCGTGCTGCGTTTGTTGGCCTTTGTCAAGGCGCAGTGTGCGGTAGCTAACTGGTGCTTATCTGCTTATGCATATGATGCAGATTGGGTTATGGTAGTCGTGCGACCTTGTTGGCCTTTGTCAAGGGTCGTGCGGGTGGGTTTGATTCAATCAGGAAATGACGGGTTGAACTTGACTAGTATCCTATGGTTTGTTGGCCTTTGTCAAGGTCATAGGAGGTTAGGGGCAAAATATTATCGGGAATTTCAAGTGTTGAAATTTGCAATGAGATTGCATACCTTCTATGAGATAGTTGGATCCCGATACCCGCTGCGAGTAAGTGTTACTCTTGGGAGAGTTTTATACATTACAATTAGCCGATCAAGTAGGTGTCTAGAAAGGTGTCAACGGGGTTACGCCTCTGGGAAAACGAGGTTTACAGTAATTAGGTTCGTGCGAAAGCACAGGGGACCTCCCTCAAAGTACCGACACTGGCCTGGCTGAAAGATTGGCGAACTTGTAGTGTGTAATTAATCCCGGCTAGTCTTTCCTTTTAGGGTTTGAAGGAAGATTTGATAAAAAGCAGTGGGAGCCATCCTGATTAGATAAAATAATAACCAATCTATTCTTGAAAGAGCGCACGCTGAGTGTTTTCTTCTCTCTCTCTCCAGGTAGCGACCATATCACGCCTTAATCAAGATAATAATACGGAATATTGACCGAACCCGCTTGTTATACTGAGCTGGGGAACGTTGGTCCCGCTCCAACTTATAATTGTTATAAGACAGAGCAGGAAATTGGGGAATACCAGATTTCCCGTGCCGCCCAAACGAAGAGAGTGCATGCTGATGCATCATCTTCGGGTGTGTTCATTACAGAGAACTGTTTCTCAGTATCCTTTACGTCCTGGGTATGTGATACCAGATCAGGATCCCAGATATGTAATCTGTTACATAGGGCTACCGAAAGGTAGAGAACTGAGAACGGGTGATAAGTTTCATGAGGCAGAAAACGGGGCAAGTGTTGCAGCCAAGTCTGTTGGTCACTGTCACCCTGTATTACCAATACATTGATTCTGAACGAATGTTATTAGATACCGAACCTGATATACAAAATCATATCAGTCTCTTTATTAGTAAAGAAATGATAAAATTTTGTATTGTTGGATAATGTTTTGAACATTTCCTATATCAAAAGTTGATCGGTTCAGGCACGTTATCTAAAAGCGTTGACGTTCTAAATCAAACTACAGTTCTTAGTATACAGATCACACACAAGAGGAAGAGTTCAGACATGAACGAATTCTTCTTGAGGCATTGTAGACTAGGTCATATCAATGCGACCCGACTAGCTGAAGTTACATGTAGATGCATATTCAAATCAGTTTGAATTTACATCTTGTGAAACTCGCCAGTCATGTCACAAAGATAAGATGACCAGAGCTCTGTTTATTGGAAACAGAGAAAGAGTTAGTGAACTCTTGGGATGATACATGTTGATGTATGTAGGTCCCCTGTCTACACATGCCAAGACCGGTTCTTTGTACTTCATTACATTCTCTGATAATCTCCCAAGATTCAGACATATGTTCCTGTTGAAACACAAGTCCGAACCTTTTGAGATATTCACAGAATATAAGTTACAAGTAGAGAACCAAAATACGGGTATAAGTATTATGTCCTTTGATGAGATCAGGGAGGAGAATACTTGTGCACGGAATTCCTGGACTATTCTAAAGGAGAATGAGATTCTCTCTCAGCATTACTCCTCTGTATACACCATAGCACGATGGTATATCGGGGCGGAGCAATCACACCCTATATGATAAGGTGTGCTCTATGATGAGTACTACTGAGTTACCTTTTTCCTTAAGGGAGTTGTGCACTTAAGAAGCTGCATACCTATTGAATAGGGTTCGAATCAAATCAGTTGCCAACCATTTCATATGTGATATGGAAAGGGAAGAGCCCATGTCTTAAGTTAGTTAAGATTTGGGGTTGACCGGCCTATGTCTAAAAGCAAAATCCGGACAAGCTCGAGGCAAGGTCTGTGTAGCGTCTTGAAAAGTCGTTTTGGTGTTTTCCTGAAATTCGGTGAAAATTCGGTATTTTTCCGAAAACCGTCTTTCTCGTTATTTTGCAGTTTAGGGCTAATTATACTTAAAATGGATAGGTAATTGCTTGTTTTTAGTAGCTAATGAGTTACTTATGAAATTTTGGTCATTTAAAAAAATTTCCCTTTTTTTCAATTTTTTAATATTATTTAAGCCGGTAAGAAAATACATTAAATTAGCGATAAATACAAATTTTTCCGGGCTAATTTTAATCTTTAAAATTATGATAATTAAAATATAGTGGTAACATAAATTTTTAGTATTTTATTTTGAATTTTTACTAATTTTTATGATAGGAAACGAATTTATTGAATTTTAAGCTAAAACTTGCAATTTTTGATTTGTAGGGGGTCTTTTTGCATAAAATTTCTTTTGTAAAACCCCTCTCTCTCTTCCCTCAGCCCTAGGACAGCCCCACCTTGTTCAAGTTCAGAAATTTCTGGCCTCACATTTATTTTCTTTCATGTGTGGAATTGTTTTGTTTAGGAATTTATATTAAATATAGTTGTTGAAGTATGGAGCATTGACTTTTGGGGAGTTGACTCTTGACTTTTCCAACACACCCACACCCCTCCCCTCACCTCCTAATCTGGCCGAAACCTGCACTCCCCCCTCTTCATCTCTTTTCTTTTCATTTTCTTCAAAATTCTTCAAGTTAAATTCAAAAAAATTGCAACTTTAAGCTTACAAATCAAACCCATCCTTCATCTTTCTTTTTCTTCACCTCCCTAACTTGGATCTTGATGCTTGAGGCCATCATTTGGAGCAAATCTATTCTTGCTAGATCTCTAGTGAGGTATAATCTCTTGCTAATTAAATTCTTTTGATTAAGTTTCTTAAGTTAGATTGTTGTAGTGTTAATTTAGTGTAGTTCTAATCTAGTTTTTTTCTTAGGTTATGGTTGAAAAATTAAACTAGGGTTTTTGAAGCCATGATAGTTAATTAAATTGTTTTGTAGTTAATCTAGTTGTTACTTAACTAATCTTTATGGTTACCTTGCTTAAGCGGCTTCCTATTAACCTAATCTATGTTAAACTTGGGTGAAATTGCATTAAGTTTGCTAATTTACCAAAATCTAGAAGAGGGTTGTGTACGGATTGTGAGTTGTGAAGCATGATAAATGAGTTGAATTAGGGTTTAGAAACCATTATTTATTTGATTAAATCTAATTTGTTATCTAGTTGTTTTGCTAACCTAATCTAGAAGGTTAACTTGCTAATTGAGTTATAAATTAGTGTTAATTTAAGGTTTTCATATATAGTTTGGATTAAGAATTGCTAGGTTAGATAATTCAAGTAATGGTTGTTTATGGAAATTAGGTTTTGAATCTTTGCTAATGTGTTGTAATTATAGTGTTTGTAGATTGCTTGTTGTGTGGTTGGATATTGTGTTGGATTGTGATAACCGTATCGCTAATTTTCGATTTTTGCACCAAAATTGCTAGTTTGTGCTTACTAGGATTTTATTAAAATTATTTGGTGAATTATTTGTGATACCTTGGGGATGTTTTTAGCATCTCCTATGACGTTTAGGATGCGTGAGTGCGGATTTTTGGGTAGTCGGGTTTTAGTTTTGCCGGGCGACCAAATCGGCGTTTTTTTTGGCAGTTTTTGCGATTTTCGCGTGTGTTCCGCGCACCCTGCGCCCGTTGTACCTAGCTAGTGAACTTTAGTAGTTTCGTTGGGTTTTGCGTCGTTCTTGATAAGTAACCTTATGTTGGTATTGATGTAAATTCCAGGTTCGGTCGCGGAGACATCAGACGCGCGCGAAAGGGAAAAGCGGTGATTGGACACAGCTAGCCAGGGATTCCGGTGAGTAGATGTAACATCTATGGGGGACTATCGTTGGATGGCGCAAGCCGCCCGATAGTTTTAGTAACTTACAAGATTCTTAGTGATGTTAGTAATTAGGGGTGAAATACTTATTTGATTATTTGCTGCATCCATGCATTATATTGACATACCTATACGAAACCATTTTATAGGACACCTGCACCATTGCCAGGGTTTTTATATGCAGCACGAGCACTATTCATGCTTACACACACACCCTGTTAATTGCCATGCCACCACACTAGATAACCTTTAAATTTAAACCTTTTACTAATTGATGCTTAAACCTGTGCTATTGCCTTTAATTCCTTAAAATGAAATCGTAGGATTGTTATTCATGTGCATGTACCTCATCATATTATTTGTTCATGCCTAGTCTATTAATCATACATCGTAGCTTAATTATTGATACCATATGCATTCATCACCATTGACATATACACTTATGAGGATTTCTTGAGATTTTATGATATTTCTGGATTTCGGGGGAAAGCCGCAAAATTTCTAAACTTATTATATTTTTTTAAAATATGTAAATTGCGGTTTTCTAGGGATGTAAGTGTCGTCCACCATGAGTTTGCTGTGGTTTTGGAAATCCGTGTCGAGGAGTGGAGGAACCGGCACGGGTACATGGTGGGCCCGGTAAGGTACCCCGGGCAAGAGGAATGTGGTGTTGACGTTGAGCCTGGCAGGGGACGGATTACCTACCGGTGACTGTTTGGGACGGCGGATATCCAGAGGATACCGACCGTGGCCGCTAGATGATGAGATATTGATATTTGAGATGGGTCAGCCGGACGGCTGAGGCCAGAGACACTATGACATGGATTTATGAGATTTGAGACAGCTTTTAGGTGTCGTTGCTGGACACCGGTTCTCGTCGATTCCTTGAGTATTATGCTGGCATTCTAAAAGAGTTTCAAAAACAAAAAGAGATAAAATGTTTCTTATAGATACCTATTGAGACCTCAGATATTCATGTTGCATACATATTCGTACACTGATGTTGTATACACACCTGCTAGTGCATCCATTCATACCTGTATTTTAGATGCTAGGATGCTTGTGTGCATGCATACGATAGCATTTGTAGGTGTTATTTATTACTCACGAGTTGGCAATTCACCCCCGTTGTGCCACAGTCTTTTGCAGGTCCGCTCCGTCAGTACAGTAGCGGCGGGCGCACTTGTTCTTTTGCCTCCTTTGCCTGGACTCGAGGTTTTGCTCTTAGGTGGGTTATGTTACTATTTTTGTACCACCTTGTATATTCTTTGTATCTAGTGCACTCCATCTACTGTGTCTACCAGTATTGTTGTATATTGACTTAGAGATGAGACTGTGAGGTTTGTGGACTTTTATGTTGTATTTTGGGGTCGAGCTCACTTGAGTCGACATGCTGTTTTCTTATGCTTCATTATGATTATTTTGCATGCTGTCGTTTTATATTGCGTGGGATTTGTGACCGCCTTGTGGCGAAGAGCTAGCTCCCGCTTGGGGATGCCCTATTTTGTTGGATTCATATATATTTTGTTGTACCCATTTTGGGGGCCAGTATTTACAAAGGAGACTCTGCCGAAATTTTCGGAAAAATTGGTATTGTTTTTAAAAAGGGTTTTACATGACTTATTTGATAAACTCGCTTTCAATTGATTGGGTTTTCTTCACTCTTTTGTTTAATTGGTTTTGTTTTCTAGGCTTTGGCTTACTTATTTTACGGACGTCTTTAGACGTTTCGTAAACTTAAGTGCCAGTCACGTTCCGTACCCTGCGGGTCGTGACAAAGTTGGTATCAGAGCGATAGGTTTTACCTTTTTGAGTGTAGGATGACCCTTGGTAGATGGAGTAAGTGACTTAAGTAGGGTAACGTAGCGTGTGTATGTCCGCGGCATACTTACGATACGGTACTCCGCCTAAGTGACTTTAGGATATACTTGCTTGAAAATTCCTTCTTCAATTCCGTGTCTCCTATGATCCTATTACACTGTTCTTACTATCCGTTTTCCTGTAACAGCCACTATGCCGCCGAAGGCTACTAGGGCACAGAGGGCTGCCGCCAGAGACGAGATTCGAGCTGGCTCGTCCGAGACTAGGACTGAGCAGGGTGGTATGCCTACGCCGCAGGGACAGACCGATCCACCTTCCCCAGGCCGTATGGATAGGCTCGAGACTGGTATGCAGGAGTTGCGACAGATGATGGGAGGCATGCAGGAGCTACGTCAGATGGTAGGATCTCTAGTTGCAGCCAGTCGTACACCGAGACCGGATGACGTACCTACTACAGCACAGACGACCATGATACCTGCTCCTACTACTACCACCGTGACCATCCCGGTTTCACTACAGGATTTCATGAGGCTGAGACCTCCAGTATTCACCGGCACCGAGGCAGCGGAGGACCCACAGACGTTCCTTGACAGTTTAGCCAGGATCTGCCGTTCGCTGAGATGTTCGGATGATCGATGGGTAGAGCTTGCGAGTTTCCGACTAGAGGGTCTCGCACAGACATGGTGGGAGTCAGTCTTGAGAGGTCGAGCTGCAGGTCTACCGCCTTTGACTTGGGCCGAGTTTACAGCGGTCTTTCTAGCCCGTTTCCTTCCAGAGAGCGTTCGTGACGCCAGAGCTCGTAGCTTCGAGGCCTTAGTCAAGACACCTGGGATGACGGTGTCTGAGTATGACATCCAGTTTACACAGTTATCCCGATATGCTCAGTATTTGGTGGATACCGAGGAGAAGATGGTGAAGAGGTTCGTACAAGGACTTGATGCCCAGCTATATCTTGCCATTGGCGCCCAGCACTACGACACTTATTCAGCTGCTATGGATACGGCATTGCGGATGGAGGCACGCATATCACGGACTTCGGCCGTTTCTGGGCCGAAGAGGATTCGCACCGATGTACCGTCTCAGAGGCAGCGCGCCAGATTCTTTCCGAGAGATAGGCCTGGCAGAGGATTTGGGCGGGGACAGTTATATGGTTCTTATCCCCAGGGGCAGTAGCCGTCTCCAGGGTGTTTTGGGTGCGGGAGTTTGCACCATCTTGTCAGAGACTGTCCGGCGAGACGACAGGGAGCCGCGACAGTTCCGCATGTGACCCTACCACCATCACCCCCCCTCCTCAAAGAGCCCTACTTCCTACCCCAGGCGATGCTCCACGCCAGTTAGGTGCACCGAGAGGCCGTGGACGCGGCGGTCCTGTTCAGAGAGGACGAGGAGGCAGAGGCCGAGGTCGAGGTCAGCCCGCTATCGGTGGAGGACAGGCCCGAGTTTTTGCTTTGACACCGCAGGATGCGCAGGCATCCAATGCCGTTGTGACAGGTACCTTGCCAGTTTGTTCTTTCGACGCACGGGTATTATTTGACCCAGGTTCCACACATTCGTACGTCTCTACACACTTTGCACCGATGTTGGGCCGTGAGTCGTCGTCGTTAGATCATCCGCTTGTTGTTGTTACTCCGGTAGGCGAGTCGTTTGTCGCTCGTTTTGTATTTCGTTTGTGTTCCGTTCGTATCGGGGAGAGGGATTCATCAGTTGATTTGATACTCCTCGATATGTTGGACTTTGATGTGCTTCTGGGCATGGACTGGCTGGCCACTTGTTATGCTTCGGTGGACTGCCGTGAGAAGGCAGTCAGATTTAGCTTTCCGGGAGAGCCAGTCCTTGTTATTCAGGGAGACCGCAGTGTCACCCTTCCCAGCTTAATTTCGTCTCTTCGCGCTGGTCAGCTCTTGCGGAAGGGATGTCAGGGATTCTTAGCATGTATTTGTGATACTCGAGCTGCAGAGGTTCCGTTGGACCGGGTCCCGGTAGTTTGTGAGTTCCCTGATGTTTTCCCTGATGAGCTACCTGGGCTACCGCCTGAGCGCGATGTTGAGTTCTGCATTGATTTGATTCCCGGTTCGGGGCCTATTTCTATACCGCCTTATCGGATGGCCCCGGCAGAGCTTCAAGAGCTGAAGGATCAGTTGCAGGATTTGTTAGATAAGGGGCTTATTCGACCGAGTGTTTCTCCGTGGGGTGCTCCGGTCCTGTTTGTCAAGAAGAAGGATGGAAGTTTGCGCTTATGTATCGACTACCGCCAGCTGAACAAAGTTACCGTTCGGAACAGATATCCGTTGCCGCGCATTGATGATTTGTTCGACCAGCTTCACGGTGCGGGGTATTTTTCGAGGATCGACTTGCGATCAGGATACCATCAGCTGCGAGTTCGACAGGAGGATATACCGAGGACAGCTTTCCGCACGCGCTACGGCCACTACGAGTTTTTGGTGATGTCGTTCGGGCTCACCAACGCCCCAGCAGCATTTATGGATTTGATGAACCGTACATTCAGGCCGTATCTTGACTTGTTCATCATCGTGTTTATCGACGATATCTTGGTGTACTCCCGGAGCAGAGAGGAGCACGAGCAGCACTTGCGGATTACGTTACAGACTCTGCGGGAGCACCAGCTGTTCGCGAAGTTCTCCAAGTGTGCTTTCTGGCTGGACAGCGTCGGATTCTTGGGTCACGTGGTTACGAGAGACGGCATTTGTGTGGACCCGAAGAAGATTGAGGCTGTTCAGCAGTGGCCCCGACCTACATCGGTTACTGAGATCCGTAGTTTTCTAGGCTTGGCGGGCTACTACAGGCGTTTTGTTCAGGACTTCTCCCGTATAGCTGCACCGTTGACCGGTTTGACCCGGAAGGGAGTTCCTTTCGTTTGGACAGAGGAGTGCGAGCGCAGTTTTCAGCAGCTACGGACTTGTTTGACTACGGCGCCGGTATTATCTTTGCCTTCGGGATCAGGCGGATTTGTTGTCTACTGTGATGCTTCGCGAGTGGGATTAGGATGCGTATTGATGCAGCATGGCCGGGTGATCGCGTATGCTTCTCGGCAGTTGAAGAAGCATGAACAGAACTACCCCACTCATGATTTGGAGATGGCTGCAGTGGTCTTTGCACTGAAGATTTGGCGACATTACCTATACGGCGAGTCGTGTCAGATATTCACCGATCACAAGAGCTTAAAGTACATATTTCAGCAGCGAGACCTGAACCTCAGACAGCGTCGTTGGATGGAGTTGGTGAAAGACTACGACTGCGAGATCTTATATCACCCCGGCAAGGCAAATGTGGTGGCAGATGCGTTGAGTAGGAGGCTCGGGGGTAGTCTATCCCTTTTGCGCGCAGTGCAGAGGCAGTCGTCAGCAGATTGGCAGATGTTATGCGACAGCCGAGTTGAGTTCGAGTTCACTCAGACAGGGGGACAGCTCGCGCATGTTCGTGCACGCCCACAGTTGCTTGACCGTATATATGAGGCACAGCGCAGTGACGACCGTTGCTCAGAGATCATGGCACAGATGGGACAGGGCAGATTTTCCGAGTTCGTGGTTGACGATCAGGGGATTTTACGATATGGATCTAGACTGTGCGTACCAGATGCTGATGGATTGCGGCGCGACATTCTTGAGGAGGCACACCGATCAGTGTATAGTGTCCACCCCGGTTCCACCAAGATGTACCATGATATGAGAGAGACCTACTGGTGGGACGGGATGAAGAGGGATATTGCGGAGTTCGTTTCGAGATGCCTGACTTGTCAGCAAGTCAAGGCCGAGCACCAGAGGCCCGCAGGAGAGCTACAGCCGTTACCCATTCCAGAGTGGAAATGGGAGCAGATTTCGATGGATTTCGTTGTGGGTCTACCCAGGACCAGTCGAGGGTACGACTCCATCTGGGTGATCGTGGATAGATTGACGAAAGCGGCTCACTTCCTACCAGTGAAGACCACTTTCAGCTTCGCTCAGTATGCTCAGCTCTACATCGACGAGATCGTGCGGTTGCATGGCGTACCGACTTGTATCGTGTCAGATCGAGGCACCCAGTTCACCAGCCGACTTTGGCAGAGACTTCAGGAGGCTTTGGGCACTCGTTTGAGCTTCAGCACAGCGTTTCACCCGCAGACAGACGGACAGTCAGAGCGGACCATTCAGACTCTCGAGGACATGCTCAGAGCGTGCGTTTTAGACTTTGGTGGTAGCTGGGATCGTCATTTACCTCTAGTGGAGTTCTCCTACAACAACAACTTCCAGGATACTATTCAGATGGCACCTTTCGAGGCATTGTATGGGAGGAGATGCAGATCGCCCGTTTGTTGGACAGAGCTCAGCGAGAGCAGCATTTTGGGGCTGCAGCTTGTTGAGGAGACGACAGCGAAGATACAGTTGATCCGAGACCGGATGAGAGCGGCTCAGAGCAGGCAGAAATCCTATGCAGACAGGCGCCGTCACAGATTAGAGTTCGCAGTTGGCGACCATGTTTTTCTGAAAGTCTCTCCGATGAAGGGCGTGATGCGTTTTGGGCGAAAGGGGAAGCTTAGCCCTAGATTCGTAGGTCCCTTCGAGATCCTCGAGCGTGTCGGCGCAGTTGCATATCGTTTGGCCCTTCCACCCAGCTTTCCCGATGTTCACCCCGTCTTCCATGTTTCTGTTGGAGGTAGTGCCCTCAGAGTCAATTATTGGATCACAGGTACGTGATTGCAATGATTGAGGGAGGACCTATCCCGGTTGGACAGTCTTACTCGAAATGATAGTATGCTATCTGGTTTACCTTTATCATCGTGTACTGCTTTAGGTGACCTGACACGTCGCTATTACACGTTGATAGAGCCCCTAGGATTCTTGCTTGACCACCAGCAGTATGAGGGCGATCATATAAGTGGGAGCTGGGGGTCTATAAGCATATCCTTAAAAGGTCCCTAGTCGTGGGAGTTTCGAGACTGGGCATCGATACTCCATTAGTAGACTAGTGTATACAGTCGAGACCCCGACGAGGGGCGGTGGCCGGTCTCACAAGCCACTGGTGTCAGTTGGATCACCTAAGATGTATACAGGTGCTCATTGGGTTATGAGTACACCGGACAGGACTCGCCGGGAACATGCTAGTTGGTCATATACCAGACGTCAGATGGCAGTTCCCTGGTGACATGTGTGCAGGTTAGTTCATCGACCTGGGGATCGTCATTTGTCTCGTGTGAGTTCCTACTGTACTTTGATTACTACCCTACCACGGCTCAAAGGAGTCGTGCAAACAGGTTTTAGTTGGGTACAGTCCCGAGCCACATGGAGGCAGTGAGCGTATCTTCAGGGGTTCGTCTCTCCCGGTATTGGGGGTGAGGTCATGCTGTGTCTAGGAGAGCCATTACACAAAGTCCTTGGCCAAGGCAAGGAGATTTACTGGTAGGTATTCCAGTAGTATCTCTCGGTGTTCTGGGCTACACTCCGACACGACTTGTACCGCTTTTGGGGGTCTGACTTTTACCAACCCCCTAGGCCCGCCATGCGATACTCATAGACAAACGGACCGGACTGTACGGATATTGTCACTGACAGGCTCAGTAGGGTTGTCAGGCTGAGTTCGCTCACAGACATCCCTTTTAGTCAGTACCTGGTAGCCCGTTACGTATTGGCTTATACCTCTGACGTGCTAGTGGTTAAATCCACAACCAAGGTGTTGATGAGTCTTTAGAGTCCCCCACATTCAGTTACTCAGCTTTCGGGCGAAAGGTTGTAGAGGCCGTATGGAGATATGGCAAGGTCCGATCAGATACGTGCGGTATTGCACGGATCAGGATCGGACAGTCTGTACTATAGGCCGTATGGTTATATGGCAGGGTTCGATCAGATACGTGCGATATTGCACGGATCAGGATCGAACGGATATTACTAGCCGGCTTTGGTTTAAGCCGGATCCTAGTATAGTACAGTGTAGATTTTGTCTCATTGCATTTGTATTTCGGTCGGAATACAAATACGGGTGTGTATGCACAGTATCGGGGTTTTCCTGTAATTTATTACGGGACCAGTTTTTGGAGTTGCCAGTTTGCTTTCCGTTTCGGCCAATTTCCTTTGTTCCGTTCATTGGCCGAAGATTGGTGGAGGAGGGCTTATTTGCATTGTTGCAAATAGGCATTTGTGGAGGGGGGTCTTTGCATTTTGTTGTATCATGATAGCACCATCCTTTGACTTATTTTCTTCATGATGGCTTGACTTCATAACCTCATCATGGCTTGACTTTTGTATGATGATGGAGGGACATGATGGTTGTTGATGATTTGGTAGTTGGAGTGAGGTTATTTACTTGCAATCATTTCTTGATATCATGAGCTTTTCTCTCTCCCTTGCTTTATGGTTGTGATTGTTTAATCCTTGGCTCTCTCCTCACTCACACTCTCTCCCCATTCACAAAGAGGGCCGGCCACTATTGAAAATGGGATGATTGATTTTGGTGTGGCAAAAAAATTTTGGTTCTCTTGATGCTCCAAAAATCACACAAGAAGACTCTCCAAAATTCCAAGTTCTTTTCCCTCCACCAATGGCAATTCCTACAACCCCAAAAGAGACTTCTACACTACACATTCTACAGCGAATCTTGGGCACGTCGAGTAGCCGGCTTCGTGCCCGAGTTGCCTCGGCATTGAGGTGGGAGCCCGTAAACAAAGTAGGCGATGTGGTGCACTTCCGGCGACGAGGAGGAGACGGGACTTTTCCGCAGGAGATCGGGACCATGACGAGAAGACCGGAGGACTTGGATCGTCGGTATATCTCTATTCCCTTTCTTGTAGTTAGCTAGGACTAGTTAATGGTTCGATCCGGGTATTAGTGCGCGGCGGTTTGCCAGTTCAAGAAAATTTAAGTTTATCACCGCTTCCGCATTTGGCCGTCGGATTGACGGCCGGGGCGCCGCCGTGCGCTTACAGTGGTATCAGAGCCTCGCCATTAACTTAGTCTAGCTTTGAGTAGTCTGTTTTTCTGTTTCGATCGATCGAATGTTCCAAAACTGCATTTTAGTTCGCATCAGTTTCTGTTGAAAATTTTTGGTCTCGAAAAATTTTTCAGGTTGTAAAATATTGATGTACTGGAAAATCTAAGAACTCTGGAAAATTTCGATGAAGTGAATCCACAGTGGGAGCGCGGAACCGCCGCATATACCCCCATTCCGCCGCTCTTCCGCCGCACACTGTGGAGATCACTTCACCAATTTTTTTCAGAGGCTTTCTGGGCTTAAAATATGGGTTTTGGAATATTAAAATTGGGCCCAGGTTTTCTGTGAGTGCTACAGTTTTGATTGGGGGCCCACTTGTTAATTTTTGATCGATCGGATATTTTAAACACATTTTTCACAGTATTTACATTATATCTGCGACCGTGAATGTCACTCGATCGGTAAATCCTGTCTAACTGCTATAGCCCGGTTAGACGGATTTGCGAACGTGACTTTCACGTTGATGTTCTATGCATTTGCTGTGTTGTTGCGGATCGGTCGTAGGGATAGCCTGGATGCAATGCTAGTACAGTGTTTTGTTGTATTATGTACATTTGATATTACGGGGCGAGCGTCCGACATGTGGACTGCCGTCACTGCCTATTTGTATTATTATTTTGGGGCACGACCTGGTTGCGGTCGATGTACCCGTTGTATGTATATTTTACTTTCTGTACTATGATTGCCCCGCGGAGGGGTGCACGGATAGCCGGGTTCTGGAGGGCAACAAGCCCGCATCTCATGGCATTGAGACGGAAGGGGCTTCACTCTAGGATTGGCGGGCTATTCGCCGCACTCGTAGGGGGTACAGGTTGACCCAGGAGGGGTGCCCAAGTTACCGGATTCCGTGAAGTGCTGGGTGGTCCATTCACGTTGCTGAAGGGGGCTGCCTCGCTTCAGGTTTTGGCAGGTAACTTGCCGCGCCCGTAGGGGTCTAGGATTTCATTGCACAGGCTATCCACACGACCAGGGGAACGTCGGGTTTCAGCGGCTCTGTGAAACCCGGGGATCCCAGATATCTGTATTGTTTCTGTGATGCTGTACTTTTCTGTGATGTTGCATTTTATTCACGCCTTGAGCGAAATACTATATATTGGTATATATATTAGTAGATGTTGTATAAGTTTTGCATCCGCGCTAGTCCAGTCCCCGCTCTGTCGTTAGTTAACTAACCTAACGGGTAATGACGGGACCCAGTGGCGAATGCGGATGGCATATACGTACATCAGTATATTTTCGTTCTTTTTGGTGTGATCAATTGATGGGACTGCATTGATTCGGATCAATGCAAGTTAAAAACAAACCTAATCTGATGTTGTTGGAACACTTTTCAAAAAGCTGTTATTGCAAGGACGTTCACTTTTGTTTTGCATCGCGGTATTCATTTAGAATATCCTGCTCCTCAGTCGACGAGGCAAGGGCCGAGATCCCTTCACCGGGAGTGACCCCTTGGACAAAAAGTTTACGTCAGGGCATTAACTTCACTATAGCCGATTACTTTTGTTTTGCACCGTGGTATTCATTTGGAATATCCTGCACCCCATTCTACGGGGAAAGAGCCGAGATCCCTTCACCGGGAGTGACCTCTTTAGCAACGGTTTTCGTCACTATATTTTCAAAAAGCTATCAGTTCCTTCAACGATATCAAGTTCTTTACGATAAAGGTTTTCGCCAGAAACCATTCGTAGCCCTCCGTCGTTTCAGACGGGTAGCACGTAGTATTCATGCTATGTTTGTTGGCCTTCGTCAAGGCATAGTGTATGGTAGCTGCTTGTTGCCTTTCTGCAGCATAGATAGATGCGTTGGTTTGGGACAATCGTATAGCCTTGTTGACCTTCGTCAAGGGCTTGTACGGGTGGATTCAAATTAACCTGGATAATGACGGGTAGAACTTGACATGTGACTTATGATTTGTTGACCTTCGCCAAGGTCATAAGAGCATGGGGCAGAAATCACATCGGGAGTTTCAAAAGAACTGAAACTTGCCAGATATGCGCATACCTTCTGGAGTGTGATGACGTGAGCGGATTACGTCACGTTATCATGCGATGATAGTTGGATCCCGATTCCCACTGATGAGTTGGTATACTCCTCGGGTGATCCCGACTAATTCTTCTTTCAGGTTTGGAGGAGAATTTGAGGTACAGTGGGAGGTTTCCAGATTAGATAAATTGGTGACCATTCTGATCTAGGTTAGAGTGCACGCTGAGTGTTTCTTTTCTCTCTCTCTTTGGCAGCGACCATTGACCCGACCCTAAGACTATGACTCAGTGACCAAGTTGACCGAACCTTCTTAAACACCGGCTTTTGGATTGTCAGAGTTGCAAACCTCATTGCCACTCCTACTTTTACCCTTTTCTCCAGGACACCCCGTTTTACTACGAACGTCCACTTCCATTGGACAAAACCATCGTATGGTTAGATACGAACTCGAAAGAATTTATTCGAGGATGGTTTCCGGTTCTGGAGAAAACGGATAGGATTATTCAGTTGTCTTTTCCTTTTACCCTCTCTCAGGTTACGAGTACTCCTTGGTTTAGGGGTAGTACACCTATTACGCAAATTGGATTGTCTTCTTCCAAACCTTAGGCTGGTGCCGACCGGTAGGGAATGAAGAAAACCAATTAGCATAACGATGGTGTGCAGGAGGTATTAAGTTCAGACAAAGCAAGGGATTAGTAAGAGGGCAAAGTAAATTGCGACAGATATTCACGACCAAACCAAATATTTCGTTACCACTCCCACATCACCTTTGTATTTCTCCAGGACACTCCGTATCACTACGAAGATCCACAGTTTATTTGGATACTCCATCGTATGGTTATATACGAACTCGAATGGAACTTGTTCCAGTTCGGGGATGGATTCTGGTTCAGGAGAAATAGGAATAAGGTTTATTCGGTTGTCTTTTATCTTCACCCTCTCTCATTGCGAGTGTTCCTAGGATTGGGACAGTACACCCATTATGCTTATTGGATAGTCTTCTTCCAAACCATAGGCTGGTGCCGAACGGTAGGGAAGGAAGAAAACCATTTGGCCTAAAGGGGTGTGCAGAAGGTAAAGACTAAAGACATATGAAGGGATTTGGAGAGGTGGCAAAGAATTATACGGTTACAGTCGTGAATCTGGAAGAGGCATTACTAGGAATACCAGGATACCCCATCGGAACATTTCAATGTTTCAGTTTCACTGTGTAATGTTAAAGGAAAACTGATTTCCCGATTAGATACTTACTCCAGGGTATGTATTTACCAGGTACGATTCTCACATCTGTATGGTTTTACAGATGATGAGTGGGAGTAAGTTATTGGGAATTGGGTGATTATCCTCATTATATCGGGATTCGTTGTAATCGGTGATATTTGAGGAAATCACCTGGGCTGTTTGCCGGTCGGCAAATATTTGGTTTTGAATATCCGCTGTTATGCACCAATTTCAAATTGATATATCTGTACGTCTATTTTCATAGAGTGAGATATACCTTTCTGAAATTATGTCTACGACATTTACCTATATCAGTGGATGGTTAGGTAAGGAGCATTAAACAGCGGTGTAATTCTTCTTAACCATAAGTACAATTTTCAACCTACGACACACAGTGAATGAGTTATCAGACTCAAGGGACTTATACAAATGATTGTATGTTGTCCAGGGTCCATCAGGACAGAGGGCTTGGTCCTCGTACTATATTCGGTTTACTTATGACTTCTCTAGTTTTTAGACAGGTGTTTCGTAGGAAACACAGGGTCCGAATTTTGAGAAGTTATAGGTATTTGAATAGAGTAGAGAACCAGGTGTAGCAAGTATCGGGATTCTTCAAAGAGATCGAAGATGTAGATACTTGTGTATGGTATTAAGTTGATAGTAATGACTAAGAGAACTTGCTTCTTTCTCAGGTTACTCATAATTGGAAGCATTCCTAAGTTGAGTAACGCTGATCGGCCTCCTTCCATTTAGTTGACATGCACTGGAGACAGTTGCATGATTTGAATCTGGTTCAATTAAATCAGTGCCTCTGGTCCTATATGGGATATAGAACAGTTCATATCTTAACGATGTTAAGGTACGGGGAGTTGTCCGGCTTATGCTTAAAACCAGACACTGGACAACTCAAGGCACGTTTCTGTAATGGCTGTTTGTGGGTTGACCCAGGCTATGACGAGGGTTGACTTTCTACCATCTGGATGAACAATAGCGATATTGTTCTAGACTCGCCACAGTTTTATTAAAAATGGATTTTTTCAGAAAACAGTAGTGGGAGTATGGTAGAACTGGAAGTGATTCCAGAACCACAAACGATTACTGAAGATTTGATAAGGAACCTAAAGATTCAATCTGGATTGACATTCCATTGGCCACTCCGCAGATAAGGTGGGTAACTTCAGGCACCCGAGAGGCACTACGGTAGCCTCAAGGACGGTGACAGGGAAGTTCTTGTTTACCCACAATTGCCATTGCTGTTGTTCCAGGTTACGAGACTCAGCGGGAGGATGAGTATAGCGTCGTTCTAAACCAGTTTTAGAAGTGTACGTCTATATGACTCTGCCAGTGGGTTGTCGTAGTCAGTGGGAGCAGCGGAAGCATTGGTGGACAGGTTGCTTATGTCTATTTATAGACTAGAGCAGATGTAGCGGAGATAGATCATCTATTTCTGACGTGACAGTCATGGGTTTGACTTCATCAGAATAGGGGATGGATCTGTTGAGAAGGTAGTAGGGTGTGATATCCTGGTATTTGGATGACATACACAAAGTAGGAAAGGAAACTCCTATACTACAATCGGTTATATTTTGGTCGTCACACAGTGGTTTCTCCACAAAGGAAATGGATTTTATATCAGACATACTGGTTACTAGATCTACGGTTTTAGATCTAGATTTGGGTGGTTTCCCAATCAGGGTACTTGACAGCATTCTAAGAGTATTTAGGATGGACGACTCCTGGCACGGTAGTGTACCTGCAGATAATGGAGTCACCCTCACCAAAGGTGTCGTACAGACTAAAGGGGAGAGGGACGGGCATGATTGGCAGATCACTTGCTCAGGCAATTGAGTCAATCGTGAGATGCCAAGTACCACACCAGATATTGTTCTTGCACTAGATGCAATAAGTTGACATTAATCCAATCCTGGAGAAACAGTCGGAAGCAGTTTTAGAACATAAGTGGATGTTCTAGGGATATGATAACGACAGCCTCATTTAGGAGACAGTTATCATTCCAGGCTTCCAAGGTGACATGGACGACAAGGAGGTTGTCAGAGTTATAGTTTTCCTTCTGATGAGGGGCAGTATTTTGGACAGGTGGTCCAAGGCAATACTGAGGGAGGCATGGCGCGCAGGATACTAATTAAGTTCAGTTGACGATACAGTCTAAGAAGTTTGGATTTGGAGTTCATTTATGAGCTAGGTCCCATCAGACATCCAGACATATTCTGAGACAGGTATTGCTCTTTTCGGGAGATGGCTTTCTCCGCGAACTTGAGATATAGAGAGACATAAAAAGAAATAACTAAGCGGATCCACTCACTGAGGTTATTCCTCGAACGCGATAGTCTTCCAAACAGGCTTTGTGAGACTGACTAGTAGAGGAGTTGGGTGTTCGGTATCACACGGGCTGTGAGTATGCGACATCGCAATAATTAGCCTTGAGTGCAAGTGGGAGATTGTTGGAGGTAGTGCCCTCAGAGTCAATTATTGGATCACAGGTACGTGATTGCAATGATTGAGGGAGGACCTATCCCGGTTGGACAGTCTTACTCGAAATGATAGTATGCTATCTGGTTTACCTTTATCATCGTGTACTGCTTTAGGTGACCTGACACGTCGCTATTACACGTTGATAGAGCCCCTAGGATTCTTGCTTGACCACCAGCAGTATGAGGGCGATCATATAAGTGGGAGCTGGGGGTCTATAAGCATATCCTTAAAAGGTCCCTAGTCGTGGGAGTTTCGAGACTGGGCATCGATACTCCATTAGTAGACTAGTGTATACAGTCGAGACCCCGACGAGGGGCGGTGGCCGGTCTCACAAGCCACTGGTGTCAGTTGGATCACCTAAGATGTATACAGGTGCTCATTGGGTTATGAGTACACCGGACAGGACTCGCCGGGAACATGCTAGTTGGTCATATACCAGACGTCAGATGGCAGTTCCCTGGTGACATGTGTGCAGGTTAGTTCATCGACCTGGGGATCGTCATTTGTCTCGTGTGAGTTCCCACTGTACTTTGATTACTACCCTACCACGGCTCAAAGGAGTCGTGCAAACAGGTTTTAGTTGGGTACAGTCCCGAGCCACATGGAGGCAGTGAGCGTATCTTCAGGGGTTCGTCTCTCCCGGTATTGGGGGTGAGGTCGTGCTGTGTCTAGGAGAGCCATTACACAAAGTCCTTGGCCAAGGCAAGGAGATTTACTGGTAGGTATTCCAGTAGTATCTCAGGGTGTTCTGGGCTACACTCCGACACGACTTGTACCGCTTTTGGGGGTCTGACTTTTTCCAACCCCCTAGGCCTGCCATGCGATACTCATAGACGAACGGACCGGACTGTACGGATATTGTCACTGACAGGCTCAGTAGGGTTGTCAGGCTGAGTTCGCTCACAGACATCCCTTTTAGTCAGTACCTGGTAGCCCGTTACGTATTGGCTTATACCTCTGACGTGCTAGTGGTTAAATCCACAACCAAGGTGTTGATGAGTCTTTAGAGTCCCCCACATTCAGTTACTCAGCTTTCGGGCGAAAGGTTGTAGAGGCCGTATGGAGATATGGCAAGGTCCGATCAGATACGTGCGGTATTGCACGGATCAGGATCGGACAGTCTGTACTATAGGCCGTATGGTTATATGGCAGGGTTCGATCAGATACGTGCGGTATTGCACGGATCAGGATCGAACGGATATTACTAGCCGGCTTTGGTTTAAGCCGGATCCTAGTATAGTACAGTGTAGATTTTGTCTCATTGCATTTGTATTTCGGTCGGAATACAAATGCGGGTGTGTATGCACGGTATCGGGGTTTTCCTGTAATTTATTACGGGACCAGTTTTTGGAGTTGCCAGTTTGCTTTCCGTTTCGGCCAATTTCCTTTGTTCCGTTCATTGGCCGAAGATTGGTGGAGGAGGGCTTATTTGCATTGTTGCAAATAGGCATTTGTGGAGGGGGGTCTTTGCATTTTGTTGTATCATGATAGCACCATCCTTTGACTTGTTTTCTTCATGATGGCTTGACTTCATAACCTCATCATGGCTTGACTTTTGTATGATGATGGAGGGACATGATGGTTGTTGATGATTTGGTAGTTGGAGTGAGGTTATTTACTTGCAATCATTTCTTGATATCATGAGCTTTTCTCTCTCCCTTGCTTTATGGTTGTGATTGTTTAATCCTTGGCTCTCTCCTCACTCACACTCTCTCCCCATTCACAAAGAGGGCCGGCCACTATTGAAAATGGGATGATTGATTTTGGTGTGGCAAAAAAATTTTGGTTCTCTTGATGCTCCAAAAATCACACAAGAAGACTCTCCAAAATTCCAAGTTCTTTTCCCTCCACCAATGGCAATTCCTACAACCCCAAAAGAGACTTCTACACTACACATTCTACAGCGAATCTTGGGCACGTCGAGTAGCCGGCTTCGTGCCCGAGTTGCCTCGGCATTGAGGTGGGAGCCCGTAAACAAAGTAGGCGATGTGGTGCACTTCCGGCGACGAGGAGGAGACGGGACTTTTCCGCAGGAGATCGGGACAATGACGAGAAGACCGGAGAACTTGGATCGTCGGTATATCTCTATTCCCTTTCTTGTAGTTAGCTAGGACTAGTTAATGGTTCGATCCGGGTATTAGTGCGCGGCGGTTTGCCAGTTCAAGAAAATTTAAGTTTATCACCGCTTCCGCATTTGGCCGTCGGATTGACGGCCGGGGCGCCGCCGTGCAATACTTACAAGATTCTTAGTGATGTTAGTAATTAGGGGTGAAATACTTATTTGATTATTTGCTGCATCCATGCATTATATTGACATACCTATACGAAACCATTTTATAGGACACCTGCACCATTGCCAGGGTTTTTATATGCAGCACGAGCACTATTCATGCTTACACACACACCCTGGTAATTGCCATGCCACCACACTAGATAACCTTTAAATCTAAACCTTTTACTAAATGATACTTAAACTTGTGCTATTGCCTTTAATTCCTTAAAATGAAACCGTAGGATTGCTATTCATGTGCATGTACTTCATCATATTAATTGTTCATGCCTAATCTATTAATCACACATCGCAACTTGATTATTGATACCATATGCATTCATTATCATTGATATATGCACTTATGAGGATTTCTTGAGATTTTATGATATTTCTGGATTTCGGGGGAAAGCCGCAAAATTTCTAAACTTATTATATTTTTAAAATATGTAAATTGCGGTTTTCTAGTGATGTAAGTGTCGTCCACCATGAGTTTGCTGTGGTTTTGGAAATCCGTGTCGAGGAGTGGAGGAACCGGCACGGGTACATGGTGGGCCCGGTAAGGTACCCCGGGGCAAGAGGAATGTGGTGTTGACGTTGAGCCTGGCAGGGGACGGATTACCTACCGGTGACTGTTTGGGACGGCGGATATCCAGAGGATACCGACCGTGGCCGCTAGATGATGAGATATTGATATTTGAGATAGGTCAGCCGGACGGCTGAGGCCAGAGACACTATGACATGGATTTATGAGATTTGAGACAGCTTTTAGGTGTCGTTGCTGGACACCGGTTCTCGTCGATTCCTTGAGTATTATGCTGGCATTCTAAAAGAGTTTCAAAAACAAAAAGAGATAAAATGTTTCTTATAGATACCTATTGAGACCTCAGATATTCATGTTGCATACATATTCGTACACTGATGTTGTATACACACCTGCTAGTGCATCCATTCATACCTGTATTTTAGATGCTAGGATGCTTGTGTGCATGCATACGATAGCCTTTGTAGGTGTTATTTATTACTCACGAGTTGGCAACTCACCCCCGTTGTGCCATAGTCTTTTGCAGGTCCGCTCCGTCAGTACAGTAGCGGCGGGCGCACTTGTTCTTTTGCCTCCTTTGCCTGGACTCGAGGTTTTGCTCTTAGGTGGGTTATGTTACTATTTTTGTACCACCTTGTATATTCTTTGTATCTAGTGCACTCTATCTACTGTGTCTACCAGTATTGTTGTATATTGACTTAGAGATGAGACTGTGAGGTTTGTGGACTTTTATGCTGTATTTTGGGGTCGAGCTCACTTGAGTCGACATGCTGTTTTCTTATGCTTCATTATGATTATTTTGCATGCTGTCGTTTTATATTGCGTGGGATTTGTGACCGCCTTGTGGCGAAGAGCTAGCTCCCGCTTGGGGATGCCCTATTTTGTTGGATTCATATATATTTTGTTGTACCCATTTTGGGGGCCAGTATTTACAAAGGAGACTCTGCCGAAATTTTCGGAAAAATTGGTATTGTTTTTAAAAAGGGTTTTACATGACTTATTTGATAAACTCGCTTTCAATTGATTGGGTTTTCTTCACTCTTTTGTTTAATTGGTTTTGTTTTCTGGGCTTTGGCTTACTTATTTTACGGACGTCTTTAGACGTTTCGTAAACTTAAGTGCCAGTCACGTTCCGTACCCTGCGGGTCGTGACAGTCTGTTATGTAGAACTGGAAAGGTTCCAGCTATACAAACTACAGCAGATGATTTGATAAAACCAAAGGATTCAATAGTTACCAACGAACCTCAGCCTTTCCGCCGATCTAGTAGGGTTCCTCACCCACCTGAGAGATACGTAGGTTTCTCAATGACAGTGGGAGCGAGGATTGCATCATAAGATGATGACCCAACTAGTTTCGAGCTGGCCATCAGGAGTCGGACTCTGTAAGAATGGCTGGATGCTTAGCGATCTGAGATGGAATCCATGTACACCAACAAAGTATGGACTTTAGTTGCTATATCTGAAGGGTTAAATCCCCATCAGGAGCAAGTATATCTTGAGAAGATTACTTGGTGTAGATGGAAAAGTTGAGACTTTCAAAGCTAGACTTGTTAAAGCTTTTCGTCATCGACCAGGCGTGGATAATGATGAAACCTTTTCAAGTGGTTATGCTTAAGTCCATCCAGATCCTACTTGCCACGGCTACATACCATGACTGCGATATCTGGCGGTTGGGTGCCATGACTGCTTTTCTAAATGATGTTTTAGAAGAGAACGTCTATAAGTACACAGCCAGAGGGCTTCGTAGACAGTGGGAGCAGCGGAAACGTGTGCAAGATGCTTTATAGGATTAAAGCAGGCATCGCGGAGTTGGAACATCTGTTTTGATGGATTAGTCAAAGAGTTTGACATCATCAAAATGGTAGATGAACCTTGTATAAACAAAAAGGTAGTAGGGAGTATGGTGGTGATCCTCGTAGAGTACGTGGATGACATACTCTTGATAAGAAAGGAGTTTCTTATGCTACGCTCGATCAATCTCCGTTTATCACAAAGATTCTCCGTGTAGGATAAAAATGATACCTCCTAAATCCTGAGTTTTGGATCTATGAGATAGATTTAATTGGATGTTAGGATTCTCACTAGTTGTAGTGAGATGGTATCAATCGATCCTGGGGAGAATCACTGGAAGGGTTCCAGGGTGATAAAGACGACTGAATGTCAGTCGCAGGCATTGTCTTTACCCTCAGTAAAGGGACGGTATGTTGGAAGAGTTCCAAGCTAGATACCGTGGCATACTAGACGATAAAGGCAGGATACATCGCTACTAAAGATGCTACCAAAGAGACTGTTTGGGTGTATATTGGTTCATGAGATGAACTAAGTTCCTCCCATTGTGTGACAATGGAGTTGTGGCTTATGCCAAGGAACGCAGATCCCATCAGTGATCCAGACATATTCTAAGGCAGTATCGCCTGATCATGGAGATGGTTGATCTCCACGGTGATCGAGGTTAGGAGAGTAGACTCAGAGGACAACACGGCGGATCCACTCACAAAGGCCTTTTCCCAGAGAGAGACTTTTATGGGATGGTTGAGTATGAGATACTTCAAACCACTGCTACAGATGGCCCTAGTGCAAGTGGGAGATTGTTAGTTATATGTATGCCCTAGAGGCCATTACTGTACATTGGATGTATATTGTAGTGGATGATGGGACATATATAGGGAGGACTTTCTTGCTCGACATGATAGTATGCTATCTGGTTGCTCTTTACCTTAACGTGTACACTGATTGTCTCTCTATTACATGTTGGTAAAGCCCTTAGGATGTGTGCTTGACTACCTGGACTATGATGCGGATCATACTAGTGGGGACATGGTAGTCCATAAGTACATCCTTCAAAGTCCCTAGTCGTGAGTGTATCGAGACGGGGCATCGATATACCAGAGTAGACTAGCGTATACCTTCTCGACCCATACAGATGGGCGATGGATGATCCCATATCCATTGGTGTTTAACATCAGAGATGATATACGGGTGCTCAGTGGAGACTGGGTACACTGGACGGACTCGTCGAGAACTCCCAGATGGTATTATACCTCACGTCAGATGGCAGTTCTCTGGTGACACTGGTACAGAGTAGTCTGTTGACCCGAGATCGTCATAGAGTCTTGTATGGTTCCCACTGTGCTTTGATTTCCATCTTACCACGTCCAAGAGGGCGTGCAAAACGGTGGTTTTTGGGTACAGTCCCGAGTCACATAGAGGCAATGAGCGATAGGAGGGGATTCGTCTCTCCCGGTATAGGGGGTTGATGTTGCGCTGTGTTCGATTGGCTATAACAGGAAATCCCTGGCCAGGGTTGCTGAGATTTACTGGTAAGTGTTACCTGTAGTTTCTCGAAGTGTTATAGACCTCATATCGACACGACTTATCGAGCTATTGGGGTCTGACGTTTACCACCCCTAGGCGAGATATGCGACATATCAGACGATCAGACCGGACTGTACGGTAGTGTTACTGGTTGGATTCACAGGAGTGTGAGCGGGCTTGCTCGTCGATCTTCTGATCGCTCAATACCCGCGTGGCCGTTATGTTTAGCAGACCGCTTGCGGCTTGTGGGTGCTTGATATGATCATCATCTGCTGCCGGCGTATTGACGAGTCTTTAGAGTCCTACACAGAGGTTTCCTGGCTCAAGCGAAACGAAATAGGAGCGCATATGAGATATGTGCGGGACCGAGAATAATGCGTGTATGTGATACCGTATTCTATTCTCGCGATGAATGTATCGAATGGTTGTATGCGATATAACCTAGTTATCGAATCAAGGATTGATTCGATAAGCCGATACATTGAATATTAGTCGGTTATATGTGATATGACCGGATCGTTAAATCAAGTGTTGATTTAATGATTTAATGCATAATTATATATTTGATATATTACTTTGCATTAACTAGTATTGGTTCACTTTAAATGGATTTTCTCGCTCGGATGTGCGCATTATATATGTGATATGATTTTTGTGCACATGCTTGTATCATGTTTGATGATACATGCTAACTTGATTAGGTGTATGATTAAACCATGGTTAGTTAATGGTTAGGGTTTCATTAGATTTATTTATGCCTTTATTTATTTTGTTTTGACAAAAAGAAAAAGGGGAATGAAAACAAAAGGGTTGCTTTCAAAGATGAAGCTTGTTGAAGCTTCATGAAGGTTTGACCAAAGTGACCATTTTGTCTTCATCTCTAAACCTAACCATTCACTAACCCTAGTTCATTCTCTACACCTAACCATGGTTTGCTTATGATAAGAATTGATTTTCTTTTCTATTTTAATTATTCTTATCATAACAATTAGCTTCTTCTTCTTCATCTTCAAGGAAGAAAAGCTTGCTTCATCAATGGTGGATTGATGAAATGAGTGAGAAATCCAATTCTAAAGTCTACCCACTTCCTATTTCTTCATCCTCTACCTCTTGCCAAGTAGTAGAGTGTGTTTCCTTCACAAGTTTTCATGGCTTGGTGAAGGTGGAGGTTGATCTAGTGATGCTTCGACGTAGATCATCTTCGGCACGTTGTCGACGACCTAGCCCGGTCTTTTCTCCGATGAAACCACCGTGAGAGTCATGGTTCGATTTGGACAGCGGAGAGGACTTCACTGCGGAGCCGTGGAGGTGGAGCACCGGATCTACAAAGGTTGTATTTCCGTATTCTTATAGTTAAGTGTTAACTAGTTTACTTTTCGCCTAGATATCTAGCCAACGATCCGTTCTAGGGTTTCTCGGCACCGTTAAAATTTGAAATTGGCATGGTTGATGCCTTGTGAGACCTCATTAGGGTTCCTAGGAACCCTACAGTATCGAGACGGGGCATCGATATTCCAGAGTAGACTAGCGTATACGCTTCTCGACCCATGTGATGGGCGATGGATGATCCCATATCCATTGGTGTTTGACATCAGAGAAGGTATACGGGTGCTCAGTGGAGACTGGGTACAGTGGACGGACTCGCCGAGAACTCCTAGATGGTATTATACCTCATGTCATATGGCAGTTCTCTGGTGACACTGGTACAGGTTAGTCTGTAGACCCGAGTTCGTCATAGAGTCTTGTGTGATTCCCACCGTGCTTTGATTTCCACCTTACCACGTTCAAGAGATCGTGCAAAATGGTGGTTTTTGGGTACAGTCCCGAGTCATATGGAGGCAATGTGCGATAGGAGGGGATTCGTCTCTCCCGGTATTGGGGTTGATGTTATGCTATGCTTGATTGGCCATAACAGGAAATCCCTAGTCAGGGTTCCTGATATTTACTGGTAAGTGTTATCAGTAGTTTCTTGAACCGTTATGACCCTCATATCGGCATGACTTATCAGGCTATTAGGGTCTGACGTTAAACCACCCCCAGGCTGTGATATGCGACATATCTGACGAAGAGACCGGACTATACGATAGTGTTACTGATTGGATTCGCAGGAGTATGAGCAGGCTTGCTGGTTGATCTTCTGATCGCTCAATACTCGGGTGGCTGTTACGTTTAGCAGACCACTTGCGGCTTGCGGGTGATTGATATTATCACTACCTACTACCGGCGTATTGACGAGTCTTTAGAGTCCTACACAGAGGTTTCCTGGCTCAAGCGAAATGAAGTAGGAGCATATATGTGATATGTGCGGGACCGAGATTAATACGCATATATGATACCGTATTCTGTTCTTGCGATATGTGATATCGGTCGGTTATATGTGATATAGCCGGACTATCGAATCAAGTGTTTATTCAATAAGTTGATACATTTGATATTAGTCGGTAGTATGTGATATAGCCGGATTATTAAATCAATTGTTGATTTAATATTTTAATGTATAATTATATATTTGATATATTATCTTACATTAACTAATATTAACTCACTTAAGTTTTCTTTTTCTCACTAGTGTACACTTTGTTGGATATATGTATACCCTAGAGGCCATTATTTGACAGTGGATGTATTTATACATGTATATATATCCAGAGGACTTTCTTGTTCGACATGATAGTATGTTATCTGGTTACTCTTTATCTGACGTGTTCACTTGATCATGCTTTTATTCATTTGTACATGTTGATAAAGCCCTGAGGATATTTGCTTGACTACTATGACTACGTTGCAGAACATACTAGTGGGACATATATAGTTTATAAGCATATCCTGAAATGTCCCAAGTCGCTGGTGTATCGAGACGGGGTATCGATATTCCAGAGTAGACTAGCATGTATGATACTAGACCCATGTGATGGGCGATGGATGATCCCACATCCATTGGTGTTTGACACATAGATCATATACGGGTGCTCAGTGGTGACTGAGTACACTGGACGGACTCACCGAGAACTCCTATATGGAATTATATCTATCGTCGGATAGCAGTTCTCAGGTGACACTGGTACAGGTTAGTCTGTAGACCCGAGATCGTCATAGAGTCTTGTGTGTTCTCCCACTGTACTTTGATGGCCACCCTACCACGGCTCTACTGAGTCGTGCAAACAGGTGGCCGTTGGGTACAGTCCCGAGACACACGAAGACGATGAGCGATAGGAGGGGTTTCGTCTCTCCCGGTATTGGGAGTTGATGTTGTGCTGTGCCCGACTGGTTATATCAGTAAGTCCCTGGCCAGGGCTGCTGAGATTCGCTGATAAGTGTTATCAGTAGTTTCTCGATCTGTTATAGACCATTCACCGGTACGACTTATTGAGTTATTGGGGGCTCGATATGCAGTATATCTGACGAAGACACCGGACTGTACGGTAGTGTTGCCGGTTGGCTCGACGGGAGTTGTAGCAGGTTCACTTGTTTTCTTCTGATCGCTCAATACCCGGGTAGCCGTTACGTTTAGCTGACCGCTTGCGGCTTAGGGGTGCTTGATATGATCATCACCCACTGCCGGTGTATTGACGAGTCTTAGAGTCCCACAAAGGAGTTACCTAGTCCAGGCGAAACGTTGTGGTGCGCGTATGCGATATGCGCATGGACCCGATTAAAATGCGCGTATAGGATACCGTATATTGATCGGGCGGCTTGCTTTTGGTAGGGTCATATGTGATATGGCCGGATTGATAAATCAAGTGTTGATTTATCATTTAACCATTAGTTTTCTCACTTGAAACATTTTCTTGTACATGATGGATGTATGCATTCATGTATGCTATCTTTCTTTTAGTTTCATGCACATATGGATGTGCATACATACATACATACATACATACACCATCTATCATGGTTGATTACACATATGGACTGTACGGTAGTGTTGATTTATCATGGTTGATTACACATTGAATATGATGGCAATACCATGGATAAATATATGAATTATTATTTGATTTTCTGTTTAAAACAAAATGGAAAAGGAAAGGATAATTCTTGACTTGTTTCTACATCCTTCTTTAACCTAACCATCCTCACCTACCCTTAACCATGGATTAAACTTTCCTTCTATGTTTTAAACTCTAATTAAATAATAACTCAAACATTTAACCATGGTTTGAGATGAGAAGAAATAAATATATATAAGGATATATTTTCATTTCTTTTCATGAGTTATCTTTTTACTCTTGTTAAAAAGAAAGCCATCATCTTCTTCCACCTTCACCATTTGCTCTCTAGATTTTTGAAGTGAGAAAAGCCACCACAACATCATTCTACACAAGTTTATCCCACTTGTTTAGAGTGTTCTCTTCATTTCTTCTCTTGAAAAGTGAAGTTACAAGCTTGGACCAGGAGCTTCGGGTGGATCGTCGTGGACGCTAGAAGACTTCAAGAGAACCTTCCTCCAACACTCAAGAGGCCAAAGAGTCTAGCGAAGGGAGCTACAAAGGTTGTAGTCTCGAAACCCTAGTCTTTGTTGCCTTTATTGTTTAGAAACCCTAATTTTCTAGGATCGATCCTATGTATGCTTGCTTAGCACCGTAAAAATTTGAACTTTGTGACATGTGATGCTTCCAAACTCTATATAGGGTGCTAGGTAAACCTAACATTGGTATCAGAGCCGACCTAGAACATTAGGCGACACTTTTACGAAGTAAAAATCCCGATCGGATCAAAATACGACTTTTCGAGACCTTCTCTGGACAAATTTTAAAATCTGACATTTTTCAGAATTAAAAATACTTAAAAAAGAGCAGGAAAATATAAGAAATACTGTGAAAAATGAACCAATGATCCGTACAAACCGCCGCGGAACCGCGGCAAATCCTTGCTTAGGCCGCGGTTCCGCGGCCGTACAGAGACTTCATGGATTCCTTTTTCTACAGTAATTCCTATAATTGCTTGTATATTGTTTTTAGGTATGTTTAATCTGAATCTAGTACTGTATTTTCTGGAGATGGTTTTGGACTCGTCGATTCGATCGGAATTTTCATTTCGTTGTTTTTCCGGGTAAATTAGAAAGTATTGAAGTGTTTGAACGAGTATCATTTGCTCACTATTCACGGGGTTTAAATACTTTGGAGATACGTGCAAGTTTTGTGGTGGACCCTCTAGAAGACAACAAACCTTAACTCGATTATGTGACCGTCTTGAACTGCCCTTTGAACCTTAGGGTTTGGGGCAGTACGGCGTGCCACATGTGAGGCGTTGGCTTGACCCTTCTACGGCTGGACCGCTACTACTGTGTCACACTCCGGGTTTTTGAACTCTGCTCAAGTGTTGAGCTTTAGTGAATCTTGGGTATTTGATCGTTCGTTTGAAAACTTTAATACTGTCTGTTTATCTGGAATGTGATGCAATATGTGGAATTCATATTACTAGACATGAAATACGAAGTATGTGATATTTCACATTTGCGATGTCTGAAGAGAATGTGGATTCTAGATATTGCAGTTTTACTCTTTCTTTTCTGTGACCGTAAGTGTAGTATGTAGTGCTATTGCCGATTGTCGTTGCTATACGTCGACGACAATCGGTGTATGCATACTTAGTTACGTTGATAATATGAGATATTATGTGTTGCTGAGATATGATGTGCAGGATTGTCGCGATTGAGTAGCCGGGGGGTTTTATGTGAGATGAGAGTTTTATATTTTTATTCATGTAAATTCAAATGTAATGTAATATTCTTTTATTTGGGGCACTTCCGGGTTGAGGTTGTGTCACCAGTGTTGTATATTATTTACTTTTCCGCATTAGGATGGACCCAAGGAGGGGAGCACAGGTGACCGGGTTCTGGGATTCAGTGGGAGGCCATCTCGAGGAGTCGAGACCGGGTCTCCTAAACTCCAGAATTGGTAGGGTCGCTTGCCGCTCTCGTAGGGGTCCAGGGTGTGGGCTTGGCTATTCATCGCGACTGTGGAATCCGTATTTTCTATTCTGGCTAAATACTAAATACGGACGTCCTAGTATATCCCACATTATATATATGTTTCCGCTGCCTGTGTTCTGTGATATCTGAGACGAATGACCTATTATATATATGATATATAGTAGACGTTGCTTATGTTTTACACCCGCGCTAGTCCCGTCCCGGTATGCCGTTAGTTAAGTAACCTAAGGGTGCATAACGGAACATTGCGGCGAATGCGGATGGCATAAGCGTACGTGTTATTTTCGTTTCTTTTCTGTGATTGGATTAAGGACTTAAATGATGGGATTACATTAATATGATTAATGTAAAGAAAATAAACCTAAAAAGATGTTGTAGAATCGGATTTAAAAACCACTCGGCTATTTATGAAAAATCTACATTTCAAAACTGCGGAGCTTAAGCCACTCCATTTTGAAAACCATTTGATTCTACGACGATATCAAGTTCAAAGCGTTAAAGATTTTCTTAAAAATCATCCGCAACCCTTCGTCATTTTAGGAAGTAGAGTACTTAGTATTCATGCTACGTTTGTTGACTTTAGTTAAGGCGTAGTGTACGGTAGCTAAGTGATGTCTTCCTACATTGCATATGATGCAGATTAATTAGGACATTCATACGACTTTGTTGACCATAGTTAAGGGTCATATGGGTGGGTCTAATTGATCAAGAAATGACGGGTAGAACTTGACTGGTACTTATGATTTGTTGACCATAGTTAAGGTCATAAGTACTAGGGGTAAAAATCATATCGGGTTTCAAGTGTTGAGATTTGCAATGAGATTGCATACCTTCCATATGATGGTTGGATCCCGATCCCACTGTGGGCAATAGTTGCTCCTAGGAGAGTTTTACAGTTTACAATTAGCTAACTCATTAGGTGTCTAGAAAGGTGTTAACGGGGCTCCGCCTCTGGGAAAACGAGGTTTACTTTAATTAGGTCCGTGCGAAAGCACGGGGAACCTCTCTCAAGTACCGACACTGGCCTGGCTGAACGGTTAGCGAAGTTGTAGGCTGTAATTAATCCTGGCTAGTTTTCTTTTTAAGGTTTGAAAGAAAAACTTGATTAAAGCAGTGGGAGACATCGATTAGACAAGATAATAACCAATCCGATCTATGCAAGAGCTTTCGCTGAGTGTATTCTTTTCTCTCTCTTAATGGCAGATACCCATGACTGGACTCAAGCTTTTATTAGATAAAAACAAACTGAATGGGACCAATTATAAAGACTGGCTGAGGAATTTGAACATTGCCTTGACATATGATAAGGTATCATATGTCCTCACGGCTCCAGCCCCGCCCGTCCCAGGCCCAAAATCCTCAGTTGCGGATATTGAAGTCCGCAAGACATGGGATGCTGACTGTGCCACGGCCAAATGCCTCGCGCTTGCATCGATGGACACTACACATCAAAAGCAGCACGAGAATATGGACATTCACGCCATATTGCTCCATACAAAGGAGTTGTATGGAGAGCAATCCCGCGTATTGCGATACGAAGCATCAAAGAAATTGTTTCAGATGCGAATGGCCCCCGGCACACCAGTAGGAGACCATGTTCTGAAGATGATAGCTCTTATAGAAGAGCTTGAGGACCTTGGATGGACGATGGACAATGAACAATATATAGATATTATTCTGCAGTCCCTCCCTTCCACTTTTGCTCAATTCATAGTGAACTTCAACATGCACGGCATGGAGAAGGAACTCCCTGAACTCCTTAACATGTTAAGGAGTGCAGAGAGCACTATGAAGTCAGCAAAAACTCCCGTTATGACTGTTGGACAGTCTTCCTCTTCTCGCCCGAAAGCTAAGGCCAAGGGAAAGAAAAAAAAAGAAGCCCACCAATCCTACGGGTGGAGTTAAAAAGGTGAAGGGAAAGGAAAAGTCCAAAGCTGGAGACTCGGGGAAAGGCGAATGTTTTCATTGCCACAAGACAGGACATTGGAAGCGCAACTGCACGGAGTACTTAAGTCTCAAGAAGAAGCATGGGGATGCTTCTGCTTCAGGTGCGTTTGTGAAAGAAAACTGTTTTTCAATAAACTCTGCTTCCTGGGTATTGGATACCGGTTCAGGTTCTCACATTTGCAATTCTATGCAGGGGCTGAGAAATAGCAAAGTTTTGAAGACAGGTGACCATACTCTCCGCGTTGGAAATGGTTCCAATGTACATACAGTCGCAGTGGGAGAGTATCACTTGTGGTTGCCATCTGGATGTATTTTGGTTTTGAATCCATGTTATTTTGTACCAAGTATGCTTTGTAATATAATATCCATTTCTTTGTTAGACAATGAAGGATATAATTTTGTATTGCAGAACAATGTTATGAACATTCCCCTGAATCAAATGTTGGTTGGGTATGGTACGCTTAATAACGGAATATATGTCCTAAATCAACACACAGTTTTCAGTATACAACACACTAATAAAAGAAAACTTTCAGAATTAAATGAAGCTTTTCTTTGGCACTGTAGACTTGGTCATATTAACGAAACAAGACTAAACAAGTTACACAAAGATGGATATTTAAACTCTTTTGAATATAAATCTTATGGTACTTGCCAGTCTTGTATCAAGGGTAAAATGACCAAAACTCCGTTTACCGGACACGGAGAAAGAGCTACTGAGCTCCTAGGCCTCATACATAGTGATGTATGTAGGCCAATGTCTACACAGGCTAGAGACGGTTTTTCATACTTCATTACATTCACTGACGATTTCTCAAGATTCGGTCATGTATTTTTATTAAAGCACAAATCCGAAGCTTTCGAGAAATTCATTGAATATAAACAAGAAGTAGAAAAAAAAACCGGCTTGAGTATCAAGATGCTTCGATCAGATCGAGGTGGTGAGTATCTCAGTACATAATTTGCAAACTTCCTAAAAGAGAATGGGATTCTCTCTCAGCTCACTCCTCCTTACACACCACAGCACAACGGTGTGTCAGAACGACGGAATAGGACCCTATTAGATATGGTCCGATCCATGATGAGTGATGCTGAGTTACTCGTCTCATTTTGGGGGCATGCATTGGAGACTGCAGCGTTTCTACTGAACAGGGTTCCAACCAAAATCGTGTCTACCACACTATATGAGATATGGCATGGGAAGAGACCATCTCTTAAGAGAATTAAGATTTGGGGTTGCCCGGCCTATGTTAAAAAGCAGAATCCGGACAAACTCGAGACACGGTCGGTCATATGTAATTTTGTGGGGTATCCAAAGAATTCTTATGGATATCTATTCTACCACAAAGAGGAACAAAAGGTGTTTGTTTCTCAGTATGCCACATTCTTGGAAAAAGTGTTTTTCACAGATAAAGATGATGGCAAGGTGGTGGATCTAGAAGAAGTTCTAGAGACACAAACTACAAATGACGATTTGGTTGAACCGGCTGTTGCAATAGAAACTGAGGAACCTCGGCCACTCCGAAGGTCTGGTAGGACTTCTCGCCCACCGGAGAGGTACTACGGTTTCCTCATTGATGGTGACAGAGAAGACTGCATCATGGATGATAATGATCCTACCAGTTTTCAGCAAGCTATCACGAGTGGAGACTCTGTGAAGTGGCTGGATGCCATGAGATCCGAAATGGAGTCTATGTACACCAACAAAGCATGGACTTTGGACGTTGTACCCCCTGGGGTAAAACCTGTGGGATGCAAATGGATCTTTAAAAGAAAGATGGGTGTAGATGGGCAGGTAGAGACCTATAAGGCAAGATTTGTGGCGAAGGGTTTTCGTCAAAGACCAGGTTTGGACTATGACGAAACTTTTTCGTCCGTAGCCATGCTTAAATCCATTCGGATCCTACTTGCTATTGCTGCTCACTACGACTATGAAATCTGGCAAATGGACGTTAAAACAGCATTTCTAAATGGAGATTTAGAAGAATGCGTTTATATAGATCAGCCAGAGGGCTTCATTGACAGTGGGAGCAGCGGGAAAGCATGTAGATTGCTTAAATCCATATATGGGTTAAAACAGGCATCTCGGAGTTGGAACATCTGTTTCGATGATGTTATCAAAGAGTTTGATTTCATCAAAAATCCAGATGAACCTTGTGTTTGTAAGAAGGCTGTAGGAAGAGCTGTCACATTCCTCGTATTGTACGTGGATGACATTCTTCTGATAGGAAATGATATTCCTATGCTACAGTCGGTCAAATCTTTCTTATCACTAAGGTTCTCCATGAAGGACCTGGGTGATGCCACATACATCCTGGGCATAAGGATCTATAGGGATAGATCCAAAATGTTATTGGGATTGTCCCAAACCAGGAACATCAACACCATCCTAAAAAGGTTTAGTATGGAAGACTCCAAGCGGGGTGCCTTGCCCGCTTGCCATGGGGTCACTCTCTCCAAGGATTCTTTTCCAAAGACCGATGAAGAGAGAGCTCGCATGAGCGTTATACCCTATGCTTCGGCAGTAGGATCTATAATGTATGCGATGTTATGTACACGCCCAGATGTAGCTTATGCACTTAGGGTTGTAAGCATGTATCAATCCAACCCAGGGGAGAACCACTGGACAGCTGTGAAGAACATTCTTAAGTACTTGCGAAGGACTAAAGAATTGTTCTTGGTGTATGGTAATGCAGATCTCCAAATGGAGGCCTTTACCGATTTGAGCTTCCAGAGCGATAAGGACGACAGCAAATCTATCTCCGGGTTTGTATTTACCCTCAATGGAGGGGCGGTAAGTTGGAAGAGTTCCAAACAGGATACCGTTGCAGACTCTACGATGGAGGCTGAGTACATTGCTGCGAATGATGCCGCCAAGGAAGCCGTCTAGATGAGGAAGTTCGTCTCGGAGCTAGGAGTAGTTCCAACCATTATTGATCCAATACCATTGTATTGTGATAATAATGGGGCTATGGCGTTAGCCAAGGAGCCCAGGTCCCATCAGCGGTCCAGACACATCCTGAGGCGTTTTCATTTGATCCGGGAGATTGTAGATCGCCGCGAGATCGAGATTAGGAGAGTAGACACAAAGAATAACGCCGCGGATCCACTCACCAAGGCCCTCCCTCAGCCGCAGCATGAGCGACTTTTTGAAATGTTGGGTATGAGATACGCCAATAACTGGTCTTAGTGCAAGTGGGAGATTGTTGGATATATGTATGCCCTAGAGGCCATTATATGATAGTGGATGTATTTGTACAAGTGTATATATATATATATATATATTCAGTATACATTCTTGCTCGACATGATAGTATGCTATCTGGTTCTTCTTTATCTGACATGTTGATTTGATCATGCTTTTATTCATTCATACATGCTGATAAAGCCCTGAGGATATCGGCTTGACTACTGTGATTATGATGGAGATCATACTAGTGGAACATCTGTAGTCTATAAGCATATCCTGGAAAGTCCCTAGTCGTAGGTATATCGAGACGGGGCATTGATATACCAGAGTAGACTAGCGTATATGATACTAGACCCATACGATGGGCGATGAATGTTCCCACATTCATCGATGTTTGACATCAAGATCATATACGGGTGCTCAGTGGTGACTGGGTATACTGGACGGACTCACCGAGAACTCCTATATGGAATTATATCTATCGCCGGATAGCAGTTCTCAGGTGACACTGGTACAGGTTAGTCTGTAGACCCGAGATCGTCATAGAGTCTTGTGTGTTCTCCCACTGTACTTTGATTGCCACCCTACCACAGCTCTACTGAGTCGTGCAAACAGGTGGCCGTTGGGTACAGTCCCGAGACACACGAAGACGATGAGCGATAGGAGGGGTTTCGTCTCTCCCGGTATTGGGAGTTGATGTTGTGCTGTGCCCGACTGGTTATATCAGTAAGTCCCTGGCCAGGGCTGCTGAGATTTGCTGATAAGTGTTATCAGTAGTTTCTCGATCTGTTATAGACCATTCACCGGTACGACTTATTGAGTTATTGGGGTCGACGTGACCATCCCTAGGCTCGATATGCAGCATATCTGACGAAGAGACCGGACTGTACGGTAGTGTTGCCGGTTGGCTCGATGGGAGTTGTAGCAGGTTCGCTTGTTTTCTTCTGATCGCTCAATACCCGGGTGGCCGTTACGTTTAGCTGACCGCTTGTGGCTTGGGGGTGCTTGATATGATCATCACCCACTGCCGGTGTATTGACGAGTCTTAGAGTCCCACAAAGGAGTTACCTAGTCCAGGCGAAACGTTGTGGTGCGCGTATGCGATATGCGCATGGACCCAATTAAAATGCGCGTATAGGATACCGTATATTGATCGGACGGCTTGCTTTTGGTAGGGTCATATGTGATATGGCCGGATTGATAAATCAAGTGTTGATTTATCATTTAACCATTAGTTTTCTCACTTGAAACCTTTTCTTGTACATGATGGATGTATGCATGCATGTATGCTATCTTTCTTTTAGTTTCATGCACATATGGATGTGCATACATACATACATACATACATACATACATACACCATCTATCATGGTTGATTACACATTGAATATGATGACAATATAAGACTCACACCATGGATAAATATATGAATTATTATTTGATTTTGTGTTTAAAACAAAATGGAAAAGGAAAGGATAATTCTTGACTTGTTTCTACATCCTTCTTTAACCTAACCATCCTCACCTACCTTTAACCATGGATTAAACTTTCCTTCTATGTTTTAAACTCTAATTAAATAATAACTCAAACATTTAACCATGGTTTGAGATGAGAAGAAATAAATATATATAAGGATATATTTTCATTTCTTTTCATGAGTTATCTTTTTACTCTTGTTAAAAAGAAAGCCATCATCTTCTTCCTCCTTCACCATTTGCTCTCTAGATTTTTGAAGTGGGAAAAGCCACCACAACATCATTCTATACAAGTTTATCCCACTTGTTTAGAGTGTTCTCTTCATTTCTTCTCTTGAAAAGTGAAGTTACAAGCTTGGACTAGGAGCTTCGGGTGGATCGTCGTGGACGCTTGATCAGTCGAAAATAATGTATTTTTAACACGGCAATTTCCCCATCTTTTGCATTCATTTAGAAGTGTACGGTATTCATATTTCACATATTAACAAAACAGTCATAAAATATCAGATTTCATGTGTTAGACTTTTAAACCGGCACTTTAAGGGAAATTGACCGCATTTCATGGCATCGCATCATCTCTGTATTTGCGCAACACTTGTATCGAGATTTGTACAGGAAATTGCAGGAGCAAAGCCAAAAGAGCTGATCAAAAATACGCCAACTCAATGATTTCAGATCTGGTAGCAATACAGAAGGAATTATAAAATTCAACATATCAGATAAAGGCCCATAAGACAGCCCAAGAATTACCATTGAAGTTTTAAGCCATGAAGCCCCCAAAGAGCCACGGAACCGCGGCGGGAGCCGGCTTGCGCCGCGGTTCCGCGGCGGTATTGCCACATCATCGCTCAATTTTCAGTGCAAAACTCCTATCTCAAGGCCTACACCTCATTTTGACACGTCAAATTCCAGAATTCTCCAGAGTCTTCTGCCAGATCAGCAAAGATCATTAAGCAAAGCTAATCCTAATTAAGCTCCTAACTAACCTCTTCTAGAAGCTCCCTCCTAACTAATCATATCTAGAAGCTTCTCCTCTAACTAACTTTTGGAGGGAAATTCAAATTTCCTCAACAAACTTTTGGACGGAAACTTAAAATTCAAATCCTAGATCTAGGGTTTTGATGGCTATAAATAGGAACCTAGATCTAAGGGTTGAGGGTTCATTAATCATTAGTTAGTTCCTTAATCTTTACCAATTTCTTCATCTTCTTCCACAAGTCTAGTGACAAGGCTTGTGCGAAATCCTAACCCTAATTCCACTCCAAATTCAAGATCTTGAGTACCAATCAAGCAAGAAGCCTTCAACCTTTTAGGAGCCGAGCCGATCTTCAATCGGGCAAGTGATCCAAGCCGATCCGCGACCCACGGAGACGAGCGAAGCCAAATCGACGATCGAGTTCTTCCTCTTGTAGTTCTTGAGCGAATGTAATGAAATTGTTGATATAAATAAAAGGTGAAATTCTTTAATCTTGCATTCTTTTAATTCTTGCATCATGATTAGATCTCAATTTGTAATTGTTGTTCTTGTTGTGATGTTTGAGTAAAACTCCGCTCGTTAAGGAGTTGAGACGATCAATAGAATGATGATGTAACAAATCTTAATACGATTCTTGAGTCCTACGAGTTTTGTAAACCCTAGCAAGTTCAAGAATCGATGACCTAGTTTCGTAGCGATGCTTTCTTGATTGTTATCACTCGAAATTAGGGATCTACGATCGTTTCTTGAATTTACTAGCGGCTAGAATGTGAATGATATCGATGAAAGAACAAGGGATAAGATGAAACCCTAGTTTCATAAGAAATCCCTAATTCTCGATCGATCATCATCGATCTAGTATCAATTCATCGAACGATAAGAATACGTCATTGTAAGATTACATCACATCTATAGATCCGATCGATTCCTACGAGCCTCATTTCGATTCTTGATATTTGGTTGGAAAAATCAACAAACTATCAATTCTTGATTCTATCTTTTTAATGCTTTCTTAGATCTAGATTTTCTCTTTCTTGAAATGCAATTACAAATCTTGAATTGTTATGTTTTCTTTTCTTTAAACTTTTGACTCATCTAATTCAAAAGACGAACTATTACACTGTCCCTGTGGACGATCCGCACTCGCTAACAATCTACAATCGACACCGTTATTGATTGCGGTCAAATATTTTTGGTTGTGATTTCTTTACAATTTTCCCAATTACACAAACAAGAATCTATTACAATCAAATGGCGCCGCTGCCGGGGATAGTGCGCTAATTGTTCGTATTTTGAAATTTGAGTTGAAAATTTTATTCCATCTAAATTTTGAGATCAAAATTCGTGCAAACACTAATACGTGTGTTGTGATTTGATTGCGAGGAAATCTGGAATCACTGGAGCAGGGATAAAATTTTTGTGAATATTCCAGAGAGCTAAGGGGAGCAACAGAAGCATTTACCTAAAATTTTGTGCAGAGATCGCCTCACTCCACCGCGTTTCCGCGGCAAAACCCCCCCTCCTGCGGCGGTTCCACGGCAATCTTGCTGCCCCTCTGCACCAACTTTCCTCTGTAAGTTTCTTATCTTCTCCTCTCTTCTCTTTTTAGCTCCAACTAACATTTTGTGCAGGTTTCTTTGCAAATAATCGCTGCGCCGCAAAAAGCAAATTAAAATTGTGCGTGTTTTTGATTTTTTGTTGTTTGCATATTAATATGGAAATTAAGGGGCACGACCAAATCCAGATTAGGTGGGGAGTTCATTACCCTTCCTAAGCCCCAAAAATCACAAACTTGCATCCGTATTTACCCTCATTAATTAAAAGAAATCTAGAGATGACTCTAAGGACCGTCGCGCTCAATTAGGACAAGAGAAGGCCGTAGGTAATTCATTGCTTATCCGCGTTTTCTTGTGGTGTCTAAGGCGAGTGTGTCTAAGGCTAGTGGTTTTTAATTAGGCCCACTACTTACGTAGTGGAGTACCTTCCCACTTACCTGGCACTTATCCGGCCACAGGGGGACAAAGAGGCAGTGGAGGATTGATCGTGCGACTTGTCTTTTGGCAGTTAGGAGTGTGTAGGGTTCCCCGACACTCTCAAGAGGTCTCACAAGGCATCAACCATGCCAATTTCAAATTTTACAAGTGCCGAGAAACTCTAATACGGATCGTTAACTAGAATTTTAGGCGAAACATTAAACTAGTTAACAACTTAACTAAAGATAAGAAGCTACAACCTTTGTAGATCCTGTTATCCACTTCCTTAGCTCCACGTAGTCGTCCCCTCGCTGTTCATCTTGAATCCCGGACTCTTGCATCGGCTTCATCGGAGAAAATGAGCGGACTAGTCGTCGGCTACGATGCCGAAGATGATCTACGTCGAGGTTACACAAGATCAAGCTCCAACTTCACCAAGTTGTGAAACTTGTGAAGAAAACACCCTATACTACTTGGCAAGAGGTAGAGGGTGAAGAAATAGGAGGTGGGTTCACTTTAGAATTGGATTTCTCACACTTTTGCTCAAGATGCCATTAATGGTGACAAGCTTTTTCTTGAAGAAGAAGATGATGAAGAAGATAGAATATGATAAGTGTTTTTGAATAATTGAAAAAGAATTCATTCTTATCATATTCTCAACCATAGTTAAGTGTAGAGAATGAACTAGGGTTAGTTCAAATGGTTAGGGTTAAGCATGAGACAAGAATGGTGACTAAGTCAAAGCTTCATGAATCTTCAACTAAAAACAAACAAAGCCACCATTCATGTTTATCTATCAAAAATGAATAAACAAATAAATAAATGAATAAGCAAAACCCTAATCATCAACTTAACCATGGTTTAATTCTTTACACTTAACCAAATAAGCATGTATCATCAAACATGATACAATCATGTGCACAAAAGTATATCACATATACAACTTGTGAAAGGTTCCTAGGCACTCTAGTGAGGTCTCACAAGGTATCGAACATGCCAATTTAAAAAAAATGGTGCCGAGAAACCCTAGACTACGGATCTTAGACTAGATGTTTAGGCGAAATGATAATCTAGTTAACTACTTAACTAAAAGTTAGATTCTACAACCTTTGTAGATCCGGATATCCACTTCCTTAGCTCCACGTAGTGCTCCTCTCGCTGTCCTTTTCTAATCTTAGACTCGTTCATCGGTTTCATCGGGAAGGCGAGCGGAATAGGTCGTCGGCTTCGTGTCAAAGACGATCTACGTCGAGGCATCACAAGTTCAAGCTCCGACTTCACAAAGTTGTGAAACTTGTGAAGAAAACACCCAAAACAACTTGGCAAGAGGTAGAGGGTGAAGAAATAGGAGGTGGGTTCACTTTAGAATTGGATTTATCTCACTTTAGCTCAAGTTGCCATTGATGGACCTTGAGCTTTTCTTGAAGAAGAAGATGAAGATGAAGAAAAGAATAAGATAAGTCTTATTGTAAATGATAAAATAAATCAATACTTATCATTTACAAACCATAGTTTAGTGTAGATAATAGACCATGGTTAGTTGGATAGGTTAGGGTTAAGCATGAAGACAAGGATGGTTAAGAAGTCAAAGCTTCATAAAGCTTCAACTAAAGACAAACTTCTCTACCATTCTTATCTCAACCTTTTTCAAATAAATAAATGAAGAAATAAATAAATAAATATGCAAAACCCTAATTATCAAATTAACCATGGTTTAATTCTATATACTTAACTAAATAATCAAGCATCATCAAACATGATACATCTATGTGCACAAAAGTATATCACATATACAATTTGCACATCAAGTGAGAAAATCCATATAAAGTGAACCAATACTAGTTAATGCAAAGTAATATATCAAATATATAATTATACATCAAATCATTAAATCAACATTTGATTCAATGATCCGGTCATGTCGCACATAACCGACTAGTATTCAATGTATCGATTTATCGAATCAATGATTCGATAACTAGGTCATATCGAATATAACCAATCGAAACATATATCGCGAGAATGAAATGCGGTATCACTGTAGCGCCTTGAAAAGTCGTTTTGGTGTTTTCCTGAAAATCGGTGAAAATTCGGTATTTTTCCGAAAACCGCCTTTCTCGTTATTTTGCAGTTTAGGACTAATTATACCTAAAATGGATAGGTAATTGCTTGTTTTTAGTAGCTAATGAGTTACTTATGAAATTTTGGTCATTTAAAAAAATTTCCCTATTTTTCAATTTTTTAATATTATTTTAAGCCGGTAAGAAAATACATTAAATTAACGATAAATACAAATTTTTCCGGGCTAATTTTAATTCTTAAAATTATGTTAATTAAAATCTAGTTGTAACATAAATTTTTAGTATTTTATTTTGATTTTTAACTAATTTTTATTATAGGAAACGAAATTTATTTAATTTAAGCTTAAACTTGCAAATTTTGTAACTTGAGGGTTCTTTTTGCATAGAATTTTTTTTGTGCAAATCTCACAACCTCACCCCTCCTTTTTGGGCCGGCCCCACCCCCAAATCAGCAGCCATGAATTTTCCCCCCCTCATTTTTGTCTCCATCTTTTGTATTGAAACCTTATGTTGTTTAAAATATATTAATTTGTGTTTAGTTGTGAATGGTTGCTTTGACTTTGGAAAATTTCCACAACCACTCACACATCTCCCCATTCCTTCCTCCTGCACGAATTCTGCAGCCCCATCTTTCTCCCCAAAAAGAAAAATTCTCCTTCTCATTTTGCCTCTAAATTTCATCTCAAAATCTAAGAAAAATCCACAAATCCTTCACATATTCAACCCAAATCCTTATTCTACCTCTTCTCACACCCCTATTAGTTTAAATTAAGGAGAAAAATGGCATCTTTGGAGGCAAATTATTCTTGCTAGATCTCTAATTGAGGTATAATTTTGACCCATTTAAATACTTATGGTTTGATTCCTTGAATGAAATTGTTTTAGTGTTAAATTTCATTGCTAATTTCTAATCTTGTTTTTTTTAAAGTGAATGGTTTGAATTGAATTAGGGTTTAGAAACCATTATTTAGTTGATTAAATCTAATTTGTTATCTAGTTGTTTTGCTAACCTAATCTAGGAGGTTAACTTGCTAATTGGGCTATAAATTAGTGTTAATTTAAGGTTTTCATATATAGTTTGGATTAAGATTTGCTAGGTTATAAATTCAAGTAATGGTTGTTTATGGAAAATAGGTTTTGAATCATTGCTAATGTGTTGTAATTATAGTGTTTGTAGATTGCTTGTAGTGTGGTTGGTTGTTCAAGCTTGATAGTAGTCTTTGTAGCAAATCGGCGATGTTGCACCGATTTTTGGAATGTAACTGCTTACTAGTTTTGTTATAAAATATTGTGATGGATTATTTTCGACATCTTGATGATTGTGTTGGCTTATCCTATGACGTTTAGGATGCGTGTGTGCGGATTTTTGAGTAGTCGGGTTTTAGTTTTGCCGGGCGACCAAATCGGCGATTTTTGGCAGTTTTTGCGATTTTCGCGTATGTTCCGCGCACCCTGCGCACGTTGTACCTAGCCAGTGAACATTAGTAGTTTCGTTTGGGGTTTGCGTCGTTCTTGATACGTAACCTTATGTTTGGTATTGATGTAAATTCCAGGTTCGGTCGCGGAGACGTCAGACGCGGCGCGAAAGGGGAAAGCGGTGATTGGACACAGCTAGCTAGGGATTCCGGTGAGTAGATGTAACATCTACGGGGGACTATCGTTGGATGGCGCAAGCCGCCCGATAGTTTTAGTAACTTACAAGATTCTTAGTGATGTTAGTAATTAGGGGTGAAATACTTATATGATTATTTGCTGCATCCACACACTATATTGACATACATATGCGAAACCATTTTATAGGACACCTGCACCATTGCCAGGGTTTTTTTTTTATATGCAGCACGAGCACTATTCATGCTTACACACACACCCTGGTAATTGCCATGCCACCACACTAGATAACCTTTAAATTTAAACCTTTTACTAATTGATGCTTAAACCTGTGCTATTGCCTTTAATTCCTTAAAATGAAATCGTAGGATTGCTATTCATGTGCATGTACCTCATCATATTATTTGTTCATGCCTAGTCTATTAATCATACATCGTAGCTTAATTATTGATACCATATGCATTCATCACCATTGACATATACACTTATGAGGATTTCTTGAGATTTTATGATATTTCTGGATTTCGGGGGAAAGCCGCAAAATTTCTAAACTTATTATATTTTTTTAAAATATGTAAATTGCGGTTTTCTAGTGATGTAGGTGTCGTCCACCATGAGTTTGCTGTGGTTTTCGAGATCCGTGTCGAGGAGTGGAGGAACCGTCACGGGTACATGGTGGGCCCGGTAAGATATCCCGGGGCAAGAGGAATGTGGTGTTGACGTTGAGCCTGGCAGGGGACGGATTACCTACCGGTGACTGTTTGGGACGGCGGATATCCAGAGGATACCGACCGTGGCCGCTAGATGATGAGATATTGATATTTGAGATGGGTCAGCCGGACGGCTGAGGCCAGAGATACATTGATATGAGATTTGAGACAGTTTTGAGGTGTCGATGCTGGACACAGGTTCTTGTTGATTCTATTGGTATTGTGCTGGTATTTCAAAAGACATTCTTAAAGGGAAAAATATGATTTCTTATACTTACACATTCAGATCACGAGTTGATTCGCATTGCATTCATACCTGCTAGTATATCCATATTGCATACATACTTGCCATTATGTCCTGCCTTACCTGTATTTAGATGCTAGGATGCTTGTGTGCATGCATTCGATAGCCTGTGTAGATGTTATTTATTACTCACGAGTTGGCAACTCACCCCCGTTGTGCCATAGCCATTTGCAGGTCCGCTCCGTCAGTACAGTAGCGGCGGGTGCGCTTGCTTCTTTTGCTTTTTTGCCTGGACTCGAGGTTTTGCTCATAGGTGGGTTATGTTATTATTTTTGTACCACCTTGTATATTCTTTGTATCTAGTACACTCCATCTACTGTATCTACCAGCATTATTGTATATTGACCTAGAGATGAGACTGTGAGATTTGTAGACTTTTATGCTGTATTTTGGGGTCGAGCTCACTTGAGTCGACATGCTGTTTTTCTTATGCTTCATTATGATTATTTTGCTTGTTGTCATTTTATATTGCGTGGAATTTGTGACCGCCTTGTGGCGAAGAGCTAGCTCCCGCTTGGGGATGCCCTATTTTGTTGGATTCATATATATTCTTGTTGTACCCATTTTGGGGGCCAGTATTTACAAAGGAGACTCTGCCGAAATTTTTGGAAAAATTGGTATTGTTTTTAAAAAGGGTTTTACATGACTTATTTGATAAACTCGCTTCAATGGATTGGTTTTCTTTCACTCTTTTGCTTATTTGGTTTGGTTTTCTGGGCTTTGGCTTACTTATTTTACGGACGTCTTTAGACGTTTCGTAAACTTAAGTGCCAGTCACGTTCCGTACCCTGCGGGTCGTGAGAAAGTTGGTATCAGAGCGATAGGTTTTACCTTTTTGAGTGTAGGATGACCCTTGGTAGATGGAGTAAGTGACTTAAGCAGGGTAACGTAGCGTGCATATGTCCGCGGCATACTTGCGATACGGTACTCCGCCTAAGTGACTTTAGGATACTTGCTTGAAATTCTTCCTCAATTCCGTGTATCCTATGATTCTATTGCACTGTTCTTATTATCCGTTTTCCTGTAACAGCCACTATGCCGCCGAAGGCTACGAGGGCACAGAGGGCTGCCGCCAGAGACGAGATTCGAGCTGGCTCGTCCGAGACTAGGACTGAGCAGGGTGGTATGCCTACGCCGCAGGGACAGACCGATCCACCTTCCCCAGGCCGTATGGATAGGCTCGAGACTGGTATGGAGGAGTTGCGACAGATGATGGGAGGCATGCAGGAGCTACGTCAGATGGTAAGATCCCTAGTTGCAGCCAGTCGTACACCGAGGCCGGATGACGTACCTACTACATCACAGACGACCATGATACCTGCTCCTATTACTACCACCGTGGCCATTCCGGTTTCACTACAGGATTTCATGAGGCTGAGACCTCCAGTATTCACCGGCACCGAGGCAGCGGAGGACCCACAGACGTTCCTTGACAGTTTAGCCAGGATCTGCCGTTCGCTGAGATGTTCGGATGATCGATGGGTAGAGCTTGTGAGTTTCCGACTAGAGGGTCTCACGCAGACATGGTGGGAGTCAGTCTTGAGAGGTCGAGCTGCAGGTCTACCGCCTATGACGTGGGCCGAGTTTACAGCGGTCTTTCTAGCTCGTTTCCTCCTAGAGAGCGTTCGTGACGCCAGAGCTCGCAGCTTCGAGGCCTTAGTCAAGACACCTGGGATGACTGTGTCTGAGTATGACATCCAGTTTACACAGTTATCCCGATATGCTCAGTATTTGGTGGATACCGAGGAGAAGATGGTGAAGAGGTTCGTACAGGGACTTGATGCCCAGCTATATCTTGCCATTGGCGCCCAGCACTACGACACTTATTCAGCTGCTATGGATACGGCATTGCGGATGGAGGCACGCATATCACAGACTTCGGCCGTTTCTGGGCCGAAGAGGATTCGCACCGATGTACCGTCTCAGAGGCAGCGCGCCAGATTCTTTCCGAGAGATAGGCCTGGCAGAGGATTTGGGCGGGGACAGTTATATGGTTCTTATCCCCAGGGGCAGCAGCCGTCGCCAGGGTGTTTTGGGTGCGGGAGTTTGCACCATCTTGTCAGAGACTGTCCGGCGAGACGACAGGGAGCAGCGACAGTTCCGCATGTGACCCTGCCACCATCACCACCCCCTCCTCAGAGAGCCTTACTTCCTACCACCGGCGATGCTCCACGCCAGTTAGGTGCACCCAGAGGCCGTAGACGCGGCGGTCCTGTTCAGAGAGGACGAGGAGGCAGAGGCCGAGGTCGAGGTCAGCCCGCTATCGGTGGAGGACAGGCCCGAGTTTTTGCTTTGACACCGCAGGATGCGCAGGCATCCAATGCCGTTGTGACAGGTACCTTGCCAGTTTGTTCTATCGACGCACGGGTATTATTCGACCCAGGTTCTACACATTCGTACGTATCTACACACTTTGCACCGATGTTGGGCCGTGAGTCGTCGTCGTTAGATCATCCGCTTGTTGTTAGTACTCCGGTAGGCGAGTCGTTTGTCGCTCGTTTTGTTTTTCGATTGTGTTCCGTTCGTATCGGGGAGAGGGATTCATCGGTTGATTTGATTCTCCTCGATATGTTGGACTTTGATGTGCTTCTAGGCATGGATTGGTTAGCCACTTGTTATGCTTCGGTGGACTGCCGTGAGAAGGCAGTCATATTTAGCTTTCCGGGAGAGCCAGTCCTTGTTATTCAGGGAGACCGCAGTGTCACCCTTCCCAGCTTAATTTCGTCTCTTCGCGCGGGTCAGCTCTTGCAGAAGGGATGTCAGGAATTCTTAGCGTATATTTGTGATACTCGAGCTGCAGAGGTTCCGTTAGACCGGGTCCCGGTAGTTTGTGAGTTCCCTGATGTTTTCCCTGATGAGCTACCTGGGCTACCGCCTGAGCGCGATGTTGAGTTCTGCATTGATTTGATTCCCGGCTCGGGGCCTATTTCTATACCGCCTTATCGGATGGCCCCGGCAGAGCTTCGAGAGCTGAAGGATCAGTTGCAGGATTTGTTAGATAAGGGACTTATTGGACCGAGTGTTTCTCCGTGGGGTGCTCCGGTCCTGTTTGTCAAGAAGAAGGATGGAAGTTTGCGCTTATGTATCGACTACCGCCAGCTGAACAAAGTTACCGTTCGGAACAGATATCCGTTGCCGCGCATTGATGATTTGTTCGACCAGCTTCAGGGTGCGGGGTATTTTTCGAGGATCGACTTGCGATCAGGATACCATCAGCTGCGAGTTCGACAGGAGGATATACCGAGGACAGCTTTCCGCACGCGCTACGGCCACTACGAGTTTTTGGTGATGTCGTTCGGACTCACCAACGCCCCAGCAGCATTCATGGATTTGATGAACCGTACATTCAGGACGTATCTTGACTTGTTCATCATTGTGTTTATCGACGATATCTTGGTGTACTCCCGGAGCAGAGAGGAGCACGAGCAGCACTTGCGGATTACGTTACAGACTTTGAGGGAGCACCAGCTGTTCGCAAAGTTCTCCAAGTGTGCTTTCTGGCTGGACAGCGTCGGATTCTTGGGTCACGTGGTTACGAGAGACGGCATTTGTGTGGACCCGAAGAAGATTGAGACTATTCAGCAGTGGCCCCGACCTACATCGGTTACTGAGATCCGTAGTTTTCTAGGCCTGGCAGGCTACTACAGGCGTTTTGTTCAGGACTTCTCCCGTATAGCTGCACCTTTGACCAGTTTGACCCGGAAGGGAGTTCCTTTCGTTTGGACAGAGGAGTGCGAGCGCAGTTTTCAGCAGCTACGGACTTGTTTGACTACGGCGCCGGTATTATCTTTGCCTTCGGGATCAGGCGGATTTGTGGTCTACTGTGATGCTTCGCGAGTGGGATTAGGATGCGTATTGATGCAGCATGGCCGGGTGATCGCTTATGCTTCTCGGCAGTTGAAGAAGCATGAACAGAACTACCCCAATCATGATTTGGAGATGGCTGCAGTGGTCTTTGCACTGAAGATTTGGCGACATTACCTATACGGCGAGTCGTGTCAGATATTCACCGATCACAAGAGCTTAAAGTACATATTTCAGCAGCGAGACCTGAACCTCAGACAGCGTCGTTGGATGGAGTTGGTGAAAGACTACGACTGCGAGATCTTAGATCACCCAGGCAAGGCGAATGTGGTGGCAGATGCGTTGAGTAGGAGGCCCGGGGGTAGTCTATCCTTTTTGCGCGCAGTGCAGAGGCAGTCGTCAGCAGATTGGCAGATGTTATGCGACAGCCGAGTTGAGTTTGAGTTCACTCAGACAGGGGGACAGCTCGCGCATGTTCGTGCACGCCCACAGTTGCTTGACCGTATATATGAGGCACAGCGCAGTGACGACCGTTGCTCAGAGATCATGGCACAGATGGGATAGGGCAGATTTTCCGAGTTCGTGATTGACGATCAGGGGATTTTACGATATGGATCTAGACTGTGCGTACCAGATGCTGATGGATTGCGGCGCGACATTCTTGAGGAGGCACACCGATCAGTGTATAGTGTCCACCCCGGTTCCACCAAGATGTACCATGTTATGAGAGAGACCTACTAGTGGGACGGGATGAAGAGGGACATTGCGAAGTTCGTTTCGAGATTCCTGACTTGTCAGCAAGTCAAGGCCGAGCACCAGAGGCCCGCAGGAGAGCTACAGCCGTTACCCATTCCAGAGTGGAAATGGGAGCAGATTTCGATGGACTTCGTTGTGGGTCTACCCAGGACCAGCCGAGCGTACGACTCCATCTGGGTGATCATGGATAGATTGACGAAAGCGGCTCACTTCCTACCAGTGAAGACCACTTTCAGCTTCGCTCAGTATGCTCAGCTCTACATCGACGAGATCGTGCGGTTGCATGGCGTACCGACATGTATCGTGTCAGATCGAGGCACTCAGTTTACCAGCCGACTATGGCAGAGACTTCAGGAGGCTTTGGGCACTCGTTTGAGCTTCAGCACAGCGTTTCATCCGCAGACCGACGGACAGTCAGAGCGGACCATTCAGACTCTGGAGGACATGCTCAGAGCGTGCGTTTTAGACTTTGGTGGTAGCTGGGATCGTCATTTACCTCTAGTGGAGTTCTCCTACAACAACAGCTTCCAGGATACTATTCAGATGGCACCTTTCGAGGCATTGTATGGGAGGAGATGCAGATCGCCCGTCTGTTGGACAGAGCTCAGCGAGAGCAGCATGTTGGGGCCGCAGCTTGTTGAGGAGACGACAGCGAAGATACAGTTGATCCGAGACCGGATGAGAGCGGCTCAGAGCAGACAGAAATCCTATGCAGACAGGCGTCGTCGCAGAGTAGAGTTCGCAGTTGGCGACCATGTTTTTCTGAAAGTCTCTCCGATGAAGGGCGTGATGCGTTTTGGGCAAAAGGGGAAGCTTAGCCCTAGATTCGTAGGTCCCTTCGAGATCCTCGAGCGTGTCGGCACAGTTGCATATCGTTTGGCTCTTCCTCCCAGCTTTCCCGATGTTCACCCCGTCTTCCATGTTTCGATGCTCCGCAAGTACCTTCACGACCCTTCGCATGGGATTCAGCACCCGACAGTCCAGCTAGAGCGCGACCTTTCTTTTGCAGAGCAGCCGGTGGCCATCCTGGATCGGCAGGTGAAGAAGTTGTGGTCGAAGATTATACCAACCGTCAAGGTCCTTTGGCGTAGCCCGAGCAGCGAGGAGGTTACCTGGGAGACCGAGGGCGAGATGAGGAAGAAATATCCCCATCTCTTTGAAGGTACGCGTAATTATATTTTTAAATTCGGGGACCGAATTTCTTTAAGGGGGGAAGATTGTAGCGCCTTGAAAAGTCGTTTTGGTGTTTTCCTGAAAATCGGTGAAAATTCGGTATTTTTCCGAAAACCGTCTTTCTCGTTATTTTGCAGTTTAGGACTAATTATACCTAAAATGGATAGGTAATTGCTTGTTTTTAGTAGCTAATGAGTTACTTATGAAATTTTGGTCATTTAAAAAAATTTCCCTATTTTTCAATTTTTTAATATTATTTTAAGCCGGTAAGAAAATACATTAAATTAACGATAAATACAAATTTTTCCGGGCTAATTTTAATCCTTAAAATTATGTTAATTAAAATCTAGTTGTAACATAAATTTTTAGTATTTTATTTTGATTTTTAACTAATTTTTATTATAGGAAACGAAATTTATTTAATTTAAGCTTAAACTTGCAAATTTTGTAACTTGAGGGTTCTTTTTGCATAGAATTTTTTTTGTGCAAATCTCACAACCTCACCCCTCCTTTTTGGGCCGGCCCCACCCCCAAATCAGCAGCCATGAATTTTCCCCCCCTCATTTTTGTCTCCATCTTTTGTATTGAAACCTTATGTTGTTTAAAATATATTAATTTGTGTTTAGTTGTGAATGGTTGCTTTGACTTTGGAAAATTTCCACAACCACTCACACATCTCCCCATTCCTTCCTCCTGCACGAATTCTGCAGCCCCATCTTTCTCCCCAAAAAGAAAAATTCTCCTTCTCATTTTGCCTCTAAATTTCATCTCAAAATCTAAGAAAAATCCACAAATCCTTCACATATTCAACCCAAATCCTTATTCTACCTCTTCTCACACCCCTATTAGTTTAAATTAAGGAGAAAAATGGCATCTTTGGAGGCAAATTATTCTTGCTAGATCTCTAATTGAGGTATAATTTTGACCCATTTAAATACTTATGGTTTGATTCCTTGAATGAAATTGTTTTAGTGTTAAATTTCATTGCTAATTTCTAATCTTGTTTTTTTTAAAGTGAATGGTTTGAATTGAATTAGGGTTTAGAAACCATTATTTAGTTGATTAAATCTAATTTGTTATCTAGTTGTTTTGCTAACCTAATCTAGGAGGTTAACTTGCTAATTGGGCTATAAATTAGTGTTAATTTAAGGTTTTCATATATAGTTTGGATTAAGATTTGCTAGGTTATAAATTCAAGTAATGGTTGTTTATGGAAAATAGGTTTTGAATCATTGCTAATGTGTTGTAATTATAGTGTTTGTAGATTGCTTGTACTGTGGTTGGTTGTTCAAGCTTGATAGTAGTCTTTGTAGCAAATCGGCGATGTTGCACCGATTTTTGGAATGTAACTGCTTACTAGTTTTGTTATAAAATATTGTGATGGATTATTTTCGACATCTTGATGATTGTGTTGGCTTATCCTATGACGTTTAGGATGCGTGTGTGCGGATTTTTGAGTAGTCGGGTTTTAGTTTTGCCGGGCGACCAAATCGGCGATTTTTGGCAGTTTTTGCGATTTTCGCGTATGTTCCGCGCACCCTGCGCACGTTGTACCTAGCCAGTGAACATTAGTAGTTTCGTTTGGGGTTTGCGTCGTTCTTGATACGTAACCTTATGTTTGGTATTGATGTAAATTCCAGGTTCGGTCGCGGAGACGTCAGACGCGGCGCGAAAGGGGAAAGCGGTGATTGGACACAGCTAGCTAGGGATTCCGGTGAGTAGATGTAACATCTACGGGGGACTATCGTTGGATGGCGCAAGCCGCCCGATAGTTTTAGTAACTTACAAGATTCTTAGTGATGTTAGTAATTAGGGGTGAAATACTTATATGATTATTTGCTGCATCCACACACTATATTGACATACATATGCGAAACCATTTTATAGGACACCTGCACCATTGCCAGGGTTTTTTTTTTATATGCAGCACGAGCACTATTCATGCTTACACACACACCCTGGTAATTGCCATGCCACCACACTAGATAACCTTTAAATTTAAACCTTTTACTAATTGATGCTTAAACCTGTGCTATTGCCTTTAATTCCTTAAAATGAAATCGTAGGATTGCTATTCATGTGCATGTACCTCATCATATTATTTGTTCATGCCTAGTCTATTAATCATACATCGTAGCTTAATTATTGATACCATATGCATTCATCACCATTGACATATACACTTATGAGGATTTCTTGAGATTTTATGATATTTCTGGATTTCGGGGGAAAGCCGCAAAATTTCTAAACTTATTATATTTTTTTAAAATATGTAAATTGCGGTTTTCTAGTGATGTAGGTGTCGTCCACCATGAGTTTGCTGTGGTTTTCGAGATCCGTGTCGAGGAGTGGAGGAACCGTCACGGGTACATGGTGGGCCCGGTAAGATATCCCGGGGCAAGAGGAATGTGGTGTTGACGTTGAGCCTGGCAGGGGACGGATTACCTACCGGTGACTGTTTGGGACGGCGGATATCCAGAGGATACCGACCGTGGCCGCTAGATGATGAGATATTGATATTTGAGATGGGTCAGCCGGACGGCTGAGGCCAGAGATACATTGATATGAGATTTGAGACAGTTTTGAGGTGTCGATGCTGGACACAGGTTCTTGTTGATTCTATTGGTATTGTGCTGGTATTTCAAAAGACATTCTTAAAGGGAAAAACATGATTTCTTATACTTACACATTCAGATCACGAGTTGATTCGCATTGCATTCATACCTGCTAGTATATCCATATTGCATACATACTTGCCATTATGTCCTGCCTTACCTGTATTTAGATGCTAGGATGCTTGTGTGCATGCATTCGATAGCCTGTGTAGATGTTATTTATTACTCACGAGTTGGCAACTCACCCCCGTTGTGCCATAGCCATTTGCAGGTCCGCTCCGTCAGTACAGTAGCGGCGGGTGCGCTTGCTTCTTTTGCTTTTTTGCCTGGACTCGAGGTTTTGCTCATAGGTGGGTTATGTTATTATTTTTGTACCACCTTGTATATTCTTTGTATCTAGTACACTCCATCTACTGTATCTACCAGCATTATTGTATATTGACCTAGAGATGAGACTGTGAGATTTGTAGACTTTTATGCTGTATTTTGGGGTCGAGCTCACTTGAGTCGACATGCTGTTTTTCTTATGCTTCATTATGATTATTTTGCTTGTTGTCATTTTATATTGCGTGGGATTTGTGACCGCCTTGTGGCGAAGAGCTAGCTCCCGCTTGGGGATGCCCTATTTTGTTGGATTCATATATATTCTTGTTGTACCCATTTTGGGGGCCAGTATTTACAAAGGAGACTCTGCCGAAATTTTCGGAAAAATTGGTATTGTTTTTAAAAAGGGTTTTACATGACTTATTTGATAAACTCGCTTTCAATGGATTGGTTTTCTTTCACTCTTTTGCTTATTTGGTTTGGTTTTCTGGGCTTTGGCTTACTTATTTTACGGACGTCTTTAGACGTTTCGTAAGCTTAAGTGCCAGTCACGTTCCGTACCCTGCGGGTCGTGACAATCACATACACGCATTATTCTCGGTCCTGCACATATCTCATATGCGCTCCTATTTCGTTTCGCTTGAGCCAGGAAACCTCTGTGTAGGACTCTAAAGACTCGTCAATACGCCGGTAGCAGATGATGATCATATCAAGCACCCACAAGCCGCAAGCGGTCTGCTAAACGTAACGGCCATCCGGGTATTGAGCGATCAGAAGATCGACGAGCTAGTCCGCTCACACTCCTGTGAATCCAACCAGTAACACTTACCGTACAGTCCGGTCTGTTCGTCTGATACGTCGCATATCAAGTCTAGGGGTGGTAAACGTCAGACCCCAATACTCGATAAGTCGTGCCGATGTGAGGCTCAAAACGGGTCGAGAAACTACTGGTAACACTTACCAGCAAATCTCTGATCAGCCCTGGCCAGGGACTTCCCTGTTACGGCTAATCGAGCACAGCGCAACATCAACCCCCAATACCGGGAGAGACGAAACCCCTCCTATCGCTCATTGCCTCCATGTGACTCGGGACTGTACCCAAAGACCACCATTTTGCACGCCCTCATGGACGTGATAAGGTGGAGATCAAAGCACAGTGGGAATCACACAAGACTCTATGACGATCTCGGGTCTACAGACTAACCAGTACAAGTGTCACCTGAGAACTGCCATCTGACGTGAGGTATAATACCATCTGGGAGTTCTCGGCGAGTCCGTCCAGTGTACCCAGTCTCCACTGAGCACCCGTATACCATCTCTGATGTCAAACACCAATGGATATGGGATCATCCATCGCCCATCTCATGGGTCGAGAAGCGTATACGCTAGTCTACACTGGTATATCAATGCCCCGTCTCGATACACCCACGGCTAGGGACCATGAAGGATGTACTTATGGACTACCATGTCCCCACTAGTATGATCTGCATCACAGTCCAGGTAGTCAAGTACATATCCTAAGGGCTTTACCAACATGTAACTATAAGACAGTATAAAGAGACTAGTGTACATGTTAAGATAAAGAGTAACCAGATAGCATACTATCATATCGAGCAAGAAAGTCATCTCTATATATGTCCAAGCATCCAATATAATATACATCATCTGTACAATACTGGCCTCTAGGGCATACATACAACTAACAACTTGCACATCCAAGTGAGAAAATCCATTTAAAGTGAACCAATACTAGTTAATGCAAAGTAATATATCAAATGTATAATTATACATTAAATCATTAAATCAACACTTGATTTAACGATCCGGTCATATCGCATATAACCGACTAGTATCCTATGTATCGGCTTATCGAATCAATCCTTGATTCGATATCTAGGTTATATCGCATATAACCAATCGATACATTCATCGCGAGAATGGAATACGGTATCACATACACGCATTATTCTCGGTCCTGCACATATCTCATATGCGCTCCTATTTCGTTTCGCTTGAGCCAGGAAACCTCTGTGTAGGACTCTAAAGACTCGTCAATACGCCGGCAGCAGATGATGATCATATCAAGCACCCACAAGCCGCAAGCGGTCTGCTAAATGTAACGGCCATCCGGGTATTGAGCGATCAGAAGATCGACGAGCCAGCCCGCTCACACTCCTGTGAATCCAACCAGTAACACTTACCGTACAGTCCGGTCTGTTCTTCTGATATGTCGCATATCAAGTCTAGGGGTGGTAAACGTCAGACCCCAATAACCGATAAGTCGTGCCGATGTGAGGCTCATAACGGGTCGAGAAACTACTGGTAACACTTACCAGCAAATCTCTGATCAGCCCTGGCCAGGGACTTCCCTGTTACGGCCAATCGAGCACAGCGCAACATCAACTCCCAATACCGGGAGAGACGAAACCCCTCCTATCGCTCATTGCCTCCATGTGACTCGGGACTGTACCCAAAGACCACCGTTTTGCACGCCCTCATGGACGTGGTAAGGTGGAGATCAAAGCACAGTGGGAATCACACAAGACTCTATGACGATCTCGGGTCTACAGACTAACCTGTACAAGTGTCACCTGAGAACTGCCATCTGACGTGAGGTATAATACCATCTGGGAGTTCTCTGTGAGTCCGTCCAGTGTACCCAGTCTCCACTGAGCACCCGTACACCATCTCTGATGTCAAACACCAATGGATATGGGATCATCCATCGCCCATCTCATAGGTCGAGAAGCGTATACGCTAGTCTACACTGGTATATCGATGCCCCGTCTCGATACACCCATGACTAGGGACCTTGAAGGATGTACTTATGGACTACCATGTCCCCACTAGTATGATCTGCATCATAGTCCAGGCAGTCAAGTACACATCCTAAGGGCTTTACCAACATGTAACTAAAAGACAGTTTAAAGATACTAGTGTACATGTTAAGATAAAGAGCAACCAGATAGCATACTATCATATCGAGCAAGAAAGTCATCTCTATATATGTCCAAGCATCCAATATGATATACATCATCTGTACAATACTGGCCTCTAGGGCATACATACAACTAACAATCTCCCACTTGCACTAGGGCCAGCAGCTGTAGTATCGTATACCGAGCATCCCGAAGAGTCTCTCAAACTGTATCTGGGGAATGGCCTTCGTGAGTGGATCCGCCATGTTTTTCTTCGTGTCAACCCTCCTGACCTCGATCTCCCGGCGATCAACTATCTCCCGGATCAGGTGACACCGCCTCAGAATATGCCTGGATCGCTGATGGGACCTAGGTTCCTTGGCCAAAGACACCGCTCCATTGTTATCGCAATACAAAGGTATTGGATGCTCAATGGATGGAACCACTCCAAGTTCATCAATGAACTTCTTGATCCAGACAGCCTCTTTGGCAGCATCGTTGGCAGCGATGTATTCAGCCTCCATCGTCGAGTCTGCCACGGTTTCCTGCTTGGAACTCTTCCAGGTAACCGCCCCTCCGTAAAGGGTAAAGACAAATCCCGACTGCGACTTAAAGTCGTCCTTATCACTCTGGAAGCTTGAATCGGTAAAGGACTCCACTTGGAGTTCTCCGTTACCATACACCAAGAGCATCTCTTTAGTCCTTCGTAAGTACTTGAGAATACTCTTCACAGCTGTCCAGTGACTCTCTCCAGGATCAACTTGATACCTGCTCACTACACTTAGTGAGTATGCTACATCGGGTCTGGTACATAGCATCGCGTACATGATAGAGCCTACAGCCGAAGCATATGGTATCCCTTGCATGCGAGCTCTCTCCAAATCAGTCTTGGGAGACATCTCTTTGGAGAGAGTGACTCCAGAGATCGAGGGCAAGTTGCCACGCTTGGATTCTTCCATACTAAACCTCTTTAGTATGGTGTCAATGTACCTGGATTGGGACAATCCCAATATCCGTTTGGATCTATCTCTATAGATCCTAATTCCCAATATGCAGGAGGCATCACCAAGATCTTTCATTGAGAATCTTTGTGATAAGTGTTAGTTATATGTATGCCCTAGAGGCCATTACTATACATAGGATGTATATTGTAGTGGATGCTGGGACATATATAGGGAGGACTTTCTTGCTCGACATGATAGTATGCCATCTGGTTGCTCTTTACCTTAACGTGTACACTGATTGTCTCCCTGTTACATGTTGGTAAAGCCCTTAGGATCTGTACTTGACTACCTGGACTATGATGCGGATCATACTAGTGGGGACATGGTAGTCCATAAGTACATCCTTCAAAGTCCCTAGTCGTGGGTGTATCGAGACGGGGCATCGATATACCAGAGTAGACTAGCGTATACCTTCTCGACCCATACAGATGGGCGATGGATGATCCCATATCCATTGGTGTTTGACATCAGAGATGATATACGGGTGCTCAGTAGAGACTGGGTACACTGGACGGACTCGCCGAGAACTCCCAGATGGTATTATACCTCACGTCAGATGGCAGTTCTCTGGTGACACTGGTACAGAGTAGTCTGTTGACCCGAGATCGTCATAGAGTCTTGTGTGGTTCCCACTGTGCTTTGATTTCCATCTTACCACGTCCAAGAGGGTGTGCAAAACGGTGGTTTTTGGGTACAGTCCCGAGTCACATGGAGGCAATGAGCGATAGGAGGGGATTCGTCTCTCCCGGTATAGGGAGTTGATGTTGCACTGTGTTCGATTGGCTATAACAGGATATCCCTGCCCAGGGTTGCTGAGATTTACTGGTAAGTGTTACCAGTAGTTTCTTGAATTGTTATAGACCTCATATCGACACGACTTATCAAGCTATTGGGGTCTGACGTTTACCACCCCTAGGCGAGATATCCGACATATCAGACGATCAGACCGGACTGTACGGTAGTGTTACTGGTTGGATTCACTGGAGTGTGAGCGGGCTTGCTCGTCGATCTTCAGATCGTTCATACCCGGGTGGCCGTTACGTTTAGCAGACCGCTTGCGGCTTGTGGGTGTTTGATATGATCATCACCTGCTGCCGGCGTATTGACGAGTCTTTAGAGTCCTACACAGAGGTTTCCTGGCTCAAGCGAAACGAAATAGGAGCGCATATGAGATATGTGCGGGACCGAGAATAATACGTGTATGTGATACCGTATTACATTCTCGCGATGAATGTGTCGTATGGTTATATGCGATATAACCTAGTTATCGAATCGAGGGTTGATTCGATAAGACGATACATTGGATACTAGTCGGTTATATGCGATATGACCGGATCGTTAAATCAAGTGTTGATTTAATGACTTAATGCATAATTATATATTTGATATATTACTTTGCGTTAACTAGTATTGGTTCACTTTAAATGGATTTTCTCACTCGGATTGTACACATTGTATATGTGATATACTTTTATGCACTTCATTGTATCATGTTTGATTATACATGTTATGCTAGGGTTTTTGTGTAAAGATCAAACCATGGTTACATGATTATGGTTAGGGTTTTGTTTTATTCACTTATTTATTTATCCATTTCTTTTGGAAAATAAATGGAAAGGAGAAAAGAATGGTGGCTTAATTTGGAGTTTAGTTGAAGCTTCATGAAACTTTGATCAAGTCAACCATTCTTATCTCATCCTTAACCCTAACCATTCCCACTAACCATGATTCATTCTCTACACTTGACTAGAGTTAATATTATGATAAGTATTGTTATTCTTTTCTTTTTTGAATTATCTTATCACAATATTCTTCTTCTTCTTCATCTTCTTTCATGAAGAAAAAGCTTTCTTCATCAATGGTGATTGATGATAAAGAGTGAGAAATCCAATTCTAAATTGAACCCACTTCCTATTTCTTCATCCTCTACCTCTTGCCAAGTAGTAGAGTGTGTTTTCTTCACAAGTTTCTTGACTTGATGAAGTCGGAGCTTGATTTAGCGATGCCTCGACGTAGATCATCTTCGGCACGTCGTCGATGACCTAGCCCGCTTCTTCTCCGATGAAGCCGACGCAAGAGCCCGGATTTCGGATTTGTACAGGGGAGATGACTTCTTCATGGAGCTATAGAGGTGGACAAACGGATCTACAAAGGTTGTATATCCGTATCCCTTAGTTAAGTGTTAACTAGTTAGCTTTTTCGCCTAGTTTTCTAGCAAACGATCCGTAGTCGGGTCTCTCGGCACCCGTAAATTTTTATATTGGCATGTTCGATGCCTTGTGAGACCTCCATAGGGTGCCTAGGAACCCTACAGTGGTATCAGAGCCTAGCTAGAGCCTTAGGCGAAGTCTAGACGGATTTTGAAACCCGAACGAACCCGAAAACCCCAAAACAAATTGCTCTCTGTACTTTTTCTGAAAACGTGGATTTTTCCAAATTAAAAATATTCAGAAAACCCAGCAGGAAAATATAAGAATTACGGCGCAAAATTGGAGTCATGAACAGTGCAACATGGCGCGGAACCGCGGCATAAGCCTGCCTTAGGCGGCGGTTCCGCGGCATATTAATGACGTCAGCCTTTAAAAATTGCACAGTAATTCATTGTTTTCAGTGCTGAGTTCTCTGGGTATTTTTAAATTTTATTCAAGAGTTGAATTTTCTGGAGTTGTTTTGGGGATTCGGTGTTTTGATCGGAGTATCAAATTTTGTCTATGTGGCTTTCCGGATAAATTTTAGAATATGTTAAAAAGTTCGACCGGTTATAAATACCCAATTTTTCCCCTGTCGGGAAATTTCCAAGTATTGGATTTTTCCGTAGTTTAACGACGTTCCAAGTAGTGCAAGTAACGCGATGGACCCTCTAGAAGACAACAAACCTTAACTCGATTATGTGACCGTCTTGAACTGCCCTTTGAACCTTCGGGTTTGGGGCAGTACGGCGTGCCACATGTGAGGCGTTGGCTTGACCCTTCTACGGCTGGACCGTTGGTACTGAGGCACGAACGGAATATTGTTAGACTTATTTCATGTGTTGAGCTGTATCGGGAAAACTTGGGTGTTCGATTGTTTGATCGAAAAGTTTAACATTTTCTATTTATCTGGAATGGGATACAATAATTGGAATTCATAAATAGTTATGAGATAACTGAATGAATGTTATAAACATAGCACTTTAGTCTCACTTGATCGGTTGCCACGGAATTTTGATGTGATCAAAAGTCCGTCGCAATCACGTAGCGAACACGGATACTCGCCGGGTAAACTTAACAGACAGCCTCACTCCATAGCCCCGACCAAGTGACTGTAGGAGAACCCCATCGCCGAAAGCATCCGTTCGGGTGCTCCCGGCAGCGGTGTTCCGCCTTGGTGCACTTCGTAGACGGTATCGGGGGTGCGGCCGCCTACTAAAGTTTATGACGAGCATTCGATCAGGATGTCGGGAATCTTGTTGAATTGCCCGACTTGATATTGAAAAGTGTTTTCGATAAAGAGACTAAAATGCGGGGTTTATAATTGTTAGGCATGCGATGTCTAAGTAATTCATTTGATTAGGCATGCGATGTCTAAAGAGATTGCGGATTCCAACTGTTGTAGTTTTACACTTTCTTTTCTGTGACCGTAAGTGTAATATGTGATATCGCCGGTTTCGTTGCTATATGTCAACGACAATTGGGATGCGCATATTTACTTACGTTGATGACATGTGATGTTATGTGTTGCTGGATATGTTATATTGGATCGTCGTGTTTGAATAGCCGGGGGTTTTTATGTGAGATGAGTGTTTTTTCATTTTTATTCATGTAAAAACTTGTATGTAATATTCTTTTATTGGGGCGCTTCCAGGTTGCGGAAGTAGTCACCTTTTGTATATTATTTACTTTTCCGCACTAGGATAGACCCAAGGAGGAGGGCACAAGTAACCGGGTTCTGGAGTCCAGTGGGAGACCAACTCGAGGAGTCGAGTCCGGGTCTCCTAACTCCAGAATTGGTAGGGTTGCTTGCCGCTCTCGTAGGGGTCTAGGGGTGTGGGTTTGGCTATTCATCACGACCGTGGAATCCGTGTTTGATACTGGCTCGTATTGAAAACACGGACGTCCTAGTATATCCAATATTTCATATGATTCTTCTGCTGCGATATCTGTGATGTGATCATGTGATGTTCTGTGATAGATACAGTATATAGTATATATGATATATTATATAGACGTTACTTATGTTTTACACCCGCGCTAGCCCTGCCCTGCTCTGCCGTTAGTTACCTAACCTAACGGTGCACGAGGGGACATCGAGGCGAATGTGGATGGCATAAGTGTACGTCGTATTTATCTGTGATGTTTAGGTACTTAAATGATGGGACTTCATTAATGAGATTAATGAAATAAAAGAAACCTAAGATGTTGTAGAATCGAATTTCAAAATAAAACAGGTAGCTACAGTTCTTGCTTTGCACAGAGGTATATGTGATATATCCTGCACCTTATTCGATGAGGAAAGGACCGAGATCCCTTCACCGGGAGTGACTCCTTTAGCAATAACTGGCAAATGCTACACACTCGGTTTGTATTTTGATTGCTTTTAAGTGTTTTTGCTTTGCACAGTGATATATATGATATATCCCGCACCTCATTCGACGAGGAAAGGACCGACGATCCATTCACCGGGAGTGACTCCTTTAGCAAAACTAGAAAAGCCTCAAAAACACTCCATTTTAAAAATCATTTGATTCTACAACGATATCAAGTTCATTACGCAATAGGTTTTCAGAAAAACCTGTCGTAGCCCTCCGTCATTTCAGATAAGTACTAGTTAGTATTCGTGCTGCGGTTGTTTGGCATGCGTCAAGGCGTAGTGTACGGTAGCTAACTAGTGCTTATCTGCTAGCATATGATGCGATTGGATTAGGGTATTCGTACGGCGTTGTTTGGCATGCGTCAAGGGTCGTGCGGGTGGGTTTAATTCAATCAAGAAATATACGGGTTGAACTTGACTAGCAGACTATGGGTTGTTTGGCATGCGTCAAGGTCATAGCGAGCTAGGGGCAAAATATTATCGGGAATTTCAAGTGTTGAAATTTGCAATGAGATTGCATACCTTCTATGAGATAGTTGGATCCCGATACCCGCTGCGAGTAAGAGTTACTCCTGGGAGAGTTTTACACATTACAATTAGCCGATCAAGTAGGTGTCTAGAAAGGTGTCAACGGGGTTACGCCTCTGGGAAAACGAGGTTTACATTAATTAGGTTCGTGCGAAAGCACGGGGAACCTCCCTCAAAGTACCGACACTGGCCTGGCTGAAAGATTGGCGAACTTGTAGTGTGTAATTAATCCCGGCTAGTCTTTCCTTTTAGGGTTTGAAGGAAGATTTGATAAAAAGCAGTGGGAGCCATCCTGATTAGATAAAATAATAACCAATCTATTCTTGACAGAGCGCACGCTGAGTGTTTTCTTCTCTCTCTCTCCAGGTAGCGACCATATCACGCCTTAATCAAGATAATAATACGGATTATTGACCGAACCCGCTTGTTATACTGAGCTGGGGAACGTTGGTCCCGCTCCAACTTATAATTGTTATAAGACAGAGCAGGAAATTGGGGAATACCAGAATTCCCGTGCCGCCCAAACGAAGAGAGTGCATGCTGATGCATCATCTTCGGGTGTGTTCATTACAGAGAACTGTTTCTCAATGTCCTTTACGTCCTGGGTATATGATACCAGATCAGGATCCCAGATATGTAATCTGTTACATAGGGCTACAGAAAGGTAGAGAACTGAGAACGGGTGATAAGTTTCATGAGGCAGAAAACGGGGCAAGAGTTGCAGCCAAGTCTGTTGGTCACTGTCACCCTGTATTACCAATACATTGATTCTGAACGAATGTTATTAGATACCGAACCTGATATACAAAATCATATCAGTCTCTTTATTAGTAAAGAAATGATAAAATTTTGTATTGTTGGATAATGTTTTGAACATTTCCTATATCAAAAGTTGATCGGTTCAGGCACGTTATCTAAAAGCATTAATGTTCTAAATCAAACTACAGTTCTTAGTATACGGAACACACACAAGAGGAAGAGTTCAGAAATGAACGAATTCTTCTTGAGGTATTGTAGACTAGGTCATATCAATGCGACCCGACAAGCTAAGTTCCATATAGATGCATATTTAAATCTGTTTGAATTTACATCTTGTGAAACTTGCCAGTCATGTCACAGAGATAAGATGACCACAGCTCTGTTTATTGGAAACAGAGAAAGAGTTAGTGAACTCTTGGGATGATACATGATGATGTATGTAGGTCCCCTGTCTACACATGCCAGGACTGGTTCTTTATACTTCATTACGTTCTCTGATAATCTCTCAAGATTCAGACGTATGTTCTTGTTGAAACACAAGTCTGAACCTTTTGAGATATTCACAGAATATAAGATAGAAGTAAAGAACCAATAAGGGTACAAGTATTATGTCCTTTGATGTGATCAAGGAGGAGAATACTTGAGCACGGAAATCCTGGATTATTCTAAAGGAGAATGAGACTCTCTCTCAGAATTACTCCTCCGAATACACCATAGCACGATGGTATATCGGGACGGAGCAATCACACCCTATATGATATGGTGTGCTCTATGATGAGTATTACTGAGTTACCTATTTCCTTTTAGGGGTTATGCACTTGAGAAGCTGCATACCTATTGAATAGGGTTCGAATCAAATTAGTTGCCTACCATTTCATATGTGATATGGAAAGGGAAGAGCCCATATCTTAAGCTAGTTAAGATTTAGGGTTGTCCGGCCTATGTCTGAAAAGCAAAATCCGGACAAGCTCGAGGCAAGGTCAGTAATGTAGAACTGGAAAGGTTCCAGCTATACAAACTGCAGCTGATGATTTAAAAGAACCAAAGGATTTGATAGTTACCAACGAACCTCAGCCTCTCCGCCGATCTAGTAGAGTTCCTCACCCACCTGAGAGATACTTCGGTTTCTCTATGACAGTGGGAGCGAGGATTACATCATGAGATGATGACCCAACTAGTTTCGAGCTGGCCATCAGGAGTAAGACTCTGTAAGAATGGCTGGATGCTTAGTGATCTGAGATGGAATCCTTATACACCAACAAAGTATGGACTTTGGTTGCTATATCTGAAGGGTTAAATCCCCATCAGGAGCAAGTATATCTTGAGAAGATTACTTGGTGTACAGGGAAAAGTTGAGACTTTCAAAGCTAGACTTGTTAAAGGTTTGCATCATTGACCAGGTATGGATCATGACGAAACCTTTTCTAAGGAGCTATGCTTAAGTCCATCCAGATCCTACTTGTCACGGCTACATACCATGACTACGATATCTGGTGGTTGGGTGTCATGACTGCTTTTCTAAATGATGTTTTAGAAGAGTGCGTCTATAAGTACACAGCCAGAGGGCTTCGTAGACAGTGGGAGCAGCGGAAACGTGTGCAAGATGCTTTATAGGATAAAGCAGGCATCGCGGAGTTGGAACATCTGTTTTGATGGATAAGTCAAAGAGTTTGACATCATCAAAATGCTGATGAACCTTGTATAAACAAAAAGGTAGTAGGGAGTATGGTGGTGATCCTCGTAGAGTACGTGGATGTCATGCTCATGATAGGGAAGGAGTTTCCTATGCTACGCTCAGTCAATCTCCGCTTATCACAATGATTCTCCATATAGGATCAAAGTGATACCTCCTAAATCCTCGATTTTGGATCTATGAGATAGATCTAATTGGAAATTAGGATACTCACTAGTTGTAGTGAGATGGTATCAATCGATCCTGGGGAGAATCGCTGGAAGGGTTCCAGTGTGATAAAGACGACTGAATGTCAGTCGCAGGCATTGCCTTTACCCTCAGTAAAGGGACGGGTATGTTGGAAGAGTTCCAAGCTAGATACCGTGGCATACTAGACGATAAAGGCTGGATACAACGCTACTTAAGATACTACCAAAGTGGCTGTCTGGGTGTATATTGGTTCATGAGATGAACTTAGTTCCTCCCATTGTGTGACAATGGGGTTGTGGCTTATGCCAAGGAACGCCGGTCCCATCAGTGATCCAGACATATTCTAAGGCAGTATCACCTGATCATGGAGATGGTTGATCTCCAGGGGATCGAGGTTAGGAGAGTAGACTCAGAGGACAACACAGCGGATCCACTCACAAAGGCCTGTTCCCAGAGAGAGACTTTTATGGGATGGTTGAGTATGAGATACTACAACCACTGCTATCAGATGGCCCTAGTGCAAGTGGGAGATTGTTAGTTATATGTATGCCCTAGAGGCCATTACTATACATAGGATGTATATTGTAGTGGATGCTGGGACATATATAGGGAGGACTTTCTTGCTCGACATGATAGTATGCCATCTGGTTGCTCTTTACCTTAACGTGTACACTGATTGTCTCCCTGTTACATGTTGGTAAAGCCCTTAGGATCTGTACTTGACTACCTGGACTATGATGCGGATCATACTAGTGGGGACATGGTAGTCCATAAGTACATCCTTCAAAGTCCCTAGTCGTGGGTGTATCGAGACGGGGCATCGATATACCAGAGTAGACTAGCGTATACCTTCTCGACCCATACAGATGGGCGATGGATGATCCCATATCCATTGGTGTTTGACATCAGAGATGATATACGGGTGCTCAGTAGAGACTGGGTACACTGGACGGACTCGCCGAGAACTCCCAGATGGTATTATACCTCACGTCAGATGGCAGTTCTCTGGTGACACTGGTACAGAGTAGTCTGTTGACCCGAGATCGTCATAGAGTCTTGTGTGGTTCCCACTGTGCTTTGATTTCCATCTTACCACGTCCAAGAGGGTGTGCAAAACGGTGGTTTTTGGGTACAGTCCCGAGTCACATGGAGGCAATGAGCGATAGGAGGGGATTCGTCTCTCCCGGTATAGGGAGTTGATGTTGCACTATGTTCGATTGGCTATAACAGGAAATCCCTGGCCAGGGTTGCTGAGATTTACTGGTAAGTGTTACCAGTAGTTTCTCGAATTGTTATAAACCTCATATCGACACGACTTATCAAGCTATTGGGGTCTGACGTTTACCACCCCTAGGCGAGATATGCGACATATCAGACGATCAGACCGGACTGTACGGTAGTGTTACTGGTTGGATTCACTGGAGTGTGAGCGGGCTTGCTCGTCGATCTTCAGATCGCTCAATACCCGGGTGGCCGTTACGTTTAGCAGACCGCTTGCGGCTTGTGGGTGTTTGATATGATCATCACCTGCTGCCGGCGTATTGACGAGTCTTTAGAGTCCTACACAGAGGTTTCCTGGCTCAAGCGAAACGAAATAGGAGTGCATATGAGATATGTGCGGGACCGAGAATAATACGTGTATGTGATACCGTATTACATTCTCGCGATGAATGTGTCGTATGGTTATATGCGATATAACCTAGTTATCGAATCGAGGGTTGATTCGATAAGACGATACATTGGATACTAGTCGGTTATATGCGATATGACCGGATCGTTAAATCAAGTGTTGATTTAATGACTTAATGCATAATTATATATTTGATATATTACTTTGCGTTAACTAGTATTGGTTCACTTTAAATGGATTTTCTCACTCGGATTGTACACATTGTATATGTGATATACTTTTGTGCACTTCATTGTATCATGTTTGATGATACATGTTATGCTAGGGTTTTTGTGTAAAGATCAAACCATGGTTACATGATTATGGTTAGGGTTTTATTTTATTCACTTATTTATTTATCCATTTCTTTTGGAAAATAAATGGAAAGGAGAAAAGAATGGTGGCTTAATTTGGAGTTTAGTTGAAGCTTCATGAAACTTTGATCAAGTCAACCATTCTTATCTCATCCTTAACCCTAACCATTCCCACTAACCATGATTCATTCTCTACACTTGACTAGAGTTAATATTATGATAAGTATTGTTATTCTTTTCTTTTTTGAATTATCTTATCACAATATTCTTCTTCTTCTTCATCTTCTTTCATGAAGAAAAAGCTTTCTTCATCAATGGTGATTGATGATAAAGAGTGAGAAATCCAATTCTAAATTGAACCCACTTCCTATTTCTTCATCCTCTACCTCTTGCCAAGTAGTAGAGTGTGTTTTCTTTACAAGTTTCTTGACTTGATGAAGTCGGAGCTTGATTTAGCGATGCCTCGACGTAGATCATCTTCGGCACGTCGTCGATGACCTAGCCCGCTTCTTCTCCGATGAAGCCGACGGAAGAGCCCGGATTTCGGATTTGTACAGCGGAGATGACTTCTTCATGGAGCTATGGAGGTGGACAAACGGATCTACAAAGGTTGTATATCCGTATCCCTTAGTTAAGTGTTAACTAGTTAGCTTTTTCGCCTAGTTTTCTAGCAAACGATCCGTAGTCGGGTCTCTCGGCACCCGTAAATTTTTATATTGGCATGTTCGATGCCTTGTGAGACCTCCATAGGGTGCCTAGGAACCCTACAATAAGAAGAGCTTGACCGATTGCAACATAGGAATATCATTTCCTATCAAGAGTATGTCGTCCACATACAATACGAGGAAGACAACCTTACTCTCTGCCACCTTCTTGTAAATACAAGGTTCATCTGGGTTTTTGACGAAATCAAATTCTTTGATAACGACGTCAAAGCAGATGTTCCAACTCCGCGATGCTTGCTTTAATCCATAAATGGATTTAAGCAGTTTGCACACCTTCCCGCTGCTCCCACTGTCTACGAAGCCCTCTGGCTGAGTCATGTACACGCACTCTTCTAAATTACCGTTTAGAAAGGCGGTCTTAACATCCATTTGCCAGATTTCGTAATCATGATATGCAGCGATGGCAAGCATGATCCGGATGGATTTAAGCATAGCCACTGGAGAAAAGGTTTCGTCATAATCCACACCTGGTCTTTGACGAAAACCCTTTGCAACAAGTCTAGCTTTGAAAGTCTCCACTTTCCCATCTACACCAAGTTTTTTCTTGAAGATCCACTTGCTCCCAATGGGTTTTACCCCTTCAGGAGCAACTTCCAAAGTCCATACTTTGTTGGTGTACATGGATTCCATCTCGGACCGCATTGCATCCAGCCATTTCACTGAGTCCCTACTCGTGATGGCCTGCTCGAAGCTAGTTGGGTCATCATCCTCCATGATGCAATCCTCGCTCCCACCATCCATGAGAAAACCGTAGTATCTCTCAGGTTGGCGAGGAACCCTACTAGATCGGCGGAGTGGCTGGGGTTCATTGGGAACTATTGAATCCTCTGGTTCCACCAGATCTTCTGTTGTAGCTTCTGTAGCTGGAACCTCTTCCAGTTCTACCTCATGACCACTAATTTCTTTTTGAAGAAATTCCTTTTCTAAAAAGGTGGCATGCCGAGAAACAAACACTCTTTGTTCCTCAGGGTGGTAGAAGATATACCCTTGTGAATTTTTGGGATATCCTATAAATTTGCATAGAACAGACCGTGCCTCGAGTTTGTCCGGATTTTGTTGTTTGACATAGGCTGGACAACCCCATATTTTAACATAGTTAAGACATGGTCTCTTCCCTTTCCATATCTCATATGGAGTGGTAGGCACTGATTTGGTGGGGACCATATTCAATAGATGTATGGCTGTCTCAAGCGCATACCCCCAAAAGGAAATAGGTAACTCAGCTGTGCTCATCATAGAGCGCACCATATCTAATAGGGTGCGGTTCCTCCGTTCTGATACACCGTTGTGCTGTGGTGTATATGGAGGAGTCAGCTAAGAGAGAATCCCATTCTCTTTTAGGAAGTCCAGGAATTCATTGCTTAAGTATTCACCTCCTCGATCAGATCGAAGGATTTTAATACTTTTTCCGGTTTGGTTCTCGACTTCTTGTTTATATTCTCTAAATTTCTCAAAAGCTTCAGACTTGTGTCTTATCAAGTACACATGTCCGTATCTTGAGAGATCGTCAGTGAATGTAATGAAGTACGAAGAACCATCCCTGGCATGTGTAGACATGGGACCGCATACATCACTATGTATCAGTCCCAAGAGTTCGGTAACTCTTTCTCCGTGTCCCGTAAACGGAGTTTTGGTCATCTTGCCTTTGAGACATGACTGGCAAGTGTCATAAGATGAAAATTCGAATGGTTTCAAATATCCATCCTTATGCAACTTAGCTAGTCGTGTCGCATTGATGTGACCCAGTCTACAATGCCATAAGAAGGATTCGTTCAGTTCTGAACTCTTCCTCTTGTGTGTGTTCGTTATGCTCAGAACTGTTGATTGATTTAGAACATAAATGCCATTGCACAATGTGCCTGATCCAACCAACTTTTGGTTACGGAAAATGTTCATAACATTATCCTGTAATACAAAATTATATCCCTCTTTACTCAATAAAGAAACTGATATAATGTTGCATATCAGGTTCGGCATGTAATAGCATTCGTTCAGAACCAATGTATTACCAGTTGGTAATGTTAGGTGATATTCCCCGACAGTCTTAGCTGCAACAATTGCACCATTTCCAACTCTAATGTCTTTATCACCTTCTCCAAGTTCTCTACCTTTTCTGAGCCCATGTAACTGATTACATATATGGGATCCTGACCCGGTATCTAATACCTAGGACGTAGAGCAAATGGAGAAACAGTTCTCTGTAACGAACACACCCGAAGAAAATGCATCATCATGTACTTTCTTCATTCGGATGGCTTGTGAATCCTGGTATTCCCCTATGTCCTGTTCATTCCTATAACTCTTATAAGAAAGAACGGAACCAACGTTCCCCAGCACAGTAAAACATGCGGGTTCAGTCAATACATCCATATTATTATCTTGATTAGGGCATGAAATGGTCGCTACCTGGAGAGAGAGAGAGGAAAACACTTTAGCCTATGCTCTTGCAAGATCAGATTGGTTATTATCTTATCTAATCAGGATGGCTCCCACTGGTTTTTATCAAATCTTCCTTCAAACCCTAAAAGGAAAGACTAGCCGGGATTAATTACACCCTACAACTTCGCCAATCTTTCAGCCAGGCCAGTGTCGGTACTTTGAGGGAGGTTCCCCGTGCTTTCGCACGGACCTAATTAAAGTAAACCTCGTTTTTCCAAAGGCGTAACCCCGTTGACACCTTTCTAGACACCTACTTGATCGGCTAATTGTAATGTGTAAAACTCTCCCAGGAGTAACTCTTACTCGCAGTGGGTATCGGGATCCAACTATCTCATAGAAGGTATGCAATCTCATTGCAAATTTCAATACTTGAAATTCCCGATAATGATTTTGCCCCTAGCGTGCTATGACCTTGACGAAAGCCAACAAACCACAACCCGCTAGTCAAGTTCAACCCGTACATTTCTTGACTGAATTAAACCCACCCGCACGACCCTTGATGAAAGCCAACAAAGCCGTACGACTACCCTAATCCAGTCGCATCATATGCAGCAGATAAACAGCACATAGCTACCGCACACTACACCTTGACGAAAGCCAACAAATGTAGCACGAATACTATATGCAACTTATCTGAAATGACGGAGGGCTACGACAGGTTTTACTGAAAACCTATTGCGTAATGAACTTGATATCGTTGTAGAATCAAATGAAGTTTTGAAATGGAGTGATTTTGAGGCTTTTCTAGTTTTGCTAAAGGGGTCACTCCCGGTGAAGGGATCGTCGGCCCTTTCCTCGTCGAATGAGGTGCGGGATATATCATATATATCACTGTGCAAAGCAGAAACTATAGAAGCAATCAAAAGTCAAACCGAGTGTGTAGCATCTGCCAGTTATTGCTAAAGGAGTCACTCCCGGTGAAGGGATCTCGGTCCTTTCCTCATCGAATAAGGTGCAGGGTATATCATATATACCGCTATGCAAAGCAAGAACTGTAGCTACCTGTTTTGTTTAAAATTTGATTCTACAACATCTTAGGTTTCTTTTCTTTCATTAATCACATTAATGAAGTCCCATCATTTAAGTCACCTAAATATCACAGATAAATACGACGTACACTTATGCCATCCGCATTCGCCTGGATGTCCCCTCGTGCACCGTTAGGTTAGGTAACTAACGACAGAGCAGGGCAGGGCTAGTGCGGGTGAAAAACATAAGTAACGTCTATATAATATATCATATATACTATATACTGTATCTATCACAGAACATCACAGGATCGCATCACAGATATCGCAGCAGAAGAAACATATGAAACATTGGATATACTAGGACGTCCGTGTTTTCAATACGAGCCAGTATAAAACACGGATTCCACGGTCGTGATAAATAGCCAAACCCACACCCCTAGACCCCTACGAGAGCGGCAAGCAACCCTACCAATTCTAGGGTTAGGAGACCCGGACTCGACTCCTCGAGATGGTCTCCCACTGGACCCTAGAACCCGGTTACTTGTGCTCCCCTCCTTGGGTCTATCCTAATGCGGAAAAGTAAATAATATACAAAAGGTGACAACTTCCGCAACCTGGAAGTGCCCCAATAAAAGAATATTACATACAAGTTTTTACATGAATGAAAATGAAAAACACTCATCTCACATAAAAACCCCCGGCTATTCAAACATGACGATCCAATATAACATATCCAGCAACACATAACATCATATGTCATCAACGTAAGTAAATATGCGCATCCCAATTGTCGTTGACATATAGCAACGAAACCGGCGATATCACATATTACACTTACGGTCACAGAAAAAAAAGTGTAAAACTACAACAGTTGGAATCCGCAACCTCTTTAGACATCGCATGCCTAATCTCATGAAATACTTAGACATCACATGCCTAACAATTATAAACCCCGCATTTTAGTCCCATTATCAAAAACACTTTTCAATATCAAGTGAGACTAAACCGCTAGATTTATAACATTCATCCAGTTATCTCATAACTGTTTGTGAATTCCAATTATTGTATCCCATTTCGGATAAATAGAAAATATTAAACTTTCCGATCAAACATTCGAACACCCAAGTTTTCCGAAACCGTTCAACACATGAAATAAGTTCAAAGACGTTTACTTCATGCCTCAGTACCAACGGTCCAGCCGTAGAAGGGTCAAGCCAACGCCTCACATGTGGCACGCCGTACTGCCCCAAACCTTAAGGTTCAAAGGGCAGTTCAAGACGGTCACATAATCGAGTTAAGGTTTGTTGTCTTCTAGAGGGACCATCGCGTTACTTGCACTACTCAGAACGTCCTTAAACCACAGAAAAATCCAACACTTGGAAATTTTCCGTCAGGGGAAAAGTTGGGTATTTATATCCGGTCGAACTTTTTAACATATTCAAAAATTATCCGGAATCCTTATAGACAAAATCTGATAATCCGATCGAATCATCGAATCCCCAAAACAACCCCAGAAAATTCAACTCTTGAATAAATATTAAAAATTCCCATAAAACTCAGCACTGTGAAATATGAATTACTGTGCAAATATGGAGGGCTGACGTCACCAGAGAGCCGCGGAACCGCCGCAGAAGCTAGGCTTCTGCAGCGGTTCCGCCGTATGTTTGAGGTATCATTGGTCAAATTTTGCACCGTAATTCTTATAATTCCCTGCTGAATTTTTTAAGCATTTTTAATCTGGAAAAAACCCAGTTTTTGGAAAAAGTCCAGAGAGCAATTTGGTTTTTAGGGTTTCGGTTCGATCGGGTTTCAAACGTCGTCTACACTTCGCCTAAGGCTCTAGCTAGGCTCTGATACCACTGTAGGGTTCCCCGGCACTCTCAAGAGGTCTCACAAGGCATCAACCATGCCAATTTCAAATTTTACAAGTGCCGAGAAACTCTAATACGGATCGTTAACTAGAATTTTAGGCGAAACATTAAACTAGTTAACAACTTAACTAAAGATAAGAAGCTACAACCTTTGTAGATCCTGTTATCCACTTCCTTAGCTCCACGTAGTCGTCCCCTCGCTGTCCATCTCGAATCCCGGACTCTTGCATCGGCTTCATCAGAGAAAATGAGCGGACTAGTCGTCGGCTACGATGCCGAAGATGATCTACGTCGAGGTTACACAAGATCAAGCTCCAACTTCACCAAGTTGTGAAACTTATGAAGAAAACACCCTATACTACTTGGCAAGAGGTAGAGGGTGAAGAAATAGGAGGTGGGTTCACTTTAGAATTGGATTTCTCACACTTTTGCTCAAGTTGCCATTAATGGTGGCAAGCTTTTTCGTGAAGAAGAAGATGATGAAGAAGATAGAATATGATAAGTGTTTTTGAATAATTGAAAAAGAATTCATTCTTATCATATTCTCAACCATAGTTAAGTGTAGAGAATGAACTAGGGTTAGTTCAAATGGTTAGGGTTAAGCATGAGACAAGAATGGTGACTAAGTCAAAGCTTCATGAATCTTCAACTAAAAACAAACAAAGCCACCATTCATGTTTATCTATCAAAAATGAATAAACAAATAAATAAATGAATAAGCAAAACCCTAATCATCAACTTAACCATGGTTTAATTCTTTACACTTAACCAAATAAGCATGTATCATCAAACATGATACAATCATGTGCACAAAAGTATATCACATATACAACTTGCACATCCAAGTGAGAAAATCCATTTAAAGTGAACCAATACTAGTTAATGCAAAGTAATATATCAAATATATAATTATACATTAAATCATTAAATCAACACTTGATTTAACGATCCGGTCATATCGCATATAACCGACTAGTATCCTATGTATCGGCTTATCGAATCAATCCTTGATTCGATATCTAGGTTTTCGCATATAACCAATCGATACATTCATCGCGAGAATGGAATACGGTATCACATACACGCATTATTCTCGGTCCTGCACATATCTCATATGCGCTCCTATTTCGTTTCGCTTGAGCCAGGAAACCTCTGTGTAGGACTCTAAAGACTCGTCAATACGCCGGCAGCAGATGATGATCATATCAAGCACCCACAAGCCACAAGCGGTCTGCTAAACGTAACGGCCATCCGGGTATTGAGCGATCAGAAAATCGACGAGCCAGCCCGCTCACACTCCTGTGAATCCAACCAGTAACACTTACCGTACAGTCCGGTCTGTTCGTCTGATATGTCGCATATCAAGTCTAGGGGTGGTAAACGTCAGACCCCAATAACCGATAAGTCGTGCCGATGTGAGGCTCATAACGGGTCGAGAAACTACTGGTAACACTTACCAGCAAATCTCTGATCAGCCCTGGCCAGGGACTTCCCTGTTACGGCCAATCGAGCACAGCGCAACATCAACCCCCAATACCGGGAGAGACGAAACCCCTCCTATCGCTCATTGCCTCCATGTGACTCGGGACTGTACCCAAAGACCACCGTTTTGCACGCCCTCATGGACGTGGTAAGGTGGAAATCAAAGCACAGTGGGAATCACACAAGACTCTATGACGATCTCGGGTCTACAGACTAACCTGTATAAGTGTCACCTGAGAACTGCCATCTGACGTGAGGTATAATACCATCTGGGAGTTCTCTGTGAGTCCGTCCAGTGTACCCAGTCTCCACTGAGCACCCGTACACCATCTCTGATGTCAAACACCAATAGATATGGGATCATCCATCGCCCATCTCATAGGTCGAGAAGCGTATACGCTAGTCTACACTGGTATATCGATGCCCCGTCTCGATACACCCATGACTAGGGACCTTGAAGGATGTACTTATGGACTACCATGTCCCCACTAGTATGATCTGCATCATAGTCCAGGCAGTCAAGTACACATCCTAAGGGCTTTACCAACATGTAACTAAAAGATAGTTTAAAGAGACTAGTGTACATGTTAAGATAAAGAGCAACCAGATAGCATACTATCATATCGAGCAAGAAAGTCATCTCTCTATATGTCCAAGCATCCAATATGATATACATCATCTGTACAATACTGGCCTCTAGGGCATACATACAACTAACAGAGCGGTCTAGAGCCGGACCTAGGTGACCACTAGATTCTAGGGTTTTTGTGTGCTGCATTTGTTGTGTTGCATCATATTTTCAAAAATCCGTCCAATGTTCAAAACAAACACCAACATTCATCATTTCCCCTAATTATAAATTCACGCTGCCACTTGTACTAACCCTTTTTAGTACAAGATAGGCTGGACAACAGGATTCTAGTGCCTGTTTAGTCCGCGTCCCTCGATCGACCCAAAAGTCGGTATTTCTACATTTATCCTTTCTTTTACCCACCTCCACACCCACATCGATGGATCCGTCTCCATCGAACTTCTTTTCCACTACCCTGCCGCCGTCCGTTGGTGCGCAGAATCCACCTCGCATCTCTCTCCAAGAGAGGTGCTATCCTACACGAGGCCCACTTTCCACCTGTCTATCCATTCCACCAGCTAACGGGGAAAATTTTCAAATAAAACCCCAATACATCAACCTTCTACCAAAATTCCACGGTCTCGAGTCTGAAGACGCATACGTGTTTATCATGAAATTTGAAAATGTATGCGCAATGATGGGTACTTCACAGCTTTCTGTGGATGCTTTACGTCTTCGTCTTCTCCCATTCACTTTGTGCGATTTAGCCGAGAAGTGGCTATATAACACTACCGCACATTCCATTTCAAATTGGGACGAATTCGTCAAAGCATTCCTTAAGAAATTCTACCCACACCAAAAGACAGCTCGAGTCCGTAGCGAAATCTATCAATTCACCCAGCTTCCAAATGAAACATTTTCAAAATGTCTTGAACGTTTCAAGGATCTGTTAGTCCAATGTCCACTTCACGGCATCCCGAGATGGGAACTGTGCCGAATCATTTATGAGGGCAGTACTCCTTACACAAGACAGACCCTTGAATCCATGTGTCAAGGCAATTTTATGACTAAAGATGATGGGGAAGGCTGGAACTTTCTAGAAGATTTCGCTGAAAAATCTTTACAGTGGGAGGGTGTGAGTCAATCATCTAGGGATGGCATTGATATTTCCATAGGAGTTAGAGCTGACATTTCAGCTATGCAAAAGAAACTTGAGACTATGGAAAACAAATTTTTAGCCGCCTTAAGTCAAATATCACTCTCCAAAACTGTATGTGGCTGCTGTTCTGATCCGTCTCACTTGACGGAAGAATGTCCGTTTCAAGGTCATGAGCATACCAATGCCGCATTTCAAAGACCTAGAAACGATCCATCTTCCTCCACATATAATCAGGGTTGGAGGAATCACCCTAACTTTGTTTGGAACCAATCCCAATCTCAAAACACGGTTCCAAACACGAATCATTTCCAAAGGGTCCCTCCACCGCAACAGCAGCCACCACTTCAATTGAGTCAGCACCCCTTTCAAGCACAAAACTTTCAAAATCCGGCCAACACTTTTGCACCGTCTAGTCCTTTGCAATTGACCGGTACAGATAATACCTCTGCACTAGCACAAACCTTGGATACTTTCATGAAACAGTCCATCCAAGGGACGGCAAGTTTGCAATCTTCCGTCGAGAATGTGATGAAGATCATTATCTCTCAAAATGAGAACATCAAATCGATGGAAGAACAAATTGCACAACTAAAAGCCGAAATGCGTGCAAGATAGAAAGGGAAACTTCCAGCTCAACCTTTACCCAATCCTGGCTATTCACATCCTGTGGATGCAATCACGTTGAGATCTGGAAGAGTGCTTGACACTCACGTTGGGGAAGAGTTTGATGATACTGATAAATCAATCAATAACACCCCGGCTGAGACCTTTCCTCACACACACACTTCTAATTCTAACCCCAGTTCTTCTACCCTACCACCTTCTTCCGAGCATATTCTTCATTTCCCAAAAGGCTCGCCACTTCAGCCCACCTCTTTTACCCCTCCACGGACGATCCCCACTTCTATTTTGGGATCGGTTCCACAAACACTTCCTTCTCCTATGATGGACCCAGCGCTTATTGCTAAAGCACCTTACCCGAATCGGTTAAGGGCTAACACACCGAGTCCACATATGGAGAAGATCATGAACATGTTTAAGGAAGTTAACATCAACATCCCTCTCCTAGATGCTATTCAACAAGTTCCGTCCTATGCAAAAACCCTTAAGAACTTATGCACTAGGAAGAGGAAGACTCAAGTGCCTAAAAAAATCTTCATATCAAGTACTGTAGACACGGCTTTTCCCCAACAATTACCACGAAAACGTAAGGACCCTGGCTGTCCTACTATTTCCATTTCTATCGGGGAAAAACACATCAACCGTGCATTACTTGACCTTGGCGCTAGTGTTAACTTGCTTCCATATTCGGTTTACGAGCAACTAGGTATCGGAGTGTTAAAGCCCTCGAGCATAACTCTCCAGATGGCTGACCGATCAATCACCAAACCTAGGGGTGAACTGGAGGATGAGTTAATAAAAATCGGGGAATTTATATTCCCTGTGGACTTTATTGTAATTGATACACAGCCTGTAGCGAACCCACGGAATCAAATTCCGGTGATTTTAGGTCGCCCCTTTTTTGCCACTTCCAATGCAATAATCAACTGTTGTAATGGTTCTATGACCCTATCCTTTGGGAATAGGTCGATAAAGCTAAACATTTACAAGTTGGGAAGTGTACCCTCCGAACCTACTGCTCAGGTCTGTTCTGTCGACTTAATGGATGTCGACAGCAGCGAATTTGATGATCCTCCTGATACCAATCTTGACTCTTTTCATATGTTATTGTTTGACCCAATTATGTATCATACACGTATGGACTCTTCCACCGAGATGTCCGGGTCAACAATTAACACCGATTATGAACTGTTCTTAGAGTCTGAAGATCACCCCGCACTTTGTGATGACATTATTCATCGGGGTATTGATGGAACTTTTGAGGAGATCTTCGCTGATGAACTCGCATTTTTGAATGACACGGGTGTTGAGATGAATCATCTCCCAATCACTGAAATTGAACCTCCATCCCTTCTTTTGAATTGTAAAAAGAATGCGAGTAATCCATCATATTCACTGCATCGTCTCTCCAAAATGAGACGCACACACACTCTCTTCCACCACTTAACCTTTCCCCACTTTTTCTTCCACCAACCAGAGCACTGCATTGATAAAGTTTTTGAATGGTTGGTGTTGACATTCGGTCTTTGCAAAGCTTGGCATCGACCATTGATTTTGACCCCCTCATATGATTTTCAAAGCTTAACATTGCATAACTCAAGTTTGGGGGGGTATAATCTGGCTCTTGAAAATAAAAATTTTACAAAATTTGGAGCCAAAAATAAGTTTGGGAGAGGTTCTTCACTTAAATATTTGGCCCCCACTAATAAATTCCTCCCAAGCTTACAGGTTTTTCGAGATTTAGCTGATGGCAACAGTGAGGACACTGTTGAAAACAAGTTTGGGGGAGGTTTGTGCTTATTTTTGCATCATTTGCATATCATTTGCATAAGAACAAAACATTTTGAAAACCTATAAAAATTTAAAAAATTTCAAAAAAATAAAAATATTTTTGTACATAAATAAGATAATAAAAGATTAGATAGTGAACAGTTACATCCATGAGATTAGAAAAATTTAAGAAAACTAAGAAAATTAGAAGTTTTCTTATACGAACTAGTAATAAGTAGTTATGAGCTGTTGTCCCAATGGTTAGGAAGATGAAGGAAGTCACTAATCTGAGAATAAAAATAAGTCTGAAAAATAGTTTCTATTCTGGAAGCCAAACATTTTGAACGTTGATACCCTGCTATTCGCACTTACACACGTCTTAAAGCCTGGGATAGTAGAGGATACCTTGAAATGCTCTTGTCTTAAAGCCAAAAGTACGAAAGAAATAAAAAAAAAGTGAATAAAAAATATATATATAGTGGTGAGAAAAATGGACACTGGTTTTGTTATCACCGAAGGCAATAAAAAAATATATAGCGAGGGTGCCTCTTCACCTAGTGCCCTAAGACCAACTGGTCTGGGAGTCACTGCTATGCCTGAGGTGGTGCAAGACGAGGAAAATACACCAAGTAAACAAGCACAGGAGTAATCGGTCGGTTAGTACCTCAAGAAGTATTAACGGTCGCATGAAAGTGTGTGAGCAATCTCATCTAAATATTCATTAATTAAAAAAAAAGTACTGAGGCTGACGGGCAAGAGTATGATAGCTTGAATTGAATTCTCCGGGTGTAGAGATGTCCTTTACACACACGCAGGGTGATATGATCGGTGTTTGGAAGAAAGATAGGAATGAAGAATAAGACGATGTTTTATTGAGGGAGGACGTGATTTCCGACATTTTTTTTTCATGACCATTAAGATAGGGCTCATGACAACCGAAAAGCTAGCTTAGTTGGAAACCCTAATTTTCGAAGCTTTTCTTTTACAATTCTTTTCTTTAAATGTAATATTCATGATCTTCCTTTTATTATTGGATTTTGTGGGTGCAATCCACTGAAAACCCTCAGGAGACAACACTCCTCCTACTAGAGACACCTAGAGGTTTAAAGGCTTGTTGCACGTGCTCAGTGCAATCGTGTTGCCTACGAAAGTGTGCTAGTTAGTTTTTCTCTTTCTTTATTTTCTCCTTCTCTTTTTAATAAAACATTCGCTCGAGACGATCGAAATTAAGTTTGGGGGTATTTGATCAGTCGAAAATAATGTATTTTTAACACGGCAATATCCCCATCTTTTGCATTCATTTAGAAGTGTACGGTATTCGTATTTCACATATTAACAAAACAGTCGTAAAATATCAGATTTCATGTGTTAGACTTTTAAACCGGCACTTTAAGGGAAATTGACCGCATTTCATGGCATCGCATCATCTCTGTATTTGCGCAACACTTGTATCGAGATTTGTACAGGAAATTGCAGGAGCAAAGCCAAAAGAGCTGATCAAAAATACGCCAACTCAATGATTTCAGATCTGGTAGTAATACAGAAGGAATTATAAAATTCAACATATCAGATAAAGGCCCATAAGACAGCCCAAGAATTACCATTGAAGTTTTAAGCCATGAAGCCCCTAAAGAGCCGCGGAACCGCGGCGGGAGCCGGCTTGCGCCGCGGTTCCGCGGCGGTATTGCCACATCATCGCTCAATTTTCAGTGCAAAACTCCTATCTCAAGGCCTACACCTCATTTTGACACGTCAAATTCCAGAATTCTCCAGAGTCTTCTGCCAGATCAGCAAAGATCATTAAGAAAAGCTAATCCTAATTAAGCTCCTAACTAACCTCTTCTAGAAGCTCCCTCCTAACTAATCACATCTAGAAGCTTCTCCTCTAACTAACTTTTGGAGGGAAATTCAAATTTCCTCAACAAACTTTTGGACGGAAACTTAAAATTCAAATCCTAGATCTAGGGTTTTGATGGCTATAAATAGGAACCTAGATCTAAGGGTTGAGGGTTCATTAATCATTAGTTAGTTCCTTAATCTTTACCAATTTCTTCATCTTCTTCCACAAGTCTAGTGACAAGGCTTGTGCGAAACCCTAACCCTAATTCCACTCCAAATTCAAGATCTTGAGTACCAATCAAGCAAGAAGCCTTCAACCTTTTAGGAGCCGAGCCGATCTTCAATCGGGCAAGTGATCCAAGCCGATCCGCGACCCACGGAGACGAGCGAAGCCAAATCGACGATCGAGTTCTTCCTCTTGTAGTTCTTGAGCGAATGTAATGAAATTGTTGATATAAATAAAAGGTGAAATTCTTTAATCTTGCTTTCTTTTAATTCTTGCATCATGATTAGATCTCAATTTGTAATTGTTGTTCTTGTTGTGATGTTTGAGTAAAACTCCGCTCGTTAAGGAGTTGAGACGATCAATAGAATGATGATGTAACAAATCTTAATACGATTCTTGAGTCCTACGAGTTTTGTAAACCCTAGCAAGTTCAAGAATCGATGACCTAGTTTCGTTGCGATGCTTTCTTGATTGTTATCACTCGAAATTAGGGATCTACGATCGTTTCTTGAATTTACTAGCGGCTAGAATGTGAATGATATCGACGAAAGAACAAGGGATAAGATGAAACCCTAGTTTCATAAGAAATCCCTAATTCTCGATCGATCGATCATCGATCTAGTATCAATTCATCGAAGGATAAGAATACGTCATTGTAAGATTACATCACATCTATAGATCCGATCGATTCCTACGAGCCTCATTTCGATTCTTGATATTTGGTTGGAAAAATCAACAAACTATCAATTTTTGATTCTATCTTTTTAATGCTTTCTTAGATCTAGATTTTCTCTTTCTTGAAATGCAATTACAAATCTTGAATTGTTTTGTTTTCTTTTCTTTAAACTTTCGACTCATCTAATTAAAAAGAAGAACTATTACACTGTCCCTGTGGACGATCCGCACTCGCTAACAATCTACAATCGACACCGTTATTGATTGCGGTCAAATATTTTTGGTTGTGATTTCTTTACAATTTTCCCAATTACACAAACAAGAATCTATTACAATCAACGCTAGAAGACTTCAAGAGAACCTTCCTCCAACACTCAAGAGGCCAAAGAGTCTAGCGAAGAGAGCTATAAAGGTTGTAGTCTCGAAACCCTAGTCTTTGTTGCCTTTATTGTTTAGAAACCCTAATTTTCTAGGATCGATCCTATGTATGCTTGCTTAGCACCATAAAAATTTGAACTTTGTGACATGTGATGCTTCAAAACTCTACATAGGGTGCTAGGTAAACCTAACAGCTTTGTTTCTACACACAAAGAAGTAGAGCGAAGGGATTCTCCGTTAATCTGAGAGTCACAGTCCGAGCACTTCCATTGTTGACTTTGACTTGAACCATGGTTTGATTAATACACTTAAACCATGGTTTAGTCTCTACACTTAACCATGATTTAATCTCTACGCTTATTCTTTAACCCAATAACAAAATATCTAGATATTTTTACAACCATAGTTATGAGTGAGTAGACTCTCTCATATATTCAATTATTCATTTCTTTTTTGGCATAAGAATTATCTTGAGCTTGCTTAGCCTCCTCCTTCTTCTTCCTCCTCAAAAGCTTACTACCTCCATTAAAGTGAGTTAAGGAGATAAAAAGAAAAGATTTTTAAGTGAGATCCAAACCCACATCACCAATATACACTAGTTTAGCCCACTAGTTTAGGTTGTTTTGCGTCACTTCTACTTTGTTCTAGTGAAGCAAGGAGTTTGAGCCAAGGTACCCCGCGGTGGATCGTCGTGGACAACAAAGAACTCAAGCGGACCCGTCCAAACACCAACTTGATCCAAGGAGTCTCAAACGGGAGATCTACAAAGGTTGTATTTCTCATCTATTAGTGTTAAACTCTTCTATATAGTATCTGATACTATATTTGTTACTTTAAATTTCTAGTTTGATCCTAGGTTAGTTTGCTTAGCACCCTAAAAAAATTAAATTGTAGCATGTTTGATACTAGATAAACCCTTGTGTGGTGCTATGTAAACCCAACACACTCAGTATATATGTGATATATATTAATGTACATCTTTTGTGTCATACTTGATGCCACATGCTACATGGGTGTATGAGACTCACACTATGCTTATAATAATGTAAGGTTTTGTTTGTTTAAAGTAAATCAAATTAGTTGGAAATTGTCATATGGTTAAAACTTGTAGAAGCTTGTGGAACCATTGACCAAGTCCACTAATTTTGTTTTACTTGAAAATATTTATTAATCCAACCATTATTGTTTAGCTATGGTTTAGTCTCTACACGAGTTAGTATATGATATTAACTCACCCATGATTGCTATTCTCACCACTTGATTCACTCTTCACTTGCTTCATTCCATGGTTGCTTTCTTCATCTCCTTCCTCAAGCTTTCTAGCTCATGAGAGGTGAAGAAAAATAGTGAGAAAATAATTTCTAAAGTGAGCAAAATTCCTACTTCATCAACCTCTTCTCTACTAACCAGTTAGATTGGGTTGTTTCTTCACTAGTTCATCACTTAGTGAAGAGATAGCTTGAGTTATTGTCTCTGCGACGTAGATCATCTTCGGCCTCGAAAACTTCAAGCAAGCATGTTCATTTCACATTGTGGAGCCTCACTAGAGTCCGGGAGATCACTACTTGGAGCGAAGGGACTACTACACGGAGCTATTGAAGTGAAGGACCGGTCTACAAAGGTTGTATTCCTTGTTCACTTAGATGTAAAGATATTTACATGCTTGTTCGTCTAATTCTCTAGTTTAGATTCTAGCGTTAGGGTTCTTTAACGTGCCATTTTCTGAAAAACGGCATGGTTGATGCCTCCCGAAACCCAGCGGCCGCCCTAGGGAACCCTGTAGATTCCACCCCTCGACTCGACATGCGACATATCAGATGAAGAGACCGGACTGTACAGTAAGTGTTGCTTATTGGCTTTGCGAGAGTTTGGACAAGCTTACTTGTTGATCTTCTATTCGCTCAATACCTGGGTAGCCGTTACGTCCAGCTAATACCGCTAACGACTTGTGGGTGACTAATGTGATCATTACCTACTGCTGGCGTATTGACGAGTCTTTAGAGTTCCACACAGTGGTTTCCTAGCTCAAGCGAAATGAAGTATGGCACATATAGTGATATGTGCAGGAGCTTGATTAAATACGAGTATGTGATACCGTATTCTAATCTCGCGATATTTGATATCGGTTAGGTTATATGTGACATAACTGGATTGTTGAATCAAGTGTTGATTCAATAATTTGTTATATGTGTATATATTTGATATTGGCCGGTTATATATGATATAACCAGATTATTGGATCAAGTGTTGATTTGATATTAAATAATGAATATTGTCGGTTATATGTGATATAACCGGGTTATTGAATCAAGTGTTGATTTGATAATTTGATATACATATAAATGATATTAGTCGGTTATATATGATATAACCGGATTATTGAATCAAGTATTTATTTAATAATTTAATATATATTTATATTTGATATATTTATATATTAACTAATATTGTGCTCACTAATGATTTTCTTCTCTTTTTATATATAATGATATATGTATATATGATATATATATATAATACTATTGTGTCATAGTGGATGATACATAGAATATGGGTGTATGAGACTCACACCAAGACTAAAGATAATTAGGGTGTTTATTTATTAAGAGTAAATCAAAAATAAGGTGGAAATGAGCATGGCTTAGATGCTTATGGAAGCATGTAGAAGCCATGACTCATCTCACCAATTTTATTTTACTCTAGATATTTTTCTCACCCAACCATTATTTTTAGCCCATGGTTAACTCTCTCACTTATCACTTAAGATATTTCTTCACCCAAGTTCATCTTCTTCCTCTCTAGGTTTTCTTGAGTTGAAGAAAGAAAAAGATAAATAGATTTCTAAAATGAGCAAAATTCCTACTTCACCAGTCTACACTCATCCAGCCTATTAGTTTAGGTTGTTAGCTTCACTAATACTTGATTAGTGAAGCATTAGCTTGAGTTAGAGAGACTTCAAGGTGGATCATCTTCGGCATCGAAGATCCTTTAGCAAGCTCGTTCCTTTCACCAAGTGGAGCCAAGAAGAGTTTTAGGGACCACTACTTAGAGCTAAAGGACTACTACTTGGAGCTTTAGAAGTGAAGGACCGGTCTACAAAGGTTGTATTCCCTATTCACTTAGTGTAAAACTTGTTTACATGCCTAGAAAACCCTAATACTCTAGTTAGATTCTAGATTAGTGTAGCTTAGCACTTAAGATTTTTTAAAATTGCATACTTGATACTTGTATAAATCTAGCGGTGGTGCTAAGACACACTTTCACAAGCATCCACATGTATACATATACAATAATGGCTTCTAGGGTATACATATCCAACAGAAGACCCAGAAATACGATACATTGATCCCTCCAAAGGACCGCGGAACCGCGGCCAATAGGCCATTTGGGCGGCGGTTCCGCGGCCATGTCAAGTCCTCGCCAGATCATATTTTGGGGGTAATTTGGTAATTGTATAGGGGCTCAGAATATGACCCTCGGGTTTTAGTTCTCTGCCTATAAATACTCTAGTTTTGAGCCCAACCAAGAAGGCTTTCTTTACTAGATTTTAGTATAGTTTAGTTTGTATCTTCTTCTTCATCATCATCTATTCTCCATGAAATTGTAGTGAGCTTTTAAGTGGAAGATTAATGAAGATGAGCGTATTTTTATTATCTTGTATCTTTATTTTCGTGTATTGTAATTTTAATTCCTATTGTAACTTTTATTTGTTATTATTAAGTAGTTGTTATTTATTGTTTTTCTTTTTTTTTCCTTCTAAATCGTATTTTCAAGCCATGATACTCGATGAAGTCCCTTGCTTAGGTGAGGATCCAAATAGTTAGCTTGCTACCATTTGTTAAAACCGTATTTTCCTTTCTTTCTTTTCTTCTTTCTTCTTTTGTTTTTCTTTTAAATGTGTGAATAATTCCATACTTGTTAGGGCTAAGGAAGGTTAGTATGAGGGACGGAAAAATCCATTGTGCTTCTCTTCGCCAAACATCTTAAAACAAATCTAGACCAAACAAACACAACCCCCTCACTTAGGCACGCTATACGTGATATATAGACACGATTTAATTCGAGAATTCCTTTGGGCGCACTACAACGTGAAATGTAGTTGTGACTTAATTGGATACATGGTTGCGTGTGTTTGGCCTAGGGTTGGAAATAAGCGCATGTAGTCGACGGACAAGGGGCACTAGGAATGGATTTAGCGTTAGAAAGCTTGCTTAAAATCGCAAATCCCATTCCTATGTCCTCATAATCCCCGCTACTTCCGATTATACCAACATCATTTCAAGAAAGGTAAAAGACAAGCACAAGACTAATCTGTTAGTTATGTGTATGCCCTAGAGGCCATTATTTTACATATGATGTATATTATAGTGGATCCTTGGACATATATAGAAAGGACTTTCTTGGTCGACATGATAGTATTCTATCTGGTTGATCTTTGTCTTAACATGTAGACTTGTATTGTGATACTGTCTTGCTCTCACATGTTGATAAAGCCCTTAGGATGAGTACTTGACTATTAAGACTATGATGGAGATCATACTGGTGGGACCAGGGTAGTTCACAAGTACATCCTTTAATTGTTCCTAGTCGAAGGTGTATCGAGACAGGGCATCGATATTCCAGAGTATACTAGCGTATACGCTTCTTGACCCATATGATGGGCGATGGATGATTCCACATCCATTGGTGTTTGACATCAAAGATGGTATGCGGGTGCTCAGTGGAGACTGGGTACGCTGAACGGACTCGCTTAGAACTCCTAGTTGGTATTATACCTATCGTCAGATAACAGTTCTCTGGTGACACTGGTACAGGTTAGTCTGTGTTAGTTATATGTATGCCCTAGAGGCCATTACTGTACATACGTTGTATATTGTAGTGGATGCTTGGACATATATAAGGAGGACTTTCTTGCTCGACGTGATAGCATGCTATCTGGTTACTCTTTATCTTAACATGTACTCTGATTGTCTCTATGTCACAGGTTGATAAAGCCCTTAGGATGAGTACTTGACTACCAGGACTATGATGCAGATCATACTAGTGGGGACAGTGTAGTCGCCAAGTACATCCTTCAAATGTTCCTAGTCGTAGGAGTACCGAGACAGGGCATCGATACTCCAGAGTAGACTAGCGTATGCGCTTCTTGACCCATATAATGGGCGATGGATGATCCCATATCCATTGGTGTTTGACATCAGAGAAGGTATATGGGTGCTCAGTGGAGACTGGGTATACTGGACGGACTCGCCGAGAACTCCCAGATGGTATTATACCTCACGTCAAATGGCAGTTCTCTGGTGACACTGGTACAGGTTAGTCTGTAGACCCGAGATCGTCATAGAGTCTTGTGTGATTCCACTGTGCTTTGATTTCCATCATACCACGTCCAAGAGGGCGTGCAAAAATGTGGCTTTTGGGTACAGTCCCGAATCACATGAAGGCAATGAGCGATAGGAGGGGTTTCGTCTCTCCTGGTATAGGGAGTTGATGTTGCGCAATGTTCGATTGGCCATAACTGGAAATCCCTGGCCAGGGTTGCTGAGATTTACTGGTAAGTGTTATCAGTAGTTTCTCGAACTGTTATAGACCTCATATCGACACGACTTATCAAGCTGCTGGGGTCTGACGTTTACCGCCCCATGCGAGATATACGACATATCAGACAAAGAGACCGGACTGTACGGCAGTGTTACTGGTTGGATTCACGGGAGAATGTACAGGCTTGCTTGTTGATCTTCTGATTGCTCAATACTTGGGTGGCTGTTACGTTTAGCTGACCGCTTGCAGCATGTGGGTGTTTGATATGATCATCACCTACTGCCGGCGTATTGACGATTCTTTTGAGTCCTGCACAGAGCTTTCCTGGCTCAGGCAAAACAGAGTAGGAGCATATATATGATATGTGTAGGACCGAGAATGATACGTGTATGCGATACCGTATTATATCTCGTGATATGAGATATCGGCCGGGTATATGTGATATAGCCGAGTCATCGGATCAAGTGTTGATTCGATGAACTGATACAGATAATATTAGTCGGTTATTTATGAAATAGCCGGATTATCGGATCAAGTGTTGATTCGATAATTTAATGTATAATTATATATTTGATATATTAAATTACATTAACTAATATAAGCTTACTTAAAGATTCTTTTTCTCACTCGGGTAATACATTGATATATATGTGATATATGTTAATTGTATTATTTTATTTTGTTACAATAAATATTGTATATGTGATATATAATATTGTAACATGTTATGGTTATAAATGCAACATGATTTGTGAAGTTTAAATATGGTTAGGGTTTGGATTAGAGTTAAGCTTTCATGAAGCTTTCAAGAAGCTTCTTGAAGCTTTGACTTTGACCTTGATATTTTGTGATATTTTGCAAAGATATTTCTTTAACCCAACCCAACCCTTTAACCATAGTTAAATCTCTACATGGGTTAAGTTTTCTTACTTAACCCATAGTTGTATTTCTAACCTCACACTTGATTCATTATTCATCACAAAGAGATTTGCTTCTTTTTCTTCTTCCTTTTTGATAAAAAGCTTTCTAGCTTTTTGCATAGTGATGATAATGAGTGAGAAATCGAAAACAAATGAGAGCTAAATTCCTACTTCATCATCCCCATCTATTCTAGCCACTTAGATTAGGGTGTTTGCTTTGCTAATACTTGATTAGTAAAGTAAGAGCTTGGGTTTGAGTTTCTTCAAGGTAGATCATCTTTGTTATCGAAGATCGGAACCAAACTTACATCTTTCTCTTCATGGAGCCTCTCTTGAGTCCGGGTACTCGATGATCGCAGCGAAGGGACCTCAACACGGAGCTTTAGAAGTGAAGGAACGGACTACAAAGGTTGTAATCCCAAACTCTTAGAAGTAAAGTTGTTTACTTGCTTTGTTTCACCTAATCTCTAGTCTAAGATCTTGGTTAGGGTTGTTCGGCACGTCTAAATTTTAAATCGGACATGGTTGATGCCTTATAGACCCTTGTGACAGTGCCTAGTATCCCTACAGTCTGTAGACCCGAGTCCTATGTGATTCCCACTGTGCTTTGATTTCCACTTTACCACGTTCAAGAGAACGTGCAAAACGGTGGTTTTTGGGTACAGTCCCGAATCACATGGAGGCAATGAGTGATAGAAGGGGATTCGTCTCTCCCAGTATTGGGAGTTGATGTTGCGTTGTGCTCGATTGGCTATAACAGGAAGTCCCTGGCCAGGGCTGATACGGAGATCTACTGGTAAGTGTTATCAGTAGTTTCTCGACCCGTTATGAGCCTCACATCGGCACGACTTATCGGTTACTGGGGTCTGATGTTTACCACCCCTAGACTGGATATGCGACATATCAGACGAAGAGACCGGACTGTACGGTAATGTTACTGACAGGCTTTATAGGATATGAGTAGGCTTGCTTGTTGATCTTCTGATCGCTCAATACCCGGGTAGTCGTTACGTTCAGCTAGAACCGCTGACGGCTTGTGGGTGCTTGATATGATTATAACCTACTGTCGGCGTATTGACGAGTCTTTAGAGTCCTACACATAGGTTTACTGGCTCAGGCAAAACGAAGTAGGAGCATATATGTGATATGTGCGGGACCGAGAATAATACGAGTATGTGATACCGTATTCTCTTCTCTCTATATGTGATATCGATCGGATATATGTGATATAGCCGGTTATCGAATCAAGTGTTGATTCGATAAGTTGATACATATAATATTATTAGTCGGTTATATGTGATATAGACAGATTATTAAATCAAATATTGATTTAATAATTTAATGTATAATTGTATATTTGATATACTAATTTACATTAACTAATATTTGCTCACTTATGCATTTCTTTTCTCACATGTGCACACTTAATATATATATGATATATATTATTTGTGTTTTCTTTTTTGTGTCATGCTTGATGATACACACTACATGGGTGTATGAGACTCATACCATGCCATTAAATAATTAGGGTTTTATTTATTTAATGCAAATATAAATTGGTGGGAATTAAGCATGGTTGCAAGCTTTGGAAGCTTGTGGAAACCGTTGACTTAGTCCACTAAATTTGTCTTGCATTAGATATTTATTAACCTAACCATAATCTTTAGCTATGGTTTATTCTCTACATGAGTTATATATGATATGAACTCACCCATGGTTGCCATTCACTCTCTCATCCATTATTTGCTTCATCTTCTTCATTGAACTCTTTAGCTTTCACAAGAAAAAGAAATAAAGTGAGAAAATTAATTCTAAAATGAGCAAAAATCCTATTTCATCATCCTCTAATAGATTAGACATTTAGTTTAGGGTTTAGCTTCACTAATCCCTAATTAGTGAAAATGTAGCTTGAGTTAGTGTCTCCTCAAAGTAGATCATCTTCGGCCTCGAAGATCATTGAGCAAGCTCGTTCATTTCGACTAGTGGAACCTACGGAGAGTCCGGATCACCACTACTTGGAGCGAAAGGACTTCTACACGAAGCATTTGAAGTGATGGACCGGTCTACAAAGGTTGCATTCCATATTCACTTAGATGTAAAGATATTTACATATTGTATTGTCTAATTCTCAAGTTAAGATTCTAGGGTTAGGGTTATGTAGTATGGCAAAAATTTGAAAATGACATGGACGATACCTCCCGAAACCTTGCTGTCGTGCTAGGTAACCCTATATAATCCTAACTCTACTAACCAACCCTAACCCTAACAAGTTTATCTGAACATAAAATACGAACACTTAGGATAGATTTGAACATACACATATACACTCTTTAATTGACTCGTCTAAAACAAGAACGGGCATACAACCATCTCCCTGAGGATGACCCGTGCTCAACCGTCTAGCTGCAAAGCGACACCGTCTTTATTGCGGTAAGTAGAACAAATAGAACAAAGCGGAACGCATATCATAGCATATCATATAGTTCCGCTCGATCAATCAGTATACTATCATCTCGAGTAAGACTGTTCTACCCGTATAGGTCCTCTCTCAATTATCATAATCGCCTGCTTGCGATTACAATAATTATCTTGAGGGCACTATAGCTAACGTTCATATCTGCACGTGTTTTTTTGCATAATGGAAGGGCCATCACTCAGAATAGCAAGAAGCAAGACGTGTAGCTTTTTCACCATGGGGTGGAATATCCGACTACCTCAGTAGCGCCAAAAAGGCTACTAGGCTGAGATGATTCGTCGGGGGTTTGCATGTGATTTCACATGCAAGGGAAACATGGTTTCTTTTTATCGTGACCTCAGGTCAACGATAGTATACTTAAGAAATCCCACATATATATGAGAAGTTGAAGCACTTATAGATTTAACGACACTTCATCAAGAAGTAAGTAGCATGAGAAGGTGGTCTAAACTATAAGGTTTTCCTTCAAGTCGATCGGGGATCCGATGAAGAAGGAAATAGATGGGTAATGCTTTATGCGTTTGGGTTTCGTTCTAGGTGACGTATTGCATTTCAGATAACTTAATCGACCTTACTTTTATGTTTAACATTATTATTATTGTGGCGACTTTATTGATACATATTTTAAGATTGATGGTGTATAGCTTTCTTTCTTTAGTATCTGGGATGGATATTTCTATATTTTGTTTGACTATTTCAAGCATGGAGTATAAGTGTACAGGGTATACAAAGTGTACGGGGTACATGATGTGTGCAAGACACACATTTAACAAGGATACGTCAGCAAGTAGGAATTCTCCCTCACACGAGAGATCCCTTTATGCTAGAGAAGCATATGAAGGTAAGACTAAGTGCTAGACGTCATCTGCTCGGAGCAATGACTATGATATTGCATACTGGGTATGGCGACAGTGGAAGCACTTAATAGAGTTGCCCTGATCAGGTCAGCATGAGGTTGCCATATGCTATAGGCCGAGCGACCGAAATGGTTATCCCATTGCCACTTTTATCTATTTACATATAACCGGACTAGGGGTCTGACTCGTCGCACGGGGTGCGAGCTTGTCGAGAGATCTCAGGCATATCGCAAGGTGATATGGCCGGACAAGTCAATCACAGAGTGATTGGACTTAGGTCCGTACGGTATAACTTTAATGGCGTACGCTCTCAGGGAGAGAATTTTATACCGTAGTACATTGCCATACGACGTGCGCTTGGATCGTGCATAAGGAGGTAAAGGGATGAACCCCCATCTCACTCACTGTGTGAGCCCTTATGACGACCTCCTTCACGGAAAGACGGACGGAATATACCCATAGCGACACTGGACTATCTGGATAGGCATGTTATGAGCGTCTGCTATTTTGGCTCCTGTTTTCTGCTGCGATAACAATATACCGCATATACAAAGCAGTGTTAGGAAAGCTGGTGAGCAGGCCTAACTATTCAGAGTAGAAGGAAGATCGATTGGAATGTCTCCTGATTGCATCGCATGGCCAACTCTTATTAACGCCATGGCGGCAAAGTTTAAGAGTGTGATGAATCGAGAGGTATACATAGGTATTTAAGTACGCTTTTGAGAGGGATTGAAGGTACTTGAGCAGGCATGGCTGATCGGATCTGGGGTATGAGATTTCGCAAGCTTACCATATTTTTAGTTTATGTTGTTTTCTTTTAGGAAGATCCTTATGTCGGTCCTAACGGATCTGGGTGCAAGGCGCTTGCATGCTCTCAACGGTCCACGCCACACCAACTTATATGTATGGATAAGAATGAGGAAGATAAGGAGATTCTCAGAGAAACAATTGGTTCAGGAAATCAATGGTTCAAAGAACCACCTCAGGGAGCTATGCACGGCACCCACTCGAATGTGCGAGTGGGAGTATGTTAGCCATTGAGCCCAATCCAATCCAATATCCGCCCTATATATTCATATATAGGACGCTAGGGTTTCTTATGAGATTATATGTAAACAATATAAAGAGTTTTTCTAAAAAGAAAAACAAGAGGGCCGTCATCTCCTTTCCTCATCATCTTCTAGTTTGGGTTGGCTTGTGGGATGATCAAGAGAGTGATTCTCGCTTTCTACCAAAGTGTGGTTTTCCTCCGGTTGTTCCTTGGAGACAATAAAGATCAGATCTTCTATGTGACGTGAGCGAGGAACATTCCAACCAATCGGATCAGATATATCGTAAATCTTTAGAGTAGATATATAGATTTTCCGCTGTGCTTGGTTGTATATTTTGTATCTAAGTCATCTAAAGTGTACAAAAATTATCGATATCCTTGTTATTTAAGAAAAACAATGCCAACAAAAAAAATGATATATGTTTTTATATCATTTTACTATTTCTTGAAAAAAGGACAGTGCTATATGTCCAACTTTGCTAGTTATGTAGAGATGAATTCCAACTTTCCAACTTAAGACTCTATTGATAAACTAATCTGTTTTGATCAAGCCATCCATTCAAATGTGTTCAAGTTTGCACCTATCAGGTGCAATACAAAGAACTAAAAAGAAGAAGAAGAAGAGGAGGAGGAGGAGGTGGCTGAACAAAATGAGATCCTCAAAACTCTGCTGCATTACCGTATTCAGAAAACACAAAACTTTAGCTCATACCCAATAACCAAACAAAAAATTTCGCACAATATATCCAGCACCCAGGAATCTATATTTGGTATGTGTGAACTTCATTTGAATTTAAAATTGAGCATTAGCAAAACAAGCACAGATCTGGGTTGCTTTGCATTTCATAGACATAAGGAAAACTTAACGCACATACAAAGACAACCATACAAAGATAATGAGGAAAAACTAAAGTAGCAGACATAACCCGAATTCACTTCAAGATATTACTGGAGCAGATGATTCCATGAAATACAAGATAAAGCAAGATAGCAAATATCGCTACATACACTGTTGCAACAACTTGGCTAGCGAAGGGTCTTCCTGGACACCGATCATAGAGCGCCTTCACCTCTCCCAGCAAGAAACCTTAAAGCAAAAATTTCTCAGCCAATTACCAAAGTGGATCTAGCCAATCTCCTTTCAGTCAGCATCATGAATAGCATACATTGAGTCATTGATACAAACCCCGACAACAAAGCAGCATTCTAACATAACATAAATTTGTAACTTTAACAACTCTCAAATATATGTGCCTTCTAAACCCTGCCAACAAAGTAGGCATTCTAACATTTACATAAACTAGTAATTTGGGCATGCATTGCATGTTTATGTAAAGTACATTTATAGTTTGAATAAATATATGTGATTTAATTATTAAGAAATGATAATAAAATTTTAGTTAAATTATCGTTGTGCATAGTAAATTACTAACTTGATTTGTTATGAAAAAACTCTACATATGGTTTGACTTCATCTTTGAGGTTTAAATTTTGAAATTAGAAGGAAAATTGCCCTGGTCTTTTGTATTATTTTATTTCTTAACAGATATGTACAAATTTATTTTATGGCAAAAACTCTATGAATTTTGAATTTGAAAGGAAAGTTGATGTAGTCTCATGTATTAATTTATTCTATTGATATGATTGACGTAGCACTCCATATAACTTGAGATACTCTTTATCTATTTTTTCTTGTTGTCGCATAACATCTAAAGTTGTTAACTACAAAATCAATTTGGATTCTCCACGGAAAGTTGCCACTATAATAATCGAGAGATGCAATTTTCCCATGGCCCAGAATATATGCCTTCTACTTCTTTAAGAGAGTCACTCAAAATAGACCCATTATATAATAGTTAACAGGATTTAACTAGGGCTTCAGATATAACTGTGAACAGAATTCCCAATTAGTACAAAACATTACAACCCTTACACATTTTGTTCCCTGTACCCTCCGCAGCTTAACCCAACATGCCCACATTGACACAGGTGGTAAAAAATACAGTACAAAACTACAAACCACGATTAAACAATTGTCTATCTCAACAACTATTATAAGGCAAAACTGCTACAGCAGCAGCCTGTATTTATCCCCAAAAAAGAATTCCCATGTTTTCCAAATCACTTGCGGCCCTTCCTCTTGCGTTTCTTTGCTCCTATTGCAACTTCGCCTTCAGATATCGATGGTGTGCTCTCACTTTCTCCAACCTTTGCTTTCCCTTTACTAGACATACCGTTTTTTTTAGAATCACCACCAATGTTTGGGGTACTTTTCACCTTTGGTTTAGTTGTAGGGGTTCTGGTGGTGGAATCCCTTAATTTACTATTATCATCATCATCATCCTTTGACTTGGCACCAGTAGCTTTTGGTGTTTCGTTTTTTGACTTTCTCGTAGACTTGGATGGCTCCTCTTTCTTACTGCTACTCTTGGGAGTCTCAACCTTGGCCTCATTTTCGCTCGATTTGGGGATCTTGGACTTATCAATGCTTGGGGATGTACCTTTTGATTTCTTTGAAGATCCAGGAGTATCATCATAGGATAACTTCCGAGGTTTAGAAGTTTCACTGCTTGGTCTACCTCTAGGTTTCGCAATATCTTTGCTGCTGGATTCTTTGCCGCTGATCAAGAGAAGGGCATTGTTAATTGCATGAATTTAAATATAACCAACCAAGCGACGGACTGATGAACTAACCTTTTACTTTTAGATTGTGTATGTGACTTATCTTGTTTTGACACAGAATTGGAACCCAGTTTTGCCTTTTTCATCTGTGGCCTGCTCAAAGGGTGATTCATCAGAATGGTTTCAAAATTCAAATATAAGAGAAGTGCATCTGTGAATCATTGACCAAACCGACCTAAAGAAAAGTAAACATAAAATATAGCGGCAAAATATTGCCTAACATGATAAAGCCTCACATCTAGACATTCAACTTTTGGTTAATGTGAAATTCAGCCTCCTAGATAACATCTCTACTCTTATACAAAGTTCGCAAATCATGATATGAATCGTATATCGTTTTTGCTTCCGTTTCGTATCGTGTATATCGTAAGATATGATAATTACTTGTGTGATTACTAAGCAAGTAAGCATATAGCTATATTTTTACAATTATATGATTAAATTAGTAATATGGAACGGTATATTAAAATAATTATAAAAAGTTGTACATCCCCGATCGCGAAACCGACACAACATATGTAAAGTTCAAACAGAAAAATACGTGAAATAACATGAGTTATTTGAAGAATCACAACTCATAAATTTATTAGATAATTAAGCAAAATGGCATTATAGTCGAAATGTGTAACCCACATGACAGACATAAGTTTAACTAGTAGCAACATTTTCTAATTATCTTTGCAAGTTTCTTTTGGAATAGCATTCAAAATTTTGAGATACTATCAATAATTGATTTAAAAATACTAAAAATTTAATAAAATTAACTAGTAAATATAATATAACTATACCTCATTAATTTTTTTTCAAACCACTTAGTCCTCCGTCAGCTTCATAGTATTCATGAACATCCATCCAAGAAACGTCTTTCGGTAATCAAGGACCTTTCTCCATAATCCATCATTAGATTCCTTTTCCGATAAAAATAATCAGATAATATGCCTTTCATTTTGTTCTCTTTTCTTCTGCCTTATTTCTGGTTACAAGTTCTACTTAAAATAAACTAAGGTATTGAGTCTTAGTTGTTCTAATTTGTAACATATTTCTTATTTGTGAGTGCACACGAGGACGAGATGAGAGTTTCTAAAAGTCTTGTATTTGGCGGCTTAAATTAGTTAGGACTTTAGAAATGAGATATTTTATATTTTTAAGGTCTTTAAACCCGCCCTGAGAGAACTAGGCTTAACCCAATAACAAATGGGGCCTTTAAATATTGTATCGTTCATATCGTATATCATATCCGGATGTATCATGATGTACGATATGTATCATATAGCGCAAGATACGATAGATTTTCTGATACAGAGAGCCGATATATTTCAGAAATCTTTAATATCGTATCGTAAGATATGTAACGTATATCGTAAGATATTAACTATGCTCTTATAATGCAAACTCCAAGGGCACAGCTCACGTCATCAATTGATGAACTATCTTTAAACGAGAATATAAGAAAATAAGAAAATCCCTTGCTCCTTCCCTCCCCCCCTCCCAAACAATATATTGTATAAAAAAATATTTATTTTGTTTTCGTGTGTGGAAAAAACTAGCTTAATTAACTAAAAGCTTGTTTCTGTGGCTGTGCGATTGCGAGTACAATAAGCGTACAAGATCACTTGCATATAACATCTCTAATGTAAGAAGAGCATACAAATATTATTTCAAATGCCCTCTCGCCAAAGATAACATGCATGAAGGGTTGCAAGCCACTGTTTAAATATTAAACATTTAAGGTTTTACTAAATAGAATGACATGAAGAAATGTAGGAATCAGCGGGTCATAGTAGTTTGAATTGGAACAATCCAAAACTGACTAGTTTGTAAGAATGTTTCATGGATACAATGGCAGCCAAGTTGTTGAGCTGGAATCTAGTGCGACGGGAGATGGGAAATAAAATAAGAAACAACTTGGGAGTTGAGAAGCAATGAAAAAGAGAAATATTTATAATTAGAATTTTTTTATAAAAAAATAGAAAAATACGCTTAGTCGCTTACTGATTTTCACTGTAAAATTTTATTGCATTGAAAAAATTTAAAGAATTTACAGTGTTTACTTTATTGCTATTAGGGGTGCTAATCGAACCGAGCTGAGCGGGCTCGAGTTCAGCTCAATAAAGGCTCGTTCAAGTTCAGTTCGGTTGTTAATAAACCGAACTTGAGCCAAAATCCCAGCTCATTAAGTAAGCGAGCCGAACTCGGCTCGTTCGTTAACAACTCAAGTTAGGTTCATTTAAAATATATGTTTTAAATATTAAGCTCATACCCAATAACCTAATAGTATTGAATACTCAATCCAACATCCCATATTTTATACATGATTTTTATTTTTACTCCTTCATATCAAAGCCTAATTTCATGCCTCCGATTTAGAAGAAAACTATAACCCTTTTTTTCAACCCCAAACTTAAAAAGTCTCTTGCCCTAACTTCAAAACCTTTAAATCAAATCTCCTCGAACGATGGTTCTTTTTTTTAGTCCAATAAGATCTCTACAAATCAAAAACATCAAGCTCCAATTTGAAGATATCGAGCGCGAAATCAAAAAATTGAGTTCGAAAGGTCAACTCGTTAAGGGTTGGTTAGCTCGTTACGAGATCAGCTTGTTAAATAAATGAACATGAGCCAATGTTTCGGCTCGGGGTCAAACTCGAGCCGAACTCAAGCTGAGCGAAAACTAAACGAACCGAACTTGTTGCGACCCCAACTCGCTCGAGTTTGGCTCGTTTAGCAGCCCTAATTGCTATAATATTTTGTTTAAAAAGATAATGCAGGTGCTAATTTCAGGGAAAACATATAAATTTACATGCATATAGCTTTGACCATTGACCGTTAGGCAAGAACTAATGCATGCTATCATTTTAACACTAAAATAGAACTTATTAAGTACAACTTACGGCAATAAAAATTACCCCGGTTCACAAAGAACTTACTCTATCAGTAATACACTAACAGCTCAATTAGGGGGGGAAATACAGCACCAATATCAGATGACTGTTAAAGTATCCAAATTCATGTTTGTGAATCACACATGAAACTAAGAGGTGAAAACTCACGTTTGTGAATCACTCCCTTTGGCTTTAGTTTTAACCTGCAAAATCAGTTGTACAATATTATTAAACAGAAATAAGATCAAATATGATGCAAAACAAGCAGTATAAACTCACCCCATCATTCATCGAGTCACTTACAGGAAATTCATATATTTCGTCCTTAAGCAGTAGGTGTTCAATTTCACCATCAGTATAGGCAATCTGAATGTCTCAAGAAATTTTAATAATTAAAGTACTCAAGAAAAAATTGAAAATGGAGACATCGGACATCTAGCAGCCATATGTATCTCACCTTGTGTTTCTTTGTAGCAGGATCGTATGATGCGACTACACCGTCATAAAACCTGAAAGAAGATTATTAAAGCTTAAATGATGGAAGATGTGTAAAATGTTTCCAACAAAACAAAATTACAACATATTTCCTAGCAACCGAAATAAATATTCTTTAAGAAAATAATTTGGTATAATTATCAGTATGCTCGATCAGAGATTCATATCCCATTTCTCTTCTAAACTTATATTTTTAGTTGTCTTCCTCTTTATTTATGTTTGCAAAAGATTATACGAATGGGATTTATCAATATACTTTTCTTGTATTATTTGACCAATAGAGTACTTATCCCTAATAATTATCGTTAAAAAAAGAATCCTCTATTCTATATTTTTTTTAAAAGAAAAACTGTTGTTAGGCAAAATTCAGTTTTGTTAAGGGACAAACAAAGAGAACTGACAAAGAGAATCAATTTTGCTAGACATCACATAGACTATGTCTAGCATCATCCATTCATAGAAATCGAAGGGTTGATGTTTGCACGTGCGCGCGCGCGCGCACACACAAGTAAAATGAGTGCAATTATGAGATGGTCCAATCTAACCATCCAATCAATTATCAGTTCCGTACAACTTGTTATACATTTCAGTTGATCTTAATATACAACAATATGGATGGCTAGAAACTTTAAGTAGTGGATCAAATGATCAAGAAGTGCATGGCTTTTAAGCGCCATAAAAGATCATGCTTTGGGAACACTATATCCAATACCTGGAAGGCTTTAAGCAAACCAATTTTCATACAAAATCTTTTTAAATATAAAACATGAACGGAGCCAACCATCGATTTGATAGTTGGATTGGACCATCTCACAATAAGGATTTCATCTCGTAATTTCCTTTTATTTACCTTTCTATAATATGTCTAGATCAAAAGTTCTCATTTATTTTGCACACCGGGTTGCAACTAAACCCCATGCGCCCACACACACACGACTAAACTATATATATGGCATACAGGGCTTGCAGTATATGACGACTAGTTAAGTGTGGTCCGCAAGCGCAACTCGAGGGTAAATCAGGGGACGAGCCTCCTTTGGTTTAAGTTGGGCAAGTTGAGCAAGGCCCACCCTGCCCCGTTGTCTCTTTGCCACTGTGCTCCGCAAGCAAACAGAAGTGTGGCATATAAACCCATTAATTCCAGGAATATGTGTGTAGAGAGATAGGGTAGAAGAGAAAATGGCAGCCCCTTATCAAAAAGGAGCCTTGCTTCAATAAACAACCCCGTGTATTCTCTAACGATCTATACAGGTCATCATGATCTATATATCTTATTTAGGTAATGAATAAAAAAACAAGAGATTTGAAAACCTTTAACACATGCATTAGATTATCCCATTATTCATGTACCAAAAAATCCTTTCTTAATCCGCATGATGGATATGTTAAGAGATGATCAAAATCTCGTGTTTTTTGATACATAAAATAATTAAAACATAGATTATGATGAACAGATTGGTTCCGGTCACGAAGGACTGTATTTTTTGGCGAGGATTATCGATACACGTGTAACTATTCATGGTACCTGAAAGTAAACAGTAAAAACACAACTAATATTGATCTGGATCACCAAAATCGAATCATGATTTCCAGAAGGGATACAAAACAACCCTTAAATCTCGAATGCGGCTGATAGAGACTTCAGATCAACGATATAGTGTTTGAGATTTGAATGGATCGGTCCAATCCTAATGAAACTGGGTGAGCCAAGGAATCGACAACAGGAGGAAGGCAAGAGGTGCTAACGGCGAGAGACGAGACGGCGACGGCGATGCATGAAGCAGAAGTTAGGTAGAAGGCGAAAATGAGAAGTGAAGGTGAGGATATCTAGTTGAATAGGAGGATGCTCTAAGATTGAGTAGGTGAAACACACCTTTAGGGTTTTCTCGTTAAGTCTCCATCGTAAGTGATTGGTTCAAAGATGTAAAAACCGATCCAGACACGAGTTTAAGCGGAAACAGTATAAGACCTTTGCATTTCACTTAATCGATCGAATTAAGCGGGTGTGAACTTAACGTTTTGGGCTGCTTAAGTGGGGCCTAAGCAAGCGCCTAGACGGGTACTTAGACAACCAACCCGCTTAATCATTTGACTTTTTTAATTACAAATGGTCAGAACTGATATGATATTGTCTCTCGGTCCTTAAAAAAAATATAGCATACAAAATTAAATCCCTAAATCTTCCTCGCTTGAGAACCTTAATTTTCCACTCCCATTATAAATATTAAAACCATCTAAGCAACACTTGGGCGTTAGTCGGTATCCGAACCGTCTAACACTATCTAGCGCTTTTCACAACTTTGTTTGGTCTAGAGTTAAGTTATTGGGTTTGGGTTTGGTATGGTTAAGTGTGAATTATTTGATATTTTATGGATTTGGGTTTATTTTAAGAAAATATGAAACGGAATTAATTGGTTTGGGTTTTGATTTAATATGGGTCTAATGAGTTACAACCCATTACCTAGTAAAGTTATGTTTTTATGATCTAATTTAATAGTTAATTTAGCTTTCTTTATCAAATTCAAACTAATATATAATTATTTTCGAGAGTCATGAACATCTAGTCTAGACAACATCAGTGTTTTAAACGGCGGCCGCCGAGACACGTAGAAGAACCGCACCACACTGCATTAGACCGTTTAGTCGGGAATTATGGTTACACTTGTATTCTTGTGGATATACTCTTTATTTATTAATTGGAATGTAATATATAAGAAATTGGCGTTATTTTAGCACCATTAAACGTCGAAGGACACAATAAGGCCTTCCACCGCCGGTCTTGAGAGCCACGGCGGATTTCGAGGGTCATGAGGGCTAGCGATCGTCGGCTTCGAAGTTTTCCAAATTGAACTTGAACCAAGATTTTGACTACAATCTCCGCTTCAAATTTCAATCTTGTCTTCATCTTCGATCTTCTACTTTGAACTCAACTTCGATTTCAAGCTTCAAGCACGCCAACACCGGCTTTGAGTTTCAACTTCTCCTTTGAGTTTCTAGCTTTTGACGACAATGGGTTTTTTGCCTTTTTGGATTTAAAATTGGGAAAAATTAGCTTAAACAGTTAATTATTTAATTAATTAAATCTTTTTGGATCTTTGAAAAATTTGTGGAATTTACTTTATAACTAGCTTGCATTTAACTGTTAACACGTTTGAGAATTCTTATTTACACCGCTTCTACAAGTAAAAAAGAAACCAAAGTATTTAACAATCAAACTAGAATCAATATTTAACAAATAAGTTTAATAAAATAACAAAATTAAATCAAAATACACCTAAATTAATGTCAATACGACCTAGGGGGCAGCCGAGACGCCCAAGCCCTTGGGCCGCACAACTTTTTTTGTCGCTTTTTAATCACTAGACAACATTAACAATTGAAAAAATATGTTAAAATAGATATAAACAGTTTCTTTTTTAAAAATATATGACTTTTAAAACAATATAACCTCCATATACAAGTCGGCCGATGGAAGAAGATGACCGACTTTGATCCTGAAAAATGCAATCCAATACCAATTTTGAGTTTCAAACTTGCCTTCAAGATTAATGAGGTTGAATCAAAAGTTGAGAGGATGGAGGTAGATAAGGTAGGAGAGGAAATTCATCTATATTAGGGTTTTGTTCCTGTCTCTCTCTGTGAGAGAGAGTAGTAGTCAATTTTCCTTCAACCGTCACTCTAGCTTGTGGAGGAAGGTGTATAAGTAAATTATCATAACTTAAATATTATGGGACAAATTCAACATCAAAGAAAGGAAGTACATTGTTCTCGCCAAAAAAAATTTGGCTCAAAGCTTACAAAATTGCGCGCACCTCTCCAGATGCGCACTTGGCAAAAAAATATTGAGTGGCATGCACCACGTGCAATGCACATGCGCATACATCAAATAAATCCATTCAAATAGAGCGCATCTCTTTAAGTGTGCACATGGCAAATTGCCAATTGAATGACATGCGCAACGTGCAATGCACGTGCGCATGTATCAAATGCCACATAATTTAACAGGGCGCAAGCGCATCCCCAGAAGCAAGCGATTCTAATAAAAAATAAATATTGTTAATAAAGAATCAAGTCCTTAATTAGAAGAAAAATCTTCCGTTAGATCCATAATCTCCATCTAACGGTGCGCAAATCACCTTTAATTGATATAAATCATTTAAATCAACTAGAAATCAAATTAAAATCAAAACTAACTTAAATTGTTGGAAACAAACCCTAACAAACCTTAGTTTTTCCTCTCCTATAAATAGGAGCCTGATATACATAAATTGATATGCGCGGACCCTCCATAAGCTGAAGGAAAAATTCTCATCTTCAACCTTCGACTAGGTAAAAAAAATAAGACTTCTCATCTCTCAAAAAAATACGGCTTGAAAAAAAAGATTTTGCTTTACATAGAAGCCTTCGCTTCTTTTTGAACCTATTGATTTACAATACAAAAGATCAAGAGATTTTAGGGTTGATTTCTATTTTTACGAAAGTTTCAACTTTTGTGAGAGATTAATCCTAAAGTTTAAGAAAAACCCCGTTAAGGATACATGTGCATCATAAAAGTTTAAGCTTTTGCTTCTTGATAAAAAGAGAAAAAGAAGAAAAAAAATCAAAGAGCAAAAGCCATTGCTTATTTTTGAAAACCTTTCTTTCTTTTTTGCAACAAAGCACACCCTAACCAAGACACACTCCGTAAGATTCGCACCATGAAAAGTCGCATCACTCGTCCGCTCACGTGAGCGCAAATAAAAAGAACCGTCTATACAAACGTGCGCATCATGTGGCCTCACGTGAGCGCAAATGAAAAGAACGGTCTATGCAGACGTGCGCATCACGTGAGCGCAAGTGAAAAGTGTTGTCTGTATAGATGTGTGCACCACATGCCCGTCACGTATGCACAGGTTGAACATATCCATGATGCATGCGCACCCCATAGAGCGCATGCACATCCACACAACAAGCTATAGTTTCGTGACTTAGTCAAAATAGACTAGGTATCGAAGCTTATGCTTCTGATATAATCTGATAATTATCTTGGAATCATATTTTCAAGACCCTGTTCCCTGATAAAATATCAGGAAATTCCCGATCCTTTATAGAATTAAATTCTAGTCAAACAAAAATGTAACAAAACAGCAAGGAAAAACCTCAATGAGGCGTCACGTGCTCACACGTGACCAAGGGTCACGTGCTGACACATGATGATTTCTCAGCACCCTAAAAACATAATTAAATTCTGATTACGTGTCAACACGTGATGAGCTCCTAAGCTCTTTAATCAATAGAATTAAATTCTATTTAATAATCAAATAATGGGATCACGTGCAAACACGTGATAGACTTTTAAAAGCCTTTTGAACTAAAAGAATTAAATTCTAATTAAGGGAAATCAAAGACCCTAACTAGGAAAATACTTCTTTAAATCTTTCCAAACAAAAAAGATGGTGCTCTGTAAAATATAGCACCATTGGATTAAAAATTCAATTGTGATTAAAAATCACCAATTTATGGAAAAAATTTATACATGGAAAGATTTTCCTGAAATTCATCAAGAATAACAAACAGAATATCTTCTGGATTAAAAATCCAAAGGTGAATAAAATTCACTGAGTGATCTAAAAGATCATGTTAGTTACAAAAACAACCAAAATCTTTCAATGAAAAATTCACTAAACAAATTGATTCTTTTCTTTCTCCTATAAATAGGAGCCAAGAAGATAAGAGAAGGGATCTTTGGAATTTTGATTTTCTGAAGAAAAAACAACAGAGAGAAAAGTGAGCAGAATTTAATTCTCAAGGGAGAAAAGAAGTTCCTTTCAGAGAAAAGAAACCCAAGGAGCAGATCTCCCAACAAGTTGAGAATTTAATTCTCATCGGAGAGATTCTGCCATGCAGATCCAAGACCTAGAGCGAGAATTTGAGTTTAAGGAATTTAATTCCCTCAAATTCATAGGAATTTAATATCTCCAAAAAAAACTAGGGTTTAACCCTATATGAGAATTTAATTCCCTCAATTTCATAGGAATTTAATTCCTCCAAATAAAACTAGGGTACAACCCTGCATGAGTGTAGCGTTTTGAAAATCGTTTCGGTGAAATTTCGGAAAATCGGTAAAATAAGGAGGTTTTCTGTAAAAAGTCAAAATGCAAATATCTTATTATAAAAATTAAATATACATATTCTAGCTATGTAATTGCTATTATTTGGTGTTTATTGAGCCACTGGTGAAATTTTAAATTTTCTGAAAAATTTTCCGAAATTAATTATTTTAATATTATTTTAAGCCGTCACTAATATATTTAATTAGGGAAAATTACAAATTGGAATGAGTTGAAACAAATTTTGTGCATCATAAAACTTTAAATAAAATTTTATCATGTGGTTTTTGAAATGAAATCGTTTGCCAAAACGGTTTAGAAAATATCGAAGAAAAATGCATTTTTCGGTGAAATTAGTGTTAACGGGAATCGGGGTAATACATTTATCTTTTTCCCTAACCCACACACCCACACCTCACCCTCTCTCCCTCTCCCCATGTGGCCGGCCCCACCATGACAGCCCTCTCTCTCTCTCTCTCCAATCACCAAGAAAAGAAAAGAAAAGAATGGAAAATGATAGAAAATGGTGGACTTTGACTTTTTCCACTTCTCCACCTCACTCTCTCTCCTCCCTCACCCATTCCCCACCCCCATGCTGGCCGAAACCTGCACATTTCAGCAGCCCTCCCCTCTCATTCCTCATCTCATCTCTTCTCCAAAAAAATTCACAAAAAATTTCATGAAAAATCAAGTAAAACTCAAAACCGAAATCCAACTCCTACCCATTATTTATTTGCCTATCTAGCATGGAATTTGGGAGCAAGAGAGCAATTTGGGAGGCTTAGATCCTTGCTAGATCTCTAATTGGGAGGTATAAATCTTAACCCATGTCTTAATTGTTGGTTAATTACTCCAATTTAACTAAATTTGGTGTTTAATTTGTGTACATATTGCAAACTTGAATTGTGGGGTTAATGGTTATATGTGAGATTAAAATCAAGATAGGATATTATCACATCATTAAGGTTGCCATGAGTAGATTGACATGTTAATTCTTGCTAAAACCTAATCTAGTTACTAATTTCAAAATTTATTAGTTGGAAATTGTGATAAATGTGCTTTTTGCTAACTAGTTTTTTTTGAAATTGTTTTATATTGGGATTAAAATCTAAATTAAGGTTTCATGTAATTATTAATATTATAATGAGTGGTTTAATGATTTTGGATCATGCAAAACCAAGCTTAATTGATGAATTGTGAATTTTGTTTTAAAAGGTGTTAAAAATTGATATTTTTTCAAACTAGGATTTTGGAAATTATGCAAATTTATGAGATTAAATTATGGAAATGGTTTTTATGACTTATTTAAGATATTTAATAAGTATTATGGCCGCTACATTTGTTTAAACATCTTGTTTTGTACAAAAACGGCGAATTGTGCTTGCTAGATTTTCGGAAAAAATGGCTTTTAAAGTGAATTTAGGGTTTTTGTGAATTTTAAGCTATTTTATATTATAATTAGTGCTTGTGATTGTACAAATGAGGGTGTTTAGGTTTTTCTCGATGGTTTGGCGTTTGTACGCCGACGTCGAGGGTTTTTGGGTTGATTTGTGAAAGCAACCATAGGTTTTGACCTATGTGGGACGTTTTGGTCATGAGTCGGATTTTAATGCGATATGGTGCGTTATGATGTGTAGGTACCCATGTGGACTTCGAGACGACAAGCAAGCGCGTGGCGACGTCGGCACCGGCGAGCGAGGACCAGGTGAGTAGATTTATATCTACGGGTAGAAGTCGTGTGGATGGCGTATAGCACCCCCGCAGTTCGTGGTGATGTATACGAATACGTATACACACATATATATATTGTTTATATATTGTTTGAGTTATTGATGATAAATATGGATATTTGGTGTTCTTGGATGATTGAGTGTCGCGAAACCCTAGAGTAGCGGTCGCACCACACTTGCACACACCCACCCATACTTGCATACTTTCTTCTTTCTTTTGTGCTCATGCGGGAATATATAGTTATGTGTTCATATAGGTATGGGACTATATGTTCACATACGGATTTGAGAATGATACTTGGGATTGAGATGAGTCGATGAGATTTGTGTTGAGATTGTGATATCGGTGATATGGCAGGATTCGTACTTGAGGTACGTCCTGGTGTTATAGCGGATCTTGGGGCGACGATACGAGTGAATAGTGTTATAAATAAAGTGGTCGACATGTGATCGTGATATGAGATATGATATGCTAGGATATTGATCCTAGGTTGTATTGGGCGATGTATACCCCTTGATGATGATATGTGCTGATGATATCAGTTTGTACGAGACTGTCGATCAGTAGCCAGATGATGACTATATTGATGATATCAGTATTGTACTAGACCTAGGTCAGTACCTTAGACTATGATCTCTGATAAAGAGGATACCGGATGAATAGTGTGGTTAATATGATATTGACCCGTACCCAGATTTGGGGATGTCGTACGACGGATTTATGTACGAGCTATATTTTGATGATTGATCCGCACTCTCGACTTGGGATGTCTGATTTTAGTTATGGTATCGGATATGATATTATTGAGGCGGGATCACCGACTAATATATATACAGGTATGTATATGTATCGACTCAGATGTTAGGCGGTTTCCTTACCTGTAGTCTAGCTTGTAGCTTAGCCCTTTAGTTTAGTTAGTTAGATTAGATTCAGTTCCTACCTATTTCAAAGCTTACGAATCGTGCGTATTTTTAAAGACAGCCTAAGGGATCCTACGGATATTTCAAAAGACGTATCTTTTCATAAAAACACCGTAGCCCCTATTTTCAAAACCCCACGATTCGTGTTATTTCAAAAGGCACCATTGTAGGACTTATATTAGGTTAATGCAGATTAGTTATCGTTGCGTCTAGTATTCAGCTCCCGCTCATTATTGTTGTTCGCTCCGCATCACATGCTTATATTATGCTTCATATTCTACTGTTGATATCTTGTGGTTAGGACACCAGCACCATTACCGATGATGCGTATGTACCACGTACACTTACTTGCCGGCTCACACACATCTTCATCGGTAATTGCCATGTCACGTACACCTTAGAAAATATTATTGCTTGACATAGCCTGTTGGCTAGTAGTTTAGACATGATATTAGTGTACTTGCCTTATATGTTAGTCTAGATATTGTAGTTATTACCTGCTACTTCATGCATACTGTTATTCATTGTTATGCCGCATTCATGGATTCTCATGCATATATTCACTTTTTACGTGCTATTGAGGTTTTGGATTCGGATTTCCATGAGATTTTCTGGATTTGGGGAAAACCGCAAAACATATACAAACTTCTTCTTTCTCTTTTTAAATGAAAAGCGCGGTTTTTCCCATGATGTATGAGTCGTCCACCATGAGTTTGCGGATGGATTTCGAGACCCGATTCGAGAAGTTGGATGAACCGTTTCGGGTACATGGTGGACCCGGTAAGGTACCCCGGGGCAAGAAGCTCGTGGTGATGACGATGAGCCTGGCAGGGGGAGACTACCTACTGGTGATATTACCCGACGCGTCGGATATCCGGAGGATACCGTCGTGGTCTTGAGATGGATAGTAGGGGCCGGTCTGGACTGACGGCGCCCTAGATATTGAGATTGAGACATTGAGATTTCGAGATATTGAGGTACTGAGATTTGATGATACAGGCCAGTCCGGATAGCCGGAGCCTGAGATTTTGAGACATTGAAATTTATGTTTTGTGTCGATGCTAGACACTGTTGATGATTTCATTTATGATACCTCATTTTAAAAATACAAAGAAAATCTCACTAATTTATGAAAACAGTTTCTTCATTTACATGTATTCTGTTTTCATGCATTCATACCTCATTCATATGATATATTGCTACCTGAGACACTGACACGAGCACATGAGATCACACTCGGGTTAGATATTACCCTAGCCATTGTTATAGGCTGCATGTTATATATATATATATATATATATATATATATATATATATATATATTTGAGGATATATTATGATCATTGACCTAGGATTGCGTTATTTATGCGATTTCTGTGCGTAGATGTTTTTCTACTCACGAGTTGGCAACTCACCCCCGTTGTGCCACAGTTCTTGCAGGTTTCGCCGTACAGGTTCCATTACGGCTTTGCTGGCACTATTTTCATTTCCGGGTGACTTGCTAGTAGGTGGGTTTATTTGTATCGTACCCATCATTACATCTTGTATATTATTATTCAGTTGTATCTAGAAGTTCCATCAACCAAACTTGAATTTATCTCAGATAGAGACCAGTGATGTTTATTCTTTCGACCTTAGAGTCGCGCGTTGTATTTCTTTGGATTTCTTGCTGTTTTGAGTTTCCTTTTGAGTTTTGATCCTCGCCCTTGGCGTTGTATATTATATTGCTTGTGTGGTTGTGACCGTCGATTGACGAAGAGCTAGCTCCCGCTTGGGGATGCCTTTTTATTGATTTCGTATACTATTCATGTTGTATCCCGTTTAGGAGCCAGTATTTACAAAGGAGACTCTGCCGAAATTTTCAGGAAATACTTGATGTTTTTAAAACCGCATAACTCGGCTTATGCTATTAAAACTACTTAATTTTAAATTGGTTTTCCTTCACTCTACTACTTTCGTTGGTTTGGATTTTTGGGTTTTCGGCTTACTTAGATTACGTACGCCTCGAGACTTTTCGTAGTTTAAGTGCCGGTCATATTCCGTACTTTCGGGACGTGACAAAGTTGGTATCAGAGCGTTAGGTTTTACCTTCGGAGCGTAGGATGACCCTTGACTGATGGAATAGGTGACTAAAGTAGAGTGACGTACCGTGGGTATGTTCCGCGGCATACTTACGACACGCCACTCCGCTTAAGGAGCCCTAGGTGTACATTTCTTTGCTCAGTATTATATTCATTCCGATCTAGCCTCATCAGTACCAGTTATGGTTTTGCTGCCACGATTACGGGCAGGGAGAGCTACAGCTAGAGTTGTGGTCAGCACGAGCTCGTCGCGAACGAGGACTGACCAGGGCGAAATTCCGGCGACACACGATTGCGGAGATGTGTCTTTTTACTGTGTTTCCGCGCCACGAGCGTTTGGCGGATCACCTTTATGAGGTTGCTCGGATGTGCTGATCGACACTAGAGAATTGAGCCACTGACAGAGGCCGGCCAGATTTTGATGACCGTTGGTGTATTGCTTACTCATGATGATTGAGGCACTATTCAGCGTGCGGACGAGTGAGCCAGTTGTTCCTGCGGACGACGAGATATCGCCCAGGTGTTGGAGCTATTGCGGTACGAGTTGTACTATGAGATGATAAAAGGTCGCTAGTCACCGAGAATGAATGACCAGGACATGTGATTCGTTCGCCTACCCCGATGCGAGGTTATCAGATAGACTGATTCCAGCTAGAGACGACTTCACGCGGAGACGTTGGGAGTCGACAGAGACGATCGAATGTCAGAAACCTATTATTCCAAGTTTAAAGTAGTCGGAAAGACATGCAGGCAATTCTATGGTCCCTCTAGAAGAATGAAACCCTAACTCGACTTAATGACCGTGTGAAAGCCTTTGAACCTTCGGGTTTGCGGCAGTTCTACGGCGCCATTAGTGAGGCTTGGGTTTGCCCTTCTACGGCAGGACCGCCGATGCTGTGGTATGTACTCGATACTATTAAACTGTGCCCAAGATGTTGAGCTCTTGGGGGATTATGAGGTTTTGACGACTCGATCGGATGGCTCGACTTAATTCGGACGCTAGGTGGTGAGATGCATTCTTGGGAGACTCCAGATACGAGGATAGTCATTGGAGCTCAGTCCATGCAGCCACTATGAGACGAGTCCGAAGCAGTCGACATTAGAGAAAGTGGAGTAAGGGGTTCGTACGAGATCTTGATGAGACGACGTTCCACTCCGCCGACATCAGAGATGCAATACGCATGCCTTGGCATTGTGCATAGATATACCTTCCAGAAGGATTCGCGATGAGTATGCAGCCGTTCCGGAACAAGAAACAGATATAGTAAAGGATGATAACTTCCGAACAGTTCGGCAGAGACGTGATTTGGGAGAGCCTCGACAGGACCTTCTGGAATGAATTACGAGAAGACTAGGACCCAGGAGTGGTCATGTTACGCACGCCAGCAGACCAGAGTTCTTGATCATTGACGAGACATGCTATGAGTGACCACGACAGTTGGCCAGAGATTCTTGAGTATGTGCTTGAGCGGGACTATTCCGCTATACTTGATTTTGGTATTTTGAGTGATCTATTCGCATGATTTGGTTTTGATGATTGAGTTTCATGATATCGTTTTCATGCGCCATGGTTGCACCTACTGAGTATTCACGATTTTTGCACAGTTGTTGCACTTGAGATAGTTTTCGTGCCTTGATTTCTCATGTTTGTGATTATATGGATTTCATACAGTTGAGTTGAGTTGTGCGTATATACGCATACGATTTGGTTTTTGCACTCGGTATGATTCACATATGCTTGCAGTGCAGTGATACGCATTTTGTGCACTTAGATGCACTGGACTTTGATTTCGATTGTGACACTCGATATTTGTTTTGTGCACCTTGTGCACCTGATTTGATTTTGCGCATGTTCGGCGCTTGATATTGGATTTCATGATTTCGTGCATGATAGATGCACCTGCCTTGGATTTTCGCGCATGTTGAGCGCATGTTTTGAGATGTGATTTTGGTGCACACCAGATGCACTAAATTGAGATTTTTCATGCATGTCAGATGCACCTGATTTTGCTGTCAGGCACACACGTTGCCTGCGACAGATGCTTTTTGCACACCCGATGCACTTAGATCTTGTTTCTGTGCACTTGTATAGCACGTATATGGATTTTGATTTCCGTGCGCACCAGACGCACGTAGTATTCATACGCGTATTTTGGGATTGATTTTCCTATAGAGCAGTACGTTTTTATGATATTTGCTATGTGTTTTCGTACTGGGCAGAACTAGTCAGAGGACAGTACCTGAATATATTTGGCATTCATTTCCTTCAGATATTTACATATATAGATTTGATATTTACGTGTATAGTTTCGAGTTATATCATATTGGTTTTGTATTGGATTTGACATTTGTGTCTTTACCATGACTCCGATGATTGCGGGATGCTTGACGGAGTTTTGATTTGAGTTATATGCTCATTTTTCATGCGCATGCGCTGCGCTACGATTTGTTTTATGTATTTACAATTTCGGAGCCCCGACGACCTGATGGTTTTGGTTTAGATGTTTTAGTATTTGGGGGGAGTTTTACTTCAAATTCGGGGACCGAATTTTTTTAAAGTGGGAAGATTGTAGCGTTTTAAAAATCGTTTCGGTGAAATTTCGGAAAATCGGTAAAATAAGGAGGTTTTCTGTAAAAAGTCAAAATGCAAATATCTTATTATAAAAATTAAATATACATATTCTAGCTATGTAATTGCTATTATTTGGTGTTTATTGAGCCACTGGTGAAATTTTAAATTTTCTGAAAAATTTTCCGAAATTAATTATTTTAATATTATTTTAAGCCGTCACTAATATATTTAATTAGGGAAAATTACAAATTGGAATGAGTTGAAACAAATTTTGTGCATCATAAAACTTTAAATAAAATTTTATCATGTGGTTTTTGAAATGAAATCGTTTGCCAAAACGGTTTAGAAAATATCGAAGAAAAATGCATTTTTCGGTGAAATTAGTGTTAACGGGAATCGGGGTAATACATTTATCTTTTTCCCTAACCCACACACCCACACCTCACCCTCTCTCCCTCTCCCCATGTGGCCGGCCCCACCATGACAGCCCTCTCTCTCTCCAATCACCAAGAAAAGAAAAGAAAAGAAAAGAAAGGAAAATGATAGAAAATGGTGGACTTTGACTTTTTCCACTTCTCCACCTCACTCTCTCTCCTCCCTCACCCATTCCCCACCCTCATGCTGGCCGAAACCTGCACATTTCAGCAGCCCTCCCCTCTCATTCCTCATCTTATCTCTTCTCCAAAAAAATTCACAAAAAAATTCATGAAAAATCAAGTAAAACTCAAAACCGAAATCCAACTCCTACCCATTATTTATTTGCCTATCTAGCATGGATTTTGGGAGCAAGAGAGCAATTTGGGAGGCTTAGATCCTTGCTAGATCTCTAATTGGGAGGTATAAATCTTAACCCATGTCTTAATTGTTGGTTAATTACTCCAATTTAACTAAATTTGGTGTTTAATTTGTGTACATATTGCAAACTTGAATTGTGGGGTTAATGGTTATATGTGAGATTAAAATCAAGATAGAATTTTATCACATCATTAAGGTTGCCATGAGTAGATTGACATGTTAATTCTTGCTAAAACCTAATCTAGTTACTAATTTCAAAATTTGTTAGTTGGAAATTGTGATAAATGTGCTTTTTGCTAACTAGTTTTTTTTGAAATTGTTTTATATTGGGATTAAAATCTAAATTAAGGTTTCATGTAATTATTAATATTATAATGAGTGGTTTAATGATTTTGGATCATGCAAAACCAAGCTTAATTGATGAATTGTGAATTTTGCTTTAAAAGGTGTTAAAAATTGATATTTTTGCAAACTAGGATTTTGGAAATTATGCAAATTAATAAGATTAAATTATGGAAATGGTTTTTATGACTTATTTAAGATATTTAATAAGTATTATGGCCGCAACATTTGTTTAAACATCTTGTTTTGTACAAAAACGGCGAATTGTGCTTGCTAGATTTTCGGAAAAAATGGCTTTTAAAGTGAATTTGGGGATTTTGTGAATTTTAAGCTATTTTATATTATAATTAGTGCTTGTGATTGTACAAATGAGGGTGTTTAGGTTTTTCTCGATGGTTTGGCGTTTGTACGCCGACGTCGAGGGTTTTTGGGTTGATTTGTGAAAGCAACCATAGGTTTTGACCTATGTGGGACGTTTTGGTCATGAGTCGGATTTTAATGCGATATGGTGCGTTATGATGTGTAGGTACCCATGTGGACTTCGAGACGACAAGCAAGCGCGTGGCGACGTCGGCACCGGCGAGCGAGGACCAGGTGAGTAGATTTATATCTATGGGGAGAAGTCGGGTGGATGGCGTATAGCACCCCCGCAGTTCGTGGTGATGTATACGAATACGTATACACATATATATATATATATATATATATATATATATATATTGTTTATATATTGTTTGAGTTATTGATGATAAATATGGATATTTGGTGTTCTTGGATGATTGAGTGTCGCGAAACCCTAGAGTAGCGGTCGCACCATACTTGCACACACCCACCCATACTTGCATACTTTCTTCTTTCTTTTATGCTCATGCGGGAATATATAGTTATGTGTTCATATAGGTATGGGACTATGTGTTCACATACGGATTTGAGAATGATACTTGGGATTGAGATGAGTCGATGAGATTTGTGTTGAGATTGTGATATCGGTGATATGGCAGGATTCGTACTTGAGGTACGTCCTGGTGTTATAGCGGATCTTGGGGCGACGATACGGGTGAATAGTGTTATAAATAAAGTGGTCGACATATGATCGTGATATGAGATATGATATGCTAGGATATTGATCCTAGATTGTATTGGGCGATGTATACCCCTTGATGATGATATGTGCTGATGATATCAGTTTGTACGAGACTGTCGATCAGTAGCCAGATCATGACTATATTGATGATATCAGTATTGTACTAGACCTAAGTCAGTACCTTAGACTATGATCTTTGATAAAGAGGATACCGGATGAATAGTGTGGTTAATATGATATTGACCCGTACCCAGATTTGGTGATGTCGTACGACGGATTTATGTACGAGCTATATTTTGATGATTGATCCGCACTCTCGACTTGGGATGTCTGATTTTAGTTATGGTATCGGATATGATATTATTGAGGCGGGATCACCGACTAATATATATACAGGTATGTATATGTATCGACTCAGATGTTAGGCGGTTTCCTTACCTGTAGTCTAGCTTGTAGCTTAGCCCTTTAGTTTAGTTAGTTGTTAGATTAGATTCAGTTCCTACCTATTTCAAAGCTTACGAATCGTGCGTATTTTTAAAGACAGCCTAAGGGATCCTACGGATATTTCAAAAGACGTATCTTTTCATAAAAACACCGTAGCCCATATTTTCAAAACCCCACGATTCGTGTTATTTCAAAAGGCACCATTGTAGGACTTATATTAGGTTAATGCAGATTAGTTATCGTTGCGTCTAGTATTCAGCTCCCGCTCATTATTGTTGTTCGCTCCGCATCACATGCTTATATTATGCTTCATATTCTACTGTTGATATCTTGTGGTTAGGACACCAGCACCATTACCGATGATGCGTATGTACCACGTACACTTACTTGCCGGCTCACACACATCTTCATCGGTAATTGCCATGTCACGTACACCTTAGAAAATATTATTGCTTGACATAGCCTGTTGGCTAGTAGTTTAGACATGATATTAGTGTACTTGCCTTATATGTTAGTCTAGATATTGTAGTTATTACCTGCTACTTCATGCATACTGTTATTCATTGTTATGCCGCATTCATGGATTCTCATGCATATATTCACTTTTTACGTGCTATTGAGGTTTTGGATTCGGATTTCCATGAGATTTTCTGGATTTGGGGAAAACCGCAAAACATATACAAACTTCTTCTTTCTCTTTTTAAATGAAAAGCGCGGTTTTTCCCATGATGTATGAGTCGTCCACCATGAGTTTGCGGATGGATTTCGAGACCCGATTCGAGAAGTTGGATGAACCGTTTCGGGTACATGGTGGACCCGGTAAGGTACCCCGGGGCAAGAAGCTCGTGGTGATGACGATGAGCCTGGCAGGGGGAGACTACCTACTGGTGATATTACCCGACGCGTCGGATATCCGGAGGATACCGTCGTGGTCTTGAGATGGATAGTAGGGGCCGGTCTGGACTGACGGCGACCTAGATATTGAGATTGAGACATTGAGATTTCGAGATATTGAGGTACTGATATTTGATGATACAGGCCAGTCCGGATAGCCGGAGCCTGAGATTTTGAGACATTGAGATTTATGTTTTGTGTCGATGCTAGACACTGTTGATGATTTCATTTATGATACCTCATTTTAAAAATACAATGGAAATCTCACTAATTTATGAAAACAGTTTCTTCATTTACATGTATTCTGTTTTCATGCATTCATACCTCATTCATATGATATATTGCTACCTGAGGCACTGACACGGGCACATGAGATCACACTCGGGTTAGATATTACCCTAGCCATTGTTATAGGCTGCATGTTATATATATATATATATATATTTGAGGATATATTATGATCATTGATCTAGGATTGCGTTATTTATGCAATTTCTGTGCGTAGATGTTTTTCTACTCACGAGTTGGCAACTCACCCCCGTTGTGCCACAGTTCTTGCAGGTTTCGCCGTACAGGTTCCATTACGGCTTTGCTGGCACTATTTCCATTTCCGGGTGACTTGCTAGTAGGTGGGTTTATTTGTATCGTACCCATCATTACATCTTGTATATTATTATTCAGTTGTATTTAGAAGTTCCATCAACCAAACTTGTATTTATCTCAGATAGAGACCAGTGATGTTTATTCTTTCAACCTTAGAGTCGCGCGTTGTATTTCTTTGGATTTCTTGCTGTTTTGAGTTTCCTTTTGAGTTTTGATCCTCGCCCTTGGCGTTGTATATTATATTGCTTGTGTGGTTGTGACCGTCGATTGACGAAGAGCTAGCTCCCGCTTGGGGATGCCTTTTTATTGATTTCGTATACCTTTCATGTTGTATCCCGTTTGGGAGCCAGTATTTACAAAGGAGACTCTGCCGAAATTTTCAGGAAATACTTGATGTTTTTAAAACCGCATAACTCGGCTTATGCTATTAAAACTACTTGATTTTAAATTGGTTTTCCTTCACTCTACTACTTTCCTAGGTTTGGATTTCTGGGTTTTCGGCTTACTTAGATTACGTACGCCTCGAGACGTTTCGTAGTTTAAGTGCCGGTCATATTCCGTACTTTCGGGACGTGACAAAGTGAATTTAATTCTCCCCAAATTCATAAGAATTTAATTCCTCTAAATGAAATTAGGGTTTAACCCTATATAAGAATTTAATTCCTCTAAAACAGAATTAGGGTTTAACCCTACAGAAAATTTAATTCTTAAAACAAGAGACTTAAAGCTCTCCATGCACGTAAAGAACTTGGTCACGTGCCCCATTCTCAATGAGCAGCAAAGAAAGAACAAAACTAGGTCACGTGTTCTCACGTGACCCTTAAACAGACTCCCCAAAATGAGAAGAAAAAAGCTTGGAGGCAATGTCTCACGTGCTCACACGTGACCCTCATAAATGAAGAGAACAAACCCAAAGGCAGTACTGATTTTGGGCGCCCTCATGTGTCCCCACGTGACCCTTAATACACACTTTAATAATCAATACATGGATACCCATCACGTGCCAACACGTGATGGCCTGAAGACGGAAAGTGTTACACTTATTTGAATATTCTGAGAACAAAATAAAGGAGGTTTGGCCCAATTCTCAGGCGCCTCATGTGGCCCCACGTGACCACCCCACTTTTAGTGTTTAACACTATTTTGAGCATTTTGTCCCCAGTGTTTAACACTGTTTTAAAGCGCATCACGTGGGAACACGTGATCGCCAAATATATGTTAGTGTTTAACACTATCTCAAACCAGTCTCAGCCCAAATTGGCTAAGTCTTTCTGAGACAAGATCTCTCCTTTGATTGAACCCCAACTACATTCTTCCAAACTTGATCATTTTATGTGACATCCAAAATAATATCCCAGAGCCATGATGAATGGTCAGTGCCCAGACAACGACAAAATGTTGTCAGAGTCCCAAACCCTGTTTAGCATTGCTAAATAATGGGGGGCTGAACCCAGACAAATGTTCAATAGTTTAATAAGGGGCTAACATTTCAAACTTAATTGGACTTAGCCTAAATTGGCCATACGTCCTCAATTCAGATTTAACTGAGCCAATGTGCTCATAATCTAATTAATTGATCTTAGTTCTAAATTGGACTACAGATCCCCCAATCAACTTTGGTTCAAGGGTACATCTCTGAACTCCTCTGATATTTGTCGGTGTAATCCTTCAACGTCTTCAGAGAGGTGACGGGTCCCGACAACCATACATTTCATAGACTATGACGTCTTTAAACTGGACTGTGGGGTCCCTTTAAACCCACGGACTATGATGTCCTTAACCTCGGACTGTGGGGTCCCTTTAAACCCATGGACCGTAATGTCCTTAAACTAACTATTGACCGCAATGTCCCTAAACTAAACAACAGAGCCCAAATGCTCCCTTGTTGGATCTAAACGATCCCGTTAAGATGATCTTAGTCTAAAAATTAGACTAACGTATTCTTAACAAACGTTTAAGTTGATTTTAGTTTCAAATGAGACTAACGTATCCTTAAACCCAACCCCCAAACCCAAATCTAAGAAAATACGGATTTGGACTAATCTATGCCCTACGGATGACAACATAAATTAGTCTCCGTATACAATCCACGGGCAACCAAAAACAAAACAAACACCCACGACACGAAGTGACCATCTGGAGAAGGAGAAAGTGGTTACCGTGATGCGGTAGCGTAATTAACTGCAGGGGCTTGCGCCTGCAAGGAAGAGCATCCCCACAATCAAAATCCCCTCAACGATGGGGAATCTGACGAAATCTGCTATATCGGCCGCATCCGTTTAAACTTCCGATATATGGTGTCATAAATCAACTTGGCATCTTCGGAGAGGTGGACGGATAGCACCAATTAGCATCTGCCCTGAAATTCAGGAAAAAAGGACCTACGCGGTCGCGTCTCCGTGTTTCGGCGGGGAACGGATTCTAGCACGCCCGGTGGGACCTTTTCCTCTTTCCACTCCACACTTCGTGTGTCGTGTTCGCGAACGAATTGCGGTTTGATATGGTTGCCCTTGGGTTCGAAATACTAAGATTTAGTGTCTTGCTCCGTGCAGAAAGCAGAAGATCAATGGCTTCAACCTGCACTAACTGCAACTCTCGCTCCGTCCCGTCCGGAGGAGTGACTTACGGGCCCCAAGCGACCTCCATCTTCGCTATGCCGGTGGAACAGGTCACTCAGGCCACCACTGGATTGTTCTTCGGGACCATGCTCCCGCCAACGAGCTTCAGCGCTCCAGTACCATCACAAGAAGCTCAGAAGAAGTCGGTCTTTGATCGGCTTACAACTACTGCGGCCCCTCTCAACGGGTCGCCCAGCTCCAACGCCTCAGTCTTTAACAGACTGGGCCAAAGCTCAGTTGGGTCCATGAAGAAGCCCGCGATACCGGAAAGAGTTATCCCTAAGCGGATAGTCATTCCTGCTCATGAAGTCGTCAAGGCGGCTTCTCCTGCCAAAGGGTCGGTCTTCACAAGGCTGACTGTTCCGGCTCCTGCTCTAGGCGAAGTCCTCAAAGCTGCTTCCCCTGCCCAGAGGTCTGTCTTTGACAGGTTGGATATTACTTCTCAACGGACACCACTCTTTAAGAGGCTGCCGCCGGCGACAACCCTTCGCTAAAACAGGGGGCATGAGGAAGTCACCCCTACAGCTGAGACAATCCCAACCGCACGACACGTTCGACGTCGCCACTGGCGCCGAGTAAAGGTGGCTGTGGGCAATTCCCCTTCCGGACTAACTCCGCCAGCTCCCATGGTGGAAATCATTGCTGCTGTTCCAACTGGGAACAGCTTTGAACCGCTTAGGAGGGTTCGTAAGAACGCTCCGACTGCCGTCCTGAAAAGACCTCCACCTATGGAGATTAATATAGAAAAGAAGCCGGAGCAGCCCCTTCAGCAGCTGTCCTCCAAAATTTATAAAGTCTGGCGACAGGTCCAGGAATCGATGATTGACTAGGCCTACTCTCGCCGATCAAAGAAGTTTAAAGCTCAACAAGGAGAAAACCATCCTGTCAAGCCACCAAAGGCGACAGCCGTCTAGGTGCCCGCTGCAACGGCTCCCTCAACGTCAACCGCTCAAAAGAGAAAGAGGCCGAAAAAAGCCCATGTGACCGCGGCGAACCGCAAAAGCGCTGAATCTAAACGCCCCAAGTCCGGGGGCATGGTAATACATACCGTTTATATGGCTTCCGGAAAAGAAGAAAGTCGTGCTTCTCCGGGTCATCGACCGCTTACCCGATCGATAACGAAGGCTCAGGAACAACAGCAGCAGAAACTTGAGGAGATGCTGACTGCAATGGCCGCACTCACTGGGCCAGAAGAAAATCCAGAGACCTCGGAGCAGCGTCGGGAACAAGAAACTGATACCGAGTTCCTCCGAAAAATGCTCGAGAGGAAAGAAAAAGAGACTGCGGAGCAGGCAGCCAATATAAAATAAATGGCTCTTTTGTTCCAAGACATGGCCGGGATGATGTTACAGCCGGTACCACCAGCTGAAGACACCCCGATTATCATTGAAGACGACAGAGGGGAGACATCAAACCCTTCTCCGGCTCTTTCAGCAGCCAAGGAGGAGACCATCTCCAAGGCCGTTCTAGATGATTTACATTGCTCAGCAAATACGGGTTCACCAGGCGAATGAAGCGGCCGGCCAAATTGTTAAAACTGGGCGACCATATCCAGGGTACTATGACCAAATAAGGTACCCGCCGGAATATACGATCCCTAAATTTCACGTATATAAAGGGACGGGAAATCCGCATCAGCACGTCGCTCAATTCAAAGCCTTGTGCGGCAACACCGGGGGTGATGATAAACTTCTGCTCCGCCAGTTTGTTGGTAGCTTGTCGGAGACGGCATTCGAGTGGTATTCTGAACTTCCAAACGACTCCGTCAAGACATTTGCGGAGATGGAGCTACTATTCACCCAGCGTTTCGCGAGTGCTAGTGAACGCGCCCCAATAACGGCATTGATCAATGCCAGGATAAAGCCAGGTGAAACGTGGGTGCAATACGCAATACAATGGCGAAATTTATGGTCAAAATGTGAGCATCGCATCAAGGAAGCGCCGGCAGTGGGTATGTTCGTGGGCATTCTAGACCCCCAGGCAACTATTTCCCAATTCATGATGTTCTTCAAGCCGACCACGTTCCAGGCCTTGATCGACAAACTGGCCCAAATAGACCAGATGGATCATAGACCGTCTCCTTCAAAGCCGGAGCCGCGGAACGAAAAGGGTTAAAGGAAAACGACCTTCGTCGCGAATACTCAACAGCAGCCCAGTGGCCCAAAACTAACTGATCGTCTAGACGAGAGGCGGCAATTCTATAATAAGAAGATGAAGCGCCCTTATTCGTTTCCCCGGGACAAAACGAAGAGATTGTTCGAGCTAGCGGTGCGCAACAGACTCATCAATCTGCCGAATCCAAAATGACCGTTGTAACCTGGTGAGGCCAATAGTCCCAGTTATTGCCCCTACCATCAAACGGTAAGCCATCCAATTGAAGATTGCTTCATCTTTAAAGGCTGGATCGAAGATCAATACCAACAGGGCAAATTCGCCCTGTCCGAGAATTGGAAGGTGAACCCGCCACAGCCACACTCTCCCAAGAAGACCGACACACCGAGGGCATCATGTTCTTTCGTAGAAGAAGCTCCATGGAAGGTCGTTCTTTCAGCCAAGACTAAAAGAATGCTGAAAGATTTCCAAACATGTCCGGCGAAAAATCCACTGGAACCCGAGATCATCGAGGGAATGCTGAAACCGCGCCCAACTCCAAAAATTGGGGGTGATAGCCAAAGTGCTCACACCCAGCCGTCAAAATCTTCGAAGAAGAAGAAGAAATCTAGGAAGCCCGTGAAGCCTGGTGACAAGCGCACGGACCTGCAAAAATATATCGACACGCTGGAAGAATATAATCAAAAAGCGCGGACTCCAGTCACACTCCAAGAATTTCTCAGCCATGTCCTTGAGGACGGAGATGATGACAATGGAGAAGACTCGTCGGATGAATCTGAAGGTTATGTGGCAAATTGCCATGTGATCTCTCACTCGTCGATAGACGATGAAGAAGCTCCTTACACAAAGAAACTAGGGGCAGATCCTGAGCCGAAACTTCTAGGGCCGTCAGACGAAATGATTGATGCATTCCTAGACGAAACTCTTCTTAAAAGCAAAGATGCTCGAGAGCGTGAGATGGCCATGTTCGAAAAAGCCAAGCGCCGGCGACTGGACGAAAGGGTTGAAACACTCCCGCCAGATCAAAGTACATCCGTCGCAGATAAAAGCAGATTCAAGACGAGGAAGAGGTTCGCCAAGGCCATATCAATGGGGATGAAACTGCCACCCTCTGAAGGGAACACTCCTGATGAAGCGGATATACATCTTAACTATTGTCTATATCATCGAAGGATTGCGCACCCTACTGAAGAGTGCATAGCCTTTAAAAGATGGTGGTAGGGATATGTTGCTCACCGACAACATTTCAAGCGGATGAAACGCAAAACTCGTAGGGAAAAAAAAATACGACCGAAGAGAGCAAAAGAACTACCGACAACTGTCGTATGGTCGACGCTGGGGGATCGCAAGTTCTCACTTTCGGGAGCGACTCTGACGAAGAAACGACTCTTGGCCCTCTTTAAAGAATCCACCTCGGGAAAAGAGAAAGAACCGAAAACCTGTGAAAATATTCAACTGCGCAGTCGTACGCTGCCCGAAAAGAATCTTGGCCCCTCGAACAGTGGGTTAAATAGAAAAAATAAGGGGAAAGAAAAGGTCCCTGAGGATATCATCCTTGATGATCAAGCCGTCAAAGAGCTGACAACCAAGGACCCGCCAAAGAAAAGTAAGGTGGACTGCAACGTTCTGCCACACTTGAGAAAGGTACCTTCGCAGCTAAGCATTCTCGACGCCCTTCTGCTATCCAAAGAGACGAGAGATTCTTTGATTAAGGCACTACAAGAGCCCAAGCAATTTCAAGCTTTTCTTGCCGAAGAAAAGATGAAAGACGAGCTGGAAGAAGTGCACACAGCCGATATCACCTTTGGCGATGAAGATCTCCTCCTTGAGACATGCGAGCCTAACCGTCCCTTTTATGTCTCCGGATACTGTCATGACATCAAAATAGGCAAAATCCTGGTTGACAATGGATCTTCCGTCAATCTCCTCAATGTGAGTGTTGAAGGAAATCTGCATGAGCTTTCAGCACGTCGCTCGTGATAAACTCACCATCTCCGAGTTTGACTCCCAGTCATCACGGACGCTTGGGTCTGTAATATTGACACTACGCTTTATACTGCTTGTCACAGACATCAAGTTTCATATCATTGACGCCAAGACATCCTACAATGCTTTGCTTGGCAAACCTTGGTTACACGAGTACAACATCATCCCTTCTATACAACATCAGTGTATGAAGTACTTCAAAGATGATCTCGAGTACACTGTGACGGGGGAATTGACCCCCTTCTCCGTAAATGAAATACGAAAGTACGAAGATGTAAAGTACTTCTTACCAGATTTCGAGGACACGGAAAGATGTCACAAACCGAAGAACAAAGCTATCACCACTATTCCGGTCTTCGAAAGTGATACCGAGGAGGAAAAAGAAATAGTTTATTCACGGCTGCCCCAATGCAACAAGCCAGGACCGTCCACCCCTATGTTGATCTTCGGTAGCGACTCCGAAGATGAAGTCAATGTCGTATTTTCTGTTCGGCCATCAATGCAAGCCCTCGCTAATGATGATCGGAGTTTGCAAATCGCCATGGTTCCACGGGAGTATTACAAAGAGCTCGATGCACTTAATGCATATAGTGTGCAGGAACTGCAAACATTCTACGTCATTTCCAGACGAAGAGATGAAAAGGCGATCCTCTTTTATCGATCCACGGAAACCAAATTGGAGAAAGAAATTTGGCATGGTGCGGATTCTACACTTGACAGGCTCCAGCCCATCCGTCTGCCTAGATATTACACAGAAGGCTTGAAAAGGCTATTGAAGCGCCAAGGGGTACCCTTCAGACAGACTGCTCGACAAGCTCGGTTCTACAACAGGATCTGGGACGTCCCCGGAACTCAGCGAAAGTTGCCCAACGGAAGAATGGAAACGATCGGGCTTGGATATGTTCAATCCAAAAAACGGGAGCGAGTCCATGTTAGCTACGTCATACATGACTTCGATGAAGAAGGAGACGCCCTGTTAAAAGACGCTGACCCTGAACCAAAACGAGATCCTGTCATCAAAATGCCGAGTCCGTCGTTTGAAGAACGGATGGACAAGCTAATAAGAGAAGCGGGTCAAAAGGTCCGGGATGACCATAACCGTGAAATGGCCATTTACGAGAAAGCCAGGACGCAGCGCCTCCTTCAGCAGGCCGCGGAGAGTGACAATGCTCCTCGTCGCCAACCCGTCATACAAAAGACCAGGCACAGAGACAAAAATAAACCAAAGAACGGAAAAAACGTTCGACAGCCGGCAAGGGGGTCTAAGAAGCCATGCGAGTAAGAGTCGAGCAGCCGGGATCCGTCCCTTATAAAGAAGATGGATCGAGAATATTCTTTTCCCCAAGACAAGACAAAGAAGATATTCGATCTTGTCATGAAACATCAGATGATGACACTCCCGGAGTCCAAGCATCCCGAGCAAGCAGACGAGGTCTCTCGCCCAGACTATTGCTCTTACCACCAAGCAATAGGGCATCCTCTCGAAGACTGCTTCACCTTCAAGAACTGGGTCGAAGATCAATATCAACAAGGCAGGTTCGCTCTATCAGCAGTTGGAGGGTAAGCCCACCACAGAAGCATGAACCGAAAGCGACGCGTATAGCAAGAGTAGAACCAGATCAACATCGATCTTGGAAACGATCTCGTACCTGTCACGCGATAACGCTGTCAAAAGAAGAGCCCGAGAATATGGATGACCTCCTCTGGTGCTTCGAAAACGATGATGGCGAGGTGATCTCAGAGTTTCCACCGGCGCCGAAAGAGCTGGAAGATGGGATACATACTACTGCAGATAACCTCAAGAAAATTGATTTGGGGACGGCAAGTGACCCGCGACCGACATTCTTCAGTAAGTTGTTATCTGAAGAAAGGGTGGCTACGCTAAAGGACGTGCTCATGCAGTATAAAGATTGTTTTGCATGGAACTATTCAGAGATGCCAGGACTCGATCCAGAGATTGCTATGCACAAATTGGCAATATCTCCGAACGTCAAGCCGATCAAACAAGCACCGAGAAGAATGCGGCTCGAGCTTGAGATGAGCATCAACGCCGAGGTCAAGAAGCTAATTGACGTCAGCTTCATCCAAGAGGTTCAGTATCCTAACTGGATCGTCAACATTGTTCCAGTAATGAAGAAAATTGGGACGGTGCGCATATGTGTGGACTTCCGGGATCTCAACAAAGCTTGTCCAAACGACGACTTTCCAGTACCAGTCACTGAGCTGATGATAGATAACACATCCACTCACGAAGTTTTCTCCTTTATGGACAGCTCGTCAGGATACAATCAGATAAAGATGCATCCCGAGGACCAGAAGCATACCGCTTTCCGGACCCCTTTAGGCATATTCTACTACAAGGTGATGCCCTTCGGTCTAAAGAACGCCGGTGCTACCTATCAGAGGGCCATGACGAAAATCTTCGATGACCTCATACATGAAATCGTCGAATGTTATATCGACGACCTCGTAGTTAAAAGCAAATCATACGAGGAACATCTAGAGCATCTGAAGATCGTATTTCAACGCCTTCGGCAATACAATTTGAAGATGAACCCCCTCAAATGCGCATTTGGAGTTTCCTTGGGCAAGTTCCTAGGATTCTTCGAGGCATCGAGATAGACCCGTCGAAGATCAAGACGATCATGGAAATGCCTCCGCCAAGGACTCTCAAGCAACTGTGGTCTCTCCAAAGGAAGCTCGCGCATATCCGGCAATTTATATCCAATCTCTCAGGCAAGTGTCGTCCTTACAGTCGCTTGATGAAGAAGGGAACCCCGTTCGTCTGGGATCGCAAATGCCAAGGCGCACTGGACGAAATCAAGCAATACCTACAGAATCCTCCGGTGCTAACCACTCCAGTCAAGGGAAAATCCCTCATTCTGTATACAACTGCCCTCGAAGGTTCTTTAGATGCGCTGTGGGCACAAGAAAACGACCAAGGGAAAGAGAGAGCCCTCTACTACTTGAGTCAAGTTCTACTGGGGGCAGAAAACAATTACTCCCCCATTGAAAAACACTGCCTAGTGTTGATCTTCGCAATAACGAAGCTCAGACACTATGCGTTGGCACATGAGTTCCATCTCATATCAAAGGTGGATCCTCTCAAATATTTGATGTCAAATGCTATATTGACAAGGCGGCTCACTAAATGGGCCATACTCTTGATGGAGTTCTTGATAACTTATCGGCCTCTTAAGGCAGTGAAAGGCCAGGCCATCGCCGACTTCCTCGCTGAGCATCCGATACATGCCGACTCCCCCCGAACTGCGAATTATCAGACGAACACGCGTTTGACACGAGCGACGGAGAGAGTAGAGAAAATGATACCCGATGGAAACTCTATTTCGATGGGGCATCTTCCATAAAGAAGCGCAAACAAAGCACCCCTATAATCAAATCAGGGGTAGGCCTCATCTTCGTGACTCCACAAGAAGGGATAATGTGTTTTGCCTTCTCCTTAACAGAGCCGAAAACGAACAATAAAGCCGAATACGAAGCCTTGATAGCAGGTCTTGAGATCGCCATCGACATGGGAATTGAGAACCTCCTCATATACGGAGACTCCCAGCTGGTCGTTAGTCAAGTAAATGGCGACTATCAAACGTGCAAGCCAGAGTTAGTGAAATACGGCGAGAGAGTGCAGCAAATGCTGACTCAAATCCCTGCCTATGCCCTGGAGAGCATACGGCGTGCAGAAAATAGCAAGGCGGATGCATTAGCCAAGGTCGCTAAAGAACTGGCTAACGAAAACCTCGATGACGTGAGGATCGTTGTGCAAAGCCGTCAGGTTCTTGCACCGGCAGAAATATCTCCGGAGTCGTCCGAAGAAAAGAGAGCAATCGAGCAAATGGCTCTGCAAATAAAAGACCAGGAAAAGGCTGAGGATTGGAGAGAAGTCTTTATAGACTACTTCAAATCCCGTCGAACACATGAAGATGCGTCCTCAAGACATCAGCTTATGAAACGAGCTCTGTCTTTCGCCTTCGTCAATGATACTCTGTATAAGAGATCGTTTGACTCTTTATGGCTAAGATACCTGGGACCGGAAGAAACAAAAAGAGTCGTCCAAGAAACTCACGACGGACTTTGCGGTTCTCACCAAGCCGGCCCAAAGATGAAGCTGAAGATTAAAATGATAGGCTACTATTGGCCCACGATGATCCAGCACTTCCTCGAATACGCGAAGTAGTGCCACTCGTGCCAGATTCACGGGGACTTTATCCATCAACATCCAAATCCACTGCACCCAACGGTGGCTAGCTGGCCGTTTGAAATGTGGGGAACTGACATAATCGGCCCCATCGAACCAGCATCGTCCAGAGGACATCGATTCATTTTGGCGACAACTGATTATTTCTCCAAGTGGGCAGAAGCAATACCGCTGAGGGAAGTGAAGACGGAGAATATCCTCCATTTCTTCAATACGCACGTCATTTATCGGTTTGGAACTCCGCGACGGATCATCTCCGAGAACGGGTCGGCCTACAGAAGCCACAAGATCAGCCGCTTCGCACAACAGCATAACATAGACTGGAGATACTCTTCAGTCTATAATCCTCGAGCTAACAGTCTAGCCGAGGCTTTCAACAAGACATTGACGAAAATCGTGAAAGAAACGGTGTCTCGAAATAAGGACTGGCACGAGAGACTGCATGAAGCTCTTTGGGCGTATCGAACTACGTTCAAAACAGCCACAAACACAACGCCGTATGCATTGGTATTCGGCGCAGAAGCGGTACTCCCCCTTGAGATAGAGTTACCCTCTCTACGAGTGGCAGTTCACTACGAGCTAACGGACGAAGAAAATGCTCACCTTCGGCTTGAGGAGCTCGATGCCCTTGATGAAACCCGGCTCATAGCGCAACAAAATCTGGAGGTTTATAAAGCAAAGATGACGCGCTCATATGAGAAATTGACTAGGCCGAGAACATTCCGCCAAGGCGAACTCGTGCTAGTGGTTAAAAGACCTATGATCCCTAATCGTGCCAAACGGGGGAAATTCGAGCCGAACTATGAAGGCCCGTATATTATAGACAAAGTTTACCAGGGTGGAGCCTACCTACTCCTGGACATGCATGGTGAAAGACCTTTCAGGCCAATAAACGGTCGCTTCCTAAAAAAATACTACGCCTAATGAGTCATGGCCTAGGTCAATGATAGATGACGACGCCTATGTCCGCTCGCTATCTTCCTAAGCCCAAACTCTATAAGTAGTAGCCGGCTTACGGACCGAAACGTCCTTAAACTAACAATGGACCGCTATGTCCTAAAACTGGCGACGGACCGAAACGTCCTTAAACTAACGATGGACCACTATGTCCTAAAACTGGCTGTTGACCGAGACGTCAATAAACTACTGTGGACTGCAGCATCCCAAGGCTGACACAAAAAAATAATAATAATAAAAACGGTATGTCCATAAGCAAAAGTGGGCCCGGATGAAAACCCGAAAGGGCTCCGTGAGTAAAAACAGCAGGGCTACTGGCGAGTTTTGTGAAAACCCGAAAGGGCGCAATCTCGTTAAAAGGCGCTTGCAAAGTCCTCTCGACCCTGTAAGGAGAAACCACCTGCGTGAGATCCTTACGACTCACAAAGGACTAACACACTTAGGGATCCTCATGATTCCTAAGAAGAAATTACACTTACGAGATCCTCACGACTCGTAAGGAGAACCCTCCTTTGAGACCCTCACGGCTCATAGGATTCAAAAGCCTTAAGCTACAGGGATCTGAACCTGTTCTTAAGCCATCATAACCTCCAATGCTGCCCTACAAGTGGTTCAGTATTGACCTTTGTATACAATTCACGGGAGCGAATAAACATTTCCCTAACAAAGTCCCATCCGGGACTAGGGATATGTTTACACGGTGAACAGCCCTTGTAAATCTTCTCGACTTATAAAGAGAAAGCACTCTTGTAAAATCCTTACGACTTATAAGAGACCATACGCTTAGGAATCCTCACGATTCTTAAGGAGAAAACGCGCATACGAGATCCTCACGACTCGTAGGGAGAAATACCTTTATGAGACCCTTACGACTCATGAAGTCAAAAGCCTTAGTCGACAGGATCCTAACCCTGTCTACCAAGTCACCTTTATTCGACATCGACGAAGGCAAATGATGATTCGCTCCTGGCAATATCGCAGTTGTAGCGACGGTGATGCCGAAATCGGTGTCAAATCCCAAAATTGACGGCGAAAAAACCAGCGAGCCACAAATGCATACGAAATAGCCGAAATGATGGGGCAACTTGCAAACAAAATCAGCAAGTAAAAATGTATGCATGCAAAATAGCCGAAATGATTGGACAACTCGAAATAAAAAGCAGCGAGTAAAAATAAAACAAATAGCCGAAATGATTGGACACCGCGAAAAATAGCCGAAATGATTGAGGAATCGCGACCTTCGCGATATAAAAGCTGAAATGATAGAACATTGCGGGAAGAAAAATATATAAAATGAAACCTTTTGCCCTACAGGTGATATCACATCAATCCCTGTATACAATCCAGGGGCGCAAACAAAGAAGGAATCACACCTTCCCTCCTCAGGCTCCATCAGAAGAAGAAGCCAAATCTCAACAGTTCACAGACAACCTGGAGATCATCTCAACATTCGTCTCATTACAACAGACGCACCATCAAGCAAAGCGGAACCGCGGCAATTCCCAGTTCCATTTCTCGGCGGTGCACAGATGACCGAGAGACAAACCCCGACTCTGTGAAATGCGGACAAAGTCAACCCTTCCTGGTCACGTGGAACACGGCCTATGTCAATCCTGACCCCGTGGAAAACGTCCAGAGCGGAGCCTGGTCCTTGCAGAACACGGCTATGTCAATCAGACCCCGTGGGAAGCATCCAGAGCAAATTCCCGGTCACGTGGAACACGGCCTATGTCAATCCTGACCCCGTGGGAAACGTCCAGAGCGGAGCCTGGTCCTCGCAGAACACGGCTATGTCAATCAGACCCCGTGGGAAGCATCCAAAGCAAATTCCCGGTCACATAGAACACGGCCTATGTCGATCTTGACCCCGTGGGAAACGTCCAGAGCGGGGCCTGGTCCTCGCAAAACACGGCTATGTCAATCAGACCCCGTGGGAAGCATCCAGAGCAAATTCCCGGTCATGTGGAACACGGCCTATGTCGATCCTGACCCCGTGGGAAATGTCCAGAGCAACCCCTGACTCCGTGAAATTCAGATAATGTCAACCTCGTCCATCACTTACAGGTCCTCACGACTTGTAAGGGAGAAAATTCTTTTATGAGATCCTTACGACTCTCAGAAGAAACGCACTTAGGAATCCTCACGATTCCTAAGGAGAAATTACACCTACAGGATCCTCTCGACCTGTAGGGAGAAAATTCTTTATGAGACCCTCACGGCTCATAAAGTTGAAAAGTCTTAGGAAGCAGATCTTAACCCTGAATCCTAAGTCATCGCTGTCCTACAGAGAAATCAAAATAGATTATCCACAGAATGCACTTACTAAAAGGGACACACCATCATGAAGCAAAATATGTCTTTTATTCATGAATAAAAATGAATACAAAGTACAATTTATGAAAGAATAAAAATATATACTCTCATTCAGGAGTATGTACAAAAGAAGAATAAATATATATATATATATGCAATTCTTCAGGCCGGCGGATGATTTAGTAGATTTGCCAGTTCATCCCTTTTCTGCTGGGCCTCGGCTTCATGATTCATTATCGTCAAAAGACGGGCCTCCGCTTGAGCCTGTTGGGCCTGGTATGAGGTGAGCCGGCTTTCAAGCTCTTTTTCAGTAACTTTATGGGCTTCGACCATTTCACGAGCAAAAATGACGGCCTTATCAATGGCTACCACCTCCTTGATAGCCTCTTGAAGCACCCGCCAAAGTTCATATGCCCTAGTGGTCTTGGCCGTAAGATTGGCTTGAAGCTCCCTCGGCGTTTTGGAAGCCAGCTCCCTCTCCGAAAATTTACGACTGAACCTCTTCTCGCATGATGTCATGTTCGCAGCGCACCGCTCAATCAGCCCCCGTAAGCTCGCCTTCGCGGCCACAACCTCTAAAGGAAGGCGTGTACATTCAAGAATATGCAAGCAAGCCTCCACCTGCCGACAAAACTTAACCCAGACTTGCACCAATGTTTCACTATGGTAAGTGGCAAGAAAGGGAAGAGAGCCGTTGGCTTCAGCGGCAAACGCTTCGACCGTGATCAGACTGCCAGCACGAAGGTCTTCAATCAGGGCTGATAGGGAGTGAAGGCTTAGCTTTAGCATCCGTTCCGAAGCACGTAGAGCATAGGGGCCGGGTGGCTTGACGATGCGAGATTCTAGCGTGGTAAAAACTAGCAAAACTGTTAAGATTTATAAACAGTCAGCGAGACATGTAAGTAAAGAGCAAATGGAACAACGTTGAGACTTTACTTACCCACAGTCATGCAAGAGGGGTCTGAAGGCTCCCCAGGCCCGTCAAGAATCTCAACCTCGTCATCAGCTTCTAGAACTGTAGAAAACATCAATGTCATTATATAAAATAATAATGCCGTAGGGAGAAGGCAAACTATACTAACCTTACCCGGAAGAAAGGACGATGCGTTGAGGAGATATCGCCTGCGGAGCGGCCATCTCCAACAGGCGCTGAAAAGACTTCCTGGGAGACAGATCGGCAATAGACGCCGCCAATCCGCGCAATTCTGAAAAGACAGAAAGGTTTAGATAATGGAGAGATTATTAATAAAAAAATATAGAAGGCTACCTTCGATACTTCTCCCATTCTGGACTGGAGGGATAGCAGCTTCGGCGACCTCCTCCATGCCCCCAGGCACGTCATCGGGGACGGGGGCTGGTATAATAACTTCCGATCGAGGAGCAGGGACCGCCACTGCAGGCTCCAGCGGAAGGACGATAGCCTCGACTACTTGTTCCCTAATCTCCGGGCCATCCCCAGAAAGATCCATTGAATCGGCGACCAGCGAAGAGACCTCTTCCGGGGGAGCAAGCACTTGGAGAGCGGGAATCACCGAGGAAAGCTCCATCGCAGGAGCAACAGTTACATCGACCCCCTCCATATTAGTGTCTCATTGGGGATATTTGCGAAGTCCGCAGTCAAAGCGCAACTCAAACTCAGATCCTCCGCCATTGCCGAAATCCCTGCAAAGTTTTCACGAAGATAAGGATATATATATGAGCAGTACAAAATATTACAAAGAGATATGTGAGCATACCGATGCGCAAAGGAGCTTCTAGTATGGCTTGTAAAAGACGACGCTCCTTCCTGAGGAGGTATGCTCGCCGAGGTTCGAGAGTAGACTCGTGGCCACCGGTCCACAATGAAAGTGCATCTACGGCGTCGGCCGAAACAGCCTGCTTAAGGGATCTTTCGCCCCCTTCTTCCAAAGGACCTATAAATATCCGCCGTATCGACAGAGGGTCTTCATAAAAGATAACGGCAGGATAAGGCCTCTTCGGGATCCTTACATTTTCGGATTCATCTTGTGAGGGTCTTATAGCCTCAGCCAATTGTGCGGCTTCCTCGGCAGATGAACCCGGAAAAAGTAAACCATCATCCGATTCTTGCATGGCTAGTGGTTCATCTTGAAGAATAGGCTCGGAATCCACTGTTAGTTGTATGTATGCCCTAGAGGCCAGTATTGTACAGATGATGTATATTATATTGGATGCTTGGACATATATAGAGAGGACTTTCTTGCTCGATATGATAGTATGCTATCTGGTTGCACTTTACTTTAACATGTATACTTGTCTCTTTATACTGTCTTATAGTTACATGTTGGTAAAGCCCTTAGGATGTGTACTGGACTACCTGGACTATGATGCGGATCATACTAGTGGGGACATGGTAGTCCATAAGTACATCCTTTAAGGTCCCTAGTCGTAGGTGTATCGAGACGGGGCATCGATATACCAGTGTAGACTAGCGTATACGCTTCTCGACCCATGAGATGGGCGATGGATGATCCCATATCCATCGGTGTTTGACATCAGAGATGGTATACGGGTGCTCAGTGGAGACTGGGTACACTGGACGGACTCGCCGAGAACTCCCAGATGGTATTATACCTCACGTCAGATGGCAGTTCTCTGGTGACACTTGTGCAGGTTAGTCTATAGACCCGAGATCGTCATAGAGTCTTGTGTGATTCCCACTGTGCTTTGATTTCCACCTTACCACGTCCATGAGGGCGTGCAAAACGGTGGTTTTTGGGTACAGTCCTGAGTCACATGGAGGCAATGAGCGATAGGAGGGGTTTCGTCTCTCCCGGTATTGGGGGTTGATGTTGCGCTGTGCTCGATTGGCAGTAACAGGAAAGTCCCTGGCCAGGGCTGATTTAGAGATTTACTCGTAAGTGTTACCAGTAGTTTCTCGACCCGTTATGAGCCTCACATCGGCACGACTTATCGGTTATTGGGGTCTGACGTTTACCACCCCTAGACTTGATATGCGACATATCAGACGAGGAGGCCGGACTGTATGGGAAGTGTTACCGGCAGGCTTTTTACAGGAGTTGGAGCGGGCTTGCTTTCTGATCTTCTGATCGCTCAATACCCGGGTAGCCGTTACGTCCAGCTAGTACCGCTGACGGCTTGTGGGTGCGTGATGTGATCATCACCTACTGCCGTCGTATTGACGAGTCTTTAGAGTCCTATATAAAGGTTTTACTGGCTCAGGCAAAACGAAATAGGAGCGCATATGTGATATGTGCGGGACCGAGAATAATGTGTATGTGATACCATATTATATTCTCGCGACTTTTTCTATCAGTCGGTTATATATGATATAGCCGGGTTATCGAATCAAGTGTTGATTTGATAAGTCGATACAATGGATGTTAGCCGGTTATATGAGATATGACCGGATTATTAAGTCAAGTGTTGATTTAATAATTAAGTGTATAATTGTATATCAGATATACTAATTTACATTTACTAACACTTGTTCACTTTAGGGTTTTTCTCATATGCACACTTGAATATATATATATATATATATATAATATGTGTGTGTGTGTGTGTGTGTGTGTGAAAGAGAGATATATATTAAAAGTGTTTTCTTTTGTATCATGGTTGATGATACACTAAACATGGGTGTGTAAGACATACACCATACTATACAAAATGGTGGTTAATATTTATTTAAGGTAATTACAAATTAGTGGTGCTTAGGTCATAAGCATGAAGCTTGTAGAAGCTTGTGGATGCTTTGACAAAGTCCACTAAATTTGTTTTACTTTAGATTTTTATTAACCTAACCATTTTCAATTAGCTATGGTTATGGCTCTACAAGAGTTAGTATATGATACTCACTCACCATGGTTAGACTACTCACTTGATCATTATCCTCATTCTTTTCTTTTGTTCATCTTCTTCTTCATTTAAGCAAAAGAAAAAGTTTGCTAGGGTTTTGAAAATAGAGTGAAACTTTGTAAGAAATAAAATTCTAAAGAGAACCCACTTCCTATTTCTCCATCCTCTACTAGACTAGCACTTTAGTTTAGGGTGTTTACTTCACTAATTCTCTAGTTAGTGAAGTAGGAGCTTGAGTCGGAATTCCCTCGACGTAGATCATCTTCGGCCTCGGAGACTTCAAGCAAGGTCGCATCTTTCGCCTCGTGAAGCCATGCAAGAGCCCGGGAGAACCATGATCGCAGCGAAGGGACTACGACAAGGAGCCTTAGAAGTGAAGGACCGATCTACAAAGGTTGTATTTCGTATTCCCTTTAGAGTAAAGTTGTTAACTTGCCATTTGTGTCGCCTAAACTCTAGCATACGATCTTGCTTAGGGTTGTTCGGCACATAAAAATTTAATTTTGGTATGGTCGATGCCTTGTAGAGCCTTATTAGTGTGCCTAGTAACCCTACATCCACTAAAGAATCAAGCAGATTGGTGACCGTCTTCCTCCGCCTCTTGGGCCCAGAACTAACCGCCGAAGACGATCGCTTCCTTCCCCTTTGGTGCTTTGGTACGGCGCTGACCCACTTCGCCTTCAATGTCCTCGCTCGGCGGTGCTACCGATGACGACACGGCCATTGCTGACGCCGCAGCTGATGACACTGCTACTGGCGCCCTATTGGCCCTTAATTGAGCTCTAGTACGCAGTGGCATACCAGCTGTGAGAGTTAAATCCACTTCCGCCGCCTCCGGAATAAGCACGACGCTAGTATCTCTCAAGGGACGACGAACCGCTGCACGCGGTCGCGGCAGAACTCCTGTGGCTTGGATCGGAGTGGGAGCCCTATACCCGAGGAGCACCCTCCTCTCCTCGGCAATAATTGGACTGACTCAGTGGAGGTACCAGCCCGTGAAAGACCCCACGCATCGAGGAATATGATCAGCTTCAGGAATTACAAAGCGAAAGCCGGTATTCAGCCGCATGAAGTGATGAGCGGCGTCACGAATAACTTCTGACGACGGGCTGGGCTTCAATATAAATGCCTCAAAGGGGACGCCCTGGTCATATCCGAGTTGCCGAGCAAAGCGGTGTAGGTTGTACCGCATAAAAAGGGTCGCACCGTTCTGACGAAATACCAGATAACCTGGTCTGATCGAATATATGTGCATGGCTTCCCGGGGCTTCAGAGAAGGTACTCCCTCTTTCGACGAGTCGCAGAGCTGTTGAATCGGTCCTGAGGGAGCAGAGAGGACTCGATCGTTGAATACCATCCCACCCGTATTGGTATAGGGATTAATCAGCACACGAATAGCTCCGAACTGAGTCGGGTCAGGGGCAGAAGCGTCCACCAGCAGCATGAGTCGCGGAAAAATGTAAGCATCATAAAAGCTGGGTCTTTGGTGCGCAGCAAATGCCCCCAGCACATGCATCTCAATCCAGGACGTGAAGTAATGTGGAGAGAAATTTACCACATCTATGCCTGGGGTTGAGGTATTAGCCGCAGCGCTTAGCCCATGATACAGATGCGCCAGCCCCGCAATACCCACAGCTAGTCGCGTCCCCTCGGCAATGCGATGAGCGGGGTAAATAACTGAGGCTCTCATGAAACGACGGTGCATGGGAATGGCGAACCAACTAAGCCAAACGCTGATGAAGCCCACGAAGAAAGTCTCCTCATCCATACCAAGAGCTGCGATCGACTCGAAAGACACGGCCGACATGATGGGAATGTAGAACTGCGGCAAGTCCTCTTCTTTAGCCGGCCGCTTATTTAAACCAAACCCTAAGGGGTCGTTAATGTTTGCGAACTTCGGAGCCGTCTTTGATAGAACGTCTTCGCGAAGGAAGCAGGCGATAAAGCTTTTGAAAGTGACGCCCTGCTCCTCTAACTCTGTGAATAGCTTCTCAAAAATGCTCAGAGTCTTGATCAAACTTGAGCGCTTGTGGCGGACGGCATTCTCGGTCGACAGACCGTCAAGCATGGCAGGCTCGGTTTCAAAGACATACTCATCAGGAGGCAGTAGTTCTTCATAGAGTGTCCCCCTGACCGGCAACCCTGAAATTTCGCGAAACTCTTCCAGAGAAATTAAAACTTCGCGATCCCCTAAAAAGAAGGTGTTGGTGGGAAAATTCCATTGGTTTAAGAAGGCTTTAACCCACTAGACATGGGGAGACTGATAGTGGAAAGAGACGCATATACCGCCTGATAAAGTCCGACCCTCTGCAGTTGCGCGCGATAGGCGGACAGGATATAACGGGCGCAGAGAAGGTAGCCCGTGGGATGTCGAAGGGTAAGCCCTATCTTGTAAATCTGTCCTCATGGCTGGGCTTCGCCTTGGCAAATGCGGCGCCCTAAAATGTCTATAGCCGGCACAGGATGGTTCGTGTCGATGGCTCAAGCCATCGCATAGGGGTCCAATTCAGCATCTCCACAGCAAAGGCGGTCCGTGGATGATCCATCGGCAGAAATGGATAGGTAGGCTCTGTCGGTATCTCGCAAAGAAAACTGCGGCGACCGCGGATGATATGACCGTACCAGGTCCCCCATAAAAGTAAATTGGTGTAATCAGGGTCGTGAGCTCTAATCATCGCCATCACCTCCTTGTCAAACGGTGACTGAGGAAAGGCAGCCTCCGAACGGGTGAAAGGGAAGTATGGAACAGAAGTCATTGTGCCTGAAATAAAGGAGGGAGAAACTGTTAAGTGAAACCAACACGTATATATATTCATAAATGTATATATATAAAAAGACAGTGGAAGAAGACGACAGGGACTTATTTTATAGGACCATTGGTTACAAAACACATGGCCCCACAAAATCAAGATGGCGGCTCATTAATAATGAGGCCAAGCAATCATTATGAGAATAAAGGGAAGATTCTCAATGAATTCAAATGACTCTACACATTCCCCCAAAGGGAAACCCATCTTGGACTCTACGAAAATCAAGTAGAATCTCTACTGTAATTTTTTCTGTAAGAACTCAGGAGGAAAAATCCCAAGAAGTTTTCTTTAAAAGAATTAAGCTCTTTAAAGGAATTAAATTTCTTTTGAACAGGGGAATTAAATTCCCAGAAAACATTTTCAGAGATGAAAGACCCTTTGGAATGGAATTAAATTCCAGTAAAAGGTCAAGTATTGCCATCGATCTCTGAGATCAAAAGAGCCCTAACAAAAGGGATTCATTATTTAAAGATTGAGCACTTTTCTTTTTAAAGAACTGGGAAAAAATGGGTTCTTGTTAAAGGGAAAAACCCTTGGTGTGGATTTAAAATCCAAATTTCTACAAGGAGTTCCTCAGCCGTTCAAGATTCTTATATGAAAAAAGGAAATCTTTGTTGACAGAGTTAAACTCTGAAAATTTTTGAATCAGAGAACTAAGCTCTGGGAAAGAGAATTAAATTCTCAGAGGAAAAACAAGCAAGGAAGAAGATGGAAAAAGTGGAGACGCTTCTAAAGGGACTCCTGCATTTATAGGATATGATGGGGAACGGTTCATCTCCTATGTTCCCTAGACAGATCCAACAGTCACAAAGGAGACAGTGTTGCACTCACGTGCAAACACGTGAGAACAACGCTGTAGGTGCATTTGTTCCTGTAGGGTTGCTAGGCACGCTCACATAGGTCTATAAGGCATCACCCATGCCCGATTAGAATTTTAGCCGTGCCGAAAAACCCAAATCCGGATCTTTAAACTAGAGTTTATGCGAAAACAAGCATGTTAAACACTTTAACACTAAATGAGAGGGATTACAACCTTTGTAAATCCGGTCCTTCACTTCTTAAGCTCCGTGTTGAGATCCCTTCGCTGCGATCATCGTGTTCCGGACTCTCGAGAGGCTCCACGAAGAGAAAGATGCAGTCTTGCTTCCGATCTTCGATAACATAGATGATCTACCTTGAAGTTTTATTAACAAAAGCTAACACTCACTAAATGAAGTGAACACCCTCATCTAAATGGCAAGGATTGATGAGGATGATGAAGTAGGATTTTTGCTCTCATTTATAATATTTTTCTCACACAATTTCATCACTTGAAAAAAGCTAAAAAGCTTTTTCCATGAAAGCAAGAAGAAGAAAATGAATAATAATAGAATTAGAATCCTTTTGTGATGAATAATGAAAAGATAAATATGATGAATAATGCAACCATGGTCAACTAAACCCATATAGAGAATTAACTAGAGCTAGGGTTTGGGTTGGGTTAAAAGTGAGTCACTTGAAAATATCAAGCATAATATCTTTTTCAAGACAAAAGAAAAGCTTCTAGAATCTACTAGAACTCTTAACCCTAATCCAAACCCTAATCATGTTTAAACTCCACTAAACATGTTGCATTAGTAATCATATCATGTTACAATATTATATATCACATATATAATATTTATTGTAACAAAATAAAATAATACATTTAACATATATCGCATATATATCAATGTATTACTCGAGTGAGAAAAAGAATCTTTTAGTGAGCTAATATTAGTTAATGTAATTTAATATATCATATATATTATTATACATTAAATTATCGAATCAACACTTGATCCGACAATCCGGCTATATCGCATATAACCGACTAATACGATGACCCGGCTATATCACATATACCCGGCCGATATCTCATATCGCGAGAATCCAATACGGTATCACATACCGCATTATCCTCGGTCCCGCACATATCACATATGTGCTCCTACTCCGTTTTGCCTGAGCCAAGAAACCTCTGTGTAAGACTCTAAAGAATCGTCAATACGCCAGCAGTAGGTGATGATCATATCAAACACCCACAAGCTGCAAGCGATCAGCTAAACGTAACAGCCACCCAGGTATTGAGCGCTCAGAAGATCAACAAGCAAGCCTGTACATTCTCCTGTGAATCCAATCAGTAACACTCCCGTACAGTCCTGTCTCGTCGTCTGATATGTCGCATATCTCGCCTAGGGGTGGTAAACGTCAGACCCCAGTAGCTTGATAAGTCGTGTCGATATGAGGTCTATAACAGTTTGAGAAACTACTGATAACACTTACCAGTAAATCTCAGCAACCCTGGCCAGGGATTTCCAGATATAGCCAATCGAACACAGCACAACATCAACTCCCTATACCGGGAGAGACGAATCTCCTCCTATCGCTCATTGCCTCCATGTGATTCGGGACTGGTACCCAAAAGCCACCTTTTTGCATGCCCTCTTGGACGTGGTATGATAGAAATCAAAGCACAGTGGGAATCAAACAAGACTATATGACGATCTCGGGTCAACAGACTACTCTGTACCAGTGTCACCGGAGAACTGCCATCTGACGTGAGGTATAATACCATCTGGGAGTTCTCGGCGAGTCCGTCCAGTGTACCCAGTCTCTACTGAGCACCCGTACACCATCCTTGATGTCAAACACCGATGGATATGGGATCATCCATCGCCCATCATATGGGTCAAGATGCGTATACGCTAGTCTACTCTGGTGTATCGATGCCCTGTCTCGATACACCCTCGACTAGGAACAGTTATAGGATGTACTCGTCGACTACCGTGGCCCCACTAGTATGATCTCATCATAGTCCCAGTAGTCGAGTACATATCCTAAGGGCTTTATCAACATGTAACATAGAGAAAATCAGAGTACATGTTAAGATAAAGAACAACCAGATAGCGTACTATCATGTCGAGCAAGAAAGTCCTCCCTATATATGTCCAAGCATCCATTACAATATACATCGTATGTACAGTAATGGCCTCTAGAGCATACATATAACTAACAGTTCCCTGATAAAATATCACGAAAAACCCCAATGGGGTATCACGTGCCCACACGTGACCAAGGATCACGTGCTGAATCGTGATAGGTTCCTGTGATCTCTACTTTATAGAATTAAATTCTAGTCAAACAAAAATATAACAAAACAGCAAGGAAAAACCTCAATGAGGCGTCACGTGCTCACACGTGACCAAGGATGACACGTGATGATTCCTCAGCTCCCTAAAAACAGAATTAAATTTTAGTCACGTGTCAATACGTGATGGGCTCCTAAGCTCTTTAATCAATAGAATTAAATTCTATTTAATAATAAAATAATGGGATCACGTGCCAACACGTGATAGACTTTTAAAAGCCTTCTGAACTAATAGAATTAAATTCTAATTAAAGGAAATCAAAGACCCTAACTGGGAAAATATTTCTTTAAATCTTTCCAAACAAAAAAGATGGTGCTCTGTAAAATAGAGCACCGTTGGATTAAAAATCCAATTGTGATTAAAATTCACCAATTTATGAAAAGATTTTATATAAGGAAAGATTTCCCTGAAATTCACCAAGAATAACAAACAGAATATCTCCTAGATTAAAAATCCAATGGTGAATAAAATTCACTGAGTTATCTAAAAGATCATGTTAGTTACAAAAACAACCAAAATCTTTCAATGAAATATTCACTAAACAAATTGATTCTTTTCTTTCTCCTATAAATAGGAGCCAAGAAGAGAAGAGAAAGGATCTTTGGAATTTTAATTTTCTGGAGAAAAAACAACAGAGAGAAAAGATAGGAGAATTTAATTCTCAAGAGAGAAAAGAAGTTCGTTTCAGAGAAAAGAAACCGTAGGTGAGAAAGGGGAAAGAGATCTAAGCTCCATAAAATAAAAGAGAATTTAATTCTCAAGTTTAAGAGTTTAACTCTTCTGAATAAGAACTTAGTTCTTCCTTTGGTTGAAAATCTGCAGAAGCAGATCTCCCCACAAGTTGAGAATTTAATTCTCATCGGAGAGATTCTGCCATGCAGATCCAAGACCTAGAGGAAGAATTTGAGTTTAAGAAATTTAATTCCCCCTGCATGAGAATTTAATTCTCCCCAAATTCATAAGAATTTAATTCCTCTAAATGAAATTAGGGTTTAACCCTACATAAGAATTTAATTCTTCCACATACATAGGAATTTAATTCCTCTAAAACAGAATTAGGGTTTAACCCTACAGAGAATTTAATTCTTAAAACAAGAGACTTAAAGCTCTCCATGCACGTAAAGAACTTGGTCACGTGCCCCCATTCTGAATGAGCAGAAAAGAAAGAACAAAACTAGGTCACGTGTTCCCACGTGACCCTTAAACAGACTCCCCAAAATGAGAAGAAAAAATCTTGGAGGCAATGCCTCACGTGCTCACACGTGACCCTCATAAATGAAGAGAACAAAGCCAAAGGCGGTACTGATTTTGGGCGCCCTCACGTGTCCCCACGTGACCCCTTAATAAACACTTTAATAATCAATACATGGATACCCATCACGTGCTACCACGTGATGGCCTGAAGACTAAAAGTGTTTTAACACTTATTTGAATATTCTGATAACAAAATAAAGGAGGTTTGGCCCAATTCTCAGGCGCCTCACGTGGCCCCACGTGACCATCCCACTTTTAGTGTTTAACACTATTTTGAGCATTTTGTCCCCAATGTTTAACACTGTTTTAAAGCGCATCACGTGGGAACACGTGATCGCCAAATATATGTTAGTGTTTAACACTATTCTCAAACCAGTCTTAGCCCAAATTGGCTAAGTCTTTCTGAGACAAGATCTCTTCTTTGATTGAACCCCAACTACATTCTTCCAAACTTGATCATTTTATGTGACATCCAAAATAAAATCTCAGAGCCATGATGAATGGTCAGTGCCCAGACAAAGACAAAATGTTGTCAGAGTCCCAAGCCCTGTTTAGCAATGCTAAATAATGGGGGGCTGAACCCAGACAAATGTTCAGTAGTCCAATAAAGGGCCAACATTTCAAACTTAATTGGACTTAGCCCAAATTGGCCATAAGTCATCAATTCAGATTTAACTGAACCAATGTGCTCATAATCTAATTAATTGATCTTAGTTCCAAATTGAACTACAGATCTCCCAATCAACTTTGGTTCAAGGGTACATCTCTGAACTCCTCTGATATTTGTCGTTGTAATTCTTCAACGTCTTCAGAGAGGTGACGGGTCCCGACAACCATACATTTCATAGACCATGACGTCTTTAAACTGGACTGTGGGGTCCCTTTAAACCCACGGACTATGATGTCCTTAACTTCGGACTGTGGGGTCCCTTTAAACCCATGGACCGTATCGTCCTTAAACTAACTATTGACCGCAATGTCCCTAAACTAAACAACAGAGCCCAAATGCTCCCTTGTTGGATCTAAACGATCCCGTTAAGATGATCTTAGTCTAAAACTTATACTAACGTATCCCGTTTAAGTTGATCTTTAGTTTCAAATGAGACTAACGTATCCTTAAACCCAACCCCAAAACCCAAATCTAAGAAAATACGGATTGGACTAATCCACGCCCTACGGGTGACAACATAAATTAGTCTCCGTATACAATCCACGGACAACCAAAAACAAAACAAACATCCACGACACGAAATGACCATCTGGAGAAGAAGAAAGTGGTTACCGCGATGCGGTAGCGTAATTAACGGCAGGGGCTTGCGCCTGGAGGGAAGAGCGCCCCCACAATCAAAAACCCCTCAACGAGGGGGAATCTGACGAAGTCTGCTATATCGGCCACATCCGTTTAACCTTCGATACATGGTGCCATAAGTCAACTTGGCATCTTCGGAGAGGTGGACGGATAGCACCAATTAGTATATGCCCCGAAATTCAGGCAAGATGGACCTACGCGGTCGCGTCTCCGTGTTTCGGCGGGGAACAGATACAAACGAAGATTACAAGGATTCCCGTGCCGCCCAAACGAAGAAAGTACATGATGATGCATCTTCTTCGAATATGTTCATTACCGAGAACTGGTTCTTAGTTTCCTTTACGTCCTGGGTATGAGATACCGGATCAGGATCCCACATATATAATCTGTTGCATGGGTTACAGACAGATAGAGAACTGAGAAAGGGTGATAAGTTTTAAGAGTTAGAAACGGTGCAATTGTTGCAGCCAAGTATGTTGGCAGTTATCACCCTATATTACCAAATACATTGATTCTGAACGAATGTTGTTAAATACCGAATCCGATATACAACATCATATTAGTCTCTTTATTTAGTAAAGAAGGATATAATTTTGTATTGTTGGATAATGTTTTGAACATTTCCTATATCAAAAGTTGATCGGTTCAGGCACGTTATCTAAAAGCATATACATTCTAAATCAAACCACGGTTCTTAACGTACAGAACACACAAAAGAGGAAGAGTTCATAAATGAACGAATCCTTCTTGAGGCATTGTAGACTAGGTCATATCAATACGACCCGACTAGCTAAGTTACATTAAGATGCATATTTAAATCAGTTTGAACTTACATCTTGTGAAACTTACCAGTCATGTCACAAAGATAAAATGACCATAGCTCCGTTTATTCGAAACAAAGAAAGAGTTAGTGAACTCTTGGGATTGATACATGATGATGTATGTAGGTCCCCTGTCTACACATGCCAGGACTGGTTCTTTGTACTTCATTACATTCACTGATGATCTCTCAAGATTCACACATGTGTTCCTGTTGAAACCCAAGTCTGAACCTTTTGAGATATTCAAAGAATATAAGTCAGAAGTAGAGAACCAAAACGAGTAAAAGTATTATGTCTTTTGATGTGATCAGTGAGGAGAATACTTGAGCACGGAATTCCTGAACTATTCTAAAGGAGAATGAGATTCTCTCTCAGCATTACTCCTCCGCATACACCACAGCACGTTGGTATATCGGGACGGAGCAATCGCACCCTTTGTGATATGGTGTGCTCTATGATGAGTACTACTGAATTGCCTATTTCCGTTTGGGGGCTATGCACTTGAGAAGCTGCATACCTATTGAATAGGGTTCTAATAAAATCAAGTGCCTACCTCTCCATATGTGATATGGTATGGGAAGAGCCCATCTCTTAAGAATGTTAAAATTTGGGGTTGTCCGGCCTATGTCTAAAAGCAAAATCCGGACAAGCTCGAGGCAAGATCAGTTTTGTGGAAGTTTGTTGGATATCCCAAGCATTCGCAAGGGAATATCTTCTACTACACTGAGGAGTAAAAGGTGTTTTGTTTCTCAACATGCTACCTTTTGGAAAGGGAATTTCTTATGAAGAAATTAGTGGACATGAGGTAGAACTGGAAGGAGTTCCAGCTATACAAACTGCAGCTGATGATTTGGTAGAACAGGAGGATTCAATAGCTCCCGACGAACCTCAGCCTCTCCACCGATCTGGTAGGGTTCCTCACCCGTCTGAGAGATTCTTCGGTTTTCTCTATGACAGTGGGAGCGAGTATTGCATCATGAGATGATGACCCAACTACTTTCGAGCAGGCCATCAGGAGTGGTGACTCTATAAGGATGACTGGATGCTAAGCGATCTGAGATGGAATCCATATACGCCAACAAAGTATAGACTTTGGTTGCTTTATCTGAAGGGTTAAATCCCCATCAGGAGCAAGTATATCTTAAGATTACTTGGTGTACATAGAAAGGTTGAGACTTTCAAAGCTAAGACTTATTGCAAAAGGTTCTCGTCATCGACCAGGTGTGGATAATGATGAAACCTTTTCTAGTATCTATGCTTAAGTCCATCCGGATCCTATTTGCCATTACTATATACCATGACTACGATATCTGGCGGTTGAGTGTCATAACTGCTTTTCTAAATTGTGATTTAGAAGAAAACGTCTATAAGTACACAGCCAGAGGGCTTCGTAGACAGTGGGAGCAGCGGAAACGTGTACAAGTTACTTTATGGGTTAAAACAGGCATCGCGGAGTTGGAACATCTGTTTTGATGTGGTAGTCAAAGCGTTTGACTTCATCAAAATGGTAGATAAACCTTGTATATACAAAAAAGTAGTAGGGAGTATGGTGGTGATCCTCGTATTGTACGTGGATGACATACTCTTGATAGGAAAGGAGTTTCCTATGCTACACTCGGTCAATCTCCTCATATCACAAGGATTCTCCATATAGGATCAAGGTGATACCTCCTAAACCTCCTAAATCATGGGTTTTGGATCTATGAGATAGATCTAAATGGAAGTTAGGATTCTCACTAGGTGTAGTGAGATGGTATCAATCGATCCTGGAGAGAATCACTGGATAGCTTTCAGGGTGGTAAGGACGACTGAATGTCAGTCACAGGCATTGTCTTTACCCTCAGTGGAGGGACGGTATGTTGGAAGAGTTCCAAGCTAGATACCGTGGCAACCTAGACGATAAAGGCTGGATACATTGCTACCAAGGATGCTACCAAAGAGGTAGTCTGAATGTATACAAGTTCATGAGATGAACTTGGTTCCTATCATTGTGTGACAATGGAGTTGTGGCTTTGGCCTAGGAACCTCCATCCCATCAGTGATCCAGACATATTCTTAGGTAGTATCACCTGATCAAGAAGATGGTGGATCTCCAGAGAAATCGAGATTGGGAGAGTAGACACATAGGAGAACAGGGCGGATCCACTCACAAAAGCCTATTCCCAAAAGAGATTTTTATTGGATGGTTGAGTATGAGATACTTCAACCACTACTGATTGTTGGGTATGAGATACTACAACAGATGGCCCTAGTGCAAATGGGAGATTGTTAGTTATATATATGCCCTAGAGGCCATTACTGTACATACGATGTATATTGTAGTAGATGCTTGGACATATATAGGGATGACTTTCTTGCTCGACATGATAGTATGCTATCTGGATGCACTTTATCTTAACATGTACTCTGATTGTCTCTATGTTACATGTTGATAAAGCCCTCAGGATGAGTACTTGACTATCAGGACTATGATGCAGATCATTCTAGTGGGGGCAGTGTAGTCGGTAATGTTCTTAGTCGTAGGTGTATCGAGACAGGGCATCGATATACCAGAGTAGACTAGCGTATAGTTTCTCGACCCATGTAGATGGACGATGTATGATCTCATATCCATTGGTGTTTGACATCAGAGATAGCATACGGGTGCTCAGTGGAGACTGGGTACACTGGATGGACTCGCCGAGAACACCCAGATGATATTATACGTCACGTCAGATGGCAGTTCTCTGGTGACACTGATACAGGTTAGTCTGTAGACCCGAGATCGTCATAGAGTCTTGTGTGATTCCCAATGTGCTTTGATTTCCACCTTACCACGTTCAAGAGAACGTGCAAAACGGTGGCTTTTGGGTACAGTCCCGAGTCACATAGAGGCAATGAGCAATAGGAGGGGTTTCATCTCTCCCGGTATTGGGAGTTGATATTGCGCTGTGCTCGATTGGCTATAACAGGAAGTCCCTGGACAGGACTGCTTCAGAGATATACTGGTAAGTGTTATCAGTAGTTTCTCGACCCGTTATGAGCCTCATATCGACACGACTTATCGAGTTACTGGGGTCTGACGTTTACCACCCCTAAACGAGATATGCAACATATCAGACGAAGAGACCGGACTGTACGGTAGTGTTACTGATTGGATTCGCAGGTGTAACACCCGAGCCCAATAATACTATTTCTGTTACTGGTTGAGTGTTTGGCATTGCTCATTTCATTTATCTTACTTGTTTGGTTCTTATTGCACAATTTTAACCGGCTAAGTCATTCTGCATATAACAAATTTTAGCACCTAAAATAAAATTGAAAATATTCTTCTTGGCCTACTTGACACCCTTAGCCTCGTGGTAGCGTCCGTGCATTGTATTCTCGTCCCGTTCAGTGAAACGGGCGAGTTTGGATGGCTACGTGCACGTGCGTGTGTCCGTTTTGGGAGTATGCTTTTTAATCATAAAACATTTCATTTTAAAATTTGGAACCCGCTTAAAATCCTATTATTTGAATTTCGAATTTTGGACCCAACCCGGACGCAATTTGGAAATGTTTTATTTGGCGCCAAAATCCCAAATTTTAATATTATTAAAACCATCGCATATATTTTTTCTAACTATCCTGATATCTTACTGTTCATTACCTATCTTTTAAATTTTTAAGTTAACCATATAATATTTTTACAATCTTTTATATCCTTCTTAATTTATTCTCTCAGCCAATCGCAACCTCCCCTTTAACCCTGTGGGCCCTACTTTCTCTCTCTCTCTCTCCACTTTTTTCTCTCTCTCCCTCTCCCTCATATATTCTCTCGTACTTCTCTTTATCATTCTTTCTCTTCTTGCTTCATGTTCCGTTTTTCATTTTTTTTAACTGTTCTTTTGTTGCCGGAATTCTGTCGTGCCGGTGACGCTTCTCGACGTTCCAGTGAGGTACCCCGACCCGTGTGGTTCCTTTGTTCGTCGTTTGGGTTCATTCCGTGAACCGTGCGCCGTCGCGAGTTTTCCCCGCCGACGGTTAACGTTCCGTTTTCCCGATTCGCGACCCATCGAGGCAAGTTAATCTTGCTACATGCTATATACTTTTATAATCTTCATTTTATAATGTTATACATTTGAAAATCTTATAGTTTATACATGAAACGTCGTTGAAAAATCGGATATGACAAATCTGAAATTTACTGTACACCTTATCTTATAAAATTCATTATAAATCATAGAAAAATCATTAGTATACGTTCTTTAGTTCGTTACGAAGCTAATTCAGAATACTATAACTCTATGAAGTATTTACTGGCAAAATAAATTGTTTAAATAACGTAAAATGCAAATGAAAATGCCTTTAAACTGCTGTACAGGGAAATTCCAGCAGCAAACTTTCAACTTCGAATATTCATAACTTTTTGTAGGGATAACCTGAGATGCTTATACTTATAAAACTGAAAACCTTATTGAATTATCTTTGTTTTGGTATAAGATACGTCTCTTTTGGAGAACATTTGTTATTTTTAAGCTATTTTACAAATTAGGGTGACGCTGAATTTCTGAACGGAACCTTCTTGTGCGTGGTTAATCAATACCACTTTTATAGTTATTAATCGCTTTGAATATGCTATCCATATCAATATTTATATCACATATTGCTTAGTTGTGCATCCCACATTACCATTTTATAGTTTTATAACCTTTCGGATACCCGTTTGCATCCATCGCATTTAAGTTGCATATAATTGCATCCATGAAGTCTTAAACTTATTAACATGATTGAATGACTATAATTGTCTTACTGCATTCTTGTAATGTTGAAATCCTCTCTGTGACACAACTAATAACTGTACTGCAAACTGAGTGCATCTGCCTATTGCTTAATTCATTGCTTATATCATGTTGTTGATGACCATGCTTGATTCTATAACTGACTGTGAATTCACATATGATATTGTTCACAACTTGACCTGACTTACTACATGTATATGGATCTACCCGACATGGTACCGTATACTGTTTGACTTGACCCGTTACCTGATCGTGTGTCTAATGCCAACAAACCTAACATGTAGTCCTCATGGACCGTTCCTGTTGTCTATCCAGACAAACCTGTTTACCTGATCCTGTGTTGGCATTAGTTTCTTGATTACGGGATATCTGATTTGACTTACACATATAACTTGGGGGTATGGGGAAATCAGTATTGTAACCGAACGTAACTCCAAGGGCCATCCTATTGTTTGCCGTTTTTCCGGGCGTTACGGAATATCCTATTGTTTGCCGTTTTTCCGGGCGTTACGGAATATCCTATTGTTTGCCGTTTTTCCGGGCGTTACGGAATACCTATTGTTTGTCGTTTTTCCGGGCGTTACGGAATACCTATTGTTTGCCGTCTTTCCGGGCGTTACGGAATACCTATTGTTTGCCGTCTTTCCGGGCGTTACGGAATAACTACCGACGAGTTACGATGAGGATTACCTTACCTGGTTTCAAAGACTTTAGAACAGAGAACCTGATAGCACAGTTTAGTTTACCCACTGCATACAACCCTGCACTGCTCTGATTCATATTATTGTTACTCTTGCTTATTTCATGTTCATATTCGCATTGCCTGTCTATTATGTTATTACTGGTTGACATGACGCGCTGACGTCTGGGTTTTGCATGGCCCAGATTCCTTACCTCTACCGACGACCGAGCAGGAGTACTTCAGCCAGCAGGCTGATTTGAGTTCTATAGTGGTTAGTTCGTTTATTGCATTTTACTTCCAGGTGTGATCCCGCATTACGGGACGTACCTTTCTATTATTGCATTGGATCATTTGCTTCCGCACTTATTGTTTATTGATTCTTGTAATTATGGATTTGGACATGTATTAGATTAGTTTTTATCTTGTTCTTGATAACCTTACAACCGTAATGTGACTGTGGATGGATACTTCCTACCCACAGGTAGCATGGTTGGCTATGTCACGTGCCCAATCTTGTGTACTCTGGGAAGCGGGGCGTGACATGGTTCTTTTGGTATCAGAGCCATAGGATAGTCGGGTTAATTCTTTTGTAGTTGGGTATTGTACCCAATACACGAATCAGAATACCCGTGTTTAGGAAACATGTCCTGCCACCTTGACCGTTTTACCATTCTTGAATCACATTCTTCCTGATTATATCTTTTACGACGTACAAACTTACTTTGCATGTCGACTCGAAAACCTGATTTCTTGTTATCCCTAGGACTTATGCGACTTGGGTGGAGTTAAGTAATTGTGGCTATGATACCGCGGCATAGTTACAATACGGTACTCTATTTAAGTATCTTGGAGTTCTAGCCTTGATCTATATTCAGAATCTATCATCATGCTAATGTTGGGTGTTTTGAGTTCAGGATTATGGCAAGTAAGAATGTGAAGACGTACCAGAGGCATGTGGATGAAGCCGCCATGCTTGGAGTGATAAGAGGAATGCTGGAGAATCAAAGAAACAGACCGAGCTGATCCAGCAGCAAGCGGAATCGTTTCGGGAAGGTTTGCAGATCGTTCAGTAGTCTGTGAACAATATTGGAGCTAGACCAGTTGACCGAGTAGGGACCGTAGCAGATTTCAGACTTTTGGGTCCGTCTACTTTCACTGGTCTGGAGGAGCCGTTGCCAGCCGAGCAGTGGCTAGTGACACGGAGAATTTGCTGATTGCGGCACAGATTCCAGAGGACAAAAAGTTGTTGTGGTACACATTCAGCTAGTGGACTACGCCCGAGAGTGGTGGCTTGTTGAGGAGACCCGCTTGCCCAAGCCGATCAAGTGGGCGGATTTTTCTAAGAGTTTCCTGGAGAAGTTCTTCCCGCGGACTGCACGGGAGGAAATGGAAGAGAAGTTCATCGGACTAAAGCAGAAGGGAGCACCCGTAGATGTGCATGTAGCAGAATGAACGAGACTCAGTAGTTTCGCTGGACCTTTAGTTGCCAACGATGCAGACAGGGCACGGAAGTTCATGCGCAGGCTGGACGTGGACATCCAGAGGCAGAATGTCTCTCTGGGTTTGACCACTTTCTCATAAATACTTGCAGCAGCCAAGAGCAGCAGAGTTTATCTGGGATGAAAGGGAGTTTGCAGCAGACAGCAGTTGCGTTAAGGAAGCAGTTCTATCGGGCCAGTCGAGTTTAAGGCTAGGTCGACTGACAATATTCTTGCAGCAATGGAAGTTGATAATAGTGAAGAGCCGGCGGTTGTTCACGATTTTATGGATGTGTTTGAAGATATATCGGGCTTGCCGCCGAAGCGAGACGTGGAGTTCGCAATTGACCTTATTCCTGGTGCAGCGCCAGTATCTAAAGTGTATTATCCAATGGCACCAGTAGAATTGGAAGAAGTTAAGAAACAAGTTACTGAATTGCTTGAGAAGGGTTGGATTCGAAGCAGCAACTCGCCTTGGGGAGCTCCAGTTCTTCTAGTAAAGAAGAAGGATGGCACGAGGAGGATGTGCATCGATTATCGAGAATTAAACCGGGTAACTATTAAGAACAAGTACCCGATCCCTCGCATTGGAGAACTTTTTGAGCAGCTTAGTGGCGCGAGGGTATTCTCGAAACTGGATTTGCGATCCGGATATCATCAGGTCCGAGTAAAAGCAGAGGATATTTGCAAGACGGCGTTTTGAACTCGGTATGGACATTACGAGTATCTAGTGATGCCCTTCGGAGTAACGAATGCGCCGACAATATTCATGGACTTGATGAACCGAATCTTTTCACCATTCTTGGACCAGTTTATTGTGGTATTTATTGACGATATTCTGGTTTACTCGAAGAGTTTGGAGGAGCATGCTGAGCATTTGAAGATCGCACTGCAGACATTGAGACAGGAGAAATTGTATGCGAAGATGAGTAAGTGCGAATTTTGGCTGGAAGAAATGAAGTTTCTGGGGCATGTTGTGTCGGGCGATGGAATCGCCATCGATCCCGAAAAGATTGCAGCAGTTCGAGATTGGCCTATTCCAAGGAATGTAGCTGAGATAAGAAGTTTCCTTGGATTAGCCGGATACTACAGGAGATTTGTGGAGAACTTCGCTCGTTTGGCAGAACCGTTGACCAAGCTTACGCGCAAGGAGGTACCTTTTGTATGGACGGATAAGTGTGCGTTGGCTTTTGAGACGTTGAAGCAGAAGTTGATAACCGCCCCTATCCTGACCGTACCAGACAATTCCGGAGGACTAGTGATTCATAGCGACGCATCTGGGAAAGGATTGGGATGTGTTTTGATGCAGCATGGGAAGGTTGTAGCATACGCATCGAAACAGTTGAAGACCCCTGAGAAGAATTATCCAACTCATGACTTGGAGCTTGCGGCTGTGATTTTCGCTTTGAAGATTTGGAGACACTACCTTTTGGGGGAAAGAGTCGAAGTTTTTACAGATCATAAGAGCTTGAAGTATGTGTTTACACAGAAGGAGCTTAACATGAGGCAGCGTAGATGGTTGGAGCTGATGGCTGACTATGATCTTGATCTTAAGTACCATCCGGAGAAGGTTAATGTTGTGCCGGATGCGTTTAGTCGGTTACCAGCAATTCAGGTGTTAACTACACAGAGGGAGATCATTGCAGATTTTCGAAGATTTGACTTGGAAGTTGTGCTACCACATGCTACGGGACAGTCGATGCAGTTGCAAGTACAGTCGTCCTTAGTTGAGAAGATTAAAGCGGCACAATCGCAGGATCCTAGACTGCAGAAGTTTCGAGAGCAGGTTGAGGCTGGACTATGAACAGATTTACTGGTCTACGAAGATGGTTCGTTGAGGTATGGTAGCCGTTTGTGTGTGCCAAAGGGGGATGTTCGTGAAGAGCTTATGAAGGAGGCACACAGTTCAGCTTATTCTATACATCCAGGAGGTACAAAGATGTACCGAGATATTCAACAGCATTTTTGGTGGGAAGGCATGAAACGGGAGATTGCTCGCTTCGTGGCTAAGTGCTTGGTATGTCAGCAAGTCAAGGCTGAACACCAAAGGGTTGCTGGTTTGTTGCAGCCACTTCCGATTCCTCAGTGGAAGTGGGAACATATAACCATGGATTTCGTGACGGCTTTACCGCGAAGTCCAAATGGCAACAATGCAGTATGGGTGATTGTCGATCGATTGACCAAGGCAGCTCACTTTATTCCTTTCCAGGTTGGTCAATCAACGGAGACTTTGGCAGAGCGGTACATGCAGAAGATTGTAAGATTGCATGGCGTACCGGTGAGCATCGTGTCCGATCGGGACACTCGGTTCTTATCACACTTCTGGAGGAGTTTACAGGAAAGTTTGGGGACTCGATTGAAGTTTAGCACAGCTTATCATCCTCAAACTGATGGTCAGTCGGAGAGAACGATCCAAACTCTTGATGATATGTTGAGAGCATGCATGTTGGACTTCAAGGGTTCGTGGGAGGATCATCTACACTTGGTGGAGTTTTCTTACAACAACAGTTTTCAGGCAACTATCCAGATGGCTCCGTTTGAAGCTTTGTATGGTCGTAAATGTCGTTCACCTATTTGTTGGGATGATGTCGGTGAACGAAAATTGTTGGGACCAGATTTGGTGATGCAGACAGTTGAGAAGGTTAACACTATCAGAAATCATATGAAGGCAGCACAAGACAGACAGAAGAGTTGGGCTGACACGTCGAGAAGACCTTTAGAATTCACCGTGGGTGATTTGGTGTTCTTGAAGATATCACTGACTAGAGGGGTGATTCGTTTTGGAAGGCGAGGAAAGCTCAGTCATCGGTTCGTTGGACCCTTGAGATCGTGGAGCGTGTTGGTGAGGTAGCATATCGTTTGGCGTTACCACAGTCCTTGGCAAATGTGCATGATATGTTTCACGTATCTCAACTCCATAAGTATGTTCGAGATGAAACACACGTTTTGGATCATTCAGAGCTAACAGTACGAGAAGACTTGACTTTTGAGGAGCGACCGATTGAAATCGGGGATCGAAGGGAAAAGGTTCTTAAGAACAAGGTTATCCCCCTTGTGCTAGTCTCTTGGGGTAATCGATCGCATGGAGAATCCACTTGGGAGCAAGAAGACGAGATCCGGCAGAAGTTTCCTCACCTTTTCCTGTAGTTATCTATCTTGAATTCTTGGAATTTCGAGGACGAAATTCTTTTTGTAGTTGGGTATGATGTAACACCCGAGCCCAATAATACTATTTCTGTTACTGGTTGAGTGTTTGGCATTGCTCATTTCATTTATCTTGCTTGTTTGGTTCTTATTGCACAATTTTAACCGGCTAAGTCATTCTGCATATAACAAATTTTAGCACCTAAAATAAAATTGAAAATATTCTTCTTGGCCTACTTGACACCCTTAGCCTCGTGGTAGCGTCCGTGCATTGTATTCTCGTCCCGTTCAGTGAAACGGGCGAGTTTGGATGGCTACGTGCACGTGCGTGTGTCCGTTTTGGGAGTATGCTTTTTAATCATAAAACATTTCATTTTAAAATTTGGAACCCGCTTAAAATCCTATTATTTGAATTTCGAATTTTGGACCCAACCCGGACGCAATTTGGAAATGTTTTATTTGGCGCCAAAATCCCAAATTTTAATATTATTAAAACCATCGCATATATTTTTTCTAACTATCCTGATATCTTACTGTTCATTACCTATCTTTTAAATTTTTAAGTTAACCATATAATATTTTTACAATCTTTTATATCCTTCTTAATTTATTCTCTCAGCCAATCGCAACCTCCCCTTTAACCCTGTGGGCCCTACTTTCTCTCTCTCTCCACTTTTTTCTCTCTCTCCCTCTCCCTCATATATTCTCTCGTACTTCTCTTTATCATTCTTTCTCTTCTTGCTTCATGTTCCGTTTTTCATTTTTTTTAACTGTTCTTTTGTTGCCGGAATTCTGTCGTGCCGGTGACGCTTCTCGACGTTCCAGTGAGGTACCCCGACCCGTGTGGTTCCTTTGTTCGTCGTTTGGGTTCATTCCGTGAACCGTGCGCCGTCGCGAGTTTTCCCCGCCGACGGTTAACGTTCCGTTTTCCCGATTCGCGACCCATCGAGGCAAGTTAATCTTGCTACATGCTATATACTTTTATAATCTTCATTTTATAATGTTATACATTTGAAAATCTTATAGTTTACACATGAAACGTCGTTGAAAAATCGGATATGACAAATCTGAAATTTACTGTACACCTTATCTTATAAAATTCATTATAAATCATAGAAAAATCATTAGTATACGTTCTTTAGTTCATTACGAAGCTAATTCAGAATACTATAACTCTATGAAGTATTTACTGGCAAAATAAATTGTTTAAATAACGTAATGCAAATGAAAATGCCTTTAAACTGCTGTACAGGGAAATTCCAGCAGCAAACTTTCAACTTCGAATATTCATAACTTTTTGTAGGGATAACCTGAGATGCTTATACTTATAAAACTGAAAACCTTATTGAATTATCTTTGTTTTGGTATAAGATACGTCTCTTTTGGAGAACATTTGTTATTTTTAAGCTATTTTACAAATTAGGGTGACGCTGAATTTCTGAACGGAACCTTCTTGTGCGTGGTTAATCAATACCACTTTTATAGTTATTAATCGCTTTGAATATGCTATCCATATCAATATTTATATCACATATTGCTTAGTTGTGCATCCCACATTACCATTTTATAGTTTTATAACCTTTCGGATACCCGTTTGCATCCATCGCATTTAAGTTGCATATAATTGCATCCATGAAGTCTTAAACTTATTAACATGATTGAATGACTATAATTGTCTTACTGCATTCTTGTAATGTTGAAATCCTCTCTGTGACACAACTAATAACTGTACTGCAAACTGAGTGCATCTGCCTATTGCTTAATTCATTGCTTATATCATGTTGTTGATGACCATGCTTGATTCTATAACTGACTGTGAATTCACATATGATATTGTTCACAACTTGACCTGACTTACTACATGTATATGGATCTACCCGACATGGTACCGTATACTGTTTGACTTGACCCGTTACCTGATCGTGTGTCTAATGCCAACAAACCTAACATGTAGTCCTCATGGACCGTTCCTGTTGTCTATCCAGACAAACCTGTTTACCTGATCCTGTGTTGGCATTAGTTTCTTGATTACGGGATATCTGATTTGACTTACACATATAACTTGGGGGTATGGGGAAATCAGTATTGTAACCGAACGTAACTCCAAGGGCCATCCTATTGTTTGCCGTTTTTCCGGGCGTTACGGAATATCCTATTGTTTGCCGTTTTTCCGGGCGTTACGGAATACCTATTGTTTGCCGTTTTTCCGGGCGTTACGGAATACCTATTGTTTGCCGTCTTTCCGGGCGTTACGGAATACCTATTGTTTGCCGTCTTTCCGGGCGTTACGGAATAACTACCGACGAGTTACGATGAGGATTACCTTACCTGGTTTCAAAGACTTTAGAACAGAGAACCTGATAGCACAGTTTAGTTTACCCACTGCATACAACCCTGCACTGCTCTGATTCATATTATTGTTACTCTTGCTTATTTCATGTTCATATTCGCATTGCCTGTCTATTATGTTATTACTGGTTGACATGACGCGCTGACGTCTGGGTTTTGCATGGCCCAGATTCCTTACCTCTACCGACGACCGAGCAGGAATACTTCAACCAGCAGGCTGATTTGAGTTCTATAGTGGTTAGTTCGTTTATTGCATTTTACTTCCAGGTGTGATCCCGCATTACGGGACGTACCTTTCTATTATTGCATTGGATCATTTGCTTCCGCACTTATTGTTTATTGATTCTTGTAATTATGGATTTGGACATGTATTAGATTAGTTTTTATCTTGTTCTTGATAACCTTACAACCGTAATGTGACTGTGGATGGATACTTCCTACCCACAGGTAGCATGGTTGGCTATGTCACGTGCCCAATCTTGTGTACTCTGGAAAGCGGGGCGTGACAGCAGGAGTGTGAGCAGGCTTACTTGTTGATCTTCTGATCGCTCAATACCCGGGTGGTCGTTACGTTTAGCGCTTACGGCTTATGGGTGTTTGATATGATCATCACCTACTGCCGGCGTATTGACGAGTCTTTAGAGTCCTACACAGGGGTTTCCTGGCTCAAGCGAAACAGAGTAGGAACACATATGTGATATGTGCGGGACCGAGATTAATACGATATGAGATACCGTATTCTATTCTCGCAAATTGTGACATTGGTCGGTTGTATGCGATGTAGCCGGGTTATCGGATCAAGTGTTGATTCGATAAGTTGTTACACATGATATTAGTCGGTTATATGCGATATAGCCAGATTATTAAATCAAGAGTTGATTTGATAATCTAATGTATAATTATATATTAGATATATTATATTACATTAACTAGTATTAGCTCACTTATGATTCTTTTCTCACTTGAAGTTCACATTTTATATATGTGATATGTATATTTGTGTACATGTTTTGTGTCATGCTTGATGATACATGCAAGATGGGTGTATGAGACTTATACCATGCTAGGGTTAAGTTAGGGTTTTTATTTATTGCTTAAGTTATAACAAAAGAGAAAGACTTGGTCAATGTTGTCAAGCTTGGATGAAGCTTGTAGAAACATTGACAAAGTCCACTCTTTTGTCATTCTTTAGGATATTTGTTAACCCAACCCTTAACCTTATCTCTTGGTTAATTCTCTACATGAGTTAAGCACGAGGGCTTAACTTACCCATGGTTGCAATAATTTATTTGGATGAATTATTCATATGAGTTCATATTCTTCTTCTTCCTCCTCAAAGCTTTCTTGCTTCAAAGGAGATGTGAGAAAATGAGTGAGAAAATGAAATCTAAAGTGAGCAAACTTCCTACATCATCATCCTACACTACTTGCCATTTAGTATAGGGTGTTTGCTTCACTAATTCTATAATTAGTGAAAAGATAGCTTGGTTTAGTGTCTCCTCGACGTAGATCATCTTCGGCCTCGAGGACATCGAAGCAAACATGTTCGTTTCTTCATGGGAGCCTTTCTAGAGTCCGGAATTCACGATCGCAGCGAAAGGACTACTACACGGAGCTATTGAAATGAAGGAACGGTCTACAAAGGTTGTATTCCTTTCTCACTTCTTATTGCAAAGTGTTTGCATTTCATATTCTGTCGATTTCTAGTTAACGATTTTTAGTTAGGGTTAGCTAAAACGGCAAATTTTTTAATATGGCATGGACGATGTCTCCCGAAACCTTGCTGCCGTCTTAGGTAACCCTGCACATCATATGTACAATAATGGCCTCTAGGACATACATACAACTAACAATATACATCTTTGGAGCAAATATAAATGCCTTCAAATTGGATCGCACCCCAATATTGGGCGCATCCCATGTAGATGTTCACATCATGCGCTTCGCTACGTGATATACATGTGCGTGCCAGCTGCAAGATGGACCGTTATGTCCCTAAACTGGAATTCTGATCTACGGCCTGTCACCATATTGACTACCGTATACTATCCACGGGCTACCCATGGTAAAGCGCACCTGATGATAAGTCAACTTAGAACTTAGCCAAAATATGGTAAGTATGAAAGCTTATGCTTCATATGTGATCAAATGATCAGTTAAGCCGATATAGTCACTGTTATCTAACTTGATCTTAGTCCTATATATGATTAAAAATCCTTATATTATGTTATCTAAGTTGATCTTAATCCCATATACGAGTTTGGTCTTTAGATTAAACTCATACCTCGTGAACTGACGGACCTCATCGATATGAGAAATGCAAACTAAGTTCAACCCAAAATCTAATATATATACGGATTTGGACTAAATCGTGCATGTTAGGGTTCGGTGCTCGCGCCGCGGCCAAGGCGGAAGTGAAAATGAAAACTTTATGCAAGCACCAAACACGCATAACCCAGGATTCGATCCAAAACACCTAAAATTAAGAAAACTAAACATGCAAGGGTATGGAAAATACAACTTTCGACACATGTCCACCTAATTGTGGAAGACCCCTCCAAGGTCGTAGACGCCGAAAACGCGCTTCAAAGGCGACCACCCTCGCCCAAAAAGACCCACCCGAGGGAAACCGGAAAATGCACCGACCGACGATCCAAACTTGCCAAGGATGGATTGTGGATGATGTAGGAATTTTTCGCTAATTTTTTTCTCTCAAAAATCCATGCTCAAGAGAGAGCAAGAAGAAAGAAAAGGAGTTGAGGAAAATGGCCAAGTCTCAACCATGAAGCAACTCAAGAAAATATGTAGAATAAATCAAAAACTATTTTGTAGAAAATGAATTGCTTTGCATTTATCGACCATGGTTCAATAGTGAACCCAAATCATTTCAACATTAAATGCTAAGCCATACTCATCTACAAGCACAACCATGCTTCATACATCCTCACTTTCCACCTCATTTTCATTTATTTTTCTAAATAGAAAAATAAATATGAGATGTCCTTCTAGAAGCATTCCCGTATAAATACGGAATACTTCACCATTATATATATCGCTACATACGCGTATCCGTATAAAAATACGGATAGCACCAATGAGAGAAAATGGATAGTGAACAATAATACTAAAATATATATATATATCAAAATATATATATAAATCATTAAATCAAAACCTGATTTAATAATCCGACTTAATCCTAGTATTATCAACCGTCCAATTAAAGTCCATATATCCCATGCACGTATTTAATCGGACCCATGTACATACCAACGTACGGCTCCTACATCTATCGCCTGAACCGGGAAAACCCTCTATGTGGGATTCTAAAGACTCGACAATACACTGGCAGTGGCTTTAACTACAAGCACGTCAGCGGCACTAACTGTACGTAGGCTGCCCAGGTACTTGCCGAAAAAGGGTCGACAATCAAGTACGTCCTTACCCTACTGAGCCTAAATGTGATAATCTCCGTACAGTCCGGTCTCATCGTCAAAGAGTATCGCATATCATGTCTAAGGGTGGATAACGTCAGACCCCTACTAACCCGATAAGTCGTGTCTGAGTCAAGCTCATCACCAACAGAGATACTGTAAGTGCACGGCGGCGCCCCGGCCGTCAATCCGACGCCGGAATGCGGAAACGGTGATAAACTTAAATTTTGCGGACTTTGCAAACCGGCACCACCGCGCACTAAACTCCGGATCGTAACCATTAACAAGTCTACGCAACTAATAAGAAAGGGAAGAGATGTATACCGACGATCCAAGTCCTCCGGTCTTCATCTCCACTCCGATCTCTTCGCGGGATCTCCGTCCGTCTCCTCCTCGTCGGAAAGGGGCACCACATCGCCTGTAGCTTTTACGGGCTCCCACCTCAATACCGAGGCAACTCGGGCGCGAAGCTGGCGAATCGACGCGTCCAAGATTTGCTGTAGGAATATAGTGTAGAGTGTATGTCTCACTTTGGGGTTGGTTGCCATAGATGGAGGAATGGTGTATAGAAAATTGGTGCTTTCAATTTTCTAGCAATGGAATGAGATGAAGAATGATATACACCAAATGAATCACTCTCAAAGATGAAGCTCTCTCCTTCTCTTTTTTTCTTCTCACTCAACCATGGAAAAACTTATGAACTTAGAAATGTAGAAGGAAAGAATATGAAGCCTTAAGGGAGGTGAGTGTAGGAGTGAAGAAGAGGTGACCACATCCAAGGGACAAAGAAACATACAACCATGCTTCACCCTTTTTCAAACCATACCCTCTCAAATCTCATAAAGCAAAAGCATGGTTGAAAAGAAATGAAAGCTATCATAACAAACCCTTTTGCAAGAAAACCCCTCCACAAATGTAATTTGCAAAACTGCAAATCACCCCCTCCATCGGAAAAGTCCGGCCGGGAAAGAACAAAGGAAAACCGGCCGGAACGGAATGCAAACTGGCAACTCCAGAAAACTGGTCCCGTAATAAATTACAGGAAAACCCCGATACTGTGCATACACACCCGCATCTGTATTCCGTCCGGATACAAATGCAAAAAGACAAAATCTACACAGTACTAAACTAGGACCGGCTTAAACCAAAGCCGGCTAGTAATATCCGTTCGGACCCTGCCATATCTCCATACGGCCTCTACAGCGTTTCGCCCGAAACTTGAGTAACTGAAAGTGTGGTGGACTCTAAAGACTCGTCAATACTATGGCTGTGGATTTAACCACTAGCACGTCAGAGGTATAAGCCAATACGTGACGGGCCACCAGCTATTGACCAAAAGGGACGTCGATGAGCGAACTCATCCTGACACCCTACTGAGCCTGTCAGTGACAATATCCGTGCAGTCCGGTCCGTTCGTCTATGAGCATCGCATGTCGGGCCTAGGGGGTTGGTAAAAGTCAGACCCCCAAAAGCGGTACAAGTCGTGTCGGAGTGTAGCCCAGAACACCCTGAGATACTACTGGAATACCTACCAGTAAATCTCCTTGCCTTGGCCAAGGACTTTGTGTAATGGCTCTCCTAGACACAGCACGACCTCACCCCCAATACCGGGAGAGACGAACCCCTGAAGATACGCTCACTGCCTCCATGTGGCTCGGGACTGTACCCAACTAAAACCTGTTTGCACGACTCCTTTGAGCCGTGGTAGGGTAGTAATCAAAGTACAGTGGGAACTCACACGAGACAAATGACGATCCCCAGGTCGATGAACTAACCTGCACACATGTCACCAGGGAACTGCCATCTGACGTCTGGTATATGACCAACTAGCATGTTCCCGGCGAGTCCTGTCCGGTGTACTCATAACCCAATGAGCACCTGTATACATCTTAGGTGATCCAACGGACACCAGTGGCTTGTGAGACCGGCCACCGCCCCTCGTCGGGGTCTCGACTGTATACACTAGTCTACTAATGGAGTATCGATGCCCGGTCTCGAAACTCCCACGACTAGGGACCTTTTAAGGATATGCTTGTAGACCCCCAGCTCCCACTTATATGATCGCCCTCATACTGCTGGTGGTCAAGCAAGAATCCTAGGGGCTCTATCAACGTGTAATAGCGACGTGTCATGTCACCTAAAGCAGTACACGATGATAAAGGTAAACCAGATAGCATACTATCATCTCGAGTAAGACTGTCCTACCGGGATAGGTCCTCCCTCAATCATTACAATCACTTACCTGTGACCTAATAATTGACTATGAGGGCACTATCTCCAACAGATACTACTGATCAACTATCAGTAAATCTCATCCACCGTGGCCACGGATTTAGGATGAAAGCCAACTGAACATAGCGAGATATCGACTCCTAATACCAGGAAAGACGAATCACTGACAATCGACCATTGCCTCCATGTGGCTCGGAATTGTACCCAACTAAAACATGTTTGCACGACTCCTTTGAGCCGTGGTACTCACATGCACTCATGCCACCTGAGAACTTCCATCTGACGATAGATATAATACCATCTAGAAGTTCTCGGCGAGTCCGTCCAGTGTACTCACCTCCAGTGAGCACATGTATACTATCATAGGTGACAGAACACCAATGGCTTGTAAGACCGGCCACCGCCTCTCATCGGGGTCTAGAAACGTATACACTAGTCTACTCTAGAATATCGATACCCAGTCTCGATACTCCTATAACTAGAAACATTTAAGGATGCGCTTATGGACGACCCAGCTCTCACATATGTGATCGCCATCATAATACTGGTAGTCAAGAAAGAATCATATAGGCTTCATCAATGATAAAGACAAACCAGATAACATACTATCTCTAGTAAGACTGTTATACCTGTATAAGTCCTCCCTCAATTATCATAATTGCCTACTTGCAATCACAATAATTGCCTAAAGAGAACTATATCCAACAATCTCCTACTTGCACTTAAGACCAATTATTGCGGTATCGCATACCCACAGCTCGTGTGCTACCGAATACCCAACTTCTCTACTAATCAGTTTCGCAAACTATGTGAAACTAAATGTGTTCGAGAAATAGTCTCAGTAAGTGGATCCGCTACAATGTTCCAACTTCATCTCTGTAAATCTCAACTTTGTGGAGATCAACAATCTCCCAAACTAAGTGATACCCCCGCCTTAAAAATTTATCTGGATACTTGATGAGACCAAGTTCATAAAGGAACAATTCCATCCAACAAACTTCTTGGGATGTATCCTCGGTTGAGTTACTACCAGCATCCTGCACCATGATTACCTCAGTATCCCTATTGGAACACAATCCAATACACTGATCCACAGAAGAGGATAAACTCAAAACTCTGGCAGCATCTCTGTCAACTAGGTCACCTTGGAAGCCTGAACCGATAACCGCCTTCCAGAAGAGGCTGTCATTACCTTATACCAAGAACATCCACTTATGTTCATAATAGCTTCCCTTTGTTTCTTTAGGATTGGATTAATATCTGCATATTGCAACTATTGCAAAAGCAATATCTAGTGGTGTACAAGACATTGCATGATTGACTCAATTGTCTAAGCAAATGATATGACATTCATGTTAGTCTCTCCCCTCATCAGTCTAGAAGATATCTCTTTTAGAGAGGGTGACTCCGTCACCTGCGGGTACACCACAACGTCTGGAGTCGTCTTAGAATGCTGTCCAAGTACCCGATTGGGAAACCTCCTAAATCTAAATCTAAAACCAGAATCCCTGATACATTATCTATCTGGTTTTGTACCAGATATTGCATGATTGACTCAATTGCCTAAGCAAATGATATGTCATTTATGCGAGTACCTCTCCTCATCAGTCTAGAAGACATTTCTTTAGAGAGAGTGACTCCATCACCTGCGGATACACCACCACGCCAGGAATCGTCCATTCTAAAATATTTTTAGAATGCTGTCTAAGTACCCGATTGAAAAACTTCCCAAATCTAAATCTAATCACCAGAATTTCTGATATATTATCCATATCCAACGTGGAGAAAACACTATGTGACAACCAAAATTTGACCGATTGTAATATAGGAACATCACTTCCTATTTGGAGTATATCATCCAAATCCCAGGACGGTACTCCCTACATCTTTCTTACTAGGTCTATCTATTGTTTTGATGAAATCAATCATCTTGACTGTCACATCAAAACAGATGATCTGTCTCCGCTATCCATGCTTTAGTCTATGAATAGACATAAGCAACATACACAACTTTTGCTGCTCTCACTGACTATGATAACCCTCTGGCAGAGTCATATACATGTGCACTTCCAAATTCCTATTTGAAAAGACGTTATAGTCATCCGTCTGCCAGATATCATAGCCAAGAACAACATCAGCGCCAAGTCATATCCATATGGATTTCAGCGTAGACAATAAAGTAAAAGTCGCATCACAATCCACAACGGGCATTTGATGAAAACTCTTTACAACAAGTCTAGCCTTATTAGGTTAGTACATTTCCAGCTGCACAGATCTCGAAAGATCTACTTGCTCCTAATGGATTTTACTCCTTCAGGAGCACCCAGCAAAATCTAAAGTCCATAATTTGCTGAAGTGCGTGGAGTCCATCTTGGATATGAAGTATCTGGTCAACAACTAGTAGGACCATCATCACCATGATGCTGACATCCCTGTCACCGTCTTCAAGAAAAACGAAGTATCCCTCGGGTGGCTGAGGTCACCCACTTAATCTGCGGAGTGGCTAATGGTTTGTCAAGTCCAATTGAATCCTTAGTTTCTATTAAGTTTTCGGTAACCGTTTGTGGTTCTGGAATCACTTCCAATTCTACCATACCACTAGTTTCTTTTGCAAAAAGATTCCTCTTATAAAAATACGGCGGGTCAAGAACAATGTAGCTATTGATCTTGAAAATGGTAGAAACAAAATCCTAGCGAATGGGATAATCCACAAACCGCCATTACCGAAGCGTGCCTTGAGTTTGTCCAGATTCTAGTTTTAAATAAAAACCGAATAACTCTATATCTTAACAATCTCAAGATATGTAACCATTCTATATCCAAATAGAATCAAGATACTAATTTAGATGGAATCGGATTCAAATGTCATGCAGCTGTTTCCAGTGCATATCCCAAATGGAAAAAGGCCAATACAGCATTACTCATCAAGGAGCGTACTTACGGATGAGCAACAATACTATGATGGAATACCTAGCATAAGTATTTACATCTTCGATCACCTTGAAGAATCCAAATATTTCCAACGTATGGTTCTCTACTTTATTCTTATACCTATAAACTTCTCAAAATCTTTGGATCTTACATTATAACGAATGCATGTCTAAACCCAGAGAACTTATAGGTAAATCTGAATGAAGTAAGAGTACCAACCCCATGTCCCGAAGGACACTGTACAACATGCATTTTCATGTATAACTCCCAAGAGTATACTAACTCAAATTCTATGTTTTGTAAATTGAAAACTGTATTTTGGTCGAGAATGTCTTACACCGTTATTCAATACACCTTATCTTATTCTCAACTGATAAAGGTAAATGTTTAAAACACAATTTTCAAAATGTGCATCTCACTTTATAAAATAAAGGTACAGATATTTCATTTTAAAATTTGGTGCATAACAGTTATTCGAAACCAAACATTTACCGTCAGGCAAAACCAGGCGACTTAATCCAATATAACCAATTGCAACGAATTCCGATATTGAGAATCAAATCGTCTATTTCCCAATATTCTACTCCTACTCATCATCTGTAACACCATACAGATGTGAGATCCAAATCCAGTAAAAACATACCCTGTAGTCAGAATTAATTAGAAAAACAGTTCTCTTTTACAAATACACAGAAAATCTGAAACATAAAAATGTTTTATAAGGCGTGGTCGGGTATTCGTAGTAATGCATTTTCCATTATTCAGATTCATGACAGCAGTCGCAATTTATTTTGTCCTCATTGCAATCTCTTTATATGTCTCTACATCTTACCTTCTGCACACCGCATTTAGGCCAATCGATTTTCTTCCTTCCCTACCTTTCAGCACCATCCTAAGATTTGGAAGAAGACTATCCAATAAACGTAATAGGTATACTCTCCTAATACAAGAAGCTCTCGCAATCTGAGAGAAGGTAAAGGAAAGAGACAACCGAATAATCCTATTCAATTTCTCCAGAACCTGAAGCCATTCTCGACTGAAGTAACTTCTTCGAGTTCGTATGTAACTATATGATGGCCGTTTCAAGCAATATAGATCATCGTGGTGATACGAAGTGTTCTGAAAAAATGCAAAGGGTAAAGTAGGAGTGGCAGGGGTATGTGCAACTTTATCGTGAATCATGACAATCCAAAGCCCAAGTGTATAAAAAGGTTCGGTTAACTTGGTTCATGAGTTTTAGTTTAAAGTAAGTCATGGGTCGTTGTACCAAAGAGAGAAAAGAAACAATCAGCATGCACTCTATCAAGATTAGATTGGTTATCACTTTATCTAATCATGATGGCTCCCACTGTTTCCTCGAATTCTTCTTCAAACCCTAAAAAGAGAACTAGTCGGGATCATATACACTTTATAAATTCGCTAATCGTTCAGTCAGGCCAGTGTTGGTACTCCGAAGGAGGTCCCCGTGCTTTTGCACGGACCAAATTAATAACCTCGTTTCCGCAAAGGCGTAAACTCGTTAACACTTTCTAGACACCTAATAGGTTATCTAATTGTGAAGTGAAAAATCTTCCGAGTAATACCTACCATCAGTGGGAATACCTAACTATCATCATGTGATAACCTGACGGAATCCACTCAAGTCACCACACTCCAGAAGGTATGCGCATGCCTGGCAAGTTTCATGCATATTTGAAACTCCTGACATGGTTTTGCCCCTAGGATCCAAGTGACCTTGACAAAGTCAACAAGTCAAAGGGTACTGGTCAAGTTCAACCCGTCATTATCTATCTTGATTGCATTAGACCCACCCGCACAGACTCTTGACAAGGTCGACAAGGTCGAACGACTATCCTAACCAATCCACATATCCATACGACTGAAAAGTATTATAGAGCTACCACACACTACGCCTTGACAAAGTCAACAAACGCAGCACGAATACTAGGCAATACTAATCTGAAATGACGGAGGGCAACGGCTAATTTTTGGTGAAAAACGTTTAACGTAATGAACTTGATATCGTTGAAAAAACTCGAGTGGCTTTGAAATGGAGTCGTTTAAGCTCCGATTTTTAAAACTAGTAACATAAACCTTTGCTTAAGAGCGAACTTCTCAGTGAAGGGATCAAGGCTCTTCCCTCGTAGAATGAGGTGCAGGGTATATTCTTAACCGAATACCTCTATGTAAAGCAAAAGAATACGACTGAGTTTTGAAGAAAACCAAGTAGTTTTAAAATTGGTTCCGACATCATTTAGGTTTATTTTCCTTACATTATTCAGATAATGTGTTCCCATCATTTTAAGTTTCCAAGCCACAAAAGAAACAACCAAAATAGCATGCTTTTATATGCCTTCCGCATTCGCCACGGTCCCCGTCATGCGCCGTTAGCTTACTTAACGGCAGAGCTGGGGCAGGACTAGCGCGGATGCAAAACATATAGAAGCATCTACTAAATATAATATATATATATATCATCGCAGGCAGATAATAGTCATCACAGGCAGATAAAAATCATCACAGGCATACGAACAATGATATGGAACCGCGGATAAACTAGAAGCCCCGCGTTCATTTGAGCCATAAATAAGACGCGACGTTCCTTAGTCGTATGGATAGCCCTTACAATGAAAGCCTAGACCCCTACGGGTGCGATAAGTTACCCGCCCATCCCGGAAGTGAGGCAACCCCAATCAACGAAGTGAATGGGCCACCCAGCACTTCACGGAATCCGGTAACTTGAGCACCCCTCCGTGGATCAACCTATACCCCCAACGAGTGCGGCGAATGGCCTGCCAATTCTAGAGTAATGTTCCCCCGGTCTCAACGCCATCAGATGCGGGCATGTTGCCCTCTAGAAACCGGCTATTCGAGCATTCCTCCGCAGGATAATCCTAGTACAGAAAAGAAAATATATATACAAGTGGTGGTATAGACTTCAACCCGGCCGTGCCCCAATCAAAGAATATACAAACTAGCAGAGACGACAGTTCACATGTCGGACGCTCGCCCCGCAATAACAAATATACAAATGAATCTAAATTGTATAACTACCATTGCACTTGAGCTATCCAACACGACAATTCGACTGAACCATAACCGATATATATAGCCACAGAAATAAGTAACACCACAATGTGTGCAACCCCGTTCTAAATGAACATATAGCAATTAGACAATGTTCAGCAACACATATATATCATCACAGATATCAACGATGCAAAAGTTTCGAGTTCTAAAACTCCCGAGCTGCCCCAAAGCTAAGATAACACTAAGTGAAATTTGGGGCAAAACAAACAAGACTAAAAATCATAATTCTCAAAACCCAAGACATGGCATGAAAACGAGGACCTATTACAATAGGAAAACCGCCCATAGCGGTCAAAATGAGGAATCTAGCGATTTTAGTTAGGTGTGGAATCTTCTCGTTTTCATTGTGTCACTATAATGTCAAGAGTAAGCCTCTGCACTTATTTAACTTTTCAGAGACGAAAAAATTTTCGAACAGAGAATGGGTTCTGAAAATCGGGGTTTTCGGTTTTGAAACTAAAGCATCGTCTACTACTATTTTGAGGTGTTTGGGAAGCTCTGATACCATATTGGGATTCGGTAGTCGCTCCACGGAGGCCGCGGCCAAGGCAGAAGCGAAAAAGAAAACTTTATGCAAGTACCAAACACGCATAACCCAGGATTCGATCCAAAACATCTAAAACTAGGAAAACCAAACATGTAAGGGTATGGAAAATACAACCTTCGATGCGTGTCCACCTAATTATGGAAGACCCCTCCAAGCTCGTAGACGCCGAGAACACGCATGAAAGACAATCACCATCGCCGAAGAAAATCCACCTGAGGGAAATCGGAAAAGGCTCCGACCGACGATCCAAACTTACTAAAGATGGATGGTGGGTGATATAGGAATTTTTCACTAATTTTTCTCTCAAAAATCCATGGCCAAGAAAGACCAAGAAGAAAGAAAAGGAGGTGAAGAAAATGGCTAAGTCTCAACAATGAAGCAACTCAAGAAAACGTGTGGAATGAATCAAAAACTTTTTTTGTAGAAAATGAATGGCTTTGCATTTATCAACCATGGTTCAATAGTGAACCCAAATCATTTCAACATTAAATGCCAAATACTCATCTACAAGCACAACCATGCTTCATGCATCCTCACTTTCCACCTCATTTCCATTTATTTTTCTAAATAGAAAAATAAATATGAGGTGTCCTAAAAGCTCCCGTATAAATACGGAATACTTCACCCGGTATATGTATTGCTACATATACGCATATCCGTATAAAAATACGGATAGCACCAATGAGAAAATAGATAGTGAACAATAATACTAAAATATATATATCAAAATATATATATAAATCATTAAATCAAAACCTGATTTAATAATCCGGCTCAATCCTAAGCCGGCTAGTATTATCAACTGTCCGATTAAAGTCCGTGTATCACATACATGTATTTAATCGGACCCCTGCACATACCAACATACGGCTCCTACATCTATCGCCTGAACCGGGAAAAAACTCTGTGTGGGACTCTAAAGACTCGACAATACGCTGGCAGTGGGTTTAATCACAAACACGCCAACGACACTAACTGTACGTAACGGCTACCCAGATACTTGCCAAAAGGGGAGTCGACCAGACCCCTTACTAACCCGATAAGTCGTGTCTAAGTCAAGCTCATCACCAACAGAGATACTACTGATAAGTATCGGTAAATCTCATCCACTGTGGCCACGGATTTAGGGTGACATCGAACTGAACACAACGCGATATTGACTCCTAATACCATGAGAGACGAATCCCTGACAATTGGCCACTGCCTCCATGTGGCTCGGGACTGTAACCAACTAAAACCTATTTGCACGACTTTTTTGAGCCGTGGTAGGATAGCAATCAAAATATAGTGAGAACTCACACTAGACAAATGACGATCTCAGGTCAAAGTATTAACCTGCACTCATGCCATCTGAAAACTTCCATTTGACGATAGATATAATACCATCGAGAAGTTCTCGGAAAGTCCATCCGGTGTACTCATCTCCAGTGAGCACCTGTATACTATCATAGGTGACCACCAATGGCTTGTGAGACCGGCCACCGCCCCTCGTCGGGGTCTAGAAACGTATACAGCCTACTCTGGAATATCGATACTCAGTCTCGATACTCCTACAACTGGGGACATTTAAGAATGTGCTTATGGAAGACCCAGCTCTCATGTATATGATCGCTATCATAATGCTGGTAGTCAAAAAAGAATCCTATGGGCTTCATCAACGATGAAGACAAACCAGATAGCATATTATCATCTCGAGTAAGACTGTTATACCTGTATAGGTCCTCCCTCAATTATCATAATCGCATACTTGCAATCACAATAATTGCCTTAAGGGCACTATATCCAACAGTCTTATGGACGGCAACATATATGAGTCTCCGTATACAATCCAAGGACAACCCCAAAATAAACAAAATATAACACGACACGAAATGATATATATAGAGTAGAGAAAGTTGTTATCGCTTGGCGATAACGTAATTAACTGCAGGGGCTTACGCCTGCAGGAAAAAGCATCCTCAATCAAAAAACCCTCATCATTACGGGGGAATCTGAAAAGTTCAGCTACATCGGTCGCATCCATCCAAACCTCTGATATACGGTACCATAAATCAACTTGGTATCTTCGAAGAGGTGGATGGATATGTTCCATACAGCATCTGCCCCCGTATTCAGGCTGGACGCACTCCCTCGCGCCTCGATCCGATTTCCGACGGTAAACATACATGAAGCTAAGAATGAGATTGGGGGGAAAGGCAATATTGTATGCATATTTGTGCGCATGTGTCTTCCTACCACAAGACTGTCATAATGTTGTGTTATTTATCTTTGACTATAATATACATTGTTGTCACCTAATGTCAAGCTCATTTAACATCATTCAAGCATTTCAATGAAGCTCATTTAACATCATTCAAGCATTTCAATGAAGCTTGTGATACCTCGGTGCAGGCCTCACAAAGCCCACTCTAAGAATCACCACGAGATATCGAACTTGAGAAATCTTACACTCACTACAAATGCAAGATTTGCATGAATTGTTTCGTTAATATCGAAGCATAAGTGATTTATTGAACCATAAAAAAATATAGGAATATTCATAGGCATATCCCTATCAGATGGCTGCAAGTTCATAAAATAAATTATATACCAAGAAATTATCAGAGTTGAGATCTTCACCCTATGAATACATGGTATAACAAGCAAATTCCTTGTGATAGGAAATTTTGCAATTGAATAAGTGCCTCCATTATACCAACGGAACAAAACTCACATACGATTTTTAGCTTACCAATGGTAATTAAAGTAAATTGTAAATGGGAAAGAATTCAGCCCGCAAGGTAATAGTATAGATGTGGATTAAATCATTGATTGCTTATAAATGTTAAATATTCATTAAGTACTTATTGCTTCTAAATGTGTGAAAGTCATCTTACGTCTCATCCTTCGGCCACCAAACTCTAATCTTCATACCAACAAGGCTATCAACGAGTTCCTTTCCTTCATTAACCTGACCAGAAAAAAGAGAACTAAAATGCTAGAGGAAAATAAATTAAACCAAGCAACCAAGAAAATAAAGCAATTAAAAGCTACAGATATATTATGCATGAATACCACCTAAGCAATAGGGAATAAAGGAGAATCGAGGCATACAGTTAGAGAGCATGCATAAGAAAATACTCGATAAAAAGGTTGCAACAGAGAAAACAAAGCAAGATATCATCAAATATACAAGCTAGTTGTGGGAGAGACTAAGTGGTGATATGCTATTGTGATGACATGATAACGGAACATCATGCGTGCTACTGCAGCACAAGTTTTGATATCTCGAGATCTGGAGCTGTATTGGATCCTCATTTTTTGGATCAAAATCAGTAATATCAGCTGAATCGGCCATTTCGGATAGGAAATATTGGATTGTTTCTATTAGTTTCCTTAGAAAATAATAAAAATTGTAAAATTATGAAAAAATAGTAGAAGTATTTAGATATGTTAATTTATTATAACATAAATTTTAATAAATTATTAAATAATGGTATCATATAGATTCTATTGTATCTATGTTTCATTACTTTCATTTTTCTACTCAAATTTGTAATATAACATTGTTGTGACCTAAAAAAATATTATAAATATAATTAAATTCTGATTTGTCGAGTATTCATAAAAAAGTTAGAATAAAATTCCAACAATATCATTTATTATTTCATATTTCATTGCTAGAGTCATGAATCCAAACTCAGTATCATCTTTAATTGCCAACTCGGTCCAACTCGGTTGACACGGTCAATCCAAGCCAATCTTGACCAAATCTCGGCCGATTGCGAGCTGGCTGCTTCCGGATTAAAAAGGGGGAATTTTGTATCATCCCCCACAAAATTCAATCCGATCATCGATCGGGATCAGCCGATTTTTTGAACCTTGAATACTTTGGATCCACGGAACATCAGCTAGCAATTAGCAAAGGTATTCAACAGCTTGGAAATCAAAGATACCTACACACTAATTTTCCATATTATTTCTCTGCTAAAAACAGCCTATGATTTTGGAATTAAATTCAAATTTTTAATAGAAAGCCGCAGCTCAATATATACATGCTTGATAGGTTCATTTCTTAAGCCAAGCTTTGCACTTGAAGGAACATGTTTTTTCCACTGTTATGGAAACGCCTTCATGATCTAAGGTTGAGCGATTGGATCATACGTGCGCCTGTACTGCTGGAAACTACTCTTTTTCCTTAGAGATATTACTGTCAACTCATGAGTGAAAAGCGTCCCGAGAAAATGAATGAGGATTTTATAATTGAACTCCTCTAAAACACTCTGAGGAAGTCACCTCACAGGACTGAGATACGCCTAAGATATGGCCCGAGAATATATTTTCAATTTAAACTTCAGCAGATGGTATTAGCAGAAAATCCATTATACAAAATAGGGCTAAATATAGGAAGAATATTTATGTCAAATACTTGCATATTTGCTAAGTATAAGAGAAGTAAATATGACATATGCTTGCATATTTAAATATAACATAACATCCTTACTTAATACAGCCGGTAATGGGCATGTATATAAAACAAAACAGCATAACAGCATAACAGATTTTAAATATTTAAAATTTTACACACAAATCAGTATAGGACACATGGAGGACACAAGTCACAAACATCTTATTCAATGTAAACTACTCTCCTTTCAAGATCTGTACACTCTCATAGTCAGAAACATCTCATTTACAGTTTCCTGTAAATACGATTGGCCAAATTCTTATGATGGTTTTGACTAACAAATTAGTCAGATAAAAAGAACCAGAGATTCCATTCTCCTCTTGTTAGGATGGCCCAAGATGACTTATCATGACTTAGTCTATTTAATAAACAATAACTCAATATTAGGAGCATACTCGGGGATGATTAGACTGATGAATCAAGTTCAAATGAAAATGCAAATGGCACTTAAGAAGTTCACAAGATATTAGAAACCACCACAAATTAATGATGATAAGCAAATGGATTATGCACAATTTTACTTTAACAATAAAAACAATTGATAAGAGTAAGGATTCAATGTTGAAAGAAAATAACTATTTAAACAGGACAACACCTATATATAACACAAGGTTGCAACTTGCAAGATTGTTTAGGCAAGGAAAATAACCAAATGTTACATTCAGCAATTAAAATAATGTCAATCTTTGAAGCATTTATATTTCAAAAAAAAAGCCACTTTTAAAAAAATAAAGTTCTGATAAATAATTACATATTAAGCTCCAGATGATATAGGTAAATCGTAAGGCTATCTGATCAACTCTCGGTAACAAAAACCCCAAAAATATATGAGGAATAAAAAAATATAATTATGCATGGATGGAACATGAAAAATGCACTTTCCACCGCACATGAAAAACAAACTTGATAACAGTTAATCCACAACGAAAATTCTTATCGTCTACAAAACATGCATCCCTAGAAGACATTGAGACAGACAGATTATCTTCCAACATTTAGTAATTAAGTACATGTATATTTTCATTGGACAATATGTTATATTTACCAGGTGATTAGTTTCTCTAATTTAAACTTTAAAACCAATCTACTGTAGAGAAATATGGCACTATTAATGTTTAAATTGTGGTATTTAGAATCAATTGCAAGATCATATACAAGGATAAGAGAGTATCTTTCCTTAGAATCCGAAATACAAAGAAAACCAACAGGTAGCATTTCTATAGAAATGAGCAAGCATAGCAATGTTAACAGAATATATACCGGAAAACATGAACTAGATGTAACTAGATATGGAACACCAAGAATGTATCATTTTATGAAAAAGATGGTACCATACATATTTTGTCCCTAGAGCACGCTTCCTCCTGGACTTAGGTTTGGCACTATCATTCAAAGGTGTCTGACCTGTACTGGGTGTCTTCAAAGATCTGCGTGAAGACTGCATTGCCTAGAAGAAGTGACTCAAGTTGGTTCAGAACCATCACTAAAGAATATAACTGATATACTGATTAAAATAAAAGTGAAAGGAACTGCATAGACATATTTGAGTCGTTTAAAAACAGTATCGAAGAATAATAAAAGTGGAAGGGTGTTAAACACCATGACCTATTCTTTTAAACATGTTATCTTTATGGCAAAAAAACATCATAAACTTATAAGATATAAGATTCTTAAAAATGAGTTGCAAGAAGTCCATTAATCAGCAACTTTTAGCAATTGAAGAAAGAATGATAAGGCAGACACAGAATTCATAAGCATTTATAAACGAGACCTATAAGAAAATAGGAGAATCGAGGATAAGCAGGAATAAATATGAGTCCATGAAACTATATCAAACAATGGAGAATGAACAAATGGATGATTCTCAGACCGAGAATTTCCAACTGACGTATGCATTCAATGTGCCAGAGAAATAAGAATCCAAAACATGCTCCAGGACACTCTTGCATACTGGCAAAAACAGTCAGAGCATGCTCGCACGGCCACGGTATGGTAGTCAAAGTTGATCTCAAGTTGGAAACCTATTTTATCGCTAAAATGCATGAACATGGTGAAAGGACATAGTAGTCAAAGTTGATCTCAATTTCATTTGTCGACTTCTCGACCACTCAAAAACACCTCTAACCCCTTCTCTAATATTCCTCCAACAATAACTAGAGAGTGGTGTCAACCATTGCTGCCGCCTCATCGCCTCGGTTCTTCTCTGATCAAATATTTTCCTACCCAACCATCGTCGCAAAAATCCCATCAGATCTCTATTATTTTTCTGCCACTGTTCAATCGCTCGAGTCCTGACCAAGATCCGATCAGTTTGAAACATCCAAGGTCGCACCTGAAGATTCGAGTCCCTTCACTTGTTATCTAATCCAGATTAAAGCTTTTTGCTTCCCAAAAGTTGTGGGCTAAGTAGCAATAAGATCTAATCTAGGAAGCATGTGCACTTATATTTGCTTGCTCGCCGCCGTGTATCGGACACTCCGCCCGATACATGTTGACACATTTGGGCCGTGTCCATCCAATATTAGGCGTGTCCAACACGGCGTTACTTCTACAAAACGTAGGGAGAATTGAGAAATAAGAATGCGGAATATATGAGTGGACAACTTTGATACCTTCGAGAATATAAGAATATTAAATAATTCAAATCTTTTTCATGATGGACTACAGCTATGAGTAAACGCCCAAATTGATGCCAATGATAAGGTCGAGTTATGAAAGTGAACTCTTATTAGAAAAAGTAAATATTTTGTTTGTCTTAACTTTTATGGATTGTATTATTATGTGCTTTACTAATAATTCTATATATGTATTTGTTTGTGCATAGAAATAGTTAAGGTTTTCAATAAGTTATAGTCTTGATTTTACTTCTATAGTTCTTTTAATGCATGTTTCTTCTCGTAGTTTGTTATATTTTGTTTAATATATATAATTAAATATATAAACAAATAATATAGCCATGTCCCAATGTCCTTTTTACAAACCCGTCGTGTCCCGTGTCCGTGCTTCATAGGATCTAATACAAAAAAAAAGGAATCAACAAAGAAAATTCAAGGTATAAACTTGCCACTCTTTTAGTTTAACTGACTAGAACTATTCTAGAACTATCAACTGACATGTTATATTGCCATCAATGTTCTTGGCTATTCACTTGCCATAATATTGACACCTAGATCATGTAACTGGATTTTCGGCGAATATATTATTCCGGTTTTTACATAAAGTGCTTAGTTGATTTACATTCGAGAATATCTAACACACAAAAGCACCTCCTTCAGTTGGAGGTTTACTTGTGAAACATTTTACATTATTTTTGCATAATTATCAAACATTGGATCTCATGGGTGTGTTGCGTAGCATATTAGCACTCATCTATGATCTTCTTTTAAGAGTTGTATAAATCTGGTATTTGCTTGCTACTATCTTTTTTGCATCATCATCATATTTGCTTGCATTAAATGGTTTTTAGTCCTATGCTTTCCATCTTGTACCAATTCTACAATAAACAACTGAAAAGAAAATCTAGTGAAGATCCTGTATCACAGCTAAAAGCTAAAATTTAATAAGTGACAGCAATGCAAGTGAAAGATAATTTGAACTCAACAAGTAAACAAATTCAAGCTATAGTCTAGGATCAAGCAATGACATATAACATTGTACCTGGAACTTCAACAAAAAAAACAATAATACAAAACATAGGCATGACGTTCAATAACCAAAATTTATTCTTAACTTGAGAGTTATTGTTGCCAATTGATAATCCTGTAAAATTGAGTAGGTTACCACAATAGGTTCAAATATCCTATCCTTTAGAGAATCAAGCACAGATAAACCTTTATCAAGATTCCAAAGTTGTGAGCTACACTAACTTCTTTGATCCAAATCAATTAATGATAATCACGCTAATAAACCAGAGTAACATGTGCACAGCATGCATGCAAGATGACACATATCACATGAGAAGATGTGTGATTCTGTGTAAATACTTGTCTGTAAAGCACATGAATGCATCATAATCTGCTTTGAACAATGTGAATGCTAAAAGGTAAATGAATGGAGTCTTAGATGGGTAAGTATATGATAGGAGAAACCTCTCTGAGTTGTAATCTCACTTTGGTTTCGCTTATGGACACAGTCCAAGCGTTTTTCAATTGTTTGGGCTTTTGACATTCAACCTCTCAGGAAGTAAATTAGGTAATCAAAAAGGGATAAGATAAAAGAGAACTATAATATATCTTTGACACACGACTTAAGAACCTCTGTTGTTTTCTTTAAGCTCTTATCTACCGATATTGAGCCTATAGGAAACATTTTTCCAGCGCAATTTTGGATCAATCCTGTCAGAAATAATTGAACGATCCAGACCTTTTTCAACACTTAGTTTATGTCATGGTATTTAGCCTATTTAACAATAAAAATGTGATCAAGTGAAAAAAAAATTATGATATGAATTATAACCTTCAAACTCGGTTCTCCATCCGTTTCTTTTCCGGAAGTGTCTTCCTCTTTCTGCTGCTTTATATTAGACTTCTGCTTCCTTCCAGAAGATTCTTGCTCAGCAACCTTTCTTTTCCACCTCTTTTTACTTGCTTTCCTTTGTGGCTTCACTTTGGAAGTTACTGGTACTTCACCATCATCAGCATTTTCTGGATCCTTAGAATCGTCGTCATTCGAAGGCATCTCTTCGTTATCAGTCTGACTATTTCCTGAAGAATCCTGTGGTACGGCAGAAGCAGGTCGGTCAGCTACTGTATCAACATCAACACTCTTTGCAGCAGTCTTTGATCCATGTGATCGTCCCCTTCTGTTTCGAGCAGAATTTGGCGGGCTCTCATTACGGGTTGGTGAAGCAGCAGAAGTAGGATTATCAGATTCATTCTTTCCAGCTGCAAGTTTAATTTCCTTGGCAGATGCATCAACTTTTGAACTGCTAGCTTCTGTACTACGGTTTTTTCTTCTGCTAGCTGCAACTGGGGCACCTTTATCACTCTCAATTCGAGAGGCGTCTGTTAAATGAAGCGAAGAGTTAGTCTTCCTCCCTTTTCTTTTCTTCAAATTTGGTGGAGTGTCGTACTTCACAGCAACTGGTTCTAACTTATCAGATTCAGCTCGGTCAGAAACAGACTTTTTCGATAGCCCACTGCGACGAGAACGTTCAGATTTTTGTTTTGGGGAAGATGGTTGTTCCATGGAATCAACATCTCCCACCTGACGAGTGCCATTACTTGTAGCAGCTATTGGTGAGGTGTCTGAAGCACCAACTTCCGGTTCTACCTTTGCAGAGACCTAAAGGACGGAGAAGCATAAATAATTGTACATGCATCCTCAGTAATCAAATAAGTACTCAATTTATAGGCAGAGGAGAGCAACTCAAATTAGCTAAGCACCTGTGGCAGCACATCTGAAACAGTCCTTTCAGATAACTTGCTGTCATCTTCCTGAAGCATCAGAGAGTCCATAAATTACAACAATTAAATCACATACTCTATAATACAATTATATAGCTTCGGTAGAAAATTCACAACAAAATTTGGCTGCCTAATCAGCTAGATAGCTATCATCATACTATCCAAAACTATGTATAGTACTTTCCATACACATGATCAAAAAGAGAGGTTGCAGTAAGAAAACTAGTGTTCAAAAGCGTATTAAATTAGTAAACGCCGTACACATGTCGATGAAAGAAAGAGGAAAACCTTAACGATCGTGAAGAAGGAACAAGATTCGTCAGCATTGAGGGTGAATTAACCATCTATGGCACTTCATCACTGTCCATTTATGAGCCAAATGGATCCATGTGACCGATTTACAGTAGACAAAAAAGCTAGGAAAACATGGACACAACATGGCACATAAATACAGAGACAAGGTAAATGTCTAAAATAAGAAGACGAGGATGCAGTTACACACACACTCACATGCACAATTTGTAAAAAGAACCACCATGCAAATACCAAGCTATTACTAGTGTGGATTATGATTAACAAGTAAAACTCGAACTGAAAGTGTAGAATTGTCATCATCATAGAAAGAGAGCTACGTCACATAAAAAATTCACCTAATTCAAAAACACTAAAAATAATATCCACAAGCAAAGACTAACAAATATATCTATAAAACATAAATATGCATTCTTATTACTAACCTTCAACTAACAGTTGCAATGAACCAAATCTCGTTAGTATCAAGTTATCAACTTGATGCATGTACGAAAGAATAAAAATAAAAAAATATTTACAAGATGTATACATGAGTCAAGTCGTAAATACATAAATTTGATGCTAGCATGATATTCTACTACAGACTCGCACATAGTTTTTCAAAAAGTGGGCATTTAAGCGGTGAAGCGCTCTTTGCCGCTTCATTTTTTACCGCTTAAGCAAGGAGATATACTCCATTAATCCGATAACCATACTTTATTTCTTATTGATTGGGGTGCATTTAAAAGTTTATAGGTGTGGTTTTAGTATTTATATTATCATGCCCTTTTTATTGATGTCTACACCTTTATAAAATCTTATAATGTGTATGTGTTGATGCAACAATAGCATCTAAATTAACCCAAACTCTCAATTCTTTTCATGTTGTTCTCATTTTCTCTCTAGCTAAGACTTCGAACTACGGTTTTGGGGACTTCAACCTAGAGGCTTCGACTTCGAGTCCAACACACTTTGACTACAACTTGGAGGCTTTGACTTTGAACTGCTAGGGTTTTTGATTAGAGACTTCGACTTCAAACTTGGAGTTTCAATTTTAAATTCAAAACAAGGGGTTGAGCGACTAAGGTTTTTTAATTTTGATTTTGATTTCAAAGCTTAGGCTTTTGAGCACCTTTAGCTTTGAACTTTGATAGCTTCGGCATCATCGATTTTAACTTCAAAACTGGACTCGAGAGGGGCTCAAGTATTTAAAGTATCTAAAACCAGTATTAGAACCAATGTTTAGCAATCAACTTACAAGAAATAACAAAATTAACCAAAATAAGCTTATTGGTTCTGAGAGCGGCCGCTTAAGCAGTCAAGTACTTCAATCGCTCTGCTTTGTTTTACCACTTTTTTAGCATTGCTCACACAAGCATACACGAAACCACTTATGATACTTCCGACACATGTTGATCAAGTGTTGTGTTTGATGTGTTGAACATGGACGATCAAGCAGGGTGGTATGGCATGCAAGTCATAGCTTAGACTGCATATATCGCATTATATAACTATTTTACATGAAAGTCTAACACAATGCTCATGCTAAGTCAATCAATGGCTCTGATGAAGTTCAATATTTTAATTAGTGTTAAAATGCCAAGCAGCCTACATACTAAGGGAAGAATTAAGCTATGTCAACTATTATTTATTTTATAATTACCTAATCGATCATCCTATGTCCCTTGTACATTACTTCATTTCGATATTAGATCACATGTGAATGATACAATCATCTTAAGACCGTATAATCATCTAAATTGAACTAGATTTATATTCTACAAAACTTGCAATAGAATGTCCTCTCCATGTCTAATATGCTTTTGATAATGCTTACCCAACCGTGTCAGACACATACGTGTGTTCGAGTATGCCATATATGTGTCGAATGTGTACGGATTCGTGGATATCATATACCGAGAGCATGCATGTTGCATGCCAAGGGTATGCATGTCATTAAATAAAATAGCTTATTAGCATCATATTTTATGTCGTAAAACTCAATTCAAGTACAAATATAGTTGATGCTTCTTTATTCTTCTTTATTTATAATTACATCAATCTAATAACATGACAGAAAATTAGAGCCTTGTTCATTGTATTATCCATTTGTTAGTTTCTATGATGTAGTGCCACATTTAAAGTAAATAATTCTTTCTTTCGGATGAATAATTTTCTGACAAATTACATTAAATTTTCCTTTGAATAGAAGGCCATTGAACTTCAAAAATTGCAAAAACACTAAAACTAAATATGCACTAAAATACATAAAATGCCGAAGGGGACTTTCTCTTGCTTACGGTTGTGCTTATAAGAAAATCAATGTAGTTAGAAAGGTATTCAATTTGACCTAATTCTTTAGATTTGATCTGATGCTTTAGGAGTTAACCCTAGGTGTCGAGGTGCGGCGAATAAAGAATTGCATCAAAACACCCCTATAAGTTAGTAGTTGTAGTTTTTTCTATTTCAATAGTATTCTATAAAACCATGTGAAAGTTCAATGCTATTCTATGTAATGCATTCCATAGTTATTGATTATTTTCTACCCGGTGAGTTAATGCTATATAAGTATCGGTCTATGATACTGATTGTACAATTTTTAAATTTTAGTCAATAAATATGGTTCCTGCAATAGTTTTTTAGTTACTATTTTGTTTATTTTCTAAGACACGCACATGCACACGCACATATTTTTTTATATATTGTTCAATCGTTGTAATCATGTTCCTGCATCCTATTTTCTCCACACTCAAAAAACCATCTTGTTGGACAAACACGCGCGTTCGTGTACGTTCTTTCGTTTCATATCGTTGAATCATCAGTTCCCACATCCTAATTTATCCGGATTGGTCACCTTGTTGGATGTTTCTTCTGCTATATTCATGTCCAATCTGAATCCATGATCCATAGAATATATTTACCTATCTGTGAATTTTGATCATTGGTCCTAAGGAATACTATGGGTGTCCCTGTCCAAGAACTACTCGGCATAAAGGAATATGGAGGCATTGGAGAGGTCATTTATCCGTACTAAATAGACATGAAAGCATATAATGGTAATGTATTTTCCAAATGGAAGGAAGAAGCAGCTATCGCGGAATGTTGAGTAGTTCTGACTTTGAAAGGATAGGGCTAAAGCATTCCATCTACAAAATAGGGGAGGTGCTTGAAATTTTGTCTCAGTCTAAGATATAAAAAGTGATTCCATTCTTCTGGCATGAGGGTTTAAAATTTATTGATCAAATAATAATCTGGAAGTGAAGAAATGATAATGTGGCTACCATTTTTATTTTTGCTTGGGGGGCTACTGATATTAAAACCACTAAAATTTTATGAATCATAAATTTAAAGTTATATATATATATATATATATATATATATATATATATATATATATATATATTCCCTATGCATTTTGTACACTTCCAGATCAGACCAAGAATCGGTGTTCACCTTTACATAAAGACAAGCTGGAAGAAGAGGGTGTCTGAGAGGTAGCCGTAAACTATCCTGTGATACGGTTGAACATTCACAAAGTTATGCGGATATAAGAGGACGTGCTCGTGAATAATAACCAGAAACAATGAACGACATGGACATAAAAAGGGTGGTTGGTCACAATGCCAAAGCTAAAAATATCCATAAAATTTCTAGTTGGCTTATCTCAAATGGGCTTTCATCGGTCCATTTTAATGAGAATGCACAGTGATGATGACAACGACGATGACAGCAGTGGCAGGGCGGCAATAAAAATGTGATTGTCATGTATACACAACGAATCTCCATCCACCTAAAATATCTATATTCCCTTGAAAGGTGAAATAGTGTACTAACATGCATCTATGAACTTAACATCAAACCTTGAATATCCATTAATAGAGAGTATGGAACACACATCTTTATTTCATAATTCTCATTTGTGTTTTATCATATCAATTGTGTAGACAAGGACTCACTTTATATACCCCTTCCATCAAGGGAGTTATAGGTAGTTCCTATAACTACTTAGTGGCATGACAATAACCGCTTAAAACTAATATGCGGTTCATGATAAAGACCACACAATTATGCTATGCTCATATGTCATATTTAATAGGCTGTGTAGAGTCATACATATGGTGTTATTTTCCAACATTTGACTTTGGTTTTTTTGGGGAGGTGGAAGTGAGGGTGGGGTGAGAGGAATGGAAGAAGCATACTGAATGCAGTTGGTGTTGGAGTTTCTTAGCACGACCACTAGGTTTTAACAAGTATCGAGTATGCAATTTTAAAAAATCTAGAGTGCTAAACAACACCATCCAAGAATCGAACTAGAGAATTAGAATTTTATAATACATATAAACAAACTTTACACTAAGTGAACAAGAAATACAACCTTTGTAGACCGGTCCTTCACTTCTAAAGCTCCGTGTAGTAGTCCCTTAGCTCCAAGTAGTGATCTCCGAACTCTTCTTAGGCTCCACTAGACGAAAGGAACAAGCTTACTTAACGATCTTCAAGGCCGAAAATGATCTACGTCGAAAAATCTCTAACTCAAGCTATCTCTTCACTAATTGAAGAATTAGTGAAGTAAACAACCTATACTAAATGGCTAGTTTGGTATAGATTGATGAAGTAGGAATTTTGCTCACTTTCAAATTATTTCTCTTTCTTTCTTCACCTCATGAAAACCTAGAGAGCTAAGATGCGATGAAAAGGAAGATGAAGTGGTGAACCATCTCAACCATGGGTGAAAAAATATCACAAATGATATTTGTAAAGACTTAACCATGGCTAAAGATAATGGTTGGGTTAATAAATATCTAGAGTAAAACAAAATTAGTGGACTAAATCAAGCTTTCTGCATGCTTCCACAAGCATCCTAAATCATGCCAATTTCCACCTAATTTTGATTTATCCCTTAAGAATTAAATCTCCAAATTTTCTTTAGTTTGGTTTGAGTCTCATACACCCATATCCAATGTATCATCAATCATGACACAAAATTATATACATTAATATATATCACATATATATTTAAATGTATTGATAGAAAAGAAATTCTTAAGTGAGCTAATATTAGTTAATATATATTAAATTATTAAATCAACACTTGATTTAATAATCCGGCTATATCACATATAACCGACTAATATCATTTATATCAACTCATCGAATCAACACTTGATTCAATAACTCAGCTATATCTCATATAACCGACCGATATCATATATCATGAGATTAGAATACGGTATCACATACACGTATTAATCTCGGTCCCGCACATCACATATGTGCCCTACTTCGTTTCTCTTTAGCTACGAAACCTCTGTATGGCACTCTAAAAACTCGTCAATACGCCAGTAGTAGATAATGATCATATCAGTCACCCACAAGCCGTCAGCGGTACTACCTGGACGTAACGGCTACCCAGGTATTGAGCGATCTGAAAATCAACGAGCAAGCTTGTCCAAACTTCCGTGAATCCAGTAACACTACCGTACAGTCCGGTCTTTTCGTCTGATATGTCGCATATCGAGTCTGGGGGTGATAAATGTCAGATCCCGATAACTTGATAAGCCATGCCGATGTGAGGCTCATAACGGGTCGAGAAACTACTGATAATACTTACCAGTAAATCTCATCATCAGCCCTTGCCAGGGACTTCCTGTTATAGCCAATCGAGCATAGCGCAACATCAACCCCAATACCGGGAGAGACGAAACCCCTCTCATCGCTCATTGCCTCCATGTGACTCGGGACTGTACCCCAAATCCACCTGTTTGCACGCTCTTTTGAGCGTGGTAGAGAGGAAATCAAAGTACAGTAGGAATCACACAAGACTCTATGACGATCTCGGGTTTACAGACTAACCTGTACCAGTGTCACCAGAGAACTGCTATCTGACGATAGGTATAATACCATTTAGGAGTTCTCGGCGAGTCCTGTTCGGTGTACCCATTCTCCAATGAGCGCATGTGTACAATCTTTGATGACAAACACCAATGGTTGTGGGATCAACCATCGCCCCATACAGGGTCGAGAAACGTACACACTAGTCTACTCTGGAATATCGATAACATGTCTCAACACTCCCTTGACTAGGAACAATTAAAAGATGTACTTATAGACTGCCCTGGCCCCACTAGTATGATCTGCATCATAGTCCTGGTAGTCAAGCCAACATCCTAAAGGCTTTATCAATATGTATCAGAGAGACAGTATAATAATACTAGTATACATGTTAAGATAAAGAGCAACCAGATAGCATACTATCATGTCGAGCAAGAAAGTACTCCTTCTATATGTCCAAACATCCACTATAATATACAATCATGTACAATAATGGCCTCTAGGGCATACATATAACTAACAATCCGCCACTTGCACTAAGGCCAGTTGTTGTAGTATCTCATATCCAACATCCCATAAAGTCTTTCAAATGGCCTTTGTGAATGGATCCGCCGTGTTATTCTTCATGTCCCCCCTGACCTCGATCTTCCGGAGATCAACTACCTTCCTGATCAGGTGATACTGCCTAAGAATATGTTTGGATCACTGATGGGACCGGGGTTCCTAGGCCAAAACCACAACTCCATTGTTATCACAATACACAAGTTTGGATGCTTAATGGTAGGAACCTCACTAAGTTCATCTCATGAACTTGTTCATCCAGATAGCCTCTTCGGCAGTATCGTTGGTAGCGATGTATTCAGCCTTCATCGTCGAGTCTGCTACGGTATCTAGCTTGGAACTCTTCCAACATACCGTCCCTCCACTGAAGGTAAAAACAAAACGTGAGACCAACTTACAGTCGTCCTTATCACTCTGGAATCTCGAATCGGTAGGGGGCTCGACAAGGAGTTCACCGTTACCATACACCAAAAACAATTCTTTAGTCCTTCTCAAGTACTTAAGAATGTTCTTCGCAGCTGTCCAGTGATTCTCATCAGGATGTAAGAGACATCACCCAAATCCTTCATGGAGAACTTTTGTGATAAGAAGAGCTTGACTGAGTGTAGCATAGGAACATCATTTCCTATCAAGAGTATGTCATCCACGTACAATACGAGGAAGACAATCTTACTCTCTAAAACCTTCTTGTATATACAAGGTTCATCTACGTTTTTGATGAAATCGAACTCTTTGACCGCCATATCAAAACAGATGTTCCAACTCCGCGATGCCTGCTTTAATCTGTAGATTGATTTAAGCAGCTTGCACACCTTTCCGCTGCTCCCACTATCCACGAAGCCCTCTGGCAGTGTCATGTACACGCCCTCTTCTAAATCACCATTTAGAAAAACGGTCTTGACGTCCATCTGCCGGATTTCGTAGTCATGGTATGCAGCGATGGCAAGTAGGATCCTGATGGACTTAAGCATAGCACTGGAGAAAAGATTTCATCATAGTCGACACCTGGTCGTTGACCAAAACGTTTTGCTACAAGTCTAGCTTTGAAAGTCTCAACTTTTCCATCTACACCAAGAATCTTCTCAAGATCCACTTGCTCCCGATGGGTTTTACCCCTTCAGGAGCAACTTTCAAAGTCCATACTTTGTTGGTGTACATGGATTCCATCTCAGATCGTATAGCATCAAGCCATTTCACAGAGTCCCCACTCGTGATGGCCTGCTCGAAACTAGTTGGGTCATCATCTTCCATGATGCAATCCTCGCTCCCGCCGTCTACGAGAAAACCGTAGTATCTCTCGGGTGGATGAGGAACCCTACTAGATCTGCGGAGAGGCTGAGATTCATCAGGGACTATTGAACCCTCCGGTTCCACCAAATCATCAGTTGTAGTTTATATAACTGGAACTTTTTCCAGTTCAACCTCATGACCACTAATTTCTTTTACAAGAAATTCCTTCTGTAAAAAGGTGGCATATTGAGAAACAAACACATTTTGTTTCTCGGTATGGTAGAATATATATCCATAGGAATCCTTTGGATATCCTACAAACTTGCACAGAACTGACCTTGCCTTGAGCTTGTCCGGATTTTATTTTTTAACATAGGCCGGACAACCCCATATCTTAACTCGTTTAAGAAATGGTCTCTTCCCATTCCATATCTCATATGGAATGGTAAGCACTGATTTAGTTGGAACTCTATTCAATTGGTATGCGGCTGTCTTAAGCGCATAACCCCCAAAGGAAACAGGTAACTCAGCAGTGCTCATCATATCTAATAGGGTGTGGTTCCTCCGCTCCGATACACCGTTGTGATGTGGTGTATACGAAGGAGTAAGCTGAGAGAGAATCTCATTCTCTTTTAAATAATCCAAGAACTCCGTGCTTAAGTATTCTCCTCCCCAGTCAGATCAAAGGATTTTAAGACTTTTTCCCGTTTGGTTCTCTACTTCGTACTTATATTCCTTGAATTTCTCAAAAACTTCAGACTTGTGTTTCAACAGGAACACATGTCTGAATCTTGAGAGATCGTCAGTGAATGTAACGAAGTACGAGGTACCATTCCTGGCATGTGTAGACATGGGACCGCATACATCACATGTATCAGTCCTAAAAGTTCAGTAGCTCTTTCTCCGTGTCCAGTACACAGAGTTTTGGTCATTTTGCGTTTGAAACATGACTGGCAAGTTTCATAAAATGTAAATTCAAACTAATTCAAATATCCATCTTTATGTAACTTATCTAGTCGTGTCGTATTGATATGACATAGTCTACAATGTCACAAAAAGAATTCGTTCATTTCTGAACTTTTCCTCTCGTGTGTGTTTTGTACATTAAGAACTATGTTTTGATTCAGAAAGTATAGACCGTTACATAGCGTACCAAACCCAATCAACACTTTTTAGGAAAATTTTCATAACATTTTTCTCTACTACAAAGTTATTGTAAGTGCACGGCGGAGCCCCGGCCGTCAATCCGAGGCCAAAATGCGGAAACGATAATTTACTTTAACTTTTGAACCGGACCACCGCGCACTAAAATCCCGGATCGGGCCATTAATCTAATCCTAGCTAACTAGAGAAGGGGTAGAGAGATATACCGAGCGATCCGTGTCCTTCGGTCTTCTCGTCGTCGTCCCGATCTCCCCGCGGAATCTCCGGTCTTCATCTCCTCGTCGGAAAGGCACCACATCGCCGGGTTCTTTTACGGGCTCCCACCTCTGGACCGAGGAAACTCGGGCACGAAGTTGGCGAGTCGACATGCCCAAGGATTGCTGTAGAATGAAGTGTAGAAGGCTATGTGTCTCATGGGGTTTATGAAAGTTGCCTTTATGGTGGAGGAAATGAACTATGGAATTTTTGTGATGAACTTAGGAGTTTTCAAGCCAAATGAGAACCATTCTCATGCCACCAAAATTTGGACACCCCCCCCCCACTTCTTCTTAGTGGCCGGCCTCAACTAAAGAATGGGGAGAGAGGAAAAATGAGAGGAGAGAATGCATATCAAAAAGGAGTGAGTCTTCACATAATACAAGAGAGAGAAAGGGTGATGATGAGAAACAATGATCACCCCAAAACCAACACTCCAACAACCTAATCATCAACAACCATGATTACTCCAAAAGCCAAGCCATGATGAAAAGAAGAAGTCAAATGGTGGTAAAATTATCATGATACAACAATATGCAAATAACACCCTCCACTAACCAAATTTGCACGCTTGCAAATAAGCCCTCCTCCACCAATTTCCGGCTAAGAAGGAACAAAGGAAAACTGGCCGAAACGGAAAGCAAACTAGCAACTTCAGAAAACTGATCCCGTAATAAATTACAGGAAAACCCCGCTACTGTATATACATACCCGCATTTGTATTCCAACCGAATACAAATGCAATGAGACAAAATCTACACTGTACAATACTAGGATCCGGCTTAAACCAAAGTCCGCTAGTATTATCCGTCCGATCATGATCCGTGCAATACCGCACGTATATGATTGAACCCTGCCATATCTCCATACGGCCTCTACAGCGTTTTGCCCGAAACTTGAGAAAACGGTCTGTGGGGGACTCTAAAGACTCGTCAATACTTTGACTGTGGATTTAACCACAAGCGCGTCAGAGGTATTAGCCATACGTAACGGGCTACCAGGTATTGACCAAAAGGGACGTCGATGGGCGAACTCATCCTGACACCCTACTGAGCCTGTCAGTGACAATATCCGTACAGTCCGGTCCGTTCGTCTATGAGCATCGCATGGCGGGCCTAGGGGGTTGGTAAAAGTCAGACCCCCAAAAGCGGTACAAGTCGTGTCGGAGTGTAGCCCAGAACACCCTGAGATACTACTGGAATACCTACCGGTAAATCTCCTGCCTTGGCCGAGGACTTCGTGTAATGGCTCTCCTAGACACAGCGCGACCTCACCCCCAATACCGGGATAGACGAACCCCTGCAGATCCGCTCACTGCCTCCATGTGGCTCGGGACTGTACCCAACTAAAACCTGTTTGCACGTCTCCTTTGAGCGTGGTAGGGTAGTAATCAAAGTATAGTGGGAACTCACACGAGACAAATGACGATCTCAGGTCGATGAACTAACCTGTACACATGTCACCAGGGAACTGCTATCTGACGTCAGATAAAAAACCAACTAACATGTTCCCGGCGAGTCCTGTCCGGTGTACTCATAACCCAATGAGCACATGTATACATCTTAGGTGAATCAACTGACACCAGTGGCTTGTGAGACCGGCCACCGCCCCTCGTCGGGGTCTCGACTGTATACACTAGTCTACTCTGGAGTATCGATGCCCTGTCTCGAAACTCCCACGGCTAGGGACCTTTTAAGGATGTGCTTATAGACCCCAGCTCCCACGTATATGATCACGCTCATACTGCTCGTAATCAAGCAAGAACCCTAGGGGCTCTATCAACGTGTAATAGTGACCTGTAAGGTCACTTGAAGCAGTACACGATGATAAAGGTAAACCAGATAGCATACTATCATCTTGAGTAAGACTGTCCTACCGGTATAGGTCCCCACTCAATCATTGCAATCACGTGCCTGTGATCTAATAATTGACTCTGAGGGCACTATCTCCAACAATCTCCCACTTGCACTCAAGGCTAATTATTGCGATGTCGCATACCCACAGCCCGTGTGATACCGAACACCCAACTCCTCTACTAATCAGTCTCACAAAACCCGTTTGCGAAACTATTGCGTTCGAGGAATAGCCTCAGTGAGTGGATCCGCTGTGATGTTTCTTTCTATGTCTCTCTTAATCTCATGTTCGCGGAGAAACCCATCTCCCGAAATGAGCAATACTTGTCTTAGAATGTGTCTGGATATCTGATGGGACCTAGCTCATAAATGAACTCCAAATCCAAACTTCTTAGACTGTAATGTCAACTGAACTTAATCAGTATCCTGCGCCATGTCTCCCTCAGTATCCACCTGAACCTCCTGTCCAAAATACTGCCCCTCTTCAGAGGAAGAACTATAACTCTGACAGTCACTCTGTCATCCAGGTCACCTTGGAAGCCTGAAATGATAACCGTCTTCCGAAGAAGGCTGTCGTTATCATATCCCTAGAACATCAACTTATGTTCTAAAACTGCTTCCGATCGTTTCTCCAGGATCAGATCAATATCAATTTATTGCATCTACCGCAAAAACATCTGGTGTGGTACTTGACATCTCACGATTGACTCAATTGCCTAAGCAAGTGATCTACCAATCATGCACATCCATCTCCCCTTTAGTCTGTAAGACACCTTTAAAGAGGGTGACTCCATCACCTGCAGGTACACCACCATGCCAGGAGTCGTCCATTCTAAAGCACCTCTAGAATGCTGTCTAAGTACCATGATTGGGAAACTACCCAAATCTAGATCTAAAACCATAGATCCAGTAACCAGAATGTTTTGATATAATATTCAAGTCCCATGTGGAGAAACCACTGTGTGACAACCAATGTATAACCGATCGTAGTATAGGAACTTCACTTCCTACTCTGTGTATGTCATCCAAATACCAGGACATCACACCCTACTACCTTCTCAACAGATCCATCCCCTATTCTGATGAAGTCAAAACTATGACTGTCACATCAGAAATAGATGATCTATCTCCGCTATATCTGCTTTAGTCTATAAATAAACATAAGCCGCCTGTCCACCAATGCTTCCGCTGCTCCCACTGATCACGACAACCCTCTGGCAGAGTCATATATAAGTACACTTCTAAAGCCAGTTCAGAACGACGCTATACTCATCCTCCTGCCGGGTCTCATAGTCTGGAACAACAGCAATGACAAGTCTGGGTAAACAGGAACCTCCGTGTCACCATCCTTGAGGCTACCGGAGTACCTCTCGGGTGCGTGAGGTTACCCACCGTATCTGCGGAGTGACCAATGGAATGTCAAACCAGATTGAATCTTTAGGTTCTTATCAAATTTTCAGTAATCGTTTGCGGTTCTGAAATCACTTCCAGTTCTACCATACTCCCACTACTGTTTTCTGAAAAATCCATTTTTATTAAAACTGTGGCGAGTCAAGAACAATATCACTATTGATCTTCCAGATGGTAGAAAGTCAACCCTCGTCATAGCCTGGGTCAACCCACAAACAGCCATTACAGAAACGTGCCTTGAGTTATCCAGAGTCTGGTTTTAAGCATAAGCCGGACAACTCCCCGTACCTTAACATCGTTAAGATACGAACTGTTCTATATCCAATACAGAAACAGAGGCACTGATTTAATTGAACCAGATTCAAATCATGCAGCTGTCTCCAGTGCATGTCAACTAAATGGAAAGAGGCCGATCAGCATTACTCAACTTAGGAGTGCTTCCAATTATGAGTAACCTGAAAGAGAAGCAAGTTCTCTTAACCATTACTATCAACTGAATACCATACACAAGTATCTACATCTTCGATCACCTTGAAGAATCCTGATACTTGCAACACCTGGTTCTCTACTTTATTCTTATACCTATAACTTCTCAAAATTCGGACATTGCGTTTCTACGAAACACTTGTCTAAAAACTAGAGAAGTCATAAGTAAACCGAATATAGTACGAGGACCAACCCCTCTGTCCTAATGGACACTGGACAATATACAATACTCTGTATAAATCCCTTGAGTCTAATGACTCATTCCCTGTGTGTTGTAGGTTGAAAACTGTACTTATGGTTAAGAAGAATTACACCGCTGTTTAATGCTCCTTACCTAACCATCCACTGATATAGGTAAATGTCATAGACATAATTTCAAAAAGGTATATCTCACTCTATAAAAATAAACGTACAGATATATCAATTTGAAATTGGTGCATAACGGATATTCAAAACCAAATATCTGCCGTCCGGCAAACATCCCAGGCGATTTCCTCAAATATCACCAATTATAACGAATTCCGATATAATGAGGATGATCACCTAATTCCCAATAACTCACTCCCACTCATCATCTGTAAAACCATACAGATGTGAATCAAATCTGGTAAATACATACCCTGGAGTAAGTGTCTAATTGGGAAATCAGTTTTCTTTTAACAGTACACAGTGAAACTGAAACATCGAAATGTTTCGATGGGATATCCTGGTATTCCTAGTAATGCCTCTTCCATTATCCAGATTCACAACTGTAACCGTATAATTCTTTGCCATCTCTCCAAATCCCTTTATATGTCTTTTAGTCGTTACCTTCTACACACCCCTTTAGGCCAAATGGTTTTCTTCCTTCCCTACCATTCTGCACCAGCCTATGGTTTGGAAGAAGACTATCCAATAAGCATAATGGGTGTACTGTCCTAATCCTAGGAGCACTCGCAATGCGAGAGAAGGTGAAGATAAAAGACAACCGAATAAACCTTATTCCTATTTCTCCTAAACCAGAATCCATCCCCGAACTGGAACAAGTTCCTTTCGAGTTCGTATATAACCATACGATGGAGTATCCAATAAACTGTGGATCTTCGTAGTGATACGGAGTGTCCTGGAGAAATACAAAGGTGAAGTGGGAGTGGTAATGAAATACTTGGTTTGGTCGTGAATAGCAGTCGCAATTTACTTTGCCCTCTTACTAATCCCTTGATATGTCTTTACTTAATACCTTCTGTACACCATCGTTATGCTAATTGGTTTTCTTCATTCCCCACCGTTCGGCACCAGCCTAAGGTTTGGAAGAAGACTATCCAATTTGCGTAATAGGTGTACTATCCCCTAATCTAAGGGGCACTCGCAACCTGAGAGAAGGTAAAAGGAAAAGACAACTGAATAGTCCTATTCGTTTTCTCCAGAACCAGAAACCATCCTCGAATAAATTCCTTCGAGTTCGTATATAACCATACGATGGTTTTGTCCAATGGAAGTGAACGTTCGTAGTAATACGGGGTGCTTTGGAGAAAAGGGTAAAAGTAGGAGTGGCAATGAGGTTTGCAACTCTGACAATCCAAAAGCCAGTCTTATAAGAAGGTTCGGTCAACTTGGTCACTGAGTCATAGTCTATGGTCGGGTCAATGGTCACTGCCAAAGAGAAAGAGAAAAGAAACACTCAGCGTGCACTCTAACTTAGATCAGACTGGTTATCACTTTATCTAATCAGGAAACCTCCCGCTGTACCGTCAAATTCTCCTCCAAACCTGAAAGAAGAATTAGTCGGGATCACCCGAGGAGTAAACCAACTCATCAGTGGGAATCGGGATCCAACTATCATCGCATGATAACGTGACGGAATCCGCTCACGTTATCACACTCCAGAAGGTGCGCATATCTGGCAAGTTTCAGTTTCTTTAGAAACTCCCGATGTGGATTTTTGCCCCATGCTCTTATGAGCTTGACTTTGGCCAACATATCATAAGTCACATGTCAAGTTCTACCCGTCATTCTCTAGGTTAATTTGAACCCATCCGTACATACCCTTGACTTTGGCCAAAATAGTAGTACGACTGTCCCAAACCAACGCATCTATCTATGCTGCATATGAATACCCAATAGCTACCAATCACTGTGCCTTGACTTTGGCCAACATACACAGCTTGAATACTTATTGACTATTTATATGAAACGACGGAGGGCTACGAATGGTTTCTGGCGAAAACCTTTAACGTAATGAACTTGATATCGTTGAAGGAACCGGATAGCTTTATAAAAATATAGTGACGAAAACCTTTGCTAAAGAGGTCACTCCTGGTGAAGGGATCTCGGCTCTTTCCCCGTAGAATGAGGTGCAGGATATTCCAACTGAATACCACGATGCAAAGCAAAAGCAAACGACTATAGTGAAGTTATTGCCCTGATGCAAACTTCTGTCCAAGGGGTCACTCCCGGTGAAGGGATCTCGGCCCTTATCTCGTCGACTGAGGAGCAGGATATTCCAACTGAATACCACTATGCAAAACAAAAGTAAACGTCCTTGCAATAACAGCTTTTTGAAAAATGTTCCAACAACATCAGAATAGGTTTGTTTATCATGCATTGATCCGAATCAACGCAGTCCCACCAATTGATCACACCAATAAAGAACGAAAATAATGATGTACGTATATGCCATCCGCATTCGCCACTGGATCCCGTCATTACCCGTTAGGTTACTTAACTAACGACAGAGCGGGGACTGGACTAGCGCGGATGCAAAACATATACAACATCTACTAGTATATATATCAATATATAATATTCGCTCAAGGCGTGATAAAATGCATCACAGAAATGTAATAAGCATCACAGAACAATACAGATATCTGGGATCCCCGGGTTTCATAGAGCCGCTACTGAAACCCGACGTTCCCCTGGTCGTGTGGATAGCCTGTGCAACGAAATCCTAGACCCCTACGGGCGCGGCAAGTTACCCGCCAAAATCTGAAGCGAGGCAGCCCCCTTCAGCAACATGAATGGATCACCCAGCACTTCACGGAATCCGGCAACTTGGGCACCCCTTCTGGGTCAACCTGTACCCCCTACGAGTGCGGCGAATAGCCCGCCAATTCTAGAGTAAAGCCCCCTCCGTCTCAATGCCATGAGATGCGGGCTCGTTGCCCTCTAGAACCCGGCTATCCGTGCACCCCTCCGCGGGGTAATCCTAGTACAGAAAGTAAAATATACATATAACGGGTACATCGACCTCAACCCGGTCGTGCCCCAAAAGAATAATATACAAACAGGCAGTAACGGCAGTCCACATGTCGGACGCTCGCCCCGCAACATCAAGTGTACATAATAAACCAAACTGTACTAACATTGCTCCCAGGCTATCCCCACGACCATCCGCAACAACACAGCACAACACAGAACATCAACGTGAATGTCACGTTCGCAAATCCGTCTAAAAGGGCTATAGCAGTTAGACTGGATTTACCGATCGAGTGGCATTCACGATCGCAGATATAATGTAAATACTGTGAACTAACATGTTTAAAATTTTCGATCGACTGAATTTTCCGAAGTGGGCCCCAAGCACAACTGTAGCACTCAGAAACATCTGGGCCCAAAAAGAATATTCCAGAAACCCTATTTCCATGTTAGTAAACCACTGTAGAAATTTGGTACGGTTTGGCCACAAAACGGCGGCGGTTCCGCGGCCAAAACGTGGTTTTGGCCGCTAAACCGCCGCGCTACAGTAACATCAGCGTACCAAATTTTCACAGAATTCATAAAAAACCCTGCACGTAATTTTCCAATGTACCAAATAATTTTTAGAGTAAGGAAAAATTCGACAGAAAGTGCGACTTGGAAATGTGGTTTTTTGGAAAATCCGATCGATCGAACTTGTAAACACGTTAGAGCAAGCTAGACTAGGTTAATAGCATGGCTCTGATACCAGTGTAAGTGCACGACGGCGCCCCGGCCGTCAATCCGAGGCCAAAATACGGAAACGATAATTTACTTTGACTTTTGAACCGGTACCACCATGCACTAAAATCCCGGATCGGGCCATTAATCTAATCCTAGCTAACTAGAGAAGGGGTAGAGAGATATACCGAGCAATCCGTGTCCTTCGGTCTTCTCCTCGTCGTTCCGATCTCCCCGCAGAATCTCCGGTCTTCATCTCCTCGTCGGAAGGGCACCACATCGCCGGGTTCTTTTACGGGCTCCCACCTCTGGACCGAGGAAACTCGGGCACGAAGTTGGCGAGTCGACTTGCCCAAGGATTGCTGTAGAATGAAGTGTAGAAGGCTATGTGTCTCATGGGGTTTATGGAAGTTGCCTTTATGGTGGAGGAAATTAACTATGGAATTTTTGAGATGAACTTAGGAGTTTTCAGGCCAAATGAGAACCATTCTCATGCCACCAAAATTTGGACAGCCCCTTCCCACTTCTTCTTAGTGGCCGGCCTCAACTAAAGAATGGGGCGAGAGGAAAAATGAGAGGAGAGAATGCATATCAAAAAGGAGTGAGTCTTCACATAATACAAGAGAGAGAAAAGGTGATGATGAGAAACAATGATCACCCCAAAACCAACACTCCAACAACCTAATCATCAATAACCATGATTACTCCAAAAGTCAAGCCATGATGAAAAGAAGAAGTCAAATGGTGGTAAAATTATCATGATACAACAATATGCAAATAACACCCTCCACTAACCAAATTTGCACGCTTGCAAATAAGCCCTCCTCCACCAATTTCCGGCTAAGAAGGAACAAAGGAAAACTGGCCGAAACGGAAAGCAAACTAGCAACTTCAGAAAACTGATCCCGTAATAAATTACAGGAAAACCCCGCTACTGTATATACATACCCGCATTTGTATTCCAACCGAATACAAATGCAATGAGACAAAATCTACACTGTACAATACTAGGATCCGGCTTAAACCAAAGTCCGCTAGTATTATCCGTCCGATCATGATCCGTGCAATCCCGCACGTATATGATTGAACCCTGCCATATCTCCATACGGCCTCTACAGCGTTTTGCCTGAAACTTGAGAAAACGGTCTGTGGGGGACTCTAAAGACTCGTCAATATTTTGACTGTGGATTTAACCACAAGCGCGTCAGAGGTATTAGCCATACGTAACGGGCTACCAGGTATTGACCAAAAGGGACGTCGATGGGCGAACTCATCCTGACACCCTACTGAGCCTGTCAGTGACAATATCCGTACAGTTCAGTCCGTTCGTCTATGAGCATCGCATGGCGGGCCTAGGGGGTTGGTAAAAGTCAAGACCCCCAAAAGCGGTACAAGTCGTGTCGGAGTGTAGCCCAGAACACCCTGAGATACTACTGGAATACCTACCGGTAAATCTCCTGCCTTGGCCGAGGACTTCGTGTAATGGCTCTCCTAGACACAGCGCGACCTCACCCCCAATACCGGGATAGACGAACCCCTGCAGATCCGCTCACTGCCTCCATGTGGCTCGGGACTGTACCCAACTAAAACCTGTTTGCACGTCTCCTTTGAGCGTGCTAGGGTAGTAATCAAAGTACAGTGGGAACTCACACGAGACAAATGACGATCTCAGGTCGATGAACTAACCTCTACACATGTCACCAGGGAACTGCTATCTGACGTCAGGTATAAGACCAACTAGCATGTTCCCGGCGAGTCCTGTCCGGTGTACTCATAACCCAATGAACACCTGTATACATCTTAGGTGAACCAACTGACACCAGTGGCTTGTGAGACCGGCCACCGCCCCTCGTCGGGGTCTCGACTGTATACACTAGTCTACTCTAGAGTATCGATGCCCTGTCTCGAAACTCTCACGACTAGGGACCCTTTAAGGATGTGCTTATAGACCCCAGCTCCCACGTATATGATCGCCCTCATACTGCTGGCAGTCAAGCAAGAACCCTAGGGGCTCTATCAACGTGTAATAGTGACCTGTAAGGTCACCTGAAGCAGTACACGATGATAAAGGTAAACCAGATAGCATACTATCATCTTGAGTAAGACTGTCCTACCGATATAGGTCCCCACTCAATCATTGCAATCACGTGCCTGTGATCCAATAATTGACTCTGAGGGCACTATCTCCAACAGTTATAACCTTTTTTATCTAAAAAAGAAACTGATATTAAATTGCACAACATAGATGGTACGTAATAACAATAGTTCAAGATCAATATATTCCTATTTGGTAATACAAAGTGATATTCACCAACTGCTTTGGCTGCAACATTTGCACAATTCCCTACTGGGAGAGAATGATCACATATTCCCAGTTCTCTACCTTTCTTTAGCCCATGTAACATATTACAAATGTGTGATCCTGATCCGGTATCTAATACCCAGGACGTAGAGTGTACTGAGAAACAGTTCTCGGTAATGAACACACCCGAAGAAAATGCATGAACATGCTCATTCCTCGTTTGGGTTGCGTGGGAATCCGGATATTCCCCTATGTCCTGCTCAGACTTATAACAGTTATAAGGTAAAGCGGAACCAACGTTCCCCAGCTCAGTATAACAAGCGGGTTCGGCCAAAACATCAATATTATTATCTTGATTAAAGCGTGTCATGGTCGCTGTCTGGAGAGAGAAGAAAACACTTTAGAGTATGCTCTTGGAAGATTAGATTGGTTATTATTTTATCTAATCAGGATGGCTCCCACTGTTTTTATCAAATCTTCCTTCAAACCCTAAAAGGTAAGACAAGCCGGGATTAATTACGCCCTACAAGTTCGCCAATCGTTCAGTCAGGTATTGGTACTCCGAGGGAGTCTCCCCGTGCTTTCGCATGGAACTAATTAAATAACCTCGTTTCCGCAGGAGCATAACCTCATTAACACCTTTCTTAGACACCTACCGGATCAGCTAATTGTAAAGTGCAAAACTCTCCCAGAAGTAACTCTTACTCGCAGTAGGTATCAGGATCCAACTATCTCATAGAAGGTATGCAATCTCATTGCAAATTTCAACACTTGAAATTCCCAATATCTTTTGCCCCAAGCGATTTATGATCTTGACAACATCAACAAACCATAAACCGCAAGTCAAGTTCAACCCGTTCATTTCCTGATTGAATTAAACCCACCCGTACGACCCTTGATAAGGTCAACAAGGCTGTACGGCTACCCTAATCCAATCGCATCACATGCTTACTGATAAGCACTAATCAGCTACCGTACACTACACCTTAACAAGATCAACAAAAGCAGCACAAATACTAAATAGCACTTATCTGAAATGACGGAGGGCTACGACATGTTTTTAAGAAAACATTTTGCATAATGAATTTGATACCGTTGTAGAATCGAGTGATTTGAAAAGGAGTAGTTTAAGCTCCGCTTTTTAAAATCAAGTGTTTTTCAAAACAAACCGAGTACAAACCGAGTGGATTGTAGCATTTACTAGCTTTTGCTAAAGAGGTCATTCCAGGTGAAAGGATCTCGGCTCTTTCCTCATCAAATGAGGTGCTGGATATTCATCAAGGAATACCGCTATGCAAAGTAATAACTAGAGCTACCATTTTGAAAATTTGATTCTACATGTTTAGATTTCTTTCTTTTCATTAATCTCATTAATGAAATCCCATCATTTATGTTTCCTAAACATCACAGAAGAAACGAAAATACAACGTATGCTTATGCCATCCGCATTCACCACGAGGTCCCGTCATGCACCGTTAAGTTCCTTAACTAATGACTGAGCAAGGGCAGGGCTAACGCGGATGCAAAACATAAGCAACGTTTATTATATATCATATATATAATATAAAGCATTCGTCTCACGCAGTTATATGATCTCATCACAGAACATTGCAGCAGAAGTCGATATATAAAATATAGGATATACTAGGAGGTCCGTGTTTTAAATTAAGCCAGTAAAAAATACGGATTCCACGATCGTGATGAATAGCCAAACTCACATCCCTAGATCCCTACGAGAGTGGCAAGCAACCCTACCAATTCTAGAGTTAAGAGACCCGGTCTCGACACCTTGAGATAGTCTCCCACTGGACTCTAGAACCCGGTTACTTGTGTTCCCCGTCTTGGGTATATCCTAATGCGGAAAATTAAATAATATACATCAATGGTGACATCATCCTCAACCCGGAAGTGTCCCAATAAAAGAATATTACATACAAATTTTTACATGAATGAAAATGAAAAAACTCATCACACACAGACCCCCGGGTATTCAAACACGACGATCCAATATAACATATCACAGAAACACATAACATCACATGTCATGCAGCAGCAACTGAGCCTTTTATCCCAAGCATATGGGGTAGGCTACATGAACCAACATGAGAATCACGCCGGGTCCAGCACATGAATCCTCCGCCTCCACTCCTATCGAACAATATACTTTCACGAGTCTTTTGGCAACCATATCATTTCGTATCACCTCCATCCATGTTTTCTTCGGTCTCCCTTTTGCCTTTTTGCCATTGCCCATATCGAGAGTATCTATTCGTCGAACCGGTGCTTCCATAGGTCTGCGTCGCACATGGCCAAACCATCTTAGCCGGTTTTCCTGCATCTTCTCCTCCACAGGTGCTACACCAACTTTTGCACGAATATCCTCATTTCGCACCTTATCTTTTCTAGTGTTACCGCACATCCAACGAAGCATGCGCATCTCCGCTACATGCATCTTCTATGTATGATGCTTCTTAGGAGCCCAGCATTCTGTACCATATAATAAGGCAGGCCGAATAGCGATCATGTCATCAAAGTAAGTAAATATGCGTATCTCAATTATCGTTGACGTATAGCAACGAAACCGGCGATACACCACATATTACACTTACGGTCACAGAAAAGAAATGAAAACTACAATAATTAGAATCCGCAACATTCTTAGACATCATAAATCCGAAATATCACATAATTTGGATTTCATGCCTAACCATATAAATTCCTTAGATATCATAAATCCAGAATATCACATATTCCGAATTTCATGCCTAACTTTATAAACCCGGCATTTTAGTCTCAAATTGAAAACGCTTTTCAATAACCAGTCGGGCAATTCAACAAAATTCCCGACAAATGATCGAATACTCGTCGGAAACTTTAGTAGACGGTCGCACCCCCGATGTCGTCGATGAAGTGCACTTAGACGGAACACCGTGGTCGCGAGCACCCGAACGGATGCTTTTGGCAACCGGGTTCTCCTACAGTCACTTGGTTAGGGCTATGGGACGTGGCTATCTAGTAATGTTATCCGGCGAGTGTTCGTGTGCACTACGTGATTGCGACGGAGTTTTGATCCGAATCAAAACCCCGTGGCAACCGATCAAAAGAGACTAAATTGCTAGATTCACAAAATTCTAATTAGTTTTCACAAAACTAATTATTGTGGATTCCAAATATTGTATCACAGATCAAAGATATCTAGACGATGTTAAACATTTCGATTGAATCAGCAAACACCCACAATTCCCAGATCTCAACACTTGAGTCACATTTTAAAAATACCCAGAAAGTGCCACAAGTACCTACGGATCAGCACAATAAGGCACGGTCCTTGTCTCACCAAAGGCACCGTGGAACCGCGGCTAAACCCATGGTTTTGCCGCGGTTGGGCAGCTGTTTAGTCAAGTTAGACGCACGTTTTTCTTGGGGATCCATAGTAAACCCTGCACAATTTTCAAACCTAAAAATTCCAGCTTTTGAAAAAAAATTCTAAAGACTAGGCAAGTTGTCAGTTTCGATATTTGATCGAACTCTTTAACGTCGTCTAGGTCACTCCTAATACTCTAGCCTGGCTCTGAAACCACTGTTGGGGTTACTTAGCACGACCACTAGGTTTTAGCAAGCATCAAGTATGCAATTTTAAAAAATCTAGAGTGCTAAGCAACACCATCCAAGAATCGAACTAGAGAATTAGAGATGTATAAAACATGTAAACAAACTTTACACTAAATGAATAACGAATACAACCTTTGTAGACCGGTCCTTCACTTCTAAAGCTCCGTGTAGTAGTCCCTTAGCTCCAAGTAGTGGTTCCCGAACTCTTCTTAGGCTCCACTAGGCGAAAGGAACAAGCTTGCTTAAGGATCTTCGAGGCCGAAGATGATCTACGTCGAAGAATTTCCAACTCAAGCTATCTCTTCACTAATTGAAGAATTAGTGAAGTAAACAACCTATACTAAATGGCTAGTTTGGTATAGATTGATGAAGTAGGAATTTTGCTCACTTTAAAATTATTTTTCTTTCACCTCATGAAAACCTATAGAGCTAAAATGAGATGAAGAGGAAGATGGAGTGGTGAACCATCTCAACCATGGGTGAGAAAATATCACAAATGATATTTGTAAAGACTTAACCATGGCTAAAGATAATGGTTGGGTTAATAAATATCTAGAGTAAAACAAAATTAGTGGACTAAATCAAGGTTTCTACATGCTTCCACAAGCATCCTAAACCATGCCAATTTCCACTTAATTTTGATTTATCCCTTAAGAATTAAATGCCCAAATTATCTTTAGTTTGGTATGAGTCTCATACACCCATGTCCAATGTATCATCAATCATGACACAAAATTAAATACATTAATATATCACATATATATTTAAATGTATTAGTAGAAAAGAAATTCTTAAGTGAGCTAATATTAGTTAATATATATTAATATATCAAATTATTAAATCAACACTTGATTTACTAATCCGGCTATATCACATATAACAGACTAATATCATTTATATCAACTCATCGAATCAACACTTGATTCAATAACCCAGCTATATCTTATATAACTGACTGATATCATATATCGTGATATTAGAATACGGTATCACATACATGTATTAATCTCGGTTCCGCACATATCACATATATGCCCTACTTCGTTTCGCTTGAGCTAGAAAACCTCTGTGTAGGACTCTAAAGACTCGTCAATACGCCAGCAGTAGATAATGATCATATCAGTCACCCACAAGCCGTCAACGGTACTAGCTGGACGTAACGGCTACCCAGGTATTGAGCAATCAGAAGATCACCAAGCAAGCTTGTCCAAACTCCCGAGAATCCAGTAAGTAACACTACCGTACAGTCCAGTCTCTTCGTCTGATATGTCGCATATCGAGTCTGGGGTGGTAAACGTCAGACCCTAATAACTTGATAAGTCATGCCGATGTGAGGCTCATAACGGGTCGAGAAACTACTGATAACACTTACCAGTAAATCTCATCATCAACCCTGGCCAGGGACTTCCTGTTACAGCCAATCGAGCATAGCGCGACATCAACCCTCAATACCGGGAGAGACGAAACCCCTTCCATCGCTCATGCCTCTATGTGACTCGGGACTGTACCCAAAATCTATCTGTTTGCACGCTCTCTTGAGCGTGGTAAGAAGGAAATCAAAACACAGTGGGAATCACATAAGACTCTATGACGATCTAGGGTCTACAGACTAACATATACCAGTGTCACCAGAGAACTGCTATCTGACGATAGGTATAATACCATCTAGGAGTTCTCGGCGTGTCATGTTCGGTGTACTCATTCTCCAATGAGCACATGTGTACAATCTTTGATGTCAAACACCAATGGCCGTGGGATCAACCATCACCCCATACAGGGTCAAGAAACGTACACACTAGTCTATTCTAAAATATCGATGCCCTGTCTCGACACTCTCTCGACTAGGAACAATTAAAGGATGTACTTATAGACTACCCTGGCCCCACTAGTATAATCTGCATCATAATCCTGGTAGTCAAGCCAACATCCTAAGGGCTTTATCAACATGTATCAGAGAGAGTATAATAATACCAGTACACATGTCAAGATAAAAAGCAGCCAGATAGCATACTATCATATCGAGCAAGAAAGTCCTCCCTATATATGTCCAAGCATCCACTATAATATACAATCATGTACAATAATGGCCTCTAGGGCATACATATAACTAACAGTTGGCATGTACAAGGCAGATTAAAGTTGAAACTAGAAATTGTCACTAAATATTGGCTACTTACCGGAACTTCAGCGGAGCCATGTGTTTCCTTTTGATCCAAGGGATCCGAGTTCTCGCATATGGATGCAACAATGTCATCATATGCATTCAAAGAAGCGTGTGTGGATTGTAACAACTCCACTAAGCAAGGTCTGATCCTCTTAGCACATTTACCCATAACATTCGCTGCCAACTTTTGTGCAATGGGAAGAAGATCCTTAGGACATTATTTTGAAAAATATATATTAGTGCAGAAAAGACAAATTTTTAAAGTAAAAATGATAGCAAATGCAATTTACCTTGTTATCCTTTCTCAAATTATCCAAGAGAAACGAGAGAAGCTCCAAGGAGATATCTTCACTCTCCTCTATAACTAGTGCCATAATCGTCTCCATAGATGACAACACAGATTTTGAATGACCAGACCTGAAACAAAGAGAAGCCCCATGAACTTACGTGGTAAGAACTATGTGAGACTAGAAATGATTATAGAAATTTGGCTATGATATAAACATAGAAAGATGGCTTCCCAATAGCTGCTATGCTACCAACATTCCTAGAAATTACCTTTAAGCTTTGTTCTAACAAATTGACCGTTTAAATAATAATGAGCCAAAGATCTCCATTAACTAGCAGTTCCCATATTTTCTATTTAATCAAATAAACTTGGATATTTTGCATGCTTTTGTCTGATGCATTCAAGGCAAACACAGATTTTCTTGATTATAATATTAATTAAGCAATCATATAGGAAAATAAGAAACACGATCCCATTCTGTTAAGCTGGCGCTCTGATATCACAACGCTAATATGGTGATAAAGATGGTTATGGAATCATTTAAGGTCCAAGAAAATCAAAATTCAGGGTCTAAAGATCATGTAAAAAACTTGACCAAAGGATGATGATGGCCATGAAACCATTATGGAGTAAGAAAATTCAGGTATCAAGGTTAGCCGGTCTTACAGCCTAAGCAGGGTATAATTTTGACATTAGTCCAACATGCTATAGAAAAGAACATAATAACTAAGCGGTTTCCATGATAAAAAAAAGAAAAAATATCTACCATGTTGAAAAACCCCAAAAAAAAATGTGAGTCAACTATCAGACTTGAAGAACAGAAGGCCATACAAAACAAGTTGCCTAACTCTATTCAAGTTTCAAGACAGTAATTTCAACTAACTTCAGCTTATTATGCAACTGTGTGCCATTTGAATACAGGATGTCCAGCAAGAGCATAAAAGATGCACTGTGATGCACATAAATGAAATGTATTTTACCATTGAGTAATAGAACAAACTAAAATAACCAGTAATAGTAAAACTCTTCATATGACCCCTTACAAAGTTCGGTTTCGACAAATAAATATTAAGTGTGCACAAAGAACTAGTACTGGGGGCATGTTCTTATTTATTATGTGTTGATGTCTAAAGTGGGATATTATAACATTAACTTACTGCTTTATATTATCTTCTTAGATTACACATCATTCATCTAAGAAATGGTTACTGACAAGTGACAAATTTCTCGACCTCAAATGGCCATTTCGAGTCTACTCGCAAATTGACGAGAAGCAAGGAAAAGTGCACTTTGATGTAAGAATTTCAGGGGGGAAATAAAAGATTAGACTAAAGTAATTCTAACTTAAAAGGACGCAAAAGAGTAATCAAATATAAAGTAGAATTCTCAGCTGCATAGACAACATATTTACACAGCCAAGTTACTATCTGAGCTAGTAAGCTTGTATAAAAATCATTAAAAGTGATCAGCATACTTAACAAATACACAATTTTATCATATGCTATAAAATAAAATTAAAATTTTGAAATGATATAAAATGCAAAAAGGATTAGCAGCCTTTGTATTTGTTTAGAGACAAATAATCAAAGTCGTCTGAGTACCTAGGTGGCAAAGTATGTAACCCGTGGCTACACAGTACCTAGGGGTGATCAACTGGGAGATTATATTCCTGTACATTTATATTTAGCAACCCATGCAGCATTGAGATTTTATATAAATGAAGGCAACTTACGTACTACACTTGAACATTGTATCAAATTATATAACGTTTAGTGAAGGCCAACTTATTGAAGACAGCTTACAGAAATTGCTGGATGTAAGAAAAGAAAATTTACAGATACAACTTTTATACCCCAAGAACTTATTGATTTAAAACTGCACATACATGTAAATATGGCCATGCCTCAACCTTAAAACATCAATTTTACATGTAGTGTATATTGTAAGCTATTATTAGCAGCAGCAGTAAGCAGCAGCAGCAGCAGCAGTAAGCAGCATGTGCAGCAAGGAGCAGGGGCGGTGACGGCATTAGTAGAAGTAAGAAGTAATCTAAATGGCACACATGCAATTGGTTAAAGAAAATTACTATACTCTATACAGATGTCTATGCCTCAAGTGCCACCAAAACACACAAAATCAAGCTACGTTATATATAAATGTGCTTACACACAAGCGCGTACACACACATGAACAGAGGAAGTGTTGTGTAGCATGCGCCTTTACGGCATACCCTTATCAAGTATCCTGGCAGAAAACCTATGATGTCATTGTTTTCCCAACAATTGTGGATGCAACGAATGAATCGATAGCTGTAAGCCATGAAAGAGTGAAAAAGTGATTTAATTCAAAAGAAAACTGGACAGGCTAGATAGGTTTTCTAGAGTTCCATGTTAAAAATGCACAGGTGTTTCCCTTTCAAGGAAGAGAGTGATGGAACTTTTGGGAGTTTAGTACTAATAGGAGACATCCATGCATGTGTGGTTAGAAACTACAAGGACCCTAAGATAATGATTGATATCTATATCAAATTATGAAACCCGCCGTTGCCGGTCCCAAGTCCAGATGAGGGTGAGGGTTGTGGTAGGCTTGTGACAGCCAACGTAAAACTGTCACATTCTATGACATGAACCATAATAAGAATATCGTGCTGGACCCGGTGTGATTCTCATGTTGGTTCATGTAGCCTACCCCATATGCTTAGGATAAAAGGCTCAGTTGTAATTGTTTTTATCTACATCAGATTATGAGCATTTCGTTCCCATTAAGCTGTAGTACATATATGTGGAATTATGTAACTTAAACTGCCGTTAGACTACAGATTAGATTCATCCCTTCAACATCTGAATTATCCAGAATAATTTATGCTATTCAGATAACACTTTATATATGTCATTGAAAAACGGCATAAGTAGATGTGGCTTTAAAAATACTACCCTAGTGTCCACATTCTCAATGCTGTTATATCTACTGGAGTTATAATGCCAAAACAACAAATGCTACATAAGCTAGTATGAGCCATTTCGAATCTACAGATATAATTTCCAATAACCCAAACCAAGCTGTACTGAAAAACAATAAGCTTCACATGACAAAGTGCTATGAGCAGGCCAGTAAAGTACAAATTATCACCAAGCTTCTCACCTTACAGTCTTCAAGAAATGGTTAAACATGTCAAAAATCAAAGCATCACATTCAAGATCTAGCATCACAACGCATGATCGGACCTTGGCTACAGTTTCAAGTATTGAAACTCTCTTCTTAAATGAACGGCTAGACATGTCATCCAGTCCTTCAAAGGCTCCAACAATCATTTGAAAGATCTCCTATTGAAGGTCAATCACATGTCAGCATCTCAAAAAAAGATATCACCGTAGACACAACAGGTATATGGGCTAATGGTTGAAAACAATTTTTTTCTCTATGCTAAAAAAACCAATCTAAAGATCATCATGGATGACCTTCATAAGGCCGTCTTCATATGGAGCATCCGGTGCTGTTATTCTTGTAATTTCACTAACACATGATGCCACAGCAACTTTTACATCTGTATTATGATGTCTCAATAACTCTTTCACAGCCAATGCCTTCATCAAAGGCTGAAGTGCAGTCCACATTGACTTGGATGGTGATTGATCAACTTTTGATAAGAAGCTATCAACTACCTGAAAAATGGTGTAACAATATGAGAAAGACGTCTTATGAAAAAATGGCTTATAAATCATATAAAAATCAAAGTACCAAACCAGCATACATTAGAGGGATTCAATTAATTGATTCCCAAATATATTTAGCCTGAAACTTTTCAACCCTATTTGGCAATTGCAGTACCACACATGAACATACCTGCTGTGCCTTTAATGTTGCCATTACATTACAAGGTGTCGCATGTAGGTGTAGGGTTCCTAGGCACTCTGATGAGGTCTCACAAGGCATCAACCATGCCAATTTCAAAAATTACAATGCCGAGAAACCCTAGACTAGATCGTTAACTAGAATTTTAGGCGACAAAAGAAACTAGTTTACAACTAAACTAAAAGAACAGAAATACAACCTTTGTAGATCCGTTTCTCCACCTCCATAGCTCCGTGATGAAGTCCTCTCCGCTGTCCAAATCAAACCATGACTCTAGTATCGGCTTCATCGAAGAATGGGCGGGCTAGGTCATCAACGACGATACCGAAGATGATCCACGTCGAGGCATCACTAGATCAAGCTCCAACTTCACCAAGTCAAGAAAACTTGTGAAGGAAACACCCTATACTACTTGGCAAGAGGTAGAGGATGAAGAAATAGGAAGTGGGTTCACTTTAGAATTGGATTTCTCACTTGTTTTTTCAAATTGCCATTGTAGTAGCAAGCTTTCTTCATGTGATGAAGAAGAAGAAGAAGAAAGAAATGAATATGATAAGTTTATTTAAATCCAAAAGAAAATGAATACTTATCATATTCAAACCATGGTAATGTGTAGAGAGTTAATCATGGTTAAATGGAATGGTTAGGGTTAAGCATGAGACAAAATGGTCACTTGGTCAAAGTCTTCAAGAAGCTTCAACAACAAACAAAGTTAGCCACCATTTTCTCTTTATGCTTATCATTTCCAAAAATGATTAAACAAATAAATAAATGAATAAGAAAATGAAAAACAAAACCCTAACCATTTAAATAACCATGGTTCAATCTTTACACAAACTCAAGTAAGCATGTATCATCAAACATGATACAATCAAGTGCACAAAAGTATATCACATATACAACTTGTGAACTTCAAGTGAGAAAATCAATTTAAAGTGAACCAATACTAGTTAATGCAAAGTAATATATCAAATATATAATTATACATTAAATCATTAAATCAACACTTGATTCAATGATCCGGTCATATCGCATATAACCAACTAGTATCCAATGTATCGGCTTATCGAATCAATCCTTGAATCGATAACTAGGTTATATCGCATACAACCAGTCGATACATTCATCGCGAGAATGGAATACGGTATCACATACACGCATTATTCTCGGTCCCGCACATATCTCATATGAGCTCCTATTTCGTTTCGCTTGAGCCAGGAAACCTTTGTGTAGGACTCTAAAGACTCGTCAATACGCCGGCAGCAGGTGATGATCATATCAAACACCCACAAGCCGCAAGCGGTCTGCTAAACGTAACGGCCACCCGGGTATTGAGCGATCAGAAGATCGACGAGCAAGCCCGCTCACACTCCTGTGAATCCAACCAGTAACACTTACCGTACAGTCCGGTCTGATCGTCTGATATGTCGCATATCTCGCCTAGGGGTGGTAAACGTCAGACCCCAATAGCTCGATAAGTCGTGTCGATATGAGGTCTATAACAATTCGAGAAACTACTGGTAACACTTACCAGTAAATCTCAGCAACCCTGGCCAGGGATTTCCTGTTATAGCCAATCGAACACAGCGCAACATCAACTCCCTATACCGGGAGAGACGAATCCCCTCCTATCGCTCATTGCCTCCATGTGATTCGGGACTGTACCCAAAAACCACCGTTTTGCACGCCCTCTTGGACGTGGTAAGATGGAAATCAAAGCACAGTGGGAACCACACAAGACTCTATGACGATCTCGGATCAACAGACTACTCTGTACCAGTGTCACCAGAGAACTGCCATCTGACGTAAGGTATAATACCATCTGGGAGTTCTCGGCGAGTCCGTCCAGTGTACCCAGTCTCCACTGAGCACCCGTATATCATCTCTGATGTCAAACACCAATGGATATGGGATCATCCATCGCCCATCTGTATGGGTCGAGAAGGTATACGCTAGTCTACTCTGGTATATCGATGCCCCGTCTCGATATACCCACGACTAGGGACCTTGAAGGATGTACTTATGGACTACCTTGTCCCCACTAGTATGATCTGCATCATAGTCCAGATAGTCAAGTACACATCCTAAGGGCTTTACCAACATGTAACAGAGAGACAAACAGTATACACGTTAAGGTAAAGAGTAACCAGATAGCGTACTATCATGTCGAGCAAGAAAGTCCTCCCTATATATGTCCCAGCATCCACTACAATATACATCCAATGTACAGTAATGGCCTCTAGGGCATACATATAACTAACAATCTTCCACTTGCACTAAGGCCATATGTAGCAGTGGTTGCAGTATCTCATACTCAACCATCCCATAAAAGTCTCTCTCTGGGAATAGGCCTTCGTGAGTGGATCCGCCGTGTTGTCCTCAGAGTCTACTCTCCTAACCTCGATCACCCTGGAGATCAACTATCTCCTGATGGAGATTTAACCCTTCAGATATAGCACCCAAAGTCCATACTTTGTTTGTGTACATAGATTCCATCTCAGATCGCTAAGCATCCAGCCATTCTAACAGAGTCTTACTCCTGATGGCCAGCTCGAAGCTAGTTGGGTCATCATCTCATGATGCAATCCTCGCTCCCACTGTCATAGAGCAACCGAAGTATCTCTCAGGTGGGTGAGGAACCCTACTAGATCGGCGGAGAGGCTGAGATTCGTTGGAATCTACTGAATCCTTTGGTTCTATCAAATCATCAGCTGCAGTTTGTATGGCTGGAACATTTCCAATTCTACATAACAGACCTTGCCTCGAGCTTGTCCGGATTTTGCTTTTAGACATAGGCCGGACAAACCCAAATCTTAACTAGCTTAAGACATGGGCTCTTCCCTTTCCATATCACATATGAAGTGGTAGGTAACTGATTTGATTCGAACCTATTCAATAGGTATGCAGCTTCTCAAGTGCATTACTCCCAAAAGGAAATAGGTAACTCAGTAGTACTCATCATAGAGCACACCTTATCATATAGGGTGTTATTGCTCCGCCCCGATATACCATCGTGCTATGGTGTATACGGAGGAGTAATGCTGAGAGAGAATCTCATTCTCCTTTAGAAAAGTCCAGGAATTCCATGCACAGGTATTCTCCTCCCTGATCTCATCATAGGACATAATACTTATACCCGTATTTTGGTTCTCTACTTCTAACTTATATTCTGTGAATATCTCAAAAGGTTCGGACTTGTGTTTCAACAGGAACATATGTCTGAATCTTGAGAGATTATCAGAGAATGTAACGAAGTAAAAGGAACCGGTCTTGGTATATGTAGACAGGGGACCTTACATACATCAACATGTATCATCCCAAGAGTTCACTAACTCTTTCTCTGTTTCCAATAAACAGAGCTGGTGTCATTATATCTTTGTGACATGACTGGCAAGTTTCACAAGATGTAGATTCAAACTGATTTAAATATGCATCTACATGTAACTTCAGCTAGTCGGGTCACATTGATATGACCTAGTCTACAATGCCTCAAGAAGGATTCGTTCATTTCTGAACTCTTCCTCTTTTGTGTGTTCAGTATACTAAGAACTGTAGTTTGATTTAGAACATCAATGCTTTTAGATAACGTGCCTGAACCGATCAACTTTTGATATAGGAAATGTTCAAAACATTATCCAACAATACAAAATTTTATCATTTCTTTACTAATAAAGAGACTGATATGATTTTGTATATCAGGTTCGGTATCTAATAGCATTTGTTCAGAATCAATGTATTGGTAATACAGGGTGACAGTGACCAACAGACTTGGCTGCAACACTTGTCCCGTTTTCTGTCTCATGAAACTTATCACCCGTTCTCAGTCCTCTACCTTTCTGTAGCCCTATATAACAGATTACATATCTGGGATCCTGATCTGGTATCACATACCCAGGACGTAAAGGATACTGAGAAACAGTTCTCTGTAATGAACACACCCGAAGATGATGCATCATCATGCACTCTCCTCATTTGGGCTGCACGGGAATTCTGGTAATCCCCAATTTCCTGCTCTGTCTTATAACAATTATAAGTTGGAGCGGGACCAACGTTCCCCAGCTCAGTATAACAAGCGGGTTCGGTCAATAATCCGTTTTATTATCTTGATTAAGACGTGACATGGTCGCTACCAGGAGAGAGAAGAAAACACTCAGCGTGAGCTCTTGCAAGAATAGATTGGTTATTATTTTATCTAATCAGGATGGCTCCCACTGCTTTTTATCAAATCTTCCTTCAAACCCTAAAAGGAAAGACTAGCCGGGATTACTTACACACTACAAGTTCGCCAATCTTTCAGCCAGGCCAGTGTCGGTACTTTGAGGGAGGTCCCCCGTGCTTTCGCACGAACCTAATTAATATAAACCTCGTTTTCCCAGAGGCGTAACCTCGTTAACAACTTTCTAGACACCTACTTGATCGGCTAAGTGTAATGTGTAAAACTCTCCCAGGAGTAACAATTACTCGCAGCGGGTATCGGGATCCAACTATCTCATAGAAGGTATTGAATCTCATTGCAAATTTCAACACTTGAAATTCCCGATAATATTTTGCCCCTAGCGTCCTATGACCTTGACGCAGGCCAACAAACCATAGTGCGCTAGTCAAGTTCAACCTGTCATTTCCTGATTGAATTAAACCCACCCGCACGACCCTTGACGCAGGCCAACAAAGTCGCACGACTACCCTAATCCAATCTGCATCATATGCATAAGCAGATAAATACCAGTTAGCTACCGCACACTACGCCTTGACGCAGGCCAACAAACGTAGCACGAATACTAACTACTACTTATCTGAAATGACGGAGGGCTACGACAGGTTTTTCTGAAAACCTATTGCGTAATGAACTTGATATCGTTGTAGAATCAAATGATTTTAAAATGGAGTGCTTTTGAGGCTTTTCTAGTTTTGCTAAAGGAGTCACTCCCGGTGAAGGGATCGTCGGTCCTTTCCTCGTCGAATGAGGTGCAGGATATATCATATATATCACTGTGCAAAGCAAAAACACTTAAAAGCAATCAAAAGACAAACCGAGTGTGTAGCATCTGCCAGTTATTGCTAAAGGAGTCACTCCCGGTGAAGGAATCTCGGTCCTTTCCTCATCGAATAAGGTGCAGGATATATCACATATACCGCTGTGCAAAGCAAGAACTGTAGCTACCTGTTTTATTTTGAAATTCGATTTTACAACATCTTAGGTTTCTTTTATTTCATTAATCTCATTAATGAAGTCCCATCTTTTAAATTTACCTAAACATCACAGATAAATACGACGTACACTTATGCCATCCGCATTCGCCTCGATGTCCCCTCGTGCACCGTTAGGTTAGGTAACTAACGACAGAGCGGGGCAGGGCTAGCGCGGATGTAAAACATAAGTAACATCTATATAATATATCATATATACTATATACTGTATCTATCACAGAACATATCACATGATCACATCACAGATATCGCAGCAGAAGAAACATATGAAATATTGGATATACTAGGACGTCCGTATTTTCAATACGAGCCAGTATAAAACACGGATTCCACGGTCGCGATGAATAGCCAAACCCACACCCCAAGACCCCTACGAGAGCGGCAAGCAACCCTACCAATTCTAGAGTTAGGAGACCCGGACTCGACTCCTCGAGTTGGTCTCCCACTGGACTCCAGAACCCGGTTACTTGTGCTCCCCTCCTTGGGTCTATCCTAGTGCGGAAAAGTAAATAATATACATCAACGGTGACAACTTCCGCAACCTAGAAGTGCCCCAATAAAAGAATATTACATACAAGTTTTTACATGAATGAAAATGAAAAACACTCATCTCACATAAAAACCCCCGGCTATTCAAACACGACGATCCAATATAACATATCCAGTAACACATAACATCACATGTCATCAACGTAAGTAAATATGAGCATCCCAATTGTCGTTGACATATAGCAACGAAACCGGCGATATCACATATTACACTTACGGTCACAGAAAAGAAAGTGTAAAACTACAACAGTTGGAATCCGCAACCACCTCAGACATCGCATGCCTGACCAAATGAATTCCTTAGACATCGCATGCCTAACAATTATAAACCCCGCATTTTAGTCTCATTTATCGAAAACTCTTTTCAATATCAAGTCGGGCAATTCAACAGGATTCCCGACATCCTGATCGAATGCTCGTCGCAAACTTTAGTAGGCGGCCGCACCCCCGACGCCGTCGACAAAGTGCACCAAGGCGGAACACCGCTACCGCGAGCACCCGAACGGATGCTTTCGGCGACGGGGTTCTCCTACAGTCACTTGGTCGGGGCTATGGGGTGAGGCTGTCTATTAAGTTTACCCGGCGAGTATCCGCGTACGCTACGTGATTGCGACGGACTTTTGATCACATCAAAATTCCGTGGCAACCGATCAAGTGAGACTAAACTGCTATGTTTATAACATTCATTCAGTTATCTCACAACTACTTGTGAATTCCAATTATTGTATCACATTCCGGATAAATAGAAAATGTTAAACTTTTCGATCGAACAGTCGAACACCCAAGTTTTCCCGATATAGATCAACACATGAAATAAGTCTAACAACATTCAGTTCGTGCCTCAGTACCAACGGTCCAGCCGTAGAAGGGTCAAGCCAACGCCTCACATGTGGCACGCCGTACTGCCCCAAACCCGAAGGTTCAAAGGGCAGTTCAAGACGGTCACATAATCGAGTTAAGGTTTGTTGTCTTCTAGAGGGACCATCGCGTTACTTGCACTACTTAGAACGTCGTTAAACTACGGAAAAATCCAACACTTGGAAATTTCCCGACAGGGGAAAAATTGGGTATTTATATCCGGTCGAACTTTTTAACATAATCTAAAAATTATCCGGAAAGCCACATAGACAAAATCTGATACTCCGATCGAAACACCGAATCCCCAAAACAACCCCAAAAAATTCAACTCTTGAATTAATATTAAAAATTCCCAGAAAATCCAGCATAATAAAATAGGAGTTACTGAGCAAACAGTGAATGATGATCTCATCATCTTGCCGCGGAACCGCCGCATAATCTAGGCTTATGCCGCGGTTCCGCCGCTCATTAGAGGGATCATGAGAAAATTTTTGCGCCGTAATTCTTAGAATTCCCTGCTGAATTTTTTAAGCATTTTTAATCTAGAAAAATCCCAGTTTTTAGAAAAAGTCCAGAGAGCATGTCGGATTAGGGTTTCGGGGTTTGTTCGGGTTTCAAACTTCGTCTACGCATCGCCTAAGGCTCTAGCTAGGCTCTGATACCACTGTAGGGTTCCTAGGCACTCTGATGAGGTCTCACAAGGCATCAACCATGCCAATTTCAAAAATTACAATGGCGAGAAACCCTAGACTAGATCGTTAACTAGAATTTTAGGCGACAAAAGAAACTAGTTTACAAATAAACTAAAAGAACGGAAATACAACCTTTGTAGATCCGTTTCTCCACCTCCATAGCTCCGTGATGAAGTCCTCTCCGCTGTCCAAATCAAACCATGACTCTAGTATCGGCTTCATCGAAGAATGGGCGGGCTAGGTCATCGACGATGATGCCGAAGATGATCTACGTCGAGGCATCACTAGATCAAGCTCCAACTTCACCAAGTCAAGAAAACTTGTGAAGGAAACACCCTATACTACTTGGCAAGAGGTAGAGGATGAAGAAATAGGAAGTGGGTTCACTTTAGAATTGGATTTCTCACTTGTTTTTTCAAATTGCCATTGTAGTAGCAAGCTTTCTTCATGTGATGAAGAAGAAGAAGAAGAAAGAAATGAATATGATAAGTTTATTTAAATCCAAAAGAAAATGAATACTTATCATATTCAAACCATGGTAATGTGTAGAGAGTTAATCATGGTTAAATGGAATGGTTAGGGTTAAGCATGAGACAAAATGGTCACTTGGTCAAAGTCTTCAAGAAGCATCAACAACAAACAAAGTTAGCCACCATTTTCTCTTTATGCTTATCATTTCCAAAAATGATTAAACAAATAAATAAATGGATAAGAAAATGAAAAACAAAACCCTAACCATTTAAATAACCATGGTTCAATCTTTACACAAACTCAAGTAAGCATGTATCATCAAACATGATACAATCAAGTGCACAAAAGTATATCACATATACAACTTGTGAACTTCAAGTGAGAAAATCAATTTAAAGTGAACCAATACTAGTTAATGCAAAGTAATATATCAAATATATAATTATACATTAAATTATTAAATCAACACTTGATTCAATGATCCGGTCATATCGCATATAACCAACTAGTATCCTATGTATCGGCTTATCGAATCAATCCTTGAATCGATAACTAGGTTATATCGCATACAACCAGTCGATACATTCATCGCGAGAATGGAATACGGTATCACATACACGCATTATTCTCGGTCCCGCATATATCTCATATGCGCTCCTATTTCGTTTTGCTTGAGCCAGGAAACCTCTGTGTAGGACTCTAAAGACTCGTCAATACGCCGGCAGCAGGTGATGATTATATCAAACACCCACAAGCCGCAAGCGGTCTGCTAAACGTAACGGCCACCCGGGTATTGAGCGATCAGAAGATCGACGAGCAAGCCCGCTCACACTCCTGTGAATCCAACCAGTAACACTTACCGTACAGTCCGGTCTGATCGTCTGATATGTCGCATATCTCGCCTAGGGGTGGTAAACGTCAGACCCCAATAGCTCGATAAGTCGTGTCGATATGAGGTCTATAACAATTCGAGAAACTACTGGTAACACTTACCAGTAAATCTCAGCAACCCTGGCCAGGGATTTCCTGTTACAGCCAATCGAACACAGCGCAACATCAACTCCCTATACCGGGAGAGACGAATCCCCTCCTATCGCTCATTGCCTCCATGTGATTCGGGACTGTACCCAAAAACCACCGTTTTGCACGCCCTCTTGGACGTGGTAAGATGGAAATCAAAGCACAGTGGGAACCACACAAGACTCTATGACGATCTCGGGTCAACAGACTACTCTGTACCAGTGTCACCAGAGAACTGCCATCTGACGTAAGGTATAATACCATCTGGGAGTTCTCGGCGAGTCCGTCCAGTGTACCCAGTCTCCACTGAGCACCCGTATATCATCTCTGATGTCAAACACCAATGGATATGGGATCATCCATCGCCCATCTGTATGGGTCGAAAAGGTATACGCTAGTCTACTCTGGTATATCGATGCCCCGTCTCGATATACCCACGACTAGGGACCTTGAAGGATGTACTTATGGACTACCTTGTCCCCACTAGTATGATCTGCATCATAGTCCAGATAGTCAAGTACACATCCTAAGGGCTTTACCAACATGTAACAGAGAGACAAACAGTATACACGTTAAGGTAAAGAGTAACCAGATAGCGTACTATCATGTCGAGCAAGAAAGTCCTCCCTATATATGTCCCAGCATCCACTACAATATACATCCAATGTACAGTAATGGCCTCTAGGGCATACATATAACTAACAGTAGGTGCATAGATCATAACATCAAATCGTGGCGGCGGAATAGTAGATCTACACATAAGGTTTTACAAAAATTACCCGAAAGTGGTGGGATCGTTATCCTCGCCCACGTTACCACAACGACCTTTGACCTTCGCCTTCTAGCAACAGCCGGAGGGAAACCCCACCCTTAATGAGCGAGAATCTCCCACGTGATCACCTCGCAAGCCAACTCTCGATAGAACTTGGAGAAGAGAAGACAACGACTCAAACCCTAGCAATCTCTTGGATCCCTTTTTCCTATCCTTCAAACCCTAACCTCATGACACACACATATATATATATATATGAGAGAGAGCATGAGAGAGAGAGATGTGGGGACCTAACCCTATTAGGGTTCGGTCTCCATAACCCGAGCCCCCTTCGGGTTGGGGCTCGTGCCAACCCGTCCCGTCCATTAGAAAAGGCGGGTATTAGGCCGAGCGAAGCACAATAGCCAACATACTCCCACTCGCTCCTTCGAGTAGACGCCGTCTATAGCTTCTTGAGCCGATTCCCTAAACCGTTGACTCCTTGAGTCAATTATCTCCTTGAGGATCTCATTTTCCATCCTTGTTCATAACCATACATGTTGGTACGAGATGAACCATTGAGAACCTGCATGTGGGTAGGCTTGCAGCCAGATCCGTTAGAACCGACACAAGGATCTCCCTAAAAGAAAAGCAAAATAAACCAAATATATGTTAGGCTCGCGAAATCCGGTACCCTAGATCCGATGAGGCATGTCCGCCCAAATACCTTCGATCACTCTCGTAAGCGTACTTCACCGCGGTAATTCCTCGATTCATCGCACTCTTAAACTTCGCCACCATGGTGTCAATAAAAGTTGGCCATGCGATGCAATCAGGAGACATCCCGATGAATCTTCCTCCGGCTCTGAATAACTAGGTCTACTATTTACCCGCTTTCCTGACATTACCTCGAATGTGCGGTATATAGTCATCGTAACATGAAATAGCGGCCAAAATTGCATACGCTCATAATATGCCTACCCAGACAGCCCAGTGTCGCTAAGGGTATATTGACTGCCAGTTCTCCCGTGAAGGAGGTTGTCATAAGGGCTCACACAGTGAGGAAGATCCATCCTTCAACCACCTTATGTGCACGGTCTCTGTGCACGTCATATAGCAACGTGCTACAGTATAAAATTCTTCCTAAGAGTATTCGCTATTAAATTTATACCGTACGGACCCAAGTCCAATCACCCTGTAATTGACTTGCCCGGCCATATCGTTGTACGATATGCCTGAGATCTCCCGACAAACTCGCACCTAGTGCAACGAGTCAGACCCCTAGTCCGGCTATATGTAAAACAGGTAAAGCGGTCACAGGATAACCACTTCAGTCGTTCGGCATATAGCACATTGCAATCTCATCCTGACCCAGTCAAGACGACTCTGTTAAGCGCTCCCACTGTCGTCATACCCTGTATACAACAATACGGTCACTACTCCGAGCAGATGACATCTTGCACTTAGTCTCACCTTCGTATGCTGTCTTAGCATAAAGGGGATCTCTCGTGTGAGGGAGATTTCCTACCTGCTGACGTATCTTTGTTAAATGTGTGCCCTGCACACATCGTGTACCCAGTACACTTGAATTTGTACTCCATGCCATTAATAGTCAAACAAAATAGACATGTCCATCCCATCCCATATAGTAAAGAAAGAAAGCAACACACCATCAATCATTGAATATACATCTATAAAGTCGCCATCTACAAATGAATAATGTCAAATATAATAAGTCACTACATGTCTAAATACATGATCGTCACCAAGGACGTAGCCCCAAGGCCCTAGTATGTTGTACAAAATGTTCCTCGGCAATTCCCTTCGTCAGTGGGTCCGCGACCATCTAATCAGTAGGGATGTACTGCAGCTTGATTTACTCTTTCTCCTGCCTCCTAATAAAATGGTACCGAATCTGAATGTACTTTGACTTTTCATAGTACTTCGGATACTTCGAGTACGCAATGGTCGACATGCTATCGCAATTAAGTATCACCTTATCTTTCGCATGTGACACTATAGTTAGATTCTCTAAGAATCTACATAACCAAACTGCCTCTTGTGTCGCAGCACAGGCCGCTACGTATTCTGCCTCTATAGTGGAAAGGGAAATGCAATCCTGCTTCGTACTACACCAAGAGATGGCCCTGCCATTAAATACGAAGGCATATCCCGATGTGGACGCTTGCTCATCGGGATCGTCGACCCAGTCGGCATCTGTATAGCCCTGCAGGCGAGTGTCTGATCCACCATAGCACAAAGTATTGTGGGATGTCCCACTTAGGTACCGCAGGATCTGCTTCGCCACCTTCCAATAAGCAACACCAAGGTTGGACTGATATCTGCTCATCAATCCCACTGTATAAGAAATATCGGGTCTTGTACACACCATAGCATACATGAGACTTCCGATAGCGCTCCTATAAGGAGCATTCTGCATCTGTCTTTTCTCTGTTTCGTTCTTGGGACACTGCTCTAAACTTAATGCATGTTTCTTTGCAATCGGAGTCTCAATAGGTCATGCCGAACTATTCCAAGACTTTCCTAATGTAAGTCTTCTAAGACAAACCTAGGGTCCTCTTGGAGCGGTCCCTCAGAATCTGAATCCCAAGCACAAACCGAGCATCGCCCATGACCTTCATCTCAAAGGTGGAGGACAGCCAACTCCGAATGGCATTTATAGTCTCCATGATGTTCCTTGCCAGCAAGATATCGACATACAATAATAGAATCTCGAAACTCTTACCAGCTTGTCATAGGTAGACACAATTGTCCTGATCGATCATCTTAAAACCATAACCCGGTACAATTCTATGAAATCGAAAATACACGACTCTGGAAGACTGTTTCAAGCTATAAATAAACCTTTTCAATTTGCACACCTTGCGCTCAATGTCTTTGGCTTTAAACCGGTAGACCGATCCATATAGATCTCTTCCAGCTCTCCATAGAGAAAAGTTGTCTTAACGTCCATCTGGACTAATTCAAGATCCATCTGCGCTACAAAAGCCAGAACTAGACGAACGGAGACAATTTTCATCACTGGGGAAAATGTCTCATCATAGTCCACTCCTTTGGGTGAACCCCTTCGCAACCAAGCGTGCCTTGCAACGCACAATTGTCCCATCATCCTTCTGTTTAACCTTGAAAACTCGCTTGTTCTCAATGGTCTTGCGTCTGGCAGGAAGATCCACCAGGTCCCAGACTTGATTCTTCGTCATGGACTCAAGCACCTCTATCCCGGCATTCTACTCATCCACTGCAAGTCCTAAAATAGCGTCCTCCTGGAACTTGGGTTTCGCAACATCATGTGGTGCAACCATGAATGCTTCCCTTTGGATTTCGAAATATCGACGAGGTACTTGTCCACGAGACGATCTAAGAGACGGTCGAGATTCCGCAAATAGCTCTGAATCATATGTCGGTATCTCATTCCCACTGTCCCTGGGCTGTAGAGGAACCGATTCCTCTTCCAATTCTGGATGATCAGTGGTCTCCTCGACTTCGTACAACCCCAAATCCCTAACTACCTCGCCTTTCTGCGGAAATTCCTCCTTAAGGAATTCGACATCTCATGACTCAATCTCGGTCACAATCCCATCGTCATGCTCACCTAAGAACACATATCCCTTAGAGTGCTTGGAATTGCGTATAAATACACTTTTTCCCTCTATGGCCTAACTTCCCATACCGATGTGAAGTGTTGTGCATAGGCAACGCACCCCCTGGACGTAAGTGATCCAACACTGGCCTATCACATGTTCATAACTCATAGGGTGTGGACTGAACCAATTTAGAATGTACTCGATTAAGAACATAAGATGCTGTCATCAGCGCATCTCCCCAAAACGATATAGGAAGAGTAGCATGCGCCATCATGCTCCTAACCATATTCGGCAACGTCCTATTTCTTCTCTCTGCAACACCATTTTGTTGCGGTGTGTAGGGCATCGTCAGCTGTCTGACAATCCCTTTCTCTCCACACAGTTTCCTGAACTGATCCAACAGATATTCTCTACCACGGTCCGTGCGCAATAACTTAATGCTTTTGCTCAATTGATTTTCCACTTCACTGATACAGTGCTTGAAACAATCCAAGACTTCATACCGGTGGAAAATCAAAAATGTGTCCGTAACTGGAGTAATCGTCTATGAAGATGAAATAAGGCACACCGCCACATGCCTTCACGTTGACTGGTCTGCATATGTCAAAGTGAATGAATTGCAATGGAGTACTCGCTCTCTTTGCCATTCTGAATGGCTTCCTAGTGGTCTTACCTGCGAGACAATACTAGCATGTGGACAGATCGACCTTGGCAAGTGTGCCAAGTAAGCCGCCCTGGCAAGTCTTGTCATCATATCCTGCCCAATGTGACCTAACCTTCTATTACATAATATAGATTCATCTACAGAACTATTCACAGCATACAAATAAGCAAATAAAGGATCTTTATTGTCAAAAGAGTCAATCCAAAATAATGGCATTTATAAGGCATCCAACACAAAACAGAGAATTGTTTAAAATAAGTTATACAGAATTATTCTCAAATAAAACGTTAAATCTACGCTAACTAGCCTAGCCACTGATAAAAGATTTCGCCGCATCCTTGAAGCATATAAAACGTTATGGAGAAACCACTCGTTCCTTGAACTCGTACGTAGCCGATACATCCTAATGCCATGCACCTCGACATACGACTCGTTCCCCATGTAAATCTTCCGACTCCCGACGGGTACTCTCTTCTACTCTACGAACCCTTCCCTGTCTCGAAAGATGTGGTCCGTAGCCCCGAATCTACAATCCACAAATTTGTAGAGTCGGCCATCAACATTGTACTAGCAACTAATGTTGTATAATGAGAAGAGTAAGAGCTTTACCTTTCTAAGCCCCTTACAATCACAAGCAAAGTGACCTAGCTTCCACAATTGAACCATGTATCCTCTTAGCTAATCTTTTCCCGCGTTTCGCGGGCTTCTTGGACTTCGCATTTTCATCATTCGCCTCTTTGTTTGATTCCTTGTAGGACCTCTTACGTCTAGACCTCTTGGCCTTCGACTTGGAGCCTTCAGCTGAGGATGATAGCTTCTTAGCCCTGATGGCGTCCCTACACTCCGCTTCAAACTCAACTTTAGTCGATACGTCTTCAAACGTATTCACGTTCTCAGCATGGGCTAAAAGAATTTTGAGATCATCCCAGGAATCGGGTAGAGCCCGGATGATGGCCTGAACTTGCTGTTCATTGCTGTGTGCAGCTCCAGCGATTCTGAGATTCCTGATCATCGATGGCATCACTCGAAGATGAAACTTGATGTCTTGCCCTGCAGTCATCTTGTACGAATTCAGTTTGATAGTCAGCGCCCGAATCCGCATCGATGAGATATGTCCAAAGCGAGCCTCCCAGAGTCTCTTCACTGTCGAATAGTCCTCAAACTCACCAATGAGATCGTTCCTCATTGTTGCTAACATGATATACCGCGCCGAACGATCTTTCTAGACCCAACTCTTGTACTGCTCGCAGCCTTCCTATGCTGCTGAGTGGAGCTCTGTTCGGTTCAGGCATTTCTACCTAAGTACAGTCTTGCATTTCTTGCTCATTCAATAGGAATCGGATCTTTCGACGCCAGTCGAAGAAATTATCACCATTTAGCCTGTCACCCTTGATAAGATCGGCAATAATCGTTTTGGAAGTCATCTGTTTAAGATAAAAATTCATTTGAGGTGCGTTAAGACTATTGGTATTTAATGGAGTATCATTTTTTTCTAAAGGACGCTTTTGTTCGCCAAAGCAACAAATGGCGATCCCTCGATGACAAGTTGAGACGTCCTTACTAGGCTCGGTCCCTTTTTTATTTAAGGGCTTCGTCTTCTTTTTATTTAAGGGCTTCGTCTTCAACTCATCTTAACAACAATAATAAACTCATCCCGAAGAAAAAGAAGAAGACCTACGGTCCCAACCACATCCTTCAAAAGTATTAAATTTAAGATTTTGTTAAAATGATTGAAAAACGGTTTAAAATTTTCTAGAAACAAAATAGATAAGGTAGCTGAATCTTAATTCTCGCTTCTTTCACGAAATCTCCCACTTGAAATTTGTTAGATTTTATTAATGAATACAGCATGCGTCTTTATTCATTAAGTATGCCATGCACATCACAATATGCAACAAAACAATCTAACAAATTTCATTTTTTATTAAACTACCCTATTTAATCTTGTCTGTTTATATTAAGGTTTTTCGTTTCTTGTGAAATTGGTATGCATCCCGGGCGCCCACTGGACCAAACTACCTATACAATTTCCATGATTTTATGAGAATAAAATTTTGAAACTTTTGTTGAAGGAAAAAAATTTTGAAAAAATATAACACGCAAAGTTAAAATAGTGAAACCTCATAACCCTATGAAAAACTTTTGGGAAAAATTTCCAAAAATCAGAAATAATTTATTTGATTTTTCAGAATTTTCTGGAATTTTTCTTAAGTTTTGAAAATTTTCTGCAAATTTTTTTTAATATCTGAAAAAAATCCTGAAAAAAAATTTCAATAGATCCGGAATAATGTTATTTTGAAAAAAAATATTTTGGCCCTTACCAAAACTTTTTTAAAAACCCTACAATCTTATTCCAAAAGAAATTAGGGTTAGGCCTTGTTTTTCCAAAAAATACGACCTAGCCATAATAAAATTTCACCAAAAATTTACAAACAAGATCCAATCTTTACCAAAAGAATGTTCTCACAATTTTGATCCATGACCAATCCCTACATCAAAAAACTAATTGTATAATCATCACAACGTCACAAAACTTAGATCTAATTTAAGCGACAAATGATGCATGAAAAAATAAATAAACCTAAAGATCTATTTCCGTCATCAACCCTAATAATTGTAAATCTATAAAAATTGAATAAAAAAATTTGATCTAACTTTTAGATCAAAAAAAAGCAACTTTCAGTTGCTATAATTTTTAAAATATAGATCTAACTACGAAAGTGGGCATTTGAACTCCGACACCAATGTAGCATGTAAGTGCATAGATCATAACATCAAATCATGGCAGCGAAATAATATATCTACACACAAGGTTCTACAAAACTTATCTTAACCCGAAAGCGTTGGGATCGTTATCCTCACCCACATTACTACAACGAATTTTGACCTTCGCCTTCTAACAATGACCGGAGAGAAGCCACATCCTTAATAAGCAAGAATATCCCACGTGATCACCCCGCAAGCCAACTCTCGATAGATCTTAGAGAAGAGAAGACGACGGCTCAAACCCTAGCAATCTCTTGAATCCCTTTTTCCTATCCTTGAAACCTTAGCCCCATACCTCACATATATATAGGAGAGAGAGGGTTCGGTCTCCATAACCCGAGCCCCCTTCGGGTTGGCTCGTGCCAACCCGCCCCCCCCCCCCCCACCACTAGAAGGGGCGGGTATTGGGCCGGGTGAAGCCCAATAGCCAACACAAGGCTAAGCAACCCAAGGCAAGGAAGCCAGCAAGTCACAGGAGAAGAAAAAACCTCCTTCAACTTAGAAATTTGTGGATACAAACGCAGAGAAATCAAAACATTGAGCTATATGTCAATTCAAACTAAACAAAAAATGCTAAGACGAAGGCACGACACCAAGGTATATTGAAGCAACCATTACCCATCTACAAGCTACTAGGAACTATCACTTCAGTTAATTAACAAAAAGAAAGAAAGAAACTCCTATTTACAAATAAATCTAAAATAAAACGAGAGAGTCTCAGAAGACAAAGGATAACAAAGTTGAGTGCTTACATCTAGAAGAGAACAGAGCTCCTCTTCAGAAGAAGGCGGCGAAGCGAAGCTTTTCCCAAGCTCGATGAGCTTGTCCTCCAGCTTCACCATTATAAACACCGCGAGATATTTGAAAGCTTCGGTCTCCTCTTCAAATCACGGCATCAAAACCCTTGATTGAGAGGAAAGGGGAAAGATTTAGATCGAAGCTAGGGTTTTTTTAGAGGAGAAATAAAAGCTAGGGTTTCGTTAATAAATTTTACCTGACGTTTTAATTAATTTCTTCTTCCTACTTCTATTTTCATTTTTCCATTTCTTTTTTCATTTTTCTTTTTTGCAAGTGAGAGTGAGTGCTTTGGAGGATTCCGCACATATTTATTAAATCCGGTTAATTCAGTGCGTTCAGGTCCGCCACGGGCTCTACATTTGGAGCCAAGTTAAAATGACACGTGCCTTGATTTATACATATACGGACATGACTTTTCAGTTCACCTTTTGTTCCTACTAGGATGTTATAAAGATTTTTTAAGAATTGGTTGAAAAGATGAAAATAGCAACAATAACCCAAAAACTTCATATTTTATTTTTATTTCAAGTTTAATATAAATCAAAATTATCAATTTTTGACATATCAGTATTACTAACATGGCAGAAAATTATAGAGGTTTCTTATGCACATGCTCCGTACACCCCTTTTTTGAAATTAATATAGTAGAGATATCTCTTCTTTTAGACTGTGGTGACAAAAGATATTGCACGTGTGAAACACGTGTAGATAAATTAGAATGTAAAATCCATTGTTTTTTAGTAGAAGGTGAAGGTCTTTTATTTTCATGTATTTGTTGCATGTTCGATTTTACCGAATTCTTAAAGCTCAAGAAAATATGTTGAAATAGAATAAATGTAGGAAATTATAAGATATGTATAAATAACAAAGATTTGAAAACTGTATGTAAATTTTCCACGTGTTCCTTTTCCACAGAGAAGGAGGCAATGATGGCGTGGATTCGGAGAAACTTCCTTTTTCTATTAAAAACCCTTGAAAAAACTAGGGACATGTGTCCTCTTGGATTTGTGCTATAATAGTAAAGAAATATAAACCAAAAACTGAGGGTGCAAGTACAACTTGTTTTGACCCGAACCCAACTATTCCAAATCTGATATATCTGGGTTTTTAACATCATATGCCTGCCCAAAACCAGTTGAGTGTGTAATCCAAAGGTTAACCATACTCGGGCAACATATTATGTAAAGGCGGAGTTTGGTAAGAAATTAGCTATGAAACTTTTGGCACGGTATGAATTCAATACAAAACCCGTCTACTCAAGCTCAAAACCCTATTCCAACCAAACCCATTTCCTTGTATCCAACTCGACTCGAACTAAAGTGTACATCGTAAATATTTAAATCTAAATACTAAAATGCACGCATTGTAATTTTTTTTAGTGTATTTAGTTGGTGAATTTTTTAGTTTCTTTCACTATAAGTTGCAATTTTTATTTCGTAAATAACTTATGATTGCATAACGCCAAAAAGAAACCTCAAATTACCCGCCTAAACCTGAAAATCGCCTAATGTCGGTCTCACACCATTATATTTTGATTGTTGTCAAATAATCGCTTCATATTACTCGATTATTTCATAGATTTAATGATATGGAGAATCTAATAGAAGACGGAGGACTAAGCTACAAATATCAAATCCAAAAGAGATTGGAGGTCGATGTTGGGTCATCACAAGTCGAAATTGTCACGACCCAAATGTGGCACGTGACCGGCACTTAAATCACGTGACATCTAAAGACATCAACGCGGTTCAAGTAAGCCGAAACTCAAAATCTAAACCCCTTTTGAAAATATTGGAGGTGAAGTTTAAAATAGTCATCAGATGGAATCAGTTTAAATAACATTTAAATTTAACTAAGTATATTTGAAAAGCATCTATGACGTTTTGAAATTTGACAGCACCTCCTGTGAAAATTTTACATAAAAACCTGATACAACTGCAACAGTAAAATAGCATCCCAACGGGAGCTAACTTCCACGTCCAAACGACGGAGCAGCCAAACAATCTATATCAGAAGTCGACTCTAAAAAGTGTGACCTCGCAATTTCTAAGTCTCGCTTCTAAGTCCACAATATACCATTTCTAAGTTGATGGAGTTTCCACTAGATACAAGAATATATGAATAATCAAGAGTGAGTACGATACAATAATAACCCACTTACCAATCAATCACCGAAAAGAATGTGTGTTCAAGCCGCTGATAATCCAAGAGGTAAAACATGCATGAAACTGTGGCACAACGGGGATGAGTTGCCAACTTAGTGAATAAAAGTACATCTAAAGGCAGAAATCGAAATGCACAACGATACCTAGGTCATAAGTACAGTACTACCATAATCTTTACTAATATAATATGATATGTGTGTGTATCATAATGCAACACTAACTGTCATGCAACCCCAAATAGAATATATATATATATATATATAGGTATTGTCCTCCGGATCAGTCCTAGTCAGCTACAATAACTGAAATTTAACTGTGTACATCATGATAGCAATCATATCAATAACTATGGATGTCCAGCATCGACACCCGAAATCAGAAATCTCTCGTGTCCATCACCGACACGTAAATACAGATATCGTCGACACCATTTCAACAGATGATCGCCACCCGATATCCCTGGCCCCGGTTGGTATCTCCTGGATACCCACCGTGCCCAATCGAATCCCGGCCAGTATCCCCTGGATATCTGCCGTGGTCGTCTCTATCTCCGGTATCGAGTATCCTCGCTAGGTTCCCCGCCTATAATGCGGCTTTCCTGTCCATCGGTCTCGAGCCGGGTCCACCATGTATCCGACTGTATAGCTCCCCCACTCAGTCTGGATAATAACAAGTCCAAAACTGTATAGCCCCCCCCACTCGGTTCGGAATAAATACTCAAGAAACATAAAGCTCATGGTGGACGCCAAATCATTATATCTAGAAATATCAAGTAAAGAATGAGAATACTTACATAGATCATTCTGATGATATATTATATATATATACATATATAACAGCGTCCCATACCACTGATATATATCATCAGGAATAAATATCAAGAAAATCCATAAGAAGTAACTATAATATCTATAGCACTGATACTTGCAAATACGCAATAGGAATTAAAGGAAGAATGCGTAAATAAATCATACAGGTATAAGGATATCAACTCTACTATGTCATGGCACTACTAATGATATGTGGTGTAACATACGCGTCTGTGCTCGTGCAGCATGGCAATCATTAGTATTTGTGCAAGTGTTCTAAAAGTGTAATAGTCTACTCATATCAACATCTATATACGTATTACGGAGTATAACAGTTCTACAGTGACATGGCAATAGCAATGAGGTGTGATGTAATATATACGCATGTGCTTGTGAAACATAATACTCATTGGTAATTGTGCAGTGTTCTATCAGAGTTCCCGTATCACGGAAAGGTATGACGTTGATAAAGATAACGTGAACATGTAAAGTAAAACTAAGCGTAACTGATAACTTTAACTATCTGCTATGAACTATACCTTTAACTTTGAAAATGGAACGAAACGTTGGTTTTAAGATAAGGAAGATACCTTAAGTTAAAATAGATATTCGTTTTGGAAATTGGTATCGCATCCTTGTATTTTATCATAAAAAGAGAAACGAATCGTAGTTTTTAAAAGAATATAATTCATATCAGTATTACATCCTAAAACGGAATATAATCTAACTCTACGAGTCTAAAGGAAACTTGGCCGTTATTCGGCATACTAATCTCATCATCATCAATACAGTATAATATCTCGTACAATACCCCGCATTATCACTATATCTCAATTCATCCCCAGTACGGCATGATCCTCCGTACCAATTTACCAACCAATCCGTAAACTATATGCAAATGAATATCCTGCTAGATGCAATTGAATTCCAATATCCATGTCTTGAATAATTACTAAAATTACCATATATCATGTTACTATTTATAAGGTTGCAAGGGTGCTATACGCCACCCACCCGACTTCCCCCGTAGATGTAAATCTACTCACCAACTTGATGAGCTTGCTGAAATCCACGTTGCTAAGTTCGTCAACTCCGTCTCGGAATCCTTCGCGATCGCACCTATAATCGTATTTAAAGTCATATCGATGTAAATATCATATTGAAAGCTAAAATAACGAGCTAAGCACCCGTAGGTTAGAACCTACAGCCCACTTACTCCAAAGATGATCAATTTACCCTGAACTTAACGTACGAACGTCAACGTTTCAGTTGCGATACAGAAATACGGAAAATCATATCGAAATGTCGGAAACTTTAAATAAAACCCAACTAAACATTCCCAGATATCTCTGTATGAATATTGGGACAAATCAAACAATACTAAAAATCAAAATTTTCCCATACAAAGACACAGAAGAAAAACCAACACCAAACACCCAAGGGGGGCCGGCGAGCTCGGAAAAGGCCTATATGTCGCCGGGTCAACTAATGACTTGGGGGCTCTGTCTTTAAGTTAAGTCTTATAGTGGTCCTATGATGCTTATGGTGTTGCTAGTTTTTCTAGGGTTTATACCTATTGGTTCCAGATTCAATTGCAATAAGCTAGATATCACAAAATCCCAGTTTATGATACTGCACAAACAAAACATGTTACGTGTCGTATATAGAATTTTACTCCAAAACTGATACTAGCTTACAGATTTAACCCACTGCTAAAATAACTTAAATAAACAATACCAAATATACCTATACACCTACAGAGAGATACCCTAAAAAAATACAACACCCAACTCCCTTACAAATCCGGCGAGCTCGGATTTTACCTTCTTGTCGCCGGCCAAAACATGGGGTTGGGGTCTTGGGCTTTGAGTGAAGTTCTATAGTGATCTCATTATAGTTTTGGTCTTATTAGTTTTTCTAGTAGTTATACCTAATGTTTCCAGATTTCAAGTTCAGTATGTTAAATATCACAATTTTCCTTGTTTCCTAATTTTGCACACTAAAAACAGATATTTGCTACCAGATTTTATATACTGAAATAATAACATAAACAAACAATACCAAACAACCCAAAATATACACAGAGAGGTACCCTGAAAACCCCAATACCTAACTCCATTACAAAACCGGCGAGCTCGGATTTCAATAGGATGTCGCCGGCCAAAATCCGAGGTAAAGGGTTCGTATTTTTATGGGTTATTCTAGGTCCAAATTACAAGATTAAGGCACTGTTTAGTTTTTCTAATTTATATCTAAACTATAGCAGATTCTAAACAGAGCTATAATTATCCAAATACGATATATACCGATATCATACCTCTAAACAAAAACAGTATTGAACTAAGAACTGTAGGGTTGAACTTATACCTATTGAATGATTCACAAGAGAACACCAGCTCAAGAATCCTATGATGGAATCATCTAAGGGTTGTAGTGTATTGAGTTTGATGAAGGTTACACTTGATGAAGGAAATCATTGCTCTCTCTCTCTCTTGGTATGAACACTTAGGAGTTTTCTTAGTTTGGCGCTGAAGAAGTATCGTGTTCAGGTTTAGGAGGCTAAAGAGATTACTAAGAAATTCCCTAAGTGTTGTTTGGTGTAGAGAAAGCATGATGTGGAGGTTAAGAGGTGGAGATGGCATGGAGGAACGAGAAGGTGTCATCAAGAGGAAGTATGATACATTCATGTAAGGAGGAGGTGTTAAAATTGGAGAAGGAGATGTAAAGCTATGAAAGAGGAGGTGGAGGATTGTGAGTATGAGTGAGGTGAGTTGTATGTGAGGGTTTAGTCTAGATTATGATATGTCAACCACTTCCAAAATAATTAAAACAACAAAATAAAGAAAACCCTTTTCATGTAAAATCTATATCCATGCTTAAAATGAAATACTTGTCATGACACTTAAATATTCTTATCTTAATATGAAATCTTATATCATGTTACAATTTAAATCCATATGAAATAAAAGATATGAAATGATTTAATGTATCACTTAAATGTCATTAGCTTAATGTAAAATTCAATATCATGTTAAAACAATAAAATATATCATTTTTATGATATCGCACACCATTCTTTGTATTTACCAAAATACCTACATTTTTACGGATATTATTCCGATACCCAAAAGCTGTATGTGATATCACTTTTATAAACTCATTAATTTTTTTATTTAAAATTATAAATTAATATTTATAATTTTCCAAAATGTTACAGTCTCTCCCCCTTAAAGAAATTCGGTCCCCGAATTTAAATTCGATCCCCTTCTAAAACATTTTTCTCAATCCAATCCACTCATTTCAAAACAATTTTCCGGGGTCCAAATTTAAAACATAACACCCGCTCGGTATAACAAAACTCCAAAGTCCCATACGAGCTAAAACGCATTATATCGCAACAGTGTGCGTGAAATATCAAAATATATAAAACTCACATAACTGTAACTCTAGCTGGTGCTATGAGAATTACTCCAGTTATGATGCAATTTTCCAAATACGAAAACCGTTGTGTATCTTAAGTACACAATAATTGTCATAATCATAGTGCAATATCAATGCACACGATCAAGCGAAAATTCTTTTATATAAATCAAATTTATAATATATACTATCAAGTGCAAAACACGAAAACAAAATCAACCCTAATGGGCTTGCGTGCAATCTCAAACCACACATCACGGTGTGAATGAAAACAAAACCGCGTTAAGTGCAACAGGCGTGCACGAAACGATATCCACTGCATCTACTGTGTATGGAACAAAAGTGTACAAAATAGTTTCAAGTGCATCGAGGTGCATAAAATAAATCTCAAGTGCATCGGAGTGCACAAAATCAACATCAAGTGCATCAGAGTGCACAAAATCAAAATCAAGTATACTTAGGGTATATATATATATATATAAAATATATTAACCATGTGCATCTTATGTGCACGGAAATATCAGTGTAGTGCATCCGGTGTATATAATACTTCGATCGAGTGCAGTCACCTCGCACGAAAATCTCAACAAGTGCACCTGATGTGCACAAAACATAAATCAAAATGAAATTACTGTACATGGAAATCTCATCAAGTGCACCTAGTGTGCACAAAACATAATATAACCCTCAAATCCTTAAAGATGAATATATCAAAATAACGAACGTTGAGTTGTCTCTTCTTCAATGTTGGAAATGAAATTCGAACTCAAATGATATCGAAGCTGTAGGGTTCCTAGGCACACTAATGAGGTCTCACAAGGCATCAACCATGCCAAATTCAAATTTTTTCGGTGCCGAGAAACCCTAATGCGATCGTTAACTAGAGTTTAGGCGAAAACGAAATGCTACTAAACTACTTTAGTGCTAAGTGAACGGAAATACAACCTTTGTAGATCCGGTCCTCCACCTCCATAGCTCCGCGTTGACGTCCCTCCGCTGCGATCATCGGATCCCGGACTCTAGTAATGGTTTCGTCGAAGAAATGATCGGGCTAGGTCGTCGACTTCGATGCCGAAGATGATCTACGTCGAGGCAACTCAAACTCAAGCTCCACCTTCACCAAGTCAAGAAACTTGTGAAGAAAACACCCTATACTACATGGCAAGTGGTAGAGGATGAAGAAATAGGAAGTGGATTCACTTTGGATTTTGATTTCTCACTTGGAATCATCACTTGACATTTTTGTAGAAAGCTTTTCTTCTCTTCACTTGAAGAAGAAGATGAAAGAAAATGAAAAATGAATTATCTTAAAAAAGAAAATCAAGTGACCCTTATCATATTGCAACCATGGTTAAGTGTAGAGAATAAACTAGGGTTAGGTGAATGGTTAGGGTTAAGGAAGGAAACAAAATGGTCAAGCTTTCAAAGCTTCATGAAGCTTCAACAAAAAACAAAAGTAGCAACCATTTCATTTCTTGTCCAAATATAAATGAAAAGAAATAAATAAATAAGTAAATCAAACCCTAACCATTAACTTAATCATGGTTTAATCATACACACCCAAGTTTGCATGTATCATCAAACATGATACAATCTTGTGCATAAAAAATATATAACATATACAATGTGCACAAACAAGTGAGAAAAACATCTTAAGTGAACCAATATTAGTTAATGTAAAGTAATATATCAAATATATAATTTACATTAAATCATTAAATCAACACTTGATTTAACGATCCGGTCACATCACATATGACCGACTAATATCCAATGTATCGACTTATCGAATCAATCCTCGATTCGATAACTAGGTTATATCGCATACAACCAATCGATACATTCATCGCGAGAATAGAATACGGTATCATATACACGCATTATTCTCGGTCCCGCATATATCTCATATGCGCTCCTATTTCGTTTCGCTTGAGCCAGGAAACCTCTGTGTAGGACTTTAAAGACTCGTCAATACGCCGGCAGCAGGTGATGATCATATCAAACACCCACAAGCCGCAAGCGGTCTGCTAAACGTAACGGCCACCCGGGTATTGAGCGATTAGAAGATCGACGAGCAAGCCCGCTCACACTCCTGTGAATCCAACCAGTAACACTTACCGTACAGTCCGGTCTCGTCATCTGATATGTCGCATATCTCGCCTAGGGGTGGTAAACATCAGACCCCAATAGCTCGATAAGTCATGTCGATATGAGGTCTATAACAGTTCGAGAAACTACTGGTAACACTTACCAGTAAATCTCAGCAACCCTGGCTAGGGATTTCCGGTTATAGCCAATCGAACACAGCGCAACATCAACTCCCTATACCGGGAGAGACGAATCCCCTACTATCGCTCATTGCCTCCATGTGATTCGGGACTGTACCCAAAAACCACCGTTTTGCACGTCCTCTTGGACGTGGTAAGGTGGAAATCAAAGCACAGTGGGAATCACACAAGACTCTATGACGATCTCGGGTCAACAGACTACTCTGTACCAGTGTCACCAGAGAACTGCCATCTGACGTAAGGTATAATACCATCTAGGAGTTCTCGGCGAGTCCGTCCAGTGTACCCAGTCTCCACTGAGCACCCGTATATCATCTCTGATGTCAAACACCAATGGATATGGGATCATCCATCGCCCATCTGTATGGGTCGAGAAGGTATACGCTAGTCTACTCTGGTATATCGATGCCCCGTCTCGATACACCCATGACTAGGGACCTTGAAGGATGTACTTATGGACTACCATGTCCCCACTAGTATGATCCGCATCATAGTCCAGGTAGTCAAGTACACATCCTAAGGGCTTTACCAACATGTAACAGAGAGACAATCAGTGTACACATTAAGGTAAAGAGCAACCAGATAGCATACTATTATGCCGAGCAAGAAATTCCTCCATATATATGTCCAAGCATCCACTACAATATACATCCTATGTATAGTAATGGCCTCTAGGGCATACATATAACTAACAATCTCCCACTTGCACTAGGGCCATCTGATTGCAGTGGTTGTAGTATCTCATACTCAACCATCCCATAAAAGTCTCTCTCTGGGAATAGGCCTTCGTGAGTGGATCCGCCGTGTTGTCCTCAGAGTCTACTCTCCTAACCTCGATCACCCTGGAGATCAACTATCTCCATGATCAGGTGATACTGCCTTAGAATATGTCTGGATCACTGATGGGACCTTCGTTCCTTGGCATAAGCCACAACTCCATTGTCTCACAATGGTAGGAACGTAGTTCATCTCATGAACTAATATACACCCAAACATCCTCTTTGGTAGCATCTTAAGTAGCGATGTATCCTGCCTTTATCGTCTAGTATGTCACGGTATCTAGCTTGGAACTCTTCCAACATACCGTCCCTTTACTGAGGGTAAAGACAATGCCTGTGACTGACATTCAATCGTCCTTACCACCCTGGAACCATTCCAGTGATTCTCCCCAGGATTAATTGATACCATCTCACTACAACTAGTGAGAGTCCTAACATCCAATTACTTCTATCTCATAGATCAGAACTCAGGATTTAGGAGGTATCACTTTGATCCTATGTGGAGAATCATTGTGATAAGCGGAGATTGATCGAGCGTAGCATAGGAAACTCCTTCCCTATCAAGAGTATGTCATCCACGTACTCTACGAGGATCGCCACCATACTCCCTACTACCTTTTTGTATATACAAGGTTCATCTACCATTTTGATGAAGTCAAACTCTTTGACTACTACATCAAAACAGATGTTCCAACTCCGCGATGCCTGCTTTATCCTATAAAGCATCTTGTACACGTTTCCGCTGCTCCCACTGTTTACGAAGCCCTCTGGCTGTGTACTTATAGACGCCCTCTTCTAAAACATCATTTTAGAAAAGCAGTCATGACACCCAACCGCCAGATATCGTAGTCATAGTATGTAGCCGTGGCAAGTAGGATCTGGATGGACTTAAGCATAGCCACTTAGAAAAGGTTTCAACAAAATCCATATCTGGTCAATGATGCAAACCTTTAACAAGTCTAGCTTTGAAAGTCTCAACTTTTCCAAGTACACCAAGTAATCTTCTCAAGATATACTTGCTCCTGATGGGGATTTAACCCTTCAGATAAAGCAACTAAAGTCCATACTTTGTTGGTGTATAAGGATTCCATCTCAGATCGCTAAGCATCCAGCCATTCTAACAGAGTCCCACTCCTGATGGCCAGCTCGAAACTAGTTGGGTCATCATCCCATGATGCAATCCTCGCTCCCACTGTCATAGAGAAACCGAAGTATCTCTCAGGTGGGTGAGGAACCCTGCTAGATCGGCGGAGAGGCTGAGGTTCGTTGGTTACTATTGAATCCTTTGGTTCTATCAAATCATCTGCTGTATTTTGTATAGCTGGAACCTTTCCAGTTCTACACAACAGACCTTGCCTCGATCTTGTCCGGATTTTGTTTTTAGACATAGGCCGGACAACCCCAAATCTTAACAAACTTAAGATATGGACTCTTCCCTTATCTTATCAAATATGAAGTGGTAGGCTACTGATTTGATTCGAACCTAATTCAATAGGTATGCAGCTTCTCAAGTGCATAACCCCCAAAAGGAAACAGGTAACTCAGTAGTACTCATCATAGAGCATACCTTATAACATAGGGTGCTATTGCTCCGCCCCGATATACCATCGTGCTATGGTGTATTCGGAGGAGTAACGCTGAGAGAGAATCTCATTCTCCTTTAGAATAATTCAGGAATTCCGTGCTCAAGTGTTCTCCTCCTTGATCGCATCAAAGGACATAATACTTATACCCGTATTTTGGTTCTCTACTTCTAACTTATATTCTGTGAATATCTCAAAAGTTTCGGACTTGTGTTTCAACAGGAATATATGTCTGAATCTAAAGAGATCATCAGAGAATATAATGAAGTACAAAGAACCGGTCCTGGTATGTGTAGACAGGGGACCTTTATACATCAACATGTATCATCCCAAGAGATTACTAACTCTTTCTCTGTTTCTAATAAACAGAGCTGTGGTCATCTTATCTTTGTGACATGACCGGCAAGTTTTCATAAGATGTAAATTCAAACATATTTAAATATGCATCTATGTGCAACTTAGCTAGTCGGGTCGCATTGATATGACCTAGTCTACAATACCTCAAGAAGGATTTGTTCATTTCTGAACTCTTCCTCTTATGTGTGTTCTGTATATTAAGAACTGTAGTTTGATTTAGAACATCAATACTTTTAGATAACGTGCTTGAACCGATCAACTTTTGATATAGGAAATGTTCAAAACATAATCCAAGAATACAAAATTATATCCTTTCTTTATTAAATAAAGAGATTGATATGATTTTGTATATCAGGTTCGGTATCTAATAGTATTTGTTCAGAATTAATGTATTGGTAATACAGGGTGATAGTGACCAACAGACTTGGCTGCAACACTTGCCCCGTTTTCTGTCTCATGAAACTTATCACCCGTTCTCAGTTCTTTACCTATCTGTAGCCTATGTAACAAATTACATATGCGGGATCCTGATCCTGTATCTCATATCTAGGACGTAAAGAATACTGAGAAACAGTTCTGTATAATGAACACACCCGAAGATGATGCATCAGTATGCACTTTCTTCGTTTGGGCGGTACGGGAATTCTGGTAATCTCTAATTTCCTGCTCTGTCTTATAACAATTATAAGTTGGAGCGGGACCAACGTTCCTCAGCTCTGTATAATAAGTGGGTTCGGTCAATATCCGTATTATTATCTTGATTAAGGCGTGATTTGGTCGCTACCTGGAGAGAGAGAGAGAAGAAAACACTCAGCGTATGCTCTTGCAAGATCAGATTGGTTATTATTTTATCTAATCAGGATGGCTCCTACTGTTTTTATCAAATCTTCCTTCAAACCCTAAAAGGAAAGACTAGCCGGGATTAATTACACACTACAAGTTCGTCAATCTTTCAGCCAGGCCAATGTCGGTACTTTGAGGGAGGTCCCCCGTGCTTTCGCACGAACCTAATTAATGTAAATCTCATTTTCCCAGAGGCGTAATGTCGTTAACACCTTTCTAGACACCTACTTGATCGGCTAATTGTAATGTGTAAAACTCTCCCAGGAGTAACAATTACTCGCGGCGGGTATCGGGATCCAACTATCTCATAGAAGGTATGCAATCTCATTGCAAATTTCAACACTTGAAATTCCCGATAATATTTTGCCCCTAGCAGCTATATGACCTTAACATAGTCAACAAATCATAAGTGCTAGTCAAGTTCAACCCGTCATTTCCCGATTGAATTAAACCTACCCGCACGACCCTTAACATAGTCAACAAAGTCGCACGACTACCCTAATCCAATCGCATCATATGCTTATGCAGATAAGCACTAATTAGCTACCGCACACTACGCCTTAACATAGTCAACAAACGTAGCACGAATACTAACTAGTACTTATCTGAAATGACGGAGGGCTACGGCAGGTTTTTCTGAAAACCTATTGCGTAATGAACTTGATATCGTTGTAGAATCAAATGATTTTGAAATGGAGTGTTTTCGAGGCTTTTTTAGTTTTGCTAAAGGGGTCACTCCCGGTGAAGGGATCGTCGGCCCTTTCCTTATCGAATAAGGTGCGGGATATATCATATATATCACTGTGCAAAGCAAAAACTCTTAAAAGCAATCAAAAGACAAACCGAGTGTGTAGCATCTGCCAGTTATTGCTAAAGGAGTCACTCCCGGTGAAGGGATCTCGGTCCTTTCCTTATCGAATAAGGTGCAAGATATATCATATATACCGCTGTGCAAAGCAAGAACTGTAGCTACCTGTTTTATTTTTGAAATTCGATTCCACAACATCTTTAGGTTTCTTTTTCTTTCATTAATCATATTAATGAAGTCCCATCATATAAGTACCTAAACATCACAGATAAATACGACGTACACTTATGCCATCCGCATTCGCCTCGATGTCCCCTCGTGCACCGTTAGGTTAGGTAACTAACGGCAGAGCAGGGCAGGGCTAGCGCGGATGTAAAACATAAGTAACGTCTATATAATATATCATATATACTATATACTGTATTTATCACAGAACATATCAAATGATCACATCACAGATATCGCAGCAGAAGAAACATATGAAACATTGGATATACTAGGACGTCCGTGTTTTCAATACGAGCCAGTATAAAACACGGATTCCACGGTCGCGATGAATAGCCAAACCCACATCCCTAGACCCCTACGAGAGCGGCAAGCAACCCTACCAATTCTAGAGTTAGGAGACCCATACTCGACTCCTCGAGTTGGTCTCCCACTGGACTCCAGAACCCGGTTACTTGTGCCCTCCTCCTTGGGTCGATCCTAGTGCGGAAAAGTAAATAATATACAAAAGGTGACATCTTCCGCAATCTGGAAGTGCCCCAATAAAAGAATATTACATACAAGTTTTTACATGAATGAAAATGAAAACACTCATCTCACATAAAACCCCCGGCTATTCAAACACGACAATCCAATATAACATATCCAGCAACACATAACATCACATGTCATCAACGTAAGTAAACATGCGTATCCTAATTGTCGTTGACATATAGCAACGAAACCGGCGATATCACATATTACACTTACGGTCACAGAAAAGAAAGTGTAAAACTACAACAGTTGGAATCCGCAACCTCCATAGACATCGCATGCCTAATCAAATGAATTCTTTAGATATCGCATGCCTAACAATTATAAACACCGCATTTCAGTCTCATAATCGAAAACACTTTTCAATACCAAGTCGGGCAATTCAACAAGATTCCCGACATCCTGATCGAATGCTCGTCGCAAACTTCAATAGACGGTCGCACCCCCGACACCGTCGACGAAGTGCACCAAGACGGAACACCGCTGCCACGAGCACCCGAACGGATGTTTTCGGCGACGGGGTTCTCCTACAGTCACTTGGTCGGGGCTATGGGGTGTAGCTGTCTATTAAGTTTATCCGGCGAGTATCCGCGTACACTACGTGATTGCGACGGACTTTTGATCACATCAAAATTCTATGGCAACCGATCAATGTGAGACTAAACCGATATGTTTATAACATTTATTCAGTTATTTCATAACTACTTGTGGATTCCAAATATTGTATCACATTCCAGATAAATAGAAAATGTTAAACTTTCCGATCGAACAATCAAACACCCAAGTTTTCCCGGAACAGCTCAACACATGAAATAAGTTTTAAAACATTCACTTCATGCCTCAGTACCAACGGTCCAGCCGTAGAAGGGTCAAGCCAACGCCTCACATGTGGCACGCCGTACTGCCCCAAACCCTAAGGTTCAAAGGGCAGTTCAAGACGGTCACATAATCGAGTTAAGGTTTGTTGTCTTCTAGAGGGTCCATCGCGTTACTTGCACTACTTAGAACGTCTTTAAGCTACGGAAAGATCCAACACTTGGAAATTTCCCGACAGGGGAAAAATTGGGTATTTATATCCGGTCGAACTTTTCAAGATTTTCTAAAATATCCGGAAAACACATAGACGAAGTTAAAGATTCCGATCGAATCATTGAGTCCCCAATAAAACCCTAGAAAACTCAACACTTGAGTGGAATTAAAAAAATTCCCATAAAAAATTGCCAATAAAGGACCTAAGAATAAATATATGAAATTTCAGGGACTAAGTCCAAATTTTGGACGCGGAACCGCCGCCAAACCCATGGTTTCGCCGCGGTTCCGTGGTCAAATTGTCGACTTAGTGGACCGTACTCCACAGTAATTCTTAGTTTTTCCTGCTTGTTTTTTTGAGAATTTTTAATTCACAAAAATCCACTGTTTTGAAAAATGTACAGAGAAGGATTTTGTCGGGGTTTACGGGTTTGATCGGACTTCTAACTTCGTCTACACTTCGCCTAAAGCTCTAACTAGGCTCTGATACCTCTATAGGGTTCCTAGGCACACTAATGAGGTCTCACAAGGCATCAACCATGCCAAATTCAAATTTTTTCGGTGCCGAGAAACCCTAATGCGATCGTTAACTAGAGTTTAGGCGAAAACGAAATGCTACTAAACTACTTTAGTGCTAAGTGAACGGAAATACAACCTTTGTAGATCCGGTCTTCCACCTCCATAGCTCCGCGTTGACGTCCCTCCGCTGCGATCATCGGATCCCGGACTCTAGTAATGGTTTCGTCGAAGAAATGATCGGGCTAGGTCGTCGACTTCGATGCCGAAGATGATCTACGTCGAGGCAACTCAAACTCAAGCTCCACCTTCACCAAGTCAAGAAACTTGTGAAGAAAACACCCTATACTACATGGCAAGTGGTAGAGGATGAAGAAATAGGAAGTGGGTTCATTTTGGATTTTGATTTCTCACTTGGAATCATCACTTGACATTTTTGTAGAAAGCTTTTCTTCTCTTCACTTGAAGAAGAAGATGAAAGAAAATGAAAAATGAATTATCTTAAAAAAGAAAATCAAGTGACCCTTATCATATTGCGACCATGGTTAAGTGTAGAGAATAAACTAGGGTTAGGTGAATGGTTAGGGTTAAGGAAGGAAACAAAATGGTCAAGCTTTCAAAGCTTCATGAAGCTTCAACAAAAAACAAAAGTAGCAACCATTTCATTTCTTGTCCAAATATAAATGAAAAGAAATAAATAAATAAGTAAATCAAACCCTAACCATTAACTTAATCATGGTTTAATCATACACACCCAAGTTTGCATGTATCATCAAACATGATACAGTCTTGTGCACAAAAAATATATAACATATACAATGTCCACAAACAAGTGAGAAAAACATCTTAAGTGAACCAATATTAGTTAATGTAAAGTAATATATCAAATATATAATTATACATTAAATCATTAAATCAACACTTGATTTAATGATCCGGTCACATCACATATGACCGACTAATATCCAATGTATCGACTTATCGAATCAATCCTCGATTCGATAACTAGGTTATATCGCATACAACCAATCGATACATTCATCGCGAGAATAGAATACGGTATCACATACACGCATTATTCTCGGTCCCGCATATATCTCATATGCACTCCTATTTCGTTTCGCTTAAGCCAGGAAACCTCTGTGTAGGACTCTAAAGACTCGTCAATACGCCGGCAGCAGGTGATGATCATATCAAACACCCACAAGCCGCAAGCGGTCTGCTAAACGTAACGGCCACCCGGGTATTGAGCGATTAGAAGATCGACGAGCAAGCCCGCTCACACTCCTGTGAATCCAACCAGTAACACTTACCGTACAGTCCGGTCTCGTCGTCTGATATGTCGCATATCTCGTCTAGGGGTGGTAAACATCAGACCCCAATAGCTCGATAAGTCATGTCGATATGAGGTCTATAACAGTTCGAGAAACTACTGGTAACACTTACCAGTAAATCTCAGCAACCCTGGCCAGGGATTTCCGGTTATAGCCAATCGAACACAGCGCAACATCAACTCCCTATACCGGGAGAGACGAATCCCCTCCTATTGCTCATTGCCTCCATGTGATTCGGGACTGTACCAAAAAACCACCGTTTTGCACGTCCTCTTGGACGTGGTAAGGTGGAAATCAAAGCACAGTGGGAATCACACAAGACTCTATGACGATCTCGGGTCAACAGACTACTCTGTACCAGTGTCACCAGAGAACTGCCATCTGACGTAAGGTATAATACCATCTGGGAGTTCTCGGCGAGTCCGTCCAGTGTACCCAGTCTCCACTGAGCACCCGTATATCATCTCTGATGTCAAACACCAATGGATATGGGATCATCCATCGCCCATCTGTATGGGTCGAGAAGGTATACGCTAGTCTACTCCGGTATATCGATGCCCCATCTCGATACACCCACGACTAGGGACCTTGAAGGATGTACTTATGGACTACCATGTCCCCACTAGTATGATCCGCATCATAGTCCAGGTAGTCAAGTACACATCCTAAGGGCTTTACCAACATGTAACAGAGAGACTATCAGTATACACGTTAAGATAAAGAGCAACCAGATAGCATACTATCATGTCGAGCAAGAAAGTCCTCCCTATATATGTCCAAGCATCCACTACAATATACATCCTATGTATAGTAATGGCCTCTAGGGCATACATATAACTAACAGAAGCATATTCTCTTCAATGTCGAAAAGTGTTTATACCACCGGAATTGGCATAGCAAGGATTACTATTTGTCGTTTGCCACGTTCTAACGTCCCCTGTCTCTGAATTCTGATTCTTCTTGCGGATCTCTAACGTCAGGGTCTCTTTATACAATCGTCCGGTGAGGAGCAACGACACAATCAGTCTTACTGTTGATACCTCTCAACACATCTTCTTGGCCAGTAGTCCAGTCTCTCATAACGCAACTTGTTAATGACGGAAATCTCTATTCTCTGCTTGTGTGCTAACAACTGATACTGGGTGCAATCTTACTTATTATCAACTTCTAGAAAGAACCCCTTCAAGTTTCCTGCTGATCTTAGCTATCCAGCCTGCCCGGAACTAACACTCATTTCTGAATCCACTTTCTCTTTAGTAACGACTGTCATTTCCTTAAGATTTTCCCTAAAAGTGTGGTCGTACTCGCTTTTGTATTTACTTTGAATCTTCAACATCGGCGGTGAAGAACAACTGTCCACTGAAACTTTGCACCAATCTCCTATTGCATAAATCTCCAATATCAACCACTTAAGGAGCGTATCACGATAATCATGCGAGTTGCAACTCATACTCGATTATGACCATGCCCGGAGCCTTACAAGACTTCCAAGAACACTAATCCGGCATCTTTGATACTCTTTAGAAGAATCCGACTAAGCTCACCTTCGAAAACTCATCTCAATTCGTCGGAGGAAAACTTACTGCACGTCTCTTTCTTGAGCGACTTGCATCAGGTCTGAGCAAGATCCATCGGAAGAAGCAATAAATTTCACCAATCTTGTATCGGAGCACCACAACGGATTAAAAGTCCTAACCATCCCACATCTGAACGGCTATGAATCCTTCTGATCCATCTACCCTTGTAAACTTCGTCAACCTTTAACTTCATGAACTCTGGAAGCAACATCTCGATAATCTCAGCAATGTTGTTATCGCTATCCAAACAGAACACGACACCACGATCTTCGGAGAGGAGAAAACATCATGCCTCAAGTCCGACTAATCTCCAGCAATGACTCGACCATCTGGTACGGGTCCCGAAGAAACTCGCTTTAGCATTAGAACTCGATCAAATATATATATATATATATATATATATATATATATATAAAGGACGTGTCTCTATATCATCGGAATGTCATCCTGGTCAATCCTTGTCCCAGATAAGTCTGCTCTGACCGTATCTCTAACTGCAGCCCTCTCGGCTCCCATAAACATGGTGACCGAAACAATCATCACGCACTGACGAGGATAGATCAACGGAATGAATAGAAGGAAGATCTCAAGATATAAATCCTAAGGTAACTTAGGCGGAATATCATATCGTAAATATGCCGCGGAATATATGTATGGTACGTCACTCTACTTAGTACCTACTCCATCAACAAAGGTCATCCTATATAACGAAAGTTCGGGTATAAGACCTTCAAAATCAAGTCTAAGTCCTATAAGGTTAATCCAGGTAACAAAAGTGCATGCCTAGACCCCATATAGCCAAACCTAGACTCGAACAAAAGTTAAACCAAACGCTCTGATACCAATTTTGTCACGGCCAAAATGTGGCATGTGACCGGCACTTAAATCACGTGACATCTAAAGACATCGACGCGGTTCAAGTAAGCCGAAAATCAAAATCTATACCCCTTTTGAAAATATTGGAGGTGAATTTTAAAATAGTCATCAGATGGAATCAGTTTAAATAACATTTAAATTTAACTAAGTATATTTGAAAAGCATCTATGACGTTTTGAAATTTGACAGCACCTCCTGTGAAAATTTTACATAAAAACCCGATACAACTACAACAGTAAAATAGCATCCCAACGGGAGTTAACTTCCACGTCCAAACGACGGAGCAACCAAACAATCTATATCAGAAGTCGACTCTAAAGAGAGCGACCACACAATTTCTAAGTCTCGCTTCTAAGTCCACAATATACCATTTCTAAGTTGATGGAGTTTCCACTAGATACAAGAATATATGAATAATCAAGAGTGAGTACGATACAATAATAACCCACTTACCAATCAATCACCGAAAAGAATGTGTGTCCAAACCGCTGATAATCCAAGCGGCAAAACCTGCATGAAACTGTGGCACAACGGGGACGAGTTGCCAACTCAGTGAATAAAAGTACATCTAAAAGCAGAAATCGAAATGCACGACGATACCTAGGTCATAAGTATAGTACTACCATAATCTTTACTAATATAATATGATATGTGTGTGTATCATAATGCAACACTAACTGTCATGCAACCCCAAGTAGAATATATATATAGGTACTGTCCCCCGGATCAGTACTAGTCAGCTACAATAACTGAAATCTAACTGTGTACATCATGATAGCAATCATATCAAAAACTATGGATGTCCAGTATCGACATCCGAAATCCGAAATCTCTCGTGTCCATCACCAACACGTAAATGCAGATACCGTCGATACCATCTCAACAGATGATCGCCACCCGATATCCCTGGCCCCGGTCGGTATCTCCTGGATATCCGCCGTGCCCAATCGAACCCCGGCTAGTATCCCTGGATATCTGCCGTGCTCGTCTCTATGTCCAGTATCGAGTATCCTCGCTAGGCTCCCCGCCTATAATGTGGCTTTCCAGCCCCTCGGTCTCGAACCGGGTCCACCATGTATCCAACTGTATAGCCCCCCCACTCAGTCTGGATAATAACAAGTCCGAAACCGTATAGCCCCCTATTCGGTTTGGAATAAATACTCAGGAAAAATAAAGCTCATGGTGGACGCCAACTCATCATATCAAGAAATATCAAGTAAAGAATGAGAATACTTACATAGATCATTCTGATGATATATTATATATATACATATATAACAGCGTCCCATACCACTGATTTATATCATCAGGAATAAATATCCAGAAAATCCATAAGAAGTAACTATAATATCTATAGCGCTGATACTTGCAAATACGCAATAGGAATTAAAGGAAGAATGCGTAAATAAATCATACAGGTATAAGTATATTAACTCTACTGTGTCATGGCATTACTAATGATGTGTGGTGTAACATACGCGTCTGTGCTCGTGCAGCATGGCAATCATTAGTATTTGTGCAAGTGTTCTAAAGGTGTAATAGTCTACTCATATCAACATCTATATACGTATTACGGAGTATAACAGTTCTACAGTGACATGGCAATACCAATGAGGTGTGATGTAACATATACGCATGTGCTCGTGAAATATAAAACTCATTGGTAATTGTGCAGTGTTCTATCAGAGTGCCCGTATCACGAAAAGGTATGACGTTGATAAAGATAACGTGAACATGTAAAGTAAAACTAAGCGTAACTGAAAATTTTAACTAGCTGCTATGAACTATATCTTTAATTTTTAAAATGGAACGAAACGTTGGTTTTAAGATAAGGAAGCTACCTTAAGTTAAAATAGATATTCATTTTGGAAATTGGTATCGCATCCTTGTATTTTATCATAAAAAGAGAAACGAATCGTAGTTTTTAAAAGAATATAGTTCATACCAGTATTACATCCTAAAACGGAATATAATCTAACTCTACGAGTCTAAAGGAAACTTGGCCGTTATTCGGCATACTAATCTCATCATCATCAATACAGTATAATATCTCGTACAATACCCCGCATTATCATTATATCTCAATTCATCCCCAGTACGGCATGATCCTTCATACCAATTTACCAACCAATCCGTAAACTATATGCAAATGAATATCCTGCTAGATGCAATTGAATTCCAATATCCATGTCTTGAATAATTACTAGAACTACTATATATCATACTACTATTTATTAGGTTGCGGGGGTGCTATACGCTACCCACCCGACTTCCCCCCAGGTGTAAATCTACTCATCAACTTGATGAGCTTGCTGAAATCCACGTTGCTAAGTTCGTCAACTCCGTCTTGGAATATTTCGCGATCGCACCTATAATCGTATTTAAAGTCACATCGATATAAATATCATATTGAAAACTAAAATAACGAGCTAAGCACCCGTAGGTTAGAACTTACAGCGCACTTACTCCAAAGATGATCAATTTCCCCTGAACTTAACGTACGAACGTCAACGTTTCAGTTGCGGTACAGAAATACGGAAAATCATATCGAAATGTCGGAAACTTTAAACAAAACCCAACTAAACATTCCCAGATTTCTCTGTATGAATAATGGGACAAATCAAACAATACTAAAAATCAAAATTTTCCCATACGAAGGCACAGAAGAAAAACCAACACCAAACACCCAAGGGGGGCCGGCGAGCTCGGAAAAGGCCTATATGTCGCCGGGTCAACCAATGACTTGAGGGCTCTATCTTTAAGTTAAGTCTTATAGTGGTTCTATGATACTTATGGTGTTGCTAGTTTTTCTAGGGCTTATACCTATTGGTTCCAGATTCAATTGCAATAAGCTAGATATCACAAAATCCCAGTTTATGATACTGCACAAACAAAATATGCTACGTGTCGTATATAGAATTTTACTCCAAAACTGATACTAGCTTACAGATTTAACCCACTGCTAAAATAACTTAAATAAACAATACCAAACATACCTATACTCCTACAGAGAGATACCCTAAAAAAATACAACACCCAACTCCCTTACAAATCCGGCGAGCTTGGATTTTACCTTCTTGTCGCCGGCCAAAACATGGGGTTGGGGTCTTGGGCTTTGAGTGAAGTTCTATAGTGATCTCATTATAGTTTTGGTCTTATTAGTTTTTCTAGTAGTTATACCTAATGTTTCCAGATTTCAAGTTCAGTATGTTAAATATCACAATTTTCCTTGTTTCCTAATTTTGCACACTAAAAACAGATATTTGCTACCAGATTTTATATACTGAAATAATAACATAAACAAACAATACCAAACAACCCAAAATATACACAGAGAGGTACCCTGAAAACCCCAATACCTAACTCCATTACAAAACCGGCGAGCTCGGATTTCAATAGGATGTCGCCGGCCAAAATCCGAGGTAAAGGGTTCGTATTTCTATGGGTTATTCTAGGTCCAAATTACAAGATTAAGGCACTGTTTAGTTTTTCTAATTTATATCTAAACTATAGCAGATTCTAAACAGAGCAATAATTATCCAAATACGATATATACCGATATCATACCTCTAAACAAAAATAGTATTGAACTAAGAACTGTAGGGTTGAACTTATACCTATTGAATGATTCACAAGAGAACACCAGCTCAAGAATCCTATGATGGAATCATCTAAGGGTTGTAGTGTATTGAGTTTGATGAAGGTTACACTTGATGAAGGAAATCATTGCTCTCTCTCTCTCTCTCTCTTGGTATGAACACTTAGGAATTTTCTTTGTTTGGGGCTGAAGAAGTATGGTGTTCAGGTTGAGGAGGCTAAAGAGATTACTAAGAAATTCCCTAAGTGTTGTTTGGTGTAGAGAAAGCATGATGTGGAGGTTAAGAGGTGGAGGTGGCATGGAAGAAAGCGAAGGTGTCATCAAGAGGAAGTTTGATACCTTCATGCAAGGAGGAGGTGTTAAAATTGGAGAAGGAGGTGTAAAGCTATGAAGGAGGAGGTGGAGGATTGTGAGTATGAGTGAGGTGAGTTGTATGTGAGGGTTTAGTCTAGATTATGATATGTCAACCACTTCCAAAATAATTAAAACAACTAAAGAAAGAAAACTCTTTTCATGTAAAATCTATATCCATGCTTAAAATGAAATACTTGTCATGACACTTAAATATTCTTATCTTAATATGAAATCTTATATCATGTTACAATTTAAATCCATATGAAATAAAAGATATGAAATGATTTAATGTATCACTTAAATGTCATTAGCTTAATGTAAAATTCAATATAATGTTAAAACAATAAAATATATCATTTTTATGATATCGCACACCTTTCTTTGTATTTACCAAAATACCTACATTTTTACGGATATTATTCTGATACCCAAAAGCTGTATGTGATATCACTTTTATAAACTCATTAATTTTTTTTATTTAAAATTATAAATTAATATTTATAATTTTTCAAAATGTTACAGTCTCTCCCCCTTAAAGAAATTCGGTCCCCGAATTTAAATTCAATTCCCTTCTTAAAACATTTTTCTCAATCCAATCCATTCATTTCAAAACAATTTTTCGGGGTCCAAATTTAAAACATAACACCCGCTCGGTATAAGAAAACTCCAAAGTCCCATACGAGCTAAAACGCATCATATCGCAACTGTGTGCGTGAAACATCAAAATATATAAAACTCACATAACTGTAACTCTAGCTGGTGCTATGAGAATTACTCCAGTTATGATGCAATTTTCCAAATACAAAAACCGTTGTGTATTTTTAGTACACAATAATTGTCATAATCGTAGTGCAATATCAATGCACACGATCAAGTGAAAATTCTTTTATATAAATCAAATCTATAATATATCCTATCAAGTGCAAAGCACGAAAACAAAATCAATCCTAATGGGTTTGCGTGCAATCTCAAACCACACGTCACGGTGTGAATGAAAACAAAACTGCGTTAAGTGCAACAGGTGTGCACGAAATGATATCTACTGCATTTACTGTGCATGGCGTAGGGTGTTTTTGTCAGCTTATTGAGATGGGAATACGTGCGCACTTGTCGGGCGTACTACAGATTCCTCCTACCTAGGGTAGGCTGGGGTTTATTGATTGTGGAGATCCGAATCTCCGGCAGCCGCGGACTAAGCTGCCGTTAATTACCCCTCGCCTTTGAAGCGAGAGAACCTCTGATTGACGGGTTAAACTGGTCTTGCGATCTCAATGTGCAGTGTTGTGTTTTGAAGAGGTTTTGGATATATCGGGGGGCCCCGCAGAGTTTTACGGGGGTCCCGCTACCCGGATAGCGGGCTGGGGATCAAAGTGGCCAGCAGCCCCTTTGCGGGGTGTGGGGCAGCGCCCCGTTAGAAATTTTTTCTAACAGGGATAGTGTCGTCGAGTATGCGTGTGTGCGCGCGCGCGTGCACTTAAGGGAAAAGGGCATCCAAAGGATGCGTTGGAGAAAGCATTCGGGCGCTAGCGCTTTGGGCGCTAGCGCCTCACGTCCCAGGCACGTGGGCGCTAGCGATTTGAGCGCTTGGACGCTAGCGCCTCATGTGCCAGGCACGTGGGCGCTCGGGCGCTAGCGCTTTGGGCGCTAGCGCTTTGGGCGCAAGAGCGCTAGCGCCCCACGTGCCAGGCACGTGGGCGCTCGGGAGGCAAAATAGACTTGGTCTCTGCAATGGGAGTTGTACTCCCAGAAAGGAACACTTATTAGTTTGTGTGTGTGTGTGTGTGTGTGTGTGTGTGTATGTATATATATGAGGTGTTAAACTCCTAGGATATTTTGAAGCTGATGAAGGGGCTTCTTCCCTTGAGCCCTGGATCTTCCCCAAAGTGGGGTTTCTGAAGATAGGTCTCCTTCTTCTTCCTGTCGTTTGGCCGAATCTTGGAGAAAGGGGGTGAGATTTAAAAATCTCCCATTTTTGAGATCTAAAGGAAGATCCAAGCTCCCCTTTGTGGGTTTTGTGGTGAAAAACTATTTAGTTTTGGAAAAGGAAGAATAAAACTCTTGATTTAGTTTAAAAGAAAGAAGAAGATTTTAGAACCATGAGGAAGGAGAAAGAGGCACATGCCCTAATTTTTTTAGAATGAAAAAGTATGTTAGATATTTTCATCATGTTGCCTTATATAGGTTTACATATTTACATATAGCCCCTTGGGCTTTACAAAATGGAATTTTGCCCATCTCATGGCTCATGTGCCATTTCTTTTTGCATATAAGCCATGGGCTTTACAAAAATTTGGCTTTATGACCATTCATGCATAAAAAATTACATAAAAATTATTTATTACATGATTTCATTTTGGCATGGGGGGCCGGCCGCTTTATGTTCAGACTCGACCTGGGCATGGGCCCACTTGGCTTAGGGTTGACTTTGACTTTGACTTGGTCAACCGGGGTGCAATTTTCGACTTCAACAAAGTGCCCCCATCAATAAATGCACACCACATATGTGAGCCGTGTGCATGAAATTGATGGATCTTCTTTCACGTGGAGGCGGCTTTCCTCCTACTTTTTGGGATGCACTGCCCTTTTTACGACATGGACGGTCGACGCTTGATGCGTCTCCGAGACGGAGTGTCTGTTGTAGACTTTTTCCTGGCCCGGAGTGATCTGGTTCCTGCTTTGTAGGAAGCCTGCACTGCCCTTTTTGCGACATGGACGGTTGACACTTTGATCCAAAGCGGTCTGGTTCCCGATTTGTGGGAAGCCTGCACTGCCCTTTTTGCGACATGGACGGTCGACGCTCTGATCCGGAGCGATCTGGTTCCCGATTTGTAGGAAGCCTGCACTGCCTTTTTTGCGACATGGATGGTCGACGCTTTGATCCGGAGCGATTTGGTTCCCGATTTGTGGGAAGCCTTCACTGCCCTTTTTACGACATGGACGGTCGACGCTTGACGCGTCTCCGAGACGGAGTGTCCGTGGTAGACTTTTCCCTGGCCCGGAGTGATTTGGTTCCTGCTTTGTAGGAAGCCTGCACTGCCCTTTTTACGACATGGACGGTCGACGCTTGACGCGTCTCCTAGACGGAGTGTCCGTGGTAGACTTTTCCCTGGCCTGGAGCGATCTGGTTCCTGCTTTGTAGGAAGCCTGCACTGCCCTTTTTGTGACATGGACGGTCGACGCTCTGATCCGGAGCCATTTGGTTCCTGATTTGTCAGGAGCCTGCACTGCCCTTTTTGCGACATGGACGGTCGACGCTTGACGCGTCTCCGAGACGGAGTGTCCGTGGTAGACTTTTCCCTGGCCCGGAGTGATCTGGTTCCTGCTTTGTAGGAAGCCTGCACTACCCTTTTTACGACATGGATGGTCGACGCCCTGACCCGGAGTGATTTGGTTCCCGATTTGTGGGAAGCATGCACTGCCCTTTTTACGACATGGACGGTCGATGCCCTGATCCGGAGCGATTTGGTTCCCGATTTGTGGGAAGCCTGCACTGCCCTTTTTGTGACATGGACGGTCGACGTCCTGATCTGGAGCGATTTAGTTCCCGATTTGTGGGGAGCCTGCACTTCCCTTTTTGCGACATGGACGGTCGACGCTCTATTTGACTTGCTCTTCTTCCCGCAGTGTCAGGGGTGAACTTGACTTGCTCCGCTTCTTGCGGTGTCGAGATTGGATTCTGACTTGCTCCGCTTTCTGCGGTGTTGGAGTTGAAGTTGACTTGTTGATTGTGATTTGGGTTGACATCAGCATCGCTACACTGGAATATGGTACCAGGAGCGAATCATCATCTATCATGAGAGGATTTGAGGATTTGGTTTTGGTTTGGCATCTGCATTGCTGCATTGGAATAATGCCAGGAGCAACTCATCATTTGCCCCGAGAGGATTTAGGAATTGATGGCTTAGGAGGCAGGTTTAGATCCCTATCACCTAAGGCTTTTCAATTTTATCGGCCGTAAGGGTCCCATAAAAGCATTTTCTCCCTACGAGTCGAAAGGATCTCGTAGGTGTATTTTTTCCTTAGGAGTCGTGGGGACACCTAAGTGTGTTGCTCCTTTGTGAGTCGTAAGGTTCTCTCACGGGAATTTTCTCCTCACAAAGTCGAGAGGACTTTGCGAGTGCATTTCATCTCTTTTTTACGAGTTTGCACCCTTTCGGGTTTTCACAAACTCGCCGGCATTCCTACTGTTTTTACTCACGGAGCCCTTTCGGGTTTTCATCTGTGCCCGTTTTGCTTGTGGACATACCGTTTTTTTCCCGCTGGTGGGACTTTAAAAGTAGTCTCACCGGCAGGACTTGGGAGAGATTTGGATCGTTTTACGCCTGTGGATTGTATACGGTTTTGCAGGATGTATGATCCAGACCGTAGGGTCGGAAAAATTTCGGGACTTTGTTGGCGTCTGCATCACTGTATTGGAACATGGTACCAGGAGTGACTCATCATTCGCCGTTGGGGTATAGGATTTGGAATTTGGTTGGCGTCTGCATCGCTGCACTGGAATATGGTACCAGGAGCGACTCATCATTCGCCATTGCTTACTGGGAAGCGATGGCTTAGGAGACAGGTTTAGATCCCTATCACCTAAGGCTTTTCAATTTTATGGGCCGTAAGGTTCCCATAAAAGCATTTTCTCCATGCGAGTCGTAAGGATCTCGTAGGTGTACTTTCTCCTTAAAATTCGTGGGGACTCCCAAGTGTGTTTTTCCTTCGTGATTCGTAAGGATCCCACGAAGGTTTGTTCTCCTCATGCATCGTGAGGACACATGAGTGGGTCTTCCCAATGGAGCATAATTCCAAGGGCGGAGACCAGCCGCGTAACTGGTGATTGCGGTGGGGCATTGGTATGATAAGAATTATTTGAGCCCGTGGATTGTATACGGTAGTCAATTTGGGGGACCACCCGTAGGGCTGGAAGAATTTTGGAAAATTGGATTTTGGTTGGCGTCTGCATCGCTGCACTGGAATATAGTACCAGGAGCGACTCATCATTCGCCGTTTTTTTATCACCGCAATTGCTCTATCATTTCAGCCTTTCTTATCGCGAAGGTCGCGATTGCCCTATCATTTCGTCTATTTATTTACGGTTGCTCCATCATTTCAGCTTTTTATTATTTTTGTTTTATTTACACATTTTTACATTCCCAGTTTAACGACTTAGAGGTCGATTGTTCCCAGGTTAACGACGTGGTGATCGACTGTTCCCGGGTTAACGACGTGGTGGTCATTTATTCCCAGTTTAAAGACTTGGTGGTCTGGGGTTTTCTTATCCCAGCTCCTCGAACTTTGATCTTGGCGGGGCTGTGTTGATGATCGTAGCTCTGTGGCCTGTCGGTTCATCTGACGACTGGGAGGCTTTCCCAAGTTTGTATTAATTCTCCACCCAATCTTTAAAAACATAGCAGTCTTCAATGGTATGACTCACCATTCTATGATATGGGCAGTATATGGGATTGCCAGTCATGTTCATCTCATGTGGCCTCTTTGGAATAGGCAGTTGAAGACCGTTGTTCAAGGCGTCCATGAATATTTCGCGGACTTTATCCCTCTTGAAGGAGTATACTTTCTTCTTTCTCTCCATTAGAGTAGGTGCCCTTACTGATGCTGGACCCTGAGGACGATCAGTCTTTGGTTCGCCTACTGTCCGCTTACCACGTTCAGTGTACGTATCGGAGTGACTGGAGGCTGATCGCGTCCATTTTTCACAAATGTGTTCCGCTCTCGGGCTGGAGGGAGCATCGGTCAGCTTCTTCCGGATATCAATCTCTAGCTCACGAACCAAAATTTGATTTTATTGTAATTGCTATCGGGCGAATTGGGTCGTGAAATCCGCCACGACATTTGCCAGCTCGTCGACTTTAGAATGGACCTTGGCCATCTTCTCATCTTTAGAATGGACCTTGGCCATCTTCTCATCTCTGTCCTGAAGTTGTCTTTGAAGCCATTGGAATAATTCTTGTTCTATAGTTCCGGGTATGACAACGGGGTCATCCCTACCGCCTGAACTTGATTCAGCATGAACCACGGGTTCTTTTGGCTCAATGGCCTGAGCGACCTCTTCATCATTTGAATCGGGCCGATGTTGGATGGCAACAACCGCGTCATTGTCATGGTTATAAGGCGTAGGAGGACTTTTTCCTCCGAGCTCCATCATATAGACCGTATGGATTGTGTACCCGTCTATTGCTTCTTCATTGGCAATGTTGCTTGCTTGGCTCTTAGTTTGTTGCCTTGGTCCGCTCTTTTTAGAGAAAGGCAGATGTCTGAGAGAATCAGGTCCCTGAAGGACTTCGGTCTCCGTTTGTATGAAATTGGCGGTCGCAGCTTAATTGTTTGTTAACACGCCAGGGGACAATGACATTTCTCCCGCCTTGTATTCTTTCTTGACCTAATCCTTGAAGATGCAACAGTCTTCAATAGTGTGTCCCAGCACTCGGTGGTATGGGCAAAAGTTGGGATGATCAGTCCTGTTCGCTTCACTTAGCCTTTTTGGTTCTGGTAGCCGCAGGCCATTCTTCAGAGCATCTTTAAAAATTTTGTGGACCTTGTCCCTTCGGAATGAGTAGACCTTATTTCTTCTTTCCTCCAAAGTTGGCTCTCGAGGTCTGTTAGTCTTTGCTCCGCCCGCTCTCTGCTTGTCCAGAGAATCGGTGTTGTTGGAACTTTCGCTTTTCCGGTTGTCGTCCCTCCGGTGTCTCGGTCTGTTTATGAATTGGAGATTCTAAGTGGACTCGGGCTTTGAGCGTTCCAACATTTGAACTTTCTTGGTCAGCTCTTGGAATGTTTTGAGGCCTGCGGTGCACAGGAAAGGTTTCATCCAGTCGTTCAGATTTTCTATTAGAAGACTGACGGATTGGTCTTGCTCCAACGGCGGTTCATATTTGATAGAGAGATTGCACCATCGGACTATAAAATCCATGTTGCTTTCGCTGTTCTTTGGCTCGGTCCTTACGAGGTCGGCAATGGTGATTTTATCGCTGACACTCATAAACCTTTGCTTGAACATGGATTCTATTTGAGCGAACGTCGTGATCGAGTCATCCGGTATGCTTGCATACCAATCGAAAGCAATATTGGTCAAGCTATTGACAAACTGGCGGAGAAGGAGCGCATCATTGCCCCCAGTATTCGCGCATGATGCTTTAAATTGGGCAATGTGTCGGTTCGCATTTCCTATCCCATCGAACCTTTCAAATTTGGGGATGACATAGCCAGTGGGAAACTCCACAAGATCGTACCGAGCAGGATATGGTCTCCCGCTATTGCTGATATCTTTTTGCTCTCCGACTTCGGCTACCAATGTTTTGACTTTGTTGGCAACCAAATCCATGATTTGATATTGAGTTAGCGGGTTGCTGTCATCGGCGGCCAAGACATTTCCCGAGATAGGATGCGACTGATTTTCATGCGGTCTGCCCACTTTTGGATTTGAGGGAACGGGCGTCGGCTGTTTCGGGACGCCGTTTCTCGGTTCATGAGAGCCCCGCGCCTGATTGGGCGGCTGAGAGGCAAGTTGGGCCATTAGCTGTAAGACAACGTTTGTCAAGTCTTCAATTTTTGAGTAGAGCTTGGCCATCTTCTTATCTTTGCTTCTGAGCTATTTTCAGAGCTTTTGGAGAAGTTGCTGCTCTGCGTTCTTGGGATGGAAGATTGGCCCATCTTCGCTTTCCGAGCCCGACTCCTCATGGACCGAAGGGTCTTTCTGCTTATCATCCTCATCGAGAGGGTTTTCATCACCCAGCAGAGGCGGCTGTTCTTGGGAAACGGCAACCACATTCAAGACAGATTGGATTTGAGATGTGGTGGCGCCGTCCTTACTCTTGCTGCGCGTGTCCACCATGTAGACAGTGTGGACCACATATCCAGCCATTTCCTCATCTTTAGCGGGGTAACTCTGTTCTTCGAACCTCATGAGGTTCAGCCTAGCAGGAGCCCTAGCCCTTTTGTTGGCTCTATATCTGAGCCTTTTCTGCCTTAGCTTCTCAATTTTAAGGGCTTGGTGGGCATCCATTTCCTGGGAAGCCACCGTGAGTCGATTAGCGGGGAGCTTAGAGAAGACACCCGATTGAGCAGTTGTCAGGGGCACCGCCAGAGCTTGCTCGAGACGCCTTGTTTCTTTGTTGGTGTTGATGGCCTTGCCCCCAGCTGGGGCCAAGGAGAGTCGTTCAAATATCGACTTGCGTTTGAGTTGGGGCGCCTTCGAGACCACCACATTTGGCCTCTTGCCTTTCGAGACCGGTTTGTCTGTCACCGGGGCTTGAGGTGCAGGGATGGCATTAGCCGAGACAAACAAAATAGACCCAAATTGTAGCAGCGGTTCTTCCCACTGTCGTCCGAGAATTGCCGGGAGGACCGTCCTGGAATCCATCTTCATAGTGTATGAGATGGGAGCTGAGTTCATCTTTAGAGACATTGTTGATAAGTGATTGCTTGAAAACCTGCATGAAAGAGCATTATTTTAGTATAAATATAGATATGTATATTGATTGAGTTCGCATGAACGTTTAACTCGAAATATGGGAGGAGAGATTGGTCCCACCGGGCGTGCCAGAATCTGTAGGGTGTTTCTCGTCACCCTATTGAGATGGGAATACGCGCGCGCTTGTCAGGCGTACTACAGATTCCCCCTTCCTAGGGTAGGCTGGGGTTTATTGATTGTGGGGATCCGACTCTCCGGCAGCCGCGGACTAAGCTGCCGTTAATTACCCCTCGCCTTTGGAGCGAGGGAACCTTCGATTGACGGGTTAAACTGGTCATGCGAACTCAATGTGCAGTGTTGTGTTTTGAAAGGGTTTTGGATATATCGGGGGGCCCCGCAGAGTTTTTACGGGGGTCTCGCTACCCGGATAGCGGGCTGGGGGTCAAGGGCGCTAGCAGCCCCCTTGCGGGGTGCAGGGCAGCACCCCGTTAGAAAATATTTTTTCTAACAGGGACAGTGCCGTGGAGTATGTGTGTGTGTATGTGTGTATAAATATATAAGGGAAAATGGCATCCAAAGGATGCGTGGGAGAAAGTGCTCGGGCACTAGCGCATTGAGCGCCAGGGCGCTAGCGCCCAAAGCGCTAGCGCCTCACGTGCCAGGCACATGGGCGCTCGGGCGCTAGTGCTTTGGGTGCTAGCGCTTTGAGCGCTAGGGTGCTAGCGCTTTGGGCGCTAGCGCCCCACGTGCCAGGCACGTGGGCGCTCGGGCACTAGCGCCTCATGTGCCAGGCACGTGGGCACTCGGGCGCTAGCGCTTTGAGCGTTTTGGGCGCTAGCGCCTCACGTGCCAGGCACGTGGGCGCTCGAGCGCTAGCGCTTTGAGCGCAAGAGCGCCAGGGCGCTAACGCTTTGGGCGCTGGCGCCCCACGTGCCAGGCACGTAGATGCTCGGGCGCTAGCGCTTTGGGCACTAGCGCTTTGAGCGCAAAGGCGCTAGCGCCTCACGTGCTAGGCACGTGGGCGCTCGGGAGGCAAAAGGGACTTGGTCCCTGCAATGGGAGTTGTACTCCCAGAAAGGAACACTTATTAGTTTGTGTGTGTGTGTGTGTATATATATATACACACACGAGGAGTTAAACTCCTAGGATATTTTGAAGCTGATGAAGGGGCTTCTCTCCTTGAGCCCTGGATCTTCCCTAAACTGGGGTTTCTGGAGACGGCACTCCTTCTTCTTCCTGTCGTTTGGCCGAATTTTGGAGAAAGGGGGTGAGATTTAAAAATCTCCCCTTTTTGAGATCTAAAGGAAGATCCAAGCTCCCCTTTGTGGGTTTTGTGGTGAAAAACTATTTAGTTTTGGAAAAGGAAGTGTAAAACTCTTGATTTAATTCAAAAGAAAGAAGAAGGTTTTAGAACCTTGAGGAAGGAGAAAGAGGCACAGGCCCTAAATTTTTTAGAATGAAAAAGTATATTAGATATTTTCATCATGTTGCCTTATATAGGCTTACATATTTACATATAGCCCCTTGGGCTTTACAAAATGGCATTTTGCCCATCTTATGGCTCATGTGCCATTTCTTTTTGCACATAAGCCATGGGCTTTACAAAAATTTGGTTTTATACCCATTCATGCATAAAAAATTACAAAAAAATTATTTATTACATGATTTCATTTTGGCATGGGGGGTCGGCCGCTTCATGTTCGGACTCGACCTGGGCATGTGCCCATTTGGGTTGGGGTTGACTTTGACTTTGACTTGGTCAACCGGGGTGCAATTTTCGACTTCAACACATGGAACAAAAGTGTACAAAATAGTATCAAGTGCATCGAGGTGCACAAAATAAATCTCAAGCGCATCTGAGTGCACGAAATCAACATCAAGTGCATCAGAGTGCACAAAATCAAAACCAAGTATACCTAGGGTATATATATATATATATATATATATATATATAATATTAACCATGTGCATCTTATGTGCACGGAAATATCAGTGTAGTGCATCCGGTGTACCTAATACTTCCATCGAGTGCAGTCACCTTGCACGAAAATCTCAACAAGTGCACCTGGTGTGCATAAAACATAAATCAAAAAGAAATTACTGTACAGGGAAATCTCATCAAGTGCACCTGGTGTGCACAAAACATAATATAACCCTCAAATCCTCAAAGATGAATATATCAAAATAATGAACGTTGAGTTGTCTCTTCTTCAATGTTAGAAACGAAATTCGAACTCAAATGATATCGAAGCATATTCTTCTCAATGTCGAAAGGTGTTTATACCACCGGAATTGGCATAGCAAGGATTACTATTTGATGTCTGCCACGTTCTAACGTCCTCTGTCTCTAAATTCTGATTCTTTTTGCGGATCTCTAACGTCAGGGTCTCTTTATACAATCGTCTGATGAGGAGCAACGACACAATCAGTCCTACTGTTGATACCTCTCAACACATCTTCTTGGCCAGTAGTCCGGTCTCTCATAACGCAACTTCATGACGGAAATCTCTATTCTCTGCTTGTGTGCTAACAACTGATACTGGGTCCAATCTTACTTATTATTAACTTCTAGAAAGAACCCCTTCAAGTTTCCTGCTGATCTCAGCTATCCAGCCTGCCCGGAACTAACACTCATTTCTGAATCCACTTTCTCTTTAGTAACGACTGTTTTCCTTAAGATTTTCCCTAAAAGTGTGGTCGTACTCGCTTCTGCATTTACTTTGAATCTTCAACATCGGCGGTGAAGAACAACTGTCCCCTGAAACTTTACTCCAATCTCCTATTGCATAAATCTCCAATATCAACCACTTAAGGAGCGTATCACGATAATCATGCGAGTTGCAACTCATACTCGATTATGACCATGCCCGGAGCCTTACAAGACTTCCAAGAACACTAATCCGACATCTTTGATACTTTGTAGAAGAATTTGACTAAGCTCACCTTCAAAAACTCGTCCTAATTTGTCGGAGGAAAACTTACTGCACGATCTCTTTCTTGAGCGACTTGCATCAGGTCTGAGCAAGATCCATCGGAAGAAGCAATAAATTTCACCGATCTCATATCGGAGCGCCACAACGGATTAAAAATCCTAACCATCCCACATCTAAACGGTTATGAATCCTTCTGATCCATCTACACTTGTAAACATCGTCAAACTTTAACTTCATGAACTCTGGAAGCAACATCTCGATAATCTCAGCAATGTTGTTATCGCTATCCGAACAGAACACGACACCACGATCTTCGGAGAGGAGAAAACATCATGTCTCAAGTCCGACTAATCTCCAGCAATGACTCAACCATCTAGTACGGGTCCCGAAAAAACTCGCTTTAGCAATAGAACTCGATCAAATATATATATAAACGACGTGTCTTTATATCATCGGAATGTCATCCTGGTCAGTCCTTGTCCCAGACAAGTCTGCTCTGACCGTATCTCTAATTGCAGCCCTCTCGGCTCCCATAAACATGGTGACCGAAACAATCATTATGCACTGACGAGGATAGATCAACGGAATGAATAGAAGGAAGATCTTAAGATATAAATCCTAAGGTAACTTAGGCGGAGTATCATATCGTAAATATACCGCGGAACATATGTACGGTACGTCATTCTACTTAGTACCTACTCCATCAACAAAGGTCATCCTATATAACGAAAGTTCGGGTATAAGACCCCCAAAGTCAAGTCTAAGTCCTATAAGGTAAATCCAGGTAACAAAAGTGCATGCCTAGACCCCATATAGCTAAACCTAGACCCGAACAAAGGTTAAACCAAATGCTCTGATACCAACTTTGTCACGACCCAAATCTGGCACGTGACCGGCACTTAAATCACGTGACATCTAAAAATATCGACGCGGTTCAAGTAAGCCGAAACTCAGAATCTAAACACCTTTTGAAAATATTGGAGGTGAAGTTTAAAATAGTCATCAGATGGAATCAGTTTAAATAACATTTAAATTTAACTAAGTATATTTGAAAAACATCTATGACGTTTTGAAATTTGACAGCACCTCTTGTGAAAATTTTACATAAAAACCCGATACAACTACAACAGTAAAATAGCATCCCAACGGGAGCTAAATTCTACGTCCAAACGACGGAGCAGCCAAACAATTTATATCAGAAGTCGACTCTAAAGAGTGCAACCTCACAATTTCTAATTCTCGCTTCTAAGTCCACAATATACCATTTCTAAGTTGATAGAGTTTCCACTAGATACAAGAATATATGAATAATCAAGAGTGAATACGATACAATAATAACCCACTTACTAATCAATCACCGAAAAGAATGTGTGTCCAAGCCGCTGATAATCCAAGCGATAAAACCTGCATGAAACTGTGGCACAACGGGGATGAGTTGCCAACTCAGTGAATAAAAGTACATCTAAAGGCAGAAATCGAAATGCACGACGATACCTAGGTCATAAGTATAGTACTACCATAATCTTTACTGATATAATATGATATGCGTGTGTATCATAATGCAACACTAACTGTCATGCAACCCCAAGTAGAATATATATATAGGTATTGTCCCCCGGATCAGTCCTAGTCAGCTACAATAACTGAAATCTAACTGTGTACATCATGATAGCAATCATATCAATAACTATGGATGTCCAGCATCGACACCCAAAATCAGAAATCTCTCGTGTCCATTACCGACACGTAAATGCAGATACCGTCGACACCATCTCAACACATGATCGCCACCCGATATCCCTGGCCCCAATCGGTATTTCCTGGATATCCGCCGTGCCCAATCGAACCCCGGCCAGTATCCCCTGGATATCTGCCGTGGTCGTCTCTCTCTCCGGTATCGAGTATCCTCGCTAGGCTCCCCGCCTATAATGCGGCTTTCCTGCCCCTCGGTCTCGAACCAAGTCCACCATGTATCCGACTGTATAACTCCCCCACTCAGTCTGGATAATAACAAGTTCGAAACCGTATTGCCCTCCCACTCGGTTCGGAATAAATACTCAGAAAACATAAAGCTCATGGTGGACGCCAACTCATCATATCCAGAAATATCAAGTAAAGAATGATAATACTTACATAGATCATTCTGATGATATATTATATATATACATATATAACAACGTCCCATACCACTGATATATATCATCAGGAATAAATATCCAGAAAATCCATAAGAAGTAACTATAATATCTATAGCACTGATACTTGCAAATACGCAATAGGAATTAAAGGAAGAATGCGTAAATAAATCATACAGGTATAAGTATATTAACTCTACTGTGTCATGGCACTACTAATGATGTGTGGTGTAACATACGCGTCTGTGCTCGTGCAGCATGGCAATCATTAGTATTTGTGCAAGTGTTCTAAAGGTGTAATAGTCTACTCATATCAACATCTATATCAGTATTACGGAGTATAACAGTTTTACAGTGACATGGCAATACCAATGAGGTGTGATGTAACATATACGCATGTGCTCGTGAAACATAATACTCATTGGTAATTGTGGAGTGTTCTATCAGAGTGCCCGTATCACGAAAAGGTATGACGTTGATAAAGATAACGTGAACTTGTAAAGTAAAACTAAGCGTAACTGATAATTTTAACTAGCTGCTATGAACTATATCTTTAACTTTGAAAATGGAACGAAACGTTGGTTTTAAGATAAGGAAGCTACCTTAAGTTAAAATAGATATTCGTTTTGGAAATTGGTATCGCATCCTTGTATTTTATCATAAAAAAAGAAACGAATCGTAGTTTTTAAAAGAATATAGTTCATACCAGTATTACATCCTAAAAAGGAATATAATCTAACTCTACGAGTTTAAAGGAAACTTGGCAGTTATTTGGCATACTAATCTCATCATCATCAATACAGTATAATATCTCGTACAATACCCCGCATTATCACTATATCTCAATTCATCCCCAGTACGGCATGATCCTTCGTACCAATTTACCAACCAATCCGTAAACTATATGCAAATGAATATCCTATTAGATGCAATTGAATTCCAATATCCATGTCTTGAATAATTACTAAAACTAATATATATCATACTACTATTTATAAGGTTGCGTGGGTGTTATACACCACCCACCCGACTTCCCCCGTAGATGTAAATCTACTCACCAACTTGATGAGCTTGCTAAAATCCACGTTGCTAAGTTCGTCAACTCCGTCTCGGAATCCTTCGCGATCGCACCTATAATCGTATTTAAAGTCACATCGATGTAAATATCATATTGAAAACTAAAACAACGAGCTAAGCACCCGTAGGTTAGAACCTACAGCTCACTTACTCCAAAGATGATCAATTTCTCCTGAACTTAACGTACGAACGTCAACATTTCAGTTGCGGTACAGAAATACGGAAAATCATATCGAAATGTCGGAAACTTTAAATAAAACCCAACTAAACATTCCCAGATTTCTCTGTATGAATATTGGGATAAATCAAACAATACTAAAAATCAAAATTTTCCCATACAAAGGCACAGAAGAAAAGCCAACACCAAAAACCCAAGGGGAGCCGGCGAGCTCGGAAAAGGCCTATATGTCGCCGGGTCAACTAATGACTTGAGGGCTCTGTCTTTAAGTTAAGTCTTATAGTGGTTCTATGATACTTATGGTGTTACTAGTTTTTCTAGTGCTTATACGTATTGGTTCCAGATTCAATTGCAATAAGCTAGATATCACAAAATCCCAGTTTATGATACTGCACAAACAAAACATGCTACGTGTCGTATATAGAATTTTACTCCAAAACTGATACTAGCTTACAGATTTAACCCACTGCTAAAATAACTTAAATAAACAATACCAAACATACCTATACACCTACAGAGAGATACCCTAAAAAAATATAACACCCAACTCCCTTACAAATCCGGCGAGCTTGGATTTTACCTTCTTGTCGTCGGCCAAAACATGGGGTTGGGGTCTTGGGCTTTGAGTGAAGTTCTTTAGTGATCTCATTATAGTTTTGGTCTTATTACTTTTTCTAGTAGTTATACCTAATGTTTCCAGATTTCAAGTTCAGTATGTTAAATATCATAATTTTTCCTTGTTTCCTAACTTTGCACACTAAAAACACATATTTGCTACTAGATTTTATATCTTGAAATAATAACATAAACAAACAATACCAAACAACCCAAAATATACAAAGAGAGGTACCCTGAAAAACCCAATACCTAACTCCATTACAAAACCGGCGAGCTCGGATTTCAATAGGATGTCGCCAGCCAAAATCCGAGGTAAAGGGTTCGTATTCCTATGGGTTAATCTAGGTCCAAATTACAAGGTTAAGGCACTGTTTGGTTTTTCTAATTTACACCTAAACTATAGCAGATTCTAAACAGAGCTATAATTATCCAAATACGATATGTACCGATATCATACCTCTAAACAAAAACAGTATTGAACTAAGAACTGTAGGGTTGAACATTTACCTATTGAATGATTCACAAGAGAACACCAGCTCAAGAATCCTATGATAGAATCATCTATGGGTTGTAGTGAATTGAGTTTGATGAAGGGTACACTTGATGAAGGAAGTCATTGCTCTCTCTCCCTCTCTCTTGGTATGAACACTTAGGAATTTTCTTAGTTTGGGGCTGAAGAAGTATTGTGTTCAGGTTGGGGAGGCTAAAGAGATTACTAAGGAATTCTGTAATACCCAGTCCCAATATGTAATTAGCGTATTTTAATAAATAAGTCTTCAGGTTTCCCCCCCAAAAATTTACTACAAATTTTCCGTATTTTTTTAAGGGTCACTGACAAAATTTACTTATTGATGCTTCTAATTATTTTAAGTATTTTAAATAACACCCTAACCTTATTTTCTAACCTCAATTTCCTTTTATAATTTCGTAAACCAAACCCTAACCATACTTTCTTTTCCTTTCAATAAATTTTTCCCTAAACTAACCCAGCCCACTCTTTCCTATTTCTTTTAAATTATTTCCCAATTTCTTCTCGAGCCGGCCCATCCATCTCTCTCTTTTCAATTAGTCACATTCCCTTTTATTGAATTCCCACAAGAAAACCCCAGCCCAAGCAAAATAGAGTTAAACAAATAAAGCCAGCCCAACAGAATTTACCTTTGAATTGAATAAATTTCCCTCAGCACAAATCCTGACTCCTCTTTTCCTTTCATCTTTTCCCGACCCATCTCCCCATTTTTCCAATTAAATTCCCCTAATTCCCAACCTGGCTCACCTTCCCCCATTTTCCTTTATTCTTTAATTTTAATTCCCAAGCCCGGCCCAAATTCTCCAATTTCAATTAATTCTCTATTTTCCATTTAATTCCCAACATGAGCCGGCCCACTCTCCCTATTTTCCTTTTCTAAATTCTATTCCTAGCCGGCCCAAGCCCAGCCCGCGCCCAAACGAATCCTTCCCTCGCGCCCGACCCGACCCGTTCTCTCCTTCTTCCCCACGTAAAACATTTTCCCGCTCCTTCCTTCGCCACAAGCCCACGTCGCCGCCTACGACGCGCACGTCCCCGAGCCCCGCTCCCCGTCGTGACCATGTCTCCACTCCCTTACCCACGACCGCGCGCGCGTTCTCACTTCCATTTCCCCATCGACCTCGTCACTCTCTCTCCCTTCACACCCCCTGCACCCGCAACCGACGAACCCCGCCTTGCCTCCTCCATCACTTACCCCCGAATGCCTTTGTCTGCACCCCGAGCTCCTACCCCATTGCCGACGAGCTACCTTGCCTCTTCCACCTCACCCCTCCTTTTATTCTGACGAACCCCGAGCCCCCCTCACTTCAACCCTCTCCCCTCACTGCACATCCCTCGCCGAGCCCAACTCCACCAAACTCCATCACCGACCTCGACGCCGACGAGCTCCCTACTACCCCTGAACCGCCTCGTCGACCCGAGCACCACTGCCATCACCTCCTCCAACCACCGAGCCCCCCTCTCTCTCGCAACATCTCTCACAGCGCACCTCTCGCTCGCATCGCCTGAGCCCTCTTCTTCGACGCCCCTGGACCTCCGCAGCCTCTCCTAGCCCTCCTCGGTGCACCGTCGATCACCCCCTGCGGACCCATCACCTTCACCGCAGCACCAAAGCCAGCCTAAGTTTCAAATCGAGCCCCGGCATTTCGTCGAACACTTACATCCGACACAGTTCCCATTCCTCTGATCACCGGCGTCGTCATCAAACTGTGGCCCTGGTCCCCTGAAGCTATCATCGTCAACAACACGCCATCCGTCGCAACGCCAGCGCACGCCCGTTGCACCCACCGAACCATCGAATCCAAGAGCCCAAGCTCGAGCCGAGGCCGCGAACCCTAGCTGCGCCGTTCGCTGCGCGTTCGTGCCGTGGCCGCTGCCGTGCGTCGCCAAAGCGTCTCCAGGCAAGTACCCTACTTGCTACATGCTAGTCATTACTGTTACATTTCTAAACCTATTATTTCCGTGTTTAAAACTCATGAAAACTTATATGACATAGTGCTCGATGCAAAACCCGAGTGAAAACCTTCCATTAAACTGACGAAACTTGATTATATATACTGGCCCGTATGGCAATGAACATTGTGCTGAAATTTGACTGGAAAATTTAATCGTTGCTGGCTTGAACGATCACCCCCAATTACACCCGTTAAAACTGAATATTCCCGCGTCTGAAACTTGTTAAAATCATAATTAATTGTGTACACATTGGAATGATGCGTTCGAGGGCTCAAATCGAAGACGACTTGACGACCTGTAACCCTATGAAATTTTTTAATTGTTTCTATACTGAAAATATGACAAGAACTGGCTCGGAGATCGACTCTGGACTGCAGTCCAGAGCAGCTCTGGCTGTTGATTTCTATCTTGTAATGCTTACTACTTTGCTGACGGAACTTGTATGTTGCGGAACCCTACACTTTATTTAGGGTGAATCTGTCAGCTAAATAACTCAAGTGATTTCACCTCTTTTTATCGTCGTTTACTATTTAAACTGCAATTTAAAAGAACAGGACGTATAGCAGTCCCAAACAGAAACAGAACTGATACCCTAGTGTTGAACAGTGCATAACTTCTGACGTATAGAAGCGATTGAGAATACGTCTAGTGTGTTAGAAACCTTATTGAAAACCCTAAATTTAATTCAACTGTAGCATCGCTAAATTCTTACCCCAACTAGGATTAAAATTCGTTACGAAACGGACTTCCGATTCTGAAACCGGATTTCCAGCAGTGAACGCTTAAAATAAAATGGCCATATCTAGTGATCCTGAAACCCGATTAACGTGAAACTAATTTTTATGGATAGATAATTAAACTTATTGTTTACCCCTTTTTTATTTTTTCGCTAAATTTTGCAAGTATGATTTATGATAAATTATGTAAGTGGTAGGACACCGACTTATGACATCTTAATCATGCCTGAATTACCGTATTCTCATCACATTACATATATGTTATTGCATTGGTAACCTAGTGATCATGTGCATTACCCAGTGTTAGGTTTTAGCGTTTGATTGTGGCAAGTACGTTAGTGTTTAAGGATGAATGGATAAGTGAAAGTGACACGTACTTGTACACAATCAGTGGACCTTATTGATTTATTGCATTGCCGACGTCTGTGGGACATGTATAAGTGTGACTATAATTGGTATGGAACAATTATGGAAGCACTTGTATGGGTGTCACAGGTAAGACACCAAACACTGTCCATTTATCTTGGGTATCAGTCGGGACATGCTTGATGGAGATCCTGTCTCCAGTTCTCGCGCAGACTTGTCATGGACCGACCGGTATTTGAGTTTATGGTTGGCGTTTGATGTAGACCACGGGGTGTGGGGTAGTTTGAGTGTGAGTTCAACAGAATCTCGGGAGTCCCATGCTGGCACATATGGAGATATATGGAGATATATAGGGATATCACTGATTATTAGCGAGCGACTCGGGCCCGTGTTCCCTTGTCCTTGGGTCCTACCCTTGGATGGGGGATACTCACGAGTGGTTGACTCTCACACTTGGACTGACGATAGGCTTAGTGACCTGTACAGTGAGACTTAGAGACTGATAGGGATAGTGACATTGACATGCATTGCTTACTGATTCAACACACTTGACATACTATTTACTACTTTACTGTTCACCTGCTCTATTAGACACCCGCACTGGCTACTTCATGTTCACGTCTTTACTCTCTTGATTTACTGTTACATATTCATTATTATTATACGAGTTACCATTTGTATATATATATATATATATATATATATATATATATATTGCTATCGTGTCGCTCTGACGACCTGAGTATGCATGCTCAGAGTGAGAAGTGGATCTAGCCTGGACCAGGACCTGAATTCCCTCGAGGACATCGCGGACATCTTGACCAGCGACTCAGAGCTATACTTCAGTGATCTCCACCCGGTTAGTTCTTTTGATTTAGTTACTGCATTTATCATTACCTGTGCATTGTTTACTGATTACCACGTAAAGCTAGAAGCCGAAGTATGACTACGGTAGGATATTTCCTTGACCGTAGGAGCATGGCTGGCCTTGTCAACCCCCCGTATTCCTTATTTTGGGAAGCGGGGCATGACATGGTTTTGTTGGTATCAGAGCCAGGTTTTGCTTCGATTGGGATTGCAGTTTCCGTGTAGTGCTTGGCAATCTAAGACATCCTTCGGTCTAGATTGTAAATTTGTTATTTTTAATATCGCTTCACATAGTGTATGCTGCTATACATATTGATCTATCCGCTAGAGTTTTGGGTGACTTAGTAGAGTTATGTGGTTGTAATTATGAACTGCAGCATAGCTACAATACTGTACTCTATTGGGTAACTTGGAGTTCTACATTTGCTTTCTGCTCGATTGAGTTTCACCTCACCCGATATTCTTGTTTCATTGTTAATTTTATATCTTGTTCTGATTTTCCCCTGTATCTTATGCCGTCCTAAAATATTGTTGTTTCAGGATCATGTCTTCCAACGACTCTTCCTCTATCTCCACTCCCCAGAGTCAGACCGTAAAGGTCTGAATGCACTGCAAAGTCTGAAGGAAGCCCAGGAGCGAACAAACGACCTGTTAGCTGAAGGACTAAGAAGGCAGATGACTCAGGCACCAGCGGAAGTCTCTAATCGTAAAGGGATCCCTGTTAGATGAGGAAAAGAGGTGAAGATGAAGCACCCACTTGTTCCCCCGCGACAGAAGCAGCAGAAGACCCAAGGTTGTGGGTACTGCAAGAAGCCACGACATCTTCAGAGGGATTGTCGCCGCGCCAAAGGGAAATGCCTGATTTGCGGATCCAGCGAACACTTTATCAATGGTTGCCCTAAAAGGAAGGAGCTATAAGGAGGCGGTTCATCCACACTCTCTACTTCTGCTAAGTGATGGTTATTTCGTAGTTCGAGCTTCGAGGAATAGTACGGACTCAGCGCATGATTCAACTCGCGTGACGAGATTGCAGCGGTCTAGAAATCCAAGAAGAGTTATCGCGTTTTCTGCTTTCAAAAAAAAATGTTGCCACCCCTTTGTAAATATTTTCTTTTCGTTTGAGATCTTATCCGCTGAACTTTTAGCTGAATGCAATAAAACTCTGAGTTGTGATGTATGTATCGTTCTCTTGCTTCTCACTTTATTATTACTATTCATTGCATCAGCATTTTTAAATTTTAATTTTTCAGTCCTTGCCTGCAGCATATCTTCCGTGTGCTACTGTATCCTTGGTTATCTTCTTGATGTGTCCCACTGTCTAATTATGACTCTTTCTTCTTAGGCCATGGCCCACCCTGGAGCAGCGCCGCCTCTAGATGAGGACACACGATCGTGCGTTACCTTGGACTGCATGCTGGTGAGTTCGGATGATGAGATCAACGGTCCACAGGTGATTTTCGGAAACAGCGATTCTGAGGGCGAGGGATTCGCAGCCCCAGAAGTTGACATGATCATCGACTCGAACGATGGAGAAGAGGACCTCGAAGAAGACCCAATAGAGGAAGATTCCGAGGAGGATCCGATAGAAGAAAATACAGGAGAGGAAAACCTTGGGGAGAATCCAGTGGAAGAAAATCCTATGGAAGAGGATCCAGAAGAAAAGAATCACATGGAAGCAGACCTCGATGAAGAAGCTCCAGCCGAGGAAGAAGGATCAGAAGGACAAGACCTCACGGCAGAAGAACCTCCAGTGCCGATCCCTGCGAGGCGCTATGGAAACGGATGCCCCTATCTGAGCGCACGAGCCTACCGTAACCGCTGAACTCCCATAACCGCGACTGACGTGACCCAGTTTTTGTCTCCTCTGGTCAAATAAATATATGTATAGTTTAAGGCCATCTTTTACTTTTCGAGAATGCCTTGTTTTTGTAAGTGCACGGCGGCGCCCCGGCCGTCAATCCGACGCCGGAAACGAAAAACTTTACTAAAACTTGTAAACCGGCACCACCGCGCACTATCACCCCGGATCGGGCCATTAACCTAGCTACTAACAAACAAGAAGATGGGTAGAGAAGCTATACCAAGCGATCCGTGTCCTTCGGTCTTTGCCTCCACTCCGATCTCCTCGCGGAATCTCCGGTCGTCACCTCCTCGTCGAAACGGGCACCACATCGCCGGGTTCTTTAACGGGCTCCCACCTCTGGACCGAGGCAACTCGGGTACGAATTTGGCGAGCCGACGTGCCCAAGAAATGCTGTAGGCTAGTGTAGAAACCATTGTCTCATTTGGGGTTTATGTAGTTGCCATGGTGATGGAGAAATAGAATAAAATGAACTTTCAAGTGGAGCTTGAATTTGTGTAGCAAGAAAATGAGATGAATGAATTTCCCTTATCAAATGAACACCCCACCCTTCCCTCCTCAAAGTGGCCGGCCATAATAAAATGGTGGAGGGAAAAAGACTAAAACATGAAGGGAGGTGAGTGTAGGAATGAAAAGAGGTGACCACATCCAAATATGATGATAACAATATCATATCAATTTCTAATCCTTTCTAATCTCATTAATGCAAGAAAGTGGATGGAAAAAGAATCTCATCATGAAGCCACAAATGCATATAACACCCTCCACAAAGATAGTTTGCACAACTGCAAATAACCCCCTCCATCGGAAAAGTCCGGCCGCGAAGGAACAAAAGAAAACTGGCCGGAACGGAATGCAAACTAGCAACTTCAGAAAATTGATCCCGTAATAAATTACAGGAAAACCCCGCGACTGCATATACATGCCCGCATTTGTATTCCCACTGAATATAAATGAAAAGAGACAAAACTACACTGTCTAATACTAGGATCCGGCTTAAACTAAAGCCGGCTAGTAAAATCCGTCCGATCACGATCCGTGCAATACCGCACGTATCTGATCGAACCCTGCCATATCTCCATACGGCCTCTACAGCGTTTCGCCTGAAACTTGAGAAACTGGTCTGTGGGGGACTCTAAAGACTCGTCAATACTTTGGCTGTGGATTTAACCACTAGCACGTCAGAGGTATTAGCCAATACATGACGGGCTACCAGGTATTGACCAAAAGGGACGTCTGTGAGCGAACTCATCCTGACACCCTACTGAGCCTGTCAGTGACAATATCCGTACAGCCCGGTCCGTTCGTCTATGAGCATTGCATGGCGGGCCTAGGGGTTGGTAAAAGTCAGACCCCCAATAGCGGTACAAGTCGTGTCGGAGTGTAGCCCAGAACACCCTGAGATACTACTGGAATACCTACCAGTAAATCTCCTGCCTCGGCCGAGGGCTTTGTGTAATGGCTCTCCTAGACACAGCGCGACCTCACCCCCAATACCGGGAGAGACGAACCCCTGCAAATCCGCTCACTGCCTCCATGTGGCTCGGGACCGTACCCAACTAAAACCTGTTTGCACGTCTCCTTTGAGCGTGGTAGGGTAGTAATCTAAGTACAGTGGGAACTCACACGAGACAAATGACGATCTCAGGTCGATGAACTAACCTGTACACATGTCACCAGGGAATTGCTATCTGACGTCAGGTATAAGACCAACTAGCAGGTTCCCGGCGAGTCCTGTCCGGTGTACTCATAACCCAATGAGCACCTGTATACATCTTAGGTGAACCGACTGACACCAGTGGCTTGTGAGACCGGCCACCGCCCCTCGTCGGGGTCTCGACTGTATACACTAGTCTACTCTGGAGAATCGATGCCCTGTCTCGAAACTCCCACGACTAGGGACCTTTTAAGGATGTGCTTATAGACCCCAGCTCCCACGTATATGATCACCCTCATACTGCTGGTAGTCAAGCAAGAATCCTAGGGGCTCTATCAACGTGCAATAGTGACTTGTAAGGTCACCTAAAGCAGTACACGATGATAAAGATAAACCAGATAGCATACTATCATCTTGAGTAAGACTGTCCTACCGGCATAGGTCCTTCCTCAATCATTGCAATCACGTGCCTGTGATCCAATAATTGACTCTGAGGGCACTATATCCAACAACCTCCCACATGCACTCAAGGTTAATTATTGCGATGTCGCATACTCACAGCCCGTGTGATACCGAACACCCAACTCCTCTACTAGTCAGTCTCACAAAGCTCGTTTGCGAAACTATTGCGTTCGAGGAATAGCCTCAGTGAGTGGATCCGCTTTGATATTTCTTTTTATGTTTCTCTTTATCCCATGTTCGCGGAGAAAGCCATCTCCCGAAATGAGCAATACCTGTCTTAGAATGTCTGGATGTCTGATGGGACCTAGTTCATAAATGAACTCCAAATCCAAACTTCTTAGACTGTATCGTCAACTGAACTTAATTAGTATCCTGCGCCATGCCTCCCTCAGTATCTGCCTGGACCACCTGTCCAAAATACTGCCCCTCGTCAGAGGGAAAACTATAACTCTGACGGCCACCCTGTCGTCCAGGTCACCTTGGAAGCCTGGAATGATAACTGTCTCCAGAAGGAGGCTGCCGTTATCAAATCCCTAGAACATCCACTTATGTTCTAAAACTGCTTCCGAATGTTTCTCCAGGATTGGATCAATATCAACTTATTGCATCTACTGCAAGAACAACATCTGGTGTGGTACTTAACATCTCATGATTGACTCAATTGCTTAAGCAAGTGATCTGCCAGTCATGCACATCCCTCTCCCCTTTTAGTCTGTAAGACACCTTTAGAGAGGGTGACTCCATCACCTGCAGGTACACTACCGTGCCAGGAGTCGTCCATTCTAAATACTCATAGAATGCTGTCTAAGTACCCAGATTGGGAAACTACCCAAATCTAGATCTAAAACCATAAATCCAGTAACCAGAATGTCTGATATAATATCCAAGCCTTTTGTGGAGAAACCACTGTGTGACAACCTAAGAATAATCGATTGTAGTATAGGAATATCACTTCCTACTCTGTGTATGTCATACAAATACCAGGACATCACACCCTACTACCTTCTTAATAGATCCATCCCCTATTCTGATGAAGTCAAACCTATGACTGTCACATCAGAAATAGACGATCTATCTCCGCTATATCTGCTTTGGTCTATAAATAGACATAAGCCACCTGTCCACCAATGCTTCCGCTGTTCCCACTGACTACGACAACCCTCTGGCAGAGTCATATAGACGTACACTTCTAAAACAAGTTTAGAACGACGCTATACTCATCCTCCTGCCGGGTCTCACAGTCTGGAATAACAGCAATGGCAAGTCTGGGTAAACAAGAACCTCCCTGTCACCGTCCTTGAGGCTACCGGAGTACCTCTTGGGTGCCTGAGGTTACCCATCACATCTGCGGAGTGGCCAATGGAATGTCAAACTAGATTGAATCTTTAGGTTCCTATCAAATTTTCAGTAATCGTTTGCGGTTCTGGAATCACTTCCAGTTCTACCATACTCCCACTACTGTTTTCTGAAAAAATCCATTTTTATTAAAACTGTGGCGAGTCAAGAACAATATCACTATTGATCTTCCAGATGGTAGAAAGTCAACCCTCGTCATAGCCTGGGTCAACCCACAAACAGCCATTACAGAAACGTGCCTTGAGTTATCCAGAGTCTGGTTTTAAGCATGAGCCGGACAACTCCCCGTACCTTAACATCGTTAAGATATGAACTGTTCTATATCCAATACAGAAACAGAGGCACTGATTTAATTGAACCAGATTCAAATCATGCAGCTGTCTCCAGTGCATGTCAACTAAATGGAAGGAGGCCGATCAGCGTTACTCAACTTAGGAATGCTTCCAATTATGAGTAACCTGAAAGAGAAGCAAGTTCCCTTAATCATTACTATCAACTGAATACCATACACAAGTATCTACATCTTCGATCACTTTGGAGTATCCCGATACTTGCAATACCTGGTTCTCTACTTTACTCTTATACCTATAACTTCTCAAAATTCAGACCCTGTGTTTCTACGAAACACCTGTCTAAGAACTAGAGAAGTCATAAGTAAACCGAATATAGTACGAGGACCAACCCCTCTGTCCTAATGGACACTGGACAATATACAATACTCTGTATAAGTCCCCTGAGTCTAATAACTCATTCCCAGTGTGTTGTAGGTTGAAAACTGTACTTATGGTTAAGAAGAATTACACCGCTGTTCAATACTCCTTACCTAACCACCCACTGATATAGGTAAATGTCATAGACATAATTTCAAAAAGCTATATCTCACTCTATAAAAATAGACGTACAGATATATCAATTTGAAATTGGTGCATAACAACGGATATTCAAAACCAAATATTTGCCGTCCGGCAAACAACCCAGGCGATTTTCTCAAATATCACCAATTACAATGAATCCCGATATAATGAGGATGATTACCTAATTCCCAATAACTTACTCCCACTCATCATCTGTAAAACCATACAGATGTGAGAATCATACCTGGTAAATACATACCCTGGAGCAAGTGTCCAATTGGGAAATCAGTTTTCTATTAACAGTACACAGTAAAACTGAAACATTGAAATGTTTCGATGGGGTATCTGGGTATTCCTAGTAATGCCTCTTCCATTATCCAGATTCACAACTGTAACCGTATATTTTTTTGCCACCTCTCCAAATCCCATTATATGTCTTTTGTCATTACCTTCTGTACACCCCTTTAGGCCAAATGGTTTTCTTCCTTCTCTACCGTTCGGCACCAGCCTATGGTTTGGAAGAAGACTATCCAATAAGCATAATGGGTGTATTGTCCTAATCCTAGGAGCACTCGCAATGCGAGAGAAGGTGAAGATAAAAGACAACCGAATAAACCTTATTCCTATTTCTCCTGAACCAAAATCCATCCCCGAACTGGAACAAGTTCCTTTCGAGTTCGTATATAATCATACGATGGAATATCCAATAAACTGTGGATCTTCGTAGTGATACGGAGTGTCCTGGAGAAATACAAAGGTGAAGTGGGAGTGGTAACGAAATACTTGGTTTGGTCGTGAATATCAGTCGCAATTTACTTTGCCCTCCTTCTAATCCCTTTCTTTGTCTTAACTTAATACCTTCTGTACACCGTTTAGGCTAATTGGTTTTCTTCATTCCCTACCGGTCGGCACCTGCCTATGGTTTGGAAGAAGACTATCCAATTTGCATAATAGGTGTACTGTCCTAATCCAAGGAACACTCGTAACCTGAGAGAAGGTAAAAGAAAAGACAACTGAATAGTCCTATTCGTTTTCTCTAGAACCGGAAACCATCTTCGAATAAATCCCTTCGAGTTCATATATAACCATACGATGGTTTTATCTAATGGAAGTGGACGTTCGTAGTGATACGGGGTGTCCTGGAGAAAAGGGTAAAAGTAGGAGTGGCAATGAGGTTTGCAACTCTGACAATCCAAAAGCCAGTCTTATAAGAAAGTTCGGTTAATCTTGGTCTCTGAGTCATAGTCTAAGGTCGGGTCAATGGTCGCTGCCAAAGAGAGAGAGAGAAAAGAAACACTCAGCGTGCACTCTAACCTAGATCAGAATGGTTATCACTTTATCTAATCAGGAAACCTCCAACTGTAACGTCAAATTCTTCCCCAAACCTGAAAGAAGAATTAGTCGGGATCACCCGAGGAGTAAACCAACTCATCAGTAGGAATCGGGATCCAACTATCATCGCATGATAACGTGATGGAATCCGCTCACATTATCACACTCCAGAAGGTATGTGCATATCTGGCAAGTTTCAGTTTCTTTAGAAACTCCAGATGTGGATTTTTGCCCCATGCTCTTATGACCTTGACTAAGGCCAACAAATCATAAGTCACATGTCAAGTTCTACCCGTCATTGTCCAGGTTGATTTGAACCCACCCGTACAAGCCCTTGACTAGGGCCAACAAGGCTATACGACTGTCCCAAACCAACGCATCTATCTATGCTGCATATGAACACCCAATAGCTACCAAACACCGTGCCTTGACTATGGCCAACAAACACAGCTTGAATACTATTGACTATCCTTATGAAATGACGGAGGGCTACGAATGGTTTCTGGCGAAAACCTTTAACGTAATGAACTTGATATCGTTGAAGGAACAAATAGCTTTTTAGAAAAATATAGTAACGAAAACCTTTGCTAAAGAGGTCACTCCCGGTGAAGGGATCTTGGCTCTTTCCCCGTAGAATGAGGTGCAGGATATTCCAACTGAATACCACGATGCAAAGCAAAAGTAATCGGCTATAGTGAAGTTATTGCCCTGACGCAAACTTCTGTCCAAGGGGTCACTCCCGGTGAAGGGATCTCGGCCCTTGCCTCGTCGACTGAGGAGCTGGATATTCATAACCGAATACCACTGTGCAAAACAAAAGAAAACGCCCTTGCAATAACAGATTTTTGAAAAGTGTTCTAACAACATCAGAATAGGTTTGTTTAGCTTGCATTGATCCGAATCAACGCAGTCCCATCAATTGATCACACCACAAAAGAACGAAAATAATGATGTACGTATATGCCATCCGCATTCGCCACTGGGTCCCGTCATCACCCGTTAGGTTACTTAACTAACGACAGAGCGGGGACTGGACTAGCGCGGATGCAAAACATATACAAAATCTACTAGTATATATATCAATATATAATATTCGCTCAAGGCGTGATAAAATGCAACATCACAGAAATGTAACCAGCATCACTGTAACGCCTTGAAAAGTCGTTTTGATGTTTTCCTGAAAATCGGTGAAAATTCGGTATTTTTCCGAATGTTAGTTATATGTATGCCCTAGAGGCCATTACTGTACATTGGATGTATATTGTAGTGGATGCTGGGACATATATAGGGAGGACTTTCTTGCTCGACATGATAGTATGCTATCTGGTTACCCTTTACCTTAACGTGTATGCTGATTGTCTCTCTGTTACATGTTGGTAAAGCCCTTAGGATCTGTACTTGACTACCTGGACTATGATGCGGATCATGCTAGTGAGGACATGGTAGTCCATAAGTACATCCTTCAAAGTCCCTAGTCGAGGGTGTATCGAGACGGGGCATCGATATACCAGAGTAGACTAGCGTATACCATCTCGACCCATACAGATGGGCGATGGATGATCCCATATCCATTGGTGTTTGACATCGGAGATGATATACGGGTGCTCAGTGGAGACTGGGTACACTGGACGGACTCGCCGAGAACTCCCAGATGGTATTATACCTCACGTCAGATGGCAGTTCTCTGGTGACACTGGTACAGAGTAGTCTGTTGACCCGAGATCGTCATAGAGTCTTGTGTGGTTCCCACTGTGCTTTGATTTCCATCTTACCACGTCCAAGAGGGCATGCAAAACGGTGGTTTTTGGGTACAGTCCCGAGTCACATGGAGGCAATGAGCGATAGGAGGGGATTCGTCTCTCCCGGTATAGGGGGTTGATGTTGCGCTGTGTTCGATTGGCTATAACAGGAAATCCCTGGCCAGGGTTGCTGAGATTTACTGGTAAGTGTTACCAGTAGTTTCTCGAATTGTTATAGACCTCATATCGACACGACTTATCAAGCTATTGGGGTCTGACGTTTACCACCCCTAGGCGAGATATGCGACATATCAGACGATCAGACCGGACTGTACGGTAGTGTTACTGGTTGGATTCACTGGAGTGTGAGCGGGCTTGCTCGTCGATCTTCTGATCGCTCAATACCCGGGTGGCCGTTACGTTTAGCAGACCGCTTGCGGCTTGTGGGTGCTTGATATGATCATCACCTGCTGCCGGCGTATTGACGAGTCTTTAGAGTCCTACACAGAGGTTTCCTGGCTCAAGCGAAACGAAATAGGAGCGCATATAAGATATGTGCGGGACCGAGAATAATACGCGTATGTGATACCGTATTCTATTCTCGCGATCAATGTATCGTATGGTTGTATGCGATATAACCTAGTTATCGAATCAAGGATTGATTCGGTAAGCCGATACATAGGATACTAGTCGGTTATATGCGATATGACCGGATCGTTAAATCAAGTGTTGATTTAATAATTTAATGTATAATTATATATTTGATATATTACTTTGCATTAACTAGTATCGGTTCACTTTAAATGGATATTCTCACTCGGGTGTGCACATTGTATATGTGATATACTTTTGTGCACTTGATTGTATCATGTTTGATGATGCAAGATTACTAGGTTTTGTGTAAAGAGTTAAACCTTGGTTAAGTAAATGGTTAGGGTTTTATTTCTTATTCATTTATTTGTTTATTTATTCATTTTTGGCAAAAGGAAAATGGTGGCTAATTTGGATATATGTTGAAGCTTCATGAAGCTTTGACTTAGTCACCATTTTTGTCTTCATACCTAACCTAACCATTCACTTAACTTGAGTTTAGTCTCTACACATAACCATGGTTAGATTATGATAAGTTTTGATTTTCTTTTCTATTTTAAATAAACTTATCATAATACTTATCTTCTTCTTGCTCTTCTTCTTCTTCATTCTTCTTTGAAGAAAACCAAGCTCCATCAATGGTGATTGTTGAAAAAGAGTGAGAAATCCAAATCTAAAGTCTACCCACTTCCTATTTCTTCATCCTCTACCTCTTGCCAAGTAGTAGAGTGTGTTTTCTTCACAAGTTTCATGACTTGGTGAAGTGAGAGCTTGATCTTGCGATGCTTCGACGTAGATCATCTTCGGCATGGACATCGACGACCTAGCTTGCCCATTCTCCGATGAAGCCGACGCTAGAGCCCGGATTTGATTTGGACAGCGGAGACGACCTCATCTCGGAGCCGTGGAGGTGGAGGACCGGATCTACAAAGGTTGTATTTCCGATTCTTATAGTTAAGTGTTAACTAGTTAGCTTTTTCGCCTAGTTTTCTAGCAAACGATCCGTAGTCGGGTCTCTCGGCACCTAGATTTTTAAAAACGGCATGTTCGATGCCTTGTGAGACCTCACTAGAGTGCCTAGGAACCCTACACCGAAAACCGTCTTTTCTTGTTATTTTGCAGTTTAGGGCTAATTATACCTAAAATGGATAGGTAATTGCTTGTTTTTAGTAGCTAATGAGTTACTTATGAAATTCTGGTCGTTTAAAATTTTTTCCCTATTTTTCAATTTTTTTAATATTATTTTAAGCCGATAAGAAAATACTTTAAATTAGCGATAAATATAAATTTTTCAGGGCTAATTTTAATCCTTAAAATTATGTTAATTAAAATCTAGTTGTAACATAAATTTTTAGTATTTTATTTTGATTTTTAACTAATTTTTATTATAGGAAACGAAATTTTTTGAATTTAAGCTTAAACTTGCAATTTTTGACTTGTAGGGGGTCTTTTTGCATAAAATTTCTTTTGTAAAACCCCTCTCTCTCTTCCCTCAGCCCTAGGCCAGCCCCACCATGATCTGGTCCAGAAAATTTCTGGCCTCACTTTGACCTTATTCATGTGAGGAAATGGATTGTTTTGAGAGTTGATTAAATTATAGTATTTGGAAGTATGGTGTATTGACTTGAGAGGGTTGACTTAGGAATTTTCCCACAACACCCACCCCCATCCCTCACCTCTTTCCTGGCCGAAAATCTGCAGGAAATCCCCCCCATTTCCTCTTCTCTTTCTCTCTCAAATTTCATCAAAATATTGCTCCAAAAATCAAAAATTTAACCTCACAACTTAATTCCCATTCCTTATTCCTTTCACCTTGGGTTTTATAGCTTGGATCATGATGCTTTGAGGCCATCAATTGAAGCAAATTATTCTTACTAGATCTCTAGTTGAGGTATAATTTCTTGCTAATTAAATTCTTTTGATTAAGTTTCTTAAGTTAAATTGTTGTAGGGTTAATTTAATGTTAGTTCTAACCTAGTTTTTTTTAAGGTTATGGTTGAAAATTAAACTAGGGTTTCTTGAAGCCATGTTTTAGTTAATTAAATTTTTGATTAATCTAGTTGTTACTTAACCAATCTATATGGTTACTTTGCTTAAGTGGCTTCATATTAAGCTAATCTATGTTAAACTTGTGTGAAATTTTCATTAAGTTTGCAAATTACCAAAATCAAGAAGAGGTTGTGTATGGAATGTGGGTTTTGTAGCATTGTAAATAAGTTAAAATTGTGTTTTTGGTGGCTAACTAGTTGTGTGGATTGGATGGTTGTGTTGGACCGTGATAACTTTGTCGCTATTGTCGATGTTTGCACCAAATTGCTTTTCTAGCTTACTAGTTTTTACTAAAATGTTGTGATGAATTAATTGCGATGTCTTGATGACATATTAGCATATCCTATGACATTTAGGATGCGTGTGTGCGGATTTTTGAGTAGTCGGGTTTTAGTTTTGCCGGGCGACCAAATCGGCGATTTTTGCAGTTTTTGCGATTTTCGCGTGTGTTCCGCGCACCTTGTGCACGTTGTACCTAGCTAGTGAACATTAGTATTTTCGTTTGGGTTTTGCGTCATTCTTGATATGTAACCTTATGTTTGGTATTGATGTAAATTCCAGGTTCGGTCGCGGAGACGTCAGACGCGGCACGAAAGGGGAAAGCGGTGATTGGACACAGCTAGCTAGGGATTCCGGTGAGTAGATGTAACATCTACGGGGGACTATCGTTGGATGGCGCAAGCCGCCCGATAGTTTTAGTAACCTAAAAGATTCTTAGTAATGTTAGTAATTAGGGGTGTAATACTTGTATGATTATTTGCTACATTCATGCCCTATATTGACATACATATACGAAACCATGTTATAGGACACCTGTACCATTGCCAGGGTTTTTATATGCAGCACGAGCACTATTCATGTTTACACACACACCCTGGTAATTGCCATGCCACCACACTAGATAACCTTTAAATTGAAACCTTTTACTAATTCATACTTAAACTTGTGCTATTGCCTTTAATTCCTAAAAATGAAATCGTAGGATTGCTATTCATGTGCATGTACTTCATCATATTATTTGTTCATGCCTAATCTATTAATCACACATCGCAACTTGATTATTGATACCATATGCATTCATTATCATTGACATATGCACTTATGAGGATTTCTTGAGATTTTATGATATTTCTGGATTTCGGGGAAAAGCCGCAAAATTTCTAAACTTATTATATTTTTTAAAAATATGCAAATTGCGGTTTTCTAGTGATGTAAGTGTTGTCCACCATGGGTTTGCTGTGGTTTTCGAGACCCGTTTCGAGGAGTTGGATGAACCGTCTCGGGTACATGGTGGGCCCGGTAGGGTACCCCGGGGCAAGAAGCTCGTGGTGCTGACGATGAGCCTGGCAGGGGACGGATTACCTACCGGTGACTTCATTGGGCACGGCGGATATCCAGAGGATACCGACCGGGGCCGCGAGAGGATGTGATATTGATATTGAGATGGGTCAGCCGGATGGCTGAGGCCAGAGACACTATGACATGGATTTATGAGATTTGAGACAGTTTTTAGGTGTCGTTGCTGGACACAGATTGTTGTCGATTCAATGAGTATTATGCTGGCATTTTAAAAGAGTTTCAAAAACAAAAAGAGATAAAATGTTTCTTATATATATACCTATCGAGACCTCAGATATTCATGTTGCATACATACACCTGCTAGTACACTGATGTTGTATACACACCTGCTAGTGCATCCAGTCATACCTGTATTTTAGATGCTAGGATACTTGTGTGCATGCATACGATAGCCTTTGTAGATGTTATTTATTACTCACGAGTTGGCAACTCACCCCCGTTGTGCCACAGCCTTTTGCAGGTCCGCTCCGTCAGTTCAGTAGCGGCGGGCGCACTTGTTCTTTTGCCTCCTTTGCCTGGACTCGAGGTTTTGCTCTTAGGTGGGTTATATCATTATTTTTGTACCACCTTGTACATTCTTTGTATCTAGTGCACTCCATCTACTGTATCTACCAGTATTATTGTATATTGACCTAGAGATGAGACTGTGAGGTTTGTGGACTTTTATGCTGTATTTTGGGTTCGAACTCACTTGAGTCGACATGCTGCTTTTCTTATGCTTCATTATGATTATTTCGCATGTTGTTGCTTTATTTTGCGTGGGATTTGTGACCGCCTTGTGGCGAAGAGCTAGCTCCCGCTTGGGGATGCCCTATTTTGTTGGATTCATATATATTCTTGTTGTACCCATTTTGGGGGCCAGTATTTACAAAGGAGACTCTGCCGAAATTTTCGGAAAAATTGGTACTGTTTTTAAAAAGGGTTTTACATGACTTATTGATAAACTCGCTTTCAATTGATTGGGTTTTCTTCACTCTTTTGCTTATTTGGTTTTGGTTTCTGGGTTTTGGCTTACTTATTTTACGGACGTCTTGAGACGTTTCGTAACCTAAGTGCCAGTCACGTTCCGTACCCTGCGGGTCGTGACAAAGTTGGTATCAGAGTGATAGGTTTTACCTTTTTGAGTGTAGGATGACCCTTGGTAGATGGAGTAAGTGACTTAAGTAGGGTAACGTAGCGTGTGTATGTCCGCGGCATACTTGCGATACGGTACTCCGCCTAAGTGACTTTAGGATATACTTGCTTGAAAATTCCTTCTTCAATTCCATGTATCCTATGATCCTATTGCACTGTTCTTACTATCCGTTTTCCTGTGACAGCCACTATGCCGCCGAAGGCTACGAGGGCACAGAGGGCTGCCGCCCGAGACGAGATTCGAGCTGGCTCGTCCGAGACTAGGACTGAGCAGGGTGGTATGCCTATGCCGCAGGGACAGACCGATCCACCTTCCTCAGGCCGTATGGATAGGCTCGAGACTGGTATGGAGGAGTTGCGACAGATGATGGGAGGCATGCAGGAGCTACGTCAGATGGTAGGATCCCTAGTTGCAGCCAGTCGTACACCGAGGCCGGATGACGTACCTACTACATCACAGACGACCATGATACCTGCTCCTACTACTACCACCGTGGCCATTCCGGTTTCGCTACAGGATTTCATGAGGCTGAGACCTCCAGTATTCACCGGCACCGAGGCAGCGGAGGACCCACAAACGTTCCTTGACAGTTTAGCCAGGATCTGCTGTTCGCTGAGATGTTCGGATGATCGATGGGTAGAGCTTGCGAGTTTCCGACTAGAGGGTCTCGCGCAGACATGGTGGGAGTCAGTCTTGAGAGGTCGAGCTGCAGGTCTACCGCCTATGACGTGGGCCGAGTTTACAGCGGTCTTTCTAGCTCGTTTCCTCCCAGAGAGCGTTCGCGACGCCAGAGCTCATAGCTTCGAGGCCTTAGTCAAGACACCTGAGATGACGGTGTCTGAGTATGACATCCAGTTTACACAGTTATCCCGATATGCTCAGTATTTGGTGGATACCGAGGAGAAGATGGTGAAGAGGTTCGTACAGGGACTTGATGCCCAGCTATATCTTGCCATTGGCGCCCAGCACTACGACACTTATTCAGCTGCTATGGATACGGCATTGCGGATGGAGGCACACATATCACAGACTTCGGCCGTTTCTGGGCCGAAGAGGATTCGCACCGATGTACCATCTCAGAGGCAGCGCGCCAGATTCTTTCCGAGAGATAGGCCTGGCAGAGGATTTGGACGGGGACAGTTATATGGTTCTTATCCCCAGGGGCAGCAGCCGTCGCCAGGGTGTTTTGGGTGCGGGAGTCTGCACCATCTTGTCAGAGACTGTCCGGCGAGACGACAGGGAGCAGCGACAGTTCCGCATGTGACCCTACCACCATCACCACCCCCTCCTCAGAGAGCTCTACTTCCTACCACCGGCGATGCTCCACGCCAGTTAGGTGCACCCAGAGGCCGTGGACGCGGCGGTCCTGTTCAGAGAGGACGAGGAGGCAGAGGTCGAGGTCGAGGTCAGCCCGCTATCGGTGGAGGACAGGCCCGAGTATTTGCTTTGACACCGCAGGATGCGCAGGCATCCAATGCCGTTGTGACAGGTACCTTGCCAGTTTGCTCTTTCGACGCACGGGTGTTATTCCACACATTCGTACGTCTCTATACACTTTGCACCGATGTTGGGCCGTGAGTCGTCGTCGTTAGATCATCCGCTTGTTGTTAGTACTCCGGTAGGCGAGTCGTTTGTCGCTCGTTTTGTTTTTCGTTTGTGTTCCGTTCGTATCGGGGAGAGGGATTCATCGGTTGATTTGATTCTCCTCGATATGTTGGACTTTGATGTGCTTCTGGGCATGGATTGGCTAGCCACTTGTTATGCTTCGGTGGACTGCCGTGAGAAGGCAGTCATATTTAGCTTTCCGGGAGAGCCAGTCCTTGTTATTCAGGGAGACCGCAGCGTCACCCTTCCCAGCTTGATTTCGTCTCTTCGCGCTGGTCAGCTCTTGCGGAAGGGATGTCAGGGATTCTTAGCGTATATTTGTGATACTCGAGCTGCAGAGGTCCCGTTGGACCGGGTCCCGGTTGTTTGTGAGTTCCCTGATGTTTTCCCTGATGAGCTACCTGGGCTACCACCTGAGCGCGACGTTGAGTTCTGCATTGATTTGATTCCCGGCTCGGGGCCTATTTCTATACCGCCTTATCGGATGGCCCCGGCAGAGCTTCGAGAGCTGAAGGATCAGTTGCAGGATTTGTTAGATAAGGGGCTTATTCGACCGAGTGTTTCTCCGTGGGGTGCTCCGGTCCTGTTTGTCAAGAAGAAGGATGGAAGTTTGCGCTTATGTATCGACTACTGCCAGCTGAACAAAGTTACCGTTCGGAACAGATATCCGTTGCCACGCATTGATGATTTGTTTGACCAGCTTCAGGGTGCGGGGTATTTTTCGAGGATCGACTTGCGATCAGGATACCATCAGCTGCGAGTTCGACAGGAGGATATACCGAGGACAGCTTTCCGCACGCGCTACGGCCACTACGAGTTTTTGGTGATGTCGTTCGGACTCACCAACGCCCCAGCAGCATTCATGGATTTGATGAACCGTACATTCAGGCCGTATCTTGACTTGTTCATCATCGTGTTTATCGACGATATCTTGGTGTACTCCCGGAGCAGAGAGGAGCACGAGCAGCACTTGCGGATTACGTTACAGACTCTGAGGGAGCACCAGCTGTTCGCAAAGTTCTCCAAGTGTGCATTCTGGCTGGACAGCGTCGGATTCTTGGGTCACGTGGTTACGAGAGACGGCATTTGTGTGGACCCGAAGAAGATTAAGGCTGTTCAGCAGTGGCCCCGACCTACATCGGTTACTGAGATCCGTAGTTTTCTAGGCCTGGCAGGCTACTACAGGCGTTTTGTTCAGGACTTCTCCCGTATAGCTGCACCTTTGACCGGTTTGCCCCGGAAGGGAGTTCCTTTCGTTTGGACAGAGGAGTGCGAGCGCAGTTTTCAGCAGCTATGGACTTGTTTGACTACGGCGCCGGTATTATCTTTGCCTTCGGGATCAGGCGGATTTGTGGTCTACTGTGATGCTTCGCGAGTGGGATTAGGATGCGTATTGATGCAGCATGGCCGGGTGATCGCTTATGCTTCTCGGCAGTTGAAGAAGCATGAACAGAACTACCCCACTCATGATTTGGAGATGGCTGCAGTGGTCTTTGCACTGAAGATTTGGCGACATTACCTATACGGCGAGTCGTGTCAGATATTCACCGATCACAAGAGCTTAAAGTACATATTTCAGCAGCGAGACCTGAACCTCAGACAGCGTCGTTGGATGGAGTTGGTGAAAGACTACGACTGCGAGATCTTATATCACCCAGGCAAGGCGAATGTGGTGGCAGATGCGTTGAGTAGGAGACCCGGGGGTAGTCTATCCTTTTTGCGCGCAGTGCAGAGGCAGTCGTCAGCAGATTGGCAGATGTTATGCGACAGCCGAGTTGAGTTCGAGTTCACTCAGACAGGGGGACAGCTCGCGCATGTTCGTGCACGCCCACAGTTGCTTGACCGTATATATGAGGCACAGCGCAGTGACGACCGTTGCTCAGAGATCATGGCACAGATGGGACAGGGCAGATTTTCCGAGTTCGTGATTGACGATCAGGGGATTTTACGCTATGGATCTAGACTGTGCGTACCAGATGCTGATGGATTGCGGCGCGACATTCTTGAGGAGGCACACCGATCAGTGTATAGTGTCCACCCCGGTTCCACCAAGATGTACCATGATATGAGAGAGACCTACTGGTGGGACGGGATGAAGAGGGACATTGCGGAGTTCGTTTCGAGATGCCTGACTTGTCAGCAAGTCAAGGCCGAGCACCAGAGGCCCGCAGGAGAGCTACAGCCGTTACCCATTCCAGAGTTGAAATGGGAGCAGATTTCGATGGACTTCGTTGTGGGTCTACCCAGGACCAGTCGAGGGTACGACTCCATCTGGGTGATCGTGGATAGATTGACGAAAGCGGCTCACTTCCTACCAGTGAAGACCACTTTCAGCTTCGCTCAGTATGCTCAGCTCTATATTGACGAGATCGTGCGACTACATGGCGTACCGACTTGTATCGTGTCAGATCGAGGCACTCAGTTTACCAGCCGACTATGGCAGAGACTCCAGGAGGCTTTGGGCACTCGTTTGAGCTTCAGCACAGCATTTCATCCGCAGACCGACGGACAGTCAGAGCGGACCATTCAGACTCTCGAGGACATGCTCAGAGCGTGCGTTTTAGACTTCGGCGGTAGCTGGGATCGTCATTTACCTCTAGTGGAGTTCTCCTACAACAACAGCTTCCAGGATACTATTCAGATGGCACCTTTCGAGGCATTGTATGGGAGGAGATGCAGATCGCCCGTCTGTTGGACAGAGCTCAGCGAGAGCAGTATTTTGGGGCCGCAGCTTGTTGAGGAGACGACAGCGAAGATACAGTTGATTCGAGACCGGATGAGGGAAGCTCAGAGCAGACAGAAATCCTATGCAGACAGGCGCCGTCGCAGATTAGAGTTCGCAGTTGGCGACCATGTTTTTCTGAGAGTCTCTCCGATGAAGGGCGTGATGCGTTTTGGGCGAAAGGGGAAGCTTAGCCCTAGATTCGTAGGCCCCTTCGAGATCCTCGAGCGGGTTGGCGCTGTTGCATATCGTTTGGCTCTTCCACCCAGCTTTCCCGATGTTCACCCCGTCTTCCATGTTTCGATGCTCCGCAAGTACCTTCACGACCCTTCGCATGCGATTCAGCACCCGACAGTCCAGCTAGAGCGCGTCCTTTCTTTTGCAGAGCAGCCGGTGGCCATCCTGGATCGGCAGGTGAAGAAGTTGAGATCGAAGATTATACCAACCATCAAGGTCCTTTGGCGTAGCCCGAGCAGCGAGGAGGTTACCTGGGAGACCGAGGGCGAGATGAGGAAGAAATATCCCCATCTCTTTGAAGGTACGCGTAGTTTTTTTTTTTTAAATTCAGGGACCGAATTTCTTTAAGGGGGAAGATTGTAACGCCTTGAAAATTCGTTTTGATGTTTTCCTGAAAATCGGTGAAAATTCGGTATTTTTCCGAAAACCGTCTTTTCTTGTTATTTTGCAGTTTAGGGCTAATTATACCTAAAATGGATAGGTAATTGCTTGTTTTTATTAGCTAATGAGTTACTTATGAAATTCTGGTCGTTTAAAAAGTTTTCCCTATTTTTCAATTTTTTTAATATTATTTTAAGCCGGTAAGAAAATACTTTAAATTAGCGATAAATATAAATTTTTCCGGGCTAATTTTAATCCTTAAAATTATGTTAATTAAAATCTAGTTGTAACATAAATTTTTAGTATTTTATTTTGATTTTTAACTAATTTTTATTATAGGAAACGAAATTTTTTGAATTTAAGCTTAAACTTGCAATTTTTGACTTGTAGGGGGTCTTTTTGCATAAAATTTCTTTTGTAAAACCCCTCTCTCTCTTCCCTCAGCCCTAGGCCAGCCCCACCATGATCTGGTCCAGAAAATTTCTGGCCTCACTTTGACCTTATTCATGTGAGGAAATGGATTGTTTTGAGAGTTGATTAAATTATAGTATTTGGAAGTATGGTGTATTGACTTGAGAGGGTTGACTTAGGAATTTTCCCACAACACCCACCCCCATCCCTCACCTCTTTCCTGGCCGAAAATCTGCAGGAAATCCCCCCCATTTCCTCTTCTCTTTCTCTCTCAAATTTCATCAAAATATTGCTCCAAAAATCAAAAATTTAACCTCACAACTTAATTTCCATTCCTTATTCCTTTCACCTTGGGTTTTATAGCTTGGATCATGATGCTTTGAGGCCATCAATTGAAGCAAATTATTCTTGCTAGATCTCTAGTTGAGGTATAATTTCTTGCTAATTAAATTCTTTTGATTAAGTTTCTTAAGTTAAATTGTTGTAGGGTTAATTTAATGTTAGTTCTAACCTAGTTTTTTTTAAGGTTATGGTTGAAAATTAAACTAGGGTTTCTTGAAGCCATGTTTTAGTTAATTAAATTTTTGATTAATCTAGTTGTTACTTAATCAATCTATATGGTTACTTTGCTTAAGTGGTTTCATATTAAGCTAATCAATGTTAAACTTGTGTGAAATTTTCATTAAGTTTGCAAATTACCAAAATCAAGAAGAGGTTGTGTATGGAATGTGGGTTTTGTAGCATGGTAAATAAGTTAAAATTGTGTTTTTGGTGGCTAACTAGTTGTGTGGATTGGATGGTTGTGTTGGACCGTGATAACTTTGTCGCTATTGTCGATGTTTGCACCAAATTGCTTTTCTAGCTTACTAGTTTTTACTAAAATGTTGTGATGAATTAATTGCGATGTCTTGATGACATATTAGCGTATCCTATGACATTTAGGATGCGTGTGTGCGGATTTTTGAGTAGTCGGGTTTTAGTTTTGCCGGGCGACCAAATCGGCGATTTTTGCAGTTTTTGCGATTTTCGCGTGTGTTCCGCGCACCTTGTGCACGTTGTACCTAGCTAGTGAACATTAGTATTTTCGTTTGGGTTTTGCATCATTCTTGATATGTAACCTTATGTTTGGTATTGATGTAAATTCCAGGTTCGGTCGCGGAGACGTCAGACGCGACACGAAAGGGAAAAGCGGTGATTGGACACAGCTAGCTAGGGATTCCGGTGAGTAGATGTAACATCTACGGGGGACTATCGTTGGATGGCGCAAGCCGCCCGATAGTTTTAGTAACCTAAAAGATTCTTAGTAATGTTAGTAATTAGGGGTGTAATACTTGTATGATTATTTGCTACATTCATGCCCTATATTGACATACATATACGAAACCATGTTATAGGACACCTGCACCATTGCCAGGGTTTTTATATGCAGCACGAGCACTATTCATGTTTACACACACACCCTTGTAATTGCCATGCCACCACACTAGATAGCCTTTAAATTGAAACCTTTTACTAATTGATACTTAAACTTGTGCTATTGCCTTTAATTCCTAAAAATGAAATCGTAGGATTGCTATTCATGTGCATGTACTTCATCATATTATTTGTTCATGCCTAATCTATTAATCACACATCGCAACTTGATTATTGATACCATATGCATTCATTATCATTGACATATGCACTTATGAGGATTTCTTGAGATTTTATGATATTTCTGGATTTCGGGGAAAAGCCGCAAAATTTCTAAACTTATTATATTTTTTAAAAATATGCAAATTGCTGTTTTCTAGTGATGTAAGTGTCGTCCACCATGGGTTTGCTGTGGTTTTCGAGACCCGTTTCGAGGAGTTGGATGAACCGTCTCGGGTACATGGTGGGCCCGGTAGGGTACCCCGGGGCAAGAAGCTCGTGGTGCTGACGATGAGCCTGGCAGGGGACGGATTACCTACCGGTGACTTCATTGGGCACGGCGGATATCCAGAGGATACTGACCGGGGCCGCGGGAGGATGTGATATTGATATTGAGATGGGTCAGCCGGATGACTGAGGCCAGAGACACTATGACATGGATTTATGAGATTTGAGACAGTTTTTAGGTGTCGTTGCTGGACACAGATTGTTGTCGATTCAATGAGTATTATGCTGGCATTTTAAAAGGGTTTCAAAAACAAAAAGAGATAAAATGTTTCTTATATATATACCTATCGAGACCTCAGATATTCATGTTGCATACATACACCTGCTAGTACACTGATGTTGTATACACACCTGCTAGTGCTTCCAGTCATACCTGTATTTTAGATGCTAGGATGCTTGTGTGCATGCATACGATAGCCTTTGTAGATGTTATTTATTACTCACGAGTTGGCAACTCACCCCCGTTGTGCCACAGCCTTTTGCAGGTCCGCTCCGTCAGTTCAGTAGCGGCGGGCGCACTTGTTCTTTTGCCTCCTTTGCCTGGACTCGAGGTTTTGCTCTTAGGTGGGTTATATCATTATTTTTGTACCACCTTGTATATTCTTTGTATCTAGTGCACTCCATCTACTGTATCTACCAGTATTATTGTATATTGACCTAGAGATGAGACTGTGAGGTTTGTGGACTTTTATGCTGTATTTTGGGTTCGAACTCACTTGAGTCGACATGCTGCTTTTCTTATGCTTCATTATGATTATTTCGCATGTTGTTGCTTTATTTTGCGTGGGATTTGTGACCGCCTTGTGGCGAAGAGCTAGCTCCCGCTTGGGGATGCCCTATTTTGTTGGATTCATATATATTCTTGTTGTACCCATTTTAGGGGCCAGTATTTACAAAGGAGACTCTGCCGAAATTTTCGGAAAAATTGGTACTGTTTTTAAAAAGGGTTTTACATGACTTATTGATAAACTCGCTTTCAATTGATTGGGTTTTCTTCACTCTTTTGCTTATTTGGTTTTGGTTTCTGGGTTTTGGCTTACTTATTTTACGGACGTCTTGAGACGTTTCGTAACCTAAGTGCCAGTCACGTTCCGTACCCTGCGGGTCGTGACAATCACAGAACAATAGAGATATCTGGGATCCCCGGGTTTCATAGAGCCGCTACTGAAACCCGACGTTCCCCTGGTCGTGTGGATAGCCTGTGCAATGAAATCCTAGACCCTTACGGGCGCGGCAAGTTACCCGCCAAAACCTGAAGCGAGGCAGCCCCCTTCAGCAACGTGAATGGACTACCAAGCACTTCACAGAATCCGATAACTTTGGCACCCCTCCTGGGTCAACCTATACCCCCTACGAGTGCGGCGAATAGCCCGCCAATTCTAGAGTGAAGCCCCCACCGTCTCAATGCCATGAGATGCGGGCCCGTTGCCCTCTAGAACCCGGCTATCCGTGCACCCCTCCGCGGGGTAATCCTTGTACAGAAAATAAAATATACATACAACGGGTACATCGATCTCGACCCGGTCGTGCTCCAAAAGAATAATGGCATTGGAAGTGGAGGGCAGACTTCCCATCTTATAAATATTGAACTCACTAGAACTCTTTCCGAAGGATAGAGTCATGGAGCCATTGCGACAATTTATTATGGCATTGGAAGTGGCCAAAAATGGTCGACCAAGAATCACCGGAATTTGGTTTCTTGGGTTAGCAACAGGTTGTGTATCCATAACAATAAAATCAACGGGGAATATGAATTCCCCGACTTTGATCAACACATCCTCTAGTTGACCCCTTAGATAGGTGATTGATCGATCAGCCATTTGGAGAGTGCAACGAGTGGGTTTCAACTCTCCAACCCCTAATTGTTCGTACACGGAGTAAGGAATCAGGTTAACACTAGACCCAAGATCTAAAAGTGCACGATTAATTTGCTTATCCCCAATTGTGATTGAAATAGTAGGACAGCCGGGGTCCTTTCGTTTTTGGGGTAAGGTTTGATGGTGGTTAATAGCATTGCTCACTGCACTAGCCACTAGCACTTTCTTGGGTACTTGAGATGCCTTTCTCTTCGAGGTGCACAAGCCCTTTAAGATTTTCGCGTATGAAGGGACTTGTTGGATGGCATCCAAGAGAGGTATATTTATGCTAACCTGCTTAAAGATCTCCACAATCTTCTCCACTTGTGCATTTGGTTTATTAGGACTCAACCTGTTTGGAAATGGTGCATTTTGAAAATTTGTTGAGTCACAAGTCTGTGGAGTAGAATGTGGAATAGGAACGGATCCCAGTGTGGATGTGTTCGTGTTGTTAGAAATGGGTCCGTTCGAGTCAGAAGAAGTAGAGCCGTGTGAAGGGTGGAGAATAGGCTCTAAAGAGAAAGGTGAAGAAGGAAGTGAAGAAAATGAAGAAGGGGAAGAAGAACCACCGGCGGGGATGTCATCACTAGTTTCCACATTATTTTGCAACTCTCTTCCAGATCTCAACGTGGTCACTGCATTTACATTGTGATTGTGATATGCGTTTTGTGCGTGACCAGGATTGGGCAATGGTTGAGATGGAAGCTTTCCCTTTTCTCTCTCGCTCAACGCAGCAGTTAATTGTGCAATTTGTGCCTCAATAGATTTGATACTTTGATCGTGTGAGGCATTGTTATTCATTAAAGATTGCACATAACTTTCAACTCTTGCTGCGGATTCTGTAGTTTGCTTGAGAAATGCTTCAAGACTTTTCTCGAGCGAGCTAACCTTATCATCATTAGGTTGAACCAAATTGTTTGTTTGATTTGTATAAGGTTGTTGTTGGAAAGGTTGCTGGTTTTGAGTTTGTAAGGGTGCTTGTTGTTGTTGTGGAGGAGCTCTTTGAAAATTGTTATTCCCTTGGACTTGTTGATTTTGGTTCCAAGCGAAATTTGGATGACTCCTCCACCCTTGATTGTATGTCGAAGAGTAAGGATCATTTCTTTGTCGTTGCTGAAATGCAGCATTGACTTGATCCTGTCCTTGAATAGGTGCATTATAAGGACACTCTTCGGTTAGGTGCGACGGGTTCGAACAACAAGCACAAACAGTTCTTGTGGGTAGAGTAGGGGCAGGAGAAGTCGATGAGATTTTGGTCTCAATGGCTTCTAGCTTTTTCATAAGTGAGGCCATCTCGGCCTTCATAGCTATCGACATATCTATTTGATGTATGCCTACCCTAGATTGACCACTAGAAGAAGATGATGTGGTCTTGGTACTCTCCCACTGAATTGTTTGCTCACTTAGGTCCTCAAGAAACTGCCAAGCTTCGTCGCTAGACTTGGAGAGAAAATGACCTTGACATATTATTTCTAGCAACTGCTTCGTTGCTGCATTCAATCCCTCGTATAATGTTTGGCAAAGTTGCCAATTTTCTATCCCATGATGAGGGCATTGAACAAGTAGGTCTTTAAATCTCTCGAAGCATTTCCAGAATGGTTCGGACGGAAGCTGTGAAAATTGTATGATCTCGTTTCGGATTCTAGCAGTTTTATGATGAGGGTAGAACTTTTTCAGAAAAGCTCTCACAAACTCGTCCCAATTTCTGATGGAATGTGATGCGGTGCTGTATAGCCACTTCTCGGCTAGGTCACATAAGGTAAAAGGAATGACCCTTAGCCTTATTGCGTCATCACTTAATTGGGTTGTCTTCATCATGGCGCAAACGTTTTGGAATTTATTAATGAAAATATATGCATCTTCGGATTCCAAACCATGAAACTTAGGCAGCATATTGATGAAGTGTGGTTTTATTTCAAAATTATCCCCATTCGCCGGTGGGGGTGAAAGACATGTGGGTAAAGAAGTGCGGACGGGGTAGAAGAGATCCTGGAGCGCAACTCGTGCGGGCGCTACAACAGGCGGAAGATTCGGGTTATTCGCACCTGGCGGAGGTGGAATCATTCCCGTCGGTAAGGTATAGTTGGGGTCGTGTCCCGACATACCTTCGAAAGAAGAATTTAAAGGTGGAGGTAAGGAAGTGGACGGAAGATCGACGAAGGGTTCGTCGAAGGGTTCGTTGGTCGGCACCAACGAAACACGGACTAATCGGGCGTTAGTATCCCTAGTCCAAAATGACATACACTAAAGGGTAGTGCAGTCGAGAGATGAAAGACAGAATGTGAGGGTAAGAAAACGAACTTTGAGAAGAAGTGGTGTAAGTGAGTGCAAAGATTCTTTAGCGACAAGTTGCAAGTTTTGAAAAAAAATTTCCTTTTTCTTTTAAGTGTGCTTTTGCAAAAAGATTTTGAAAAGAGACTAGTGACACAACTGCAATTAACCACACATGCACAATCAGGCCTAAGTCTAGGGTTGCCTAGGTCAGCTAGACAGCTCCTAACTGTTCCAAAGGGCTAGATATAGGACCTCAAACCGCCTCTTCACAGACAAGTACGGCCAGGTAAGTGGGAAGGAACCACCACTACAGTGGGCCTAATTAAAAACCACTAGCCTAGTCACCGCAATGTCGGTTAGGATAAACGGCCGATGCCTATACTAGTCCTCTGTCCTATTGAGCTCGATGTCCTTAGGGCTGAGTCTAATATTTTTTAGATTAAAAGTGGTCAATGCAGATGCTTTAAGTGATTTCTGGGGTCCTGGGAAGGGTAATGAAATCCCCACCCAATCTGAATTGGTCAATAGCCCCTTAAAGTCAGATTAAAGTATGCAAAGCAGTAAATCACTTGCAATCAATTTGCTTTTAAGCGCGGCGCAAAGAATCCTGCAGAAAATCAATTATTGGAAGGGGGAAGAAGATTTTTAGCGCAAAGAATCCTGCAGAAGATTTGACAGAAGATATATGGAGATTTGCAGAGGGGAAAATAAGGAAACAAACAGTGCAAAAATTTCGCAGAGAAGGATCCAGAGGGCCGCGGAAGCGCCGCGCGAGGTGGGGTTATGCGGCGGAAGAGCGGCGGGTTGGAGGCTTCAGATCTCTGGATTTCTTCAGCTGCTCCGTACTTCCAATCTCCTCCTGTTCTGATGTATTGTTCTCTGTTTCCCTTCCTGTGTTGTTTCAGATCCGTCAAACCTGCAAAGATTCACAAAGAGTACCCTTCAAACAATAAAAGATGATATTTTTTTTATATTTTTGATTTTTCAGATTTTTATAATTTTTTTTAAAAAAAATTTATATCAACCCGAAAATTCACAAAAAAGAAAGATTACGCCGTCCCCGGCAACGGCGCCATTTGATTAGTAGAGATTTTACGATCAAAAATATTAATACCGCAATCAGAAACGGCGTCGCTTCGCAGCTAGCCGGTGAGTACGGGTCGATCCACAGAGACGGGTAAATTTCTTTAAAGTGTTTTAACGAGTTGATTCTATTTGTAGTTTTGGTTGGTTTATAAAAATCTAAAGACTGGATCTAATTAATCTAATTAAGAATCTTGCTAGGGTTAGGATTAGGGGAAGTTTTGGAAATTAATCTTTTTTTCCTCACCGCTTTCAATACCTTCTTTTTTTAGATCTCTTAGGTGTTAAGTTAATTATCAATAAAGTGGATACAAATCTTTTGGGAAGATGTTTCTTCCTCTAGGTTTGTACCCTACCTTTGTTGATAATTATCCTAACCCTCACGGAAAACGCGCGGAACCGGCCCTTTATACTACGGATCATCGTTACCTCGAAGGGTAGGATGCCGCAGGGAGCGGTTGTGCTCGTATGCGTGAAGTTCTAATTCATTAGGTGAAGATGGCATTGAAAGGGGCGAGAGATTTCATCTCTCAACCCTTTCCCTAAGGCTAACCCTAACAAGCGAGGAGACTACTCGCTCATTAGGGGAAGAGAAGACATTAAAAGAATAAAAGAGAAAAACTTACTAATGGTGATGGCTCCCTCCAAACGATAAAGAACAGATCTGAATGTCACTTCCAGAATTTCTGAATTTTATTTATTGAAAAGAGGCATGAGAATTTACAATGATTAGAGTCCTATTTATAGATAATAGGAAACCCTAGGTTACATTTTGATTCGCACATCTGTATTTACAAAAATGCCCTCTAAGAAAACACCAAGTCAAAGATCCGCGCCGCCTCTGCATTATGGTAAATTTTCTCGAACTCCGTGCCCTAGACGGCCGCGGAAGGGCGGCGCGAGGCCTGGTTTGGCCGCGCTTCCGCGGCCAAAAGATGGGGTTGGGCTCTGGGCTTTTTGAATCTGGCTTCTGGTGACTTTTTATTCCTGTTTATATATGTTCTTTTCCATTTGGGCTTCTAGGTTAGTTCCAGATTTCCAGTGAACAATTCGCAATGGATTTTTAACCGTTCGCTTTGATTCGATGTCTTGAATCTTGCTTTGTGAACTGATCTTTATGTAGGCTTGATCAAGATTCTCTGTTTGTTGGTTAAAATCCACTTTTGCATTATCTTTTCATCGTTTTTACTGTTTCCTGTCCAAGAACCTGTAACCTGTAACATGTAGCAGACATGCGTCAAAAGCACCTGTTTTCATTGTAAAATACATAAGAATGGGGAATATAAAATACAATATTATGGTATGAACACTAAAACATGAAGGGAGGTGAGTGTAGGAATGAAAAGAGGTGACCACATCCAAATATGATGATAACAATATCATATCAATTTCTAATCCTTTCTAATCTCATTAATGCAAGAAAGTGGATGGAAAAAGAATCTCATCATGAAGCCACAAATGCATATAACACCCTCCATAAAGATAGTTTGCACAACTGCAAATAACCCCCTCCATCGGAAAAGTCCGGCCGCGAAGGAACAAAAGAAAACTGGTCGGAACAGAATGCAAACTGGCAACTTCAGAAAACTGATCCCGTAATAAATTACAGGAAAACCCCGCGACTGCATATACATGCCCGCATTTGTATTCCCACTGAATATAAATGCAAAGAGACAAAACTACACTGTCTAATACTAGGATCCGGCTTAAACCAAAGCCGGCTAGTAAAATCCGTCCGATCACGATCCGTGCAATACCGCACGTATCTGATCGAACCCTGCCATATCTCCATACGGCCTCTACAGCGTTTCGCCCGAAACTTGAGAAACTGGTCTGTGGGGGACTCTAAAGACTCGTCAATACTTTGGCTGTGGATTTAACCACTAGCACGTCAGAGGTATTAGCCAATACGTGACGGGCTACCAGGTATTGACCAAAAGGGACGTCTGTGAGCGAACTCATCCTGACACCCTACTGAGCCTGTCAGTGACAATATCCGTACAGTCCGGTCCGTTCGTCTATGAGCATCGCAAGGCGGGCCTAGGGGGTTGGTAAAAGTCAGACCCCCAATAGCGGTACAAGTCGTGTCGGAGTGTAGCCCAGAACACCCTGAGATACTACTGGAATACCTACCAGTAAATCTCCTGCCTTGGCCGAGGGCTTTGTGTAATGGCTCTCCTAGACACAGCGCGACCTCACCCCCAATACCGGGAGAGACGAACCCCTGCAGATTCGCTCCTGCCTCCATGTGGCTCGGGACCGTACCCAACTAAAACCTGTTTGCACGTCTCCTTTGAGCGTGGTAGGGTAGTAATCTAAGTACAGTGGGAACTCACACGAGACAAATGACGATCTCAGGTCGATGAACTAACCTGTACACATGTCACCAGGGAACTGCTATCTGACGTCAGGTATAAGACCAACTAGCAGGTTTCCGGCGAGTCCTGTCCGGTGTACTCATAACCCAATGAGCACCTGTATACATCTTAGGTGAACCGACTGACACCAGTGGCTTGTGAGACCGGCCACCGCCCCTCGTCGGGGTCTCGACTGTATACACTAGTCTACTATGGAGAATCGATGCCCTGTCTCGAAACTCCCACGACTAGGGACCTTTTAAGGATGTGCTTATAGACCCCAGCTCCCACGTATATGATCGCCCTCATACTGCTGGTAGTCAAGCAAGAATCCTAGGGGCTCTATCAACGTGCAATAGTGACCTGTAAGGTCACCTAAAGCAGTACATGATGATTAAGATAAACCAGATAGCATACTATCATCTTGAGTAAGACTGTCCTATCGGCATAGGTCCTCCCTCAATCATTGCAATCACGTGCCTGTGATCCAATAATTGACTCTGAGGGCACTATATCCAACAGTTTTGAATTTTCTGGAATGATAATAAAATTTCTGAGTTCGCTAATCTATCGATTTTTTTTGGTTCGCAGGATGCATTGACTGTCCTCCCTCCCCCATACATTTCTTTCCCTCCTGAGGTTCATTACTGTTCACCCTTACACCCTGTGCTGACCCGACCCCAGTCTCTTCGACTTTCAGTTTAAAGTGTCACACTCCGATCTTTTGAGTGAACCATACTCCATCGTAATCCCTACCCTGGCTAGCCCCTATACATTTTTGTGCTATCTTCTATTACCCTAACTATATTTAGGGACATCGTTATTCGAAAATTTAGGTTTCATTATTTTATATGTATCGAAAAGTGCGTGTTATTAACTACTTCCGTTTTATGCCTTTTAAGTACACTACTATTCTTTCCATTTCTCGATAGCGCAACCATATATTGCACATATTATTTTGGTGCTATGTTTCTTATTTTCACAATGTGGATTTTCTAAGTTATTTTAAAATCGTTTGATCCAAACAGTTATTCTAAAATACTTTGGCTTATCGACAAATCCGCCACTATTTTATTATTGTTACTTTATTTTTCCTGAGTATTGTGCTTATAGTTTGCTATTATAAATGGTTATGCATATTTAGGATTTCGATTTTATCTAGCATGTCTCGAATGTTATTGTTCGTTATTCCTATTTTTATTCTCTTGTATATTTAGTTTGCCCTTATAGTTGATTCTGCCTTATACTTACTTAGACCTTCGATTTTTTTCCTTTTCGTTATTAACTGCTTTAAGTAAATCACTATATGTGAGTGTTCGATGTCGTAGCTTTTCGCATGTTATTTTATATAGCTTATCGCTTGTTTTAAATTTCGAGGACGAAATTTTTGTAAGGGTGGTATGATGTAATATCCAGTCCCTATATGTAATTAGTGTATTTTAATAAATAAGTCTTCAGGTTTCCCCCCCAAAAATTTACTACAAATTTTCCGTATTTTTATAAGGGTCACTGACAAAATTTACTTATTGATGCTTCTAATTATTTTAAGTATTTTAAATAAAACCCTAACCCTATTTTCTAACCTCAATTTCCTTTTATAATTTCCTAACCCAAACCCTAACCATACTTCCTTTTCCTTTCAATAATTTTTTCCCTAAACTAACCCTGCCCATTCCTTCCTATTTCCTTTAAATTTCTTTTAAATCATTTCCCCATTTCATCCCGAGCCGGCCCATCCCTTTCTCTCTTTTCAATTAGTCCCCTTCCCTTTTATCGAATTCCCACAAGAAAACCCCAGCCCAAGCAAAATAGAGTTAAACAAATAAAGCCAGCCCAACAGAATTTACCTTTGAATTGAATAAATTTCCCACAGCACAAATCCTAACTCCTCTTTTCCTTTCATCTTTTCCCGACCCATCTCCCCATTTTTCCAATTAAATTCCCTTATTCCCAACCTGGCCCACCTTTCCCCATTTTCCTTTACTCTGTAATTTTAATTTCCAAGCCCGGCCCAAATTCTCCAATTTCAATTAATTCTCTATTTTCCATTTAATTCACAACCTGAGCCGGCCCACTCTCCCTATTTTCCTTTTCTAAATTCTATTCCTAGCCGGCCCAAGCCCAGCCCGCGCCTAAACGAATCCTTCCCTCGCGCCCGACCTGACCCGTTCTCTCCTTCTTCCCCACGTAAAACATTTTCCCGCTCCTTCCTTCGCCGCAAGCCTACGTCGCCGCCTACGACGTGCACATCCCTGAGCCCCGCTCGCCATTGCGACCACGTCTCCGCTCCCTTACCCACGACCGCGCGCGCGTTCTCACTTCTATTTCCCCATCGACCTCGTCACTCTCTCTCCCTTCACACCCCCTGCACCCGCAACCGACGAACCCCGCCTTGCCTCCTCCATCACTTACCCCCGAATGCCTTCGTCTGCACCCCGAGCTCCTACCCTATTGCCGACGAGCTACCTTGCCTCTTCCACCTTACCCCTCCTTTTATTCCGACGAACCCCGAGCCCCCTCACTTCAACCTTCTCCCCTCACTGCACATCCCTCGCCGAGCCCAACTCCACCAAACTCCATCATCGACCTCGACGCCAACGAGCTCCCCACTGCCCCTGAACCGCCTCGTCGACCTGAGCACCACTGCCATCACCTCCTCCAACCACCGAGCTCCCTATCTCTCTTTCTCGCAACATCTTTCACAGCGTACCTCTCGCTCGCATCGCCTGAGCCCTCTTCTCCGGCGCCCCTGGACTTCCGCAGCCTCTCCTAGCCCTCCTCGGTGCACCGTCGATCACCCCCTGCGGACCCATCACCTTCACCGCAGCACCAAAGCCAGCCCAAGTTTCAAATCGAGCCCCGGTATTTCGTCGAACACTTACATCCGACACAGTTCCCGTTCCTCTGATCACCGGCATCATCATCAAACTATGGCCCTGGTCCCCTGAAGCCATCATCGTCAACAACACGCCATCCGTCGCAATGCCAGCGCACGCCCGTCGCACCCACCGAGCCATGAATCCAAGAGCCCAAGCTCAAGCCGAGGCCGCGAACCCCAGCCATGCCATTCGCTGTGCGTTCGTTCCGTGGCCGCTGTCGTGCGTCGCCAAAGCGTCTCCAGGCAAGTACCCTACTTTCTACATGCTAGTCATTACTGTTACATTTCTAAACCTATTATTTCCGTGTTTAAAACTCGTGAAAACTTATACGACATAGTGCTCGATGCAAAACCCGAGTGAAAACCTTCTATTAAACTGACGGAACTTGATTATATATGCTGGCCCGTGTAGTAATGAATATTGTGGTGAAATTTGACTGGAAAATTTAATCGTTGCTGGCTTGAACGATCACCCCCAATTACACCCGTTAAAACTGAATATTCCCGCGTCTGAAACTTGTTAAAATCATAATTAATTGTGTACACATTGGAATGATGCGTTCGAGGGCTCAAATCGAAGCAGACTTGACGACCTGTAACCCTATGAAATTTTTTAATTGTTTCTATACTGAAAATATGACAAGAACTGGCTCGGAGATTGACTCTGGACTGCAGTCCAGAGCAGCTCTGGCTGTTGATTTCTATCTTGTAATGCTTACTACTTTGCTGCCGGAACTTGTATGTTGCGGAACCCTACACTTTATTTAGGGTGAATCTGTCAGCTAAATAACTCAAGAGATTTCACCTCTTTTTATCGTCGTTTACTATTTAAACTGCAATTTAAAAGAACAGGACGTATAGCAGTCCTAAACAGAAACAGAACTGATACCCTAGTGTTGAACAGTGTATAACTTCTGACGTAGAGATGGGATTGAGAATCTGTCTGATGTTTTAGAAAACTTATTGAAAACCCTAAATTTCATTCAATTGTAGCATTGCTAAATTCTGATCCCAACTGGGATTAAAATACGTTACGAAACGGACTTCTGATTCTGAAACCAGATTTCCAGCACTGAACGCTTAAAATGAAATGGCCATATCTAGTGATCCTGAAACCCGATTAACGTGAAACTAATTTTTCTGGATAGATAATTAAACTTATTGTTTACCCCTTTTTCATTATTTCGCTAAATTTTGCAAGTATGATTTATGATAAATTATGTAAGTGGTAGGACACCGACTTATGACATCTTAATCATGCCTGAATTACCGTATTCTTATCACATTACATTTATGTTATTGCATTGGTAACCTAGTGATCATGTGCATTACCCAGTGTTAGGTTTTAGCGTTTAATTGTGGTAAGTACGTTAGTATTTATGCATGAATGGATAAGTGAAAGTGACACGTACTTGCACACAATCAGTGGACCTTATTGATTTATTGCATTGTCGACGTCTGTGGGACGTGTATAAGTGTGACTATAATTGGTATGGGATAATTATGGAAGCACTTGTATGGGTGTCACAGGTAAGACACCAAACACTGTCCATTTATCTTGGGTATCAGTCGGGACATGCTTGATGGAGATCCTGTCTCCAGTTCTCACGCAGACTTGTCATGGACCGACCGGTATTTGAGTTTATGGTCAGCGTTTGATGTAGACCACGGGGTGTGGGGTAGTTTGAGTGTGAGTTCAACAGAATCTCGGGAGTCCCATGCCGGCACATATGGAGATATATGGAGATATATAGGGATATCACTGATTATTAGCGAGCGACTCGGGCCCGTGTTCCCTTGTTCTTGGGTCCTACCCTTGGGTGAGTGATACTCACGAGTGGTTGACTCTCATACTTGGACTGACGATAGGCTTAGTGACCTGTACAGTGAGACTTAGAGACTGATAGAGATAGTGACATTGACATGCATTGCTTACTGATTCAACACACCAGACATACTATTTACGACTTTACTGTTCACCTGCTCTATTAGACACCCGCACTGGCTACTTCATGTTCACGTCTTTACTCTCTTGATTTACTGTTACATATTCATTATTATTGTACGAGTTACCATTTGTATCTATATATATATTGCTATCGTGTCGCTCTGACGACCTGAGTATGCATGCTCAGAGTGAGAAGTGGATCTAGCCTGGACCAGGACCTGAATTCCCTCGAGGACATCACGGACATCTTGACCAGTGACTCAGAGCTATACTTCAGTGATCTCCACCCGGTTAGTTCTTTTGATTTAGTTACTGCATTTCTCATTACCTGTGCATTGTTTACTGATTACCACGTAAAGCTAGAAGCCGAAGTGTGACTACGGTAGGATATTTCCTTGACCGTAGGAGCATGGCTGGCCTTGTCAACCCCCCGTATTCCGTATTTTGGGAAGCGGGATGTGACAAATTCCCTAAGTGTTGTTTGGTGTAGAGAAAGCATGATGTGGAGGTTAAGAGGTGGAGGTGGTATGGAGGAAAGAGGATGTGTCATCAAGAGGAAATATGATACCTTCATGCAAGGAGGATGTGTTAAAATTGGAGAAGGAGGTGTAAAGCTATGAAGGAGGAGGTGGAGGATTGTGAGTATGGGTGAGGTGAGTTGTATGTGAGGGTTTAGTCTAGATTATGATATTTCAACCGCTTCCAAAATAATTAAAACAACAAAAGAAAGAAAACCCTTTTCATGTAAAATCTATATCCATGCTTAAAATGAAATACTTGTCATGACACTTAAATATTCTTATCTTAATATGAAATCTTATATCATGTTACAATTTAAATCCATATGAAATAAAAGATATGAAATGATTTAATCTATCACTTAAATGTCATTAGCTTAATGTAAAATTCAATATCATGTTAAAACAATAAAATATATCATTTTTGTGATATCGCACACCTTTCTTTGTATTTACCAAATACCTACATTTTACGGATATTATTCCGATACCCAAAAGCTGTATGTGATATCACTTTTATAAACTCATTAATTTTTTTATTTAAAATTATAAATTAATATTTATAATTTTCCAAAATGTTACAGATATTTTCAAGATGAAGTTTGAAGCCAACCTGAAATAAAAAGACTCAAAGATCAAGAGTTGAGGTGTAGTTATATTTTTGGGTTTTATACTTCATTTCTTTTAAGGACTTAATTGTAAAGGGAATATGACTTAATGAGCTTGAAAACACACACTTAAATTCATTTTGTATATGTTGTTGGATATAGTGCTCTCAAGGCAATTATTGTAATCGCAGGCAGGCGATTATGATGATTCAGGGAGGTCCTATACGGGTAAAACAGTTTTATTCGAGATAATAGTATGCTTTCTGGTTCATCTCTATCATCATGTACATATATTATGTGATATTATAGATCACTATTATATATTGATAGAGCCCATAAGATTCATGCTTGACTATCATTATTATGATGGTGGTTATATACGTGGGAGCTGAGTGGTCTATAAGCACATTCTTAAATGTCCCTAGTCGAGAAAGTATCGAGACTAGGCATCGATTGTAACACCTTAGAATACGGTTAGTGTTAATTAAGCGATAATACGGATTTTTAAGGAAAAGTTAACCAAAATAGTTTTCACATATTTTATTAAAATTAATCAATATTTTATTATTATTTGTTTTAAGGTTGTACACACTTGTGCATGTTAACCTAGAGTTAATATGTGTTAATCTTGTTTTGTAGTATGGCACACTTGACCATTTCCTTAATATGTTATGTTATATTTTTGCTATTTTATTTATTCTTTTTTGGTTAAGGGTGAATTATTGGAGGAGACTTTGGGAGGCATGGGGCATAATTAATGAAGAGAGAGAGAGAGAGTAAGTGTAAGGCATGCACTCACCCTACACTCATCCCTCACTTACACCCTCTTTCATTCTTCACTCACACACACTCCTTCATTCTCACATCACTCTCTCTCAATTCTCTTATTCTTCTCCTTCCCTTCTTCAACTGAAACATATCTTGTTTCATCACAAAACCAAGCCTAATCTTCACTAAACCTCATTAAACCTCTCACAAAGTCAAGTCAAGTCTCTTGAGATGACTTAGAGCTTGGAAATCTAGGGTTTTCGAGCAAGTTTGGTGAGGCAGTGATCTCTAACTGTTATCTAAGCATTAAAGATATTGTGTTGCTTGTTAGTTGCTGTTTTAAACACTAAAGTTATAGTTTTTACTTAAATATCGTATTTTTGGTGATAAGTTGGTGTCTCTGTGATCTGCTATCACAATGTTAGTCTACTGAAAAATCTAGCAATACAATAGTATTGTGTTAGAAGCCTTGAGGATGCACTTGAAACCCGGACCCCACCTTTTACCGTTCACCCAGCGAGATTGGGGTAATGATCGGTACCACCGGATTTTTGGTGGCTTGGGGAGTTGTGTTTTTTATGGTAGTTGTCTGTAGGTTACCCTTGGTGTTTGGTACTGTTTGATTTTCCTATATTGACTGTAGGCAAAATCTGGAACCATTTAGCTAGTTTCTAGCATTTCGGCAACGTGCGATGCGGATTTATCCGATATTTGTTTAAGTGTTTCGTACGTTTAGTAGCTGTAGGGTTGGTCTAGGATGCTGCTGTACGCATTTAGCCGCTAAGGGAACCCTTTGTAGCTTGAGGGAACCGATTCGTTAATTGGCGTTGTATTCGTATTTTATTGGGTAGTTTGCTAAATTCATGCATTATTGTGTTGTGTGATAATATGATCGCAGGTGGGGACTTCGGACGCTGCGAGGAAAGGAAAACAAGTGGTCGGATATACCTAGCTCGAGATCGACCGGTGAGTAGATTTAACATCTACGGGGAAATCGCCCGTATGGCGTTAAGCGTTGAAGGCTAGATTCGGTGTTATAGCTACGTGTTTATATGCATAGATGTTGATTGTGCATTGTTTGTCACAGAAAATTGCATTTCAATACCGCTTATTCATTATCTGTTTTGTTATATATCGGTACTATTAACCAGTGTCTGCTCAGTAATTACAGATTATAGGTATCCGTGACAAAATACTGGAAATACACTTAAAATCACGGATATATTATTTGTAAGCCGACACTGCAAACATAACAGAAAACCGATCATTGTCCAAAGAGTTCTTTTTGCAAATAGATGTGTGCACACAATTTTGGTCCAACACAATGCAAGTGTGCACATGGACCATGGCGGGGCTGTCTAGGCTACATGACATGATGAAATGGTGCGAGCAGGGAACATGTGCATTAAATGCTAAAGAGGTGATGCGATGTGCATTAAATGCTAAAGAGGTGATGTGATGTGCATTAAATGCAAAAAGAGGTGATGTGATTTAAAGCATCATGATTTCCCTCCAAAAGCTACTAAGCAACCCCATGTTGCTTATAAATACCAAGTCACGGGTAAGGAGAGAACATTCTTTCTTTTTAGTTTTGTTTTAGAAATCTTGTAATTTGTAACTTTTTTTCCTTTGAACCATTGAGTTCTTTGCCTTCTTTTGATCTTGCAACCTCTTCATTGAGCTTGCAAATTTAAGTTTTGGTTATTGATCTCAAGGGTTGTATTTTCATTTGGAATCAATAAAGCTTTCTTTTTGCCTTCATTTGCCTTATGTTCTTAGCCTTCTCTTGATCTTGCAACCTTTTTATTGAGCTTGCAAGTTTAAGTTTAGGCTATTGAACCCATGGTTTGTAATGTGTTCTATGGTTCCTAGTATCTTTATTTCTTGCTTTACTTTCTTGCAATTTATTTCCTTGCTTTACTTACTTACAATTTTATTACCATGTCATTTACTTTCTTGTAATGCTATTTTCTTTTCTTTGTTTATCTTTTCTTTGCTCTTTTTGTTTGTTGTTGTGATTAGTTGTGAATATGTTGATGTTAGGAAAGAAACCGATATTGTAAATTAAGATTTCCTTTCTCATTTCCTTTTCCCGATCTTTTCCATTAAACTTCGCCCAAATCTTACGTAAGCGCTCCGTTAGGCACCCTACCCTACCAAGGCATCGGTGATTCCTAACCGTGACCGGTTGCGTTCGGATTAGCCGGAGCCTAAAGCAAGCGACTAGAACGGACAGACAAGAGTCAATAAGCCGGATTTCATAATACCGTGCTTAAGCACCCTAATCCACGTTGTTGCCGATTGTTGTAGCTTTAGTGGTCAAGCTCAGTTCAAAGGATTAAGTACGGATTTTCTTAACTTGCACTATCCTATCTAATCCTAACAACTTATTCTTTTGCATATATACACACAGGGTAGATACGAACATTTTCGCCACGTGAATTAACTCGTCAAAACAAGAACGTAAAACGCTCCGTCTCCCTGCGGACAACCCGTACTCATCGCGGCTAGCTGCAAAGCGATACCGTCCCGATTGTGGTTAAATTTAGAATTTTAAAACTCAACACGCCAAAAGCGTGCAATCAATCAAATGGCGCCGTTGCCGGGGAGACGGTAACGTTTTTATTCTTATTATTTCGGGTTAATCTTGTTTATATCATCTAACACCATTCTTAAAAACAAAACTAAAAAATTCAAAAATTTCAAAACCAAAACAAAAATTAACCATTCTAACATTTTTGTTCTCTGTATTTTTGACCTGCTAGCACTGTGGATCTTAACTGAAATAATAAGCAATACCAGTGAGACACTAGTAGAATACTGAGACAGCAGAAGAAAATTGGAGCTCCAACCCATAGAGAAAACCGGCGAGACCCCAAGAAATCTCGGCGCCGCCGGCCCTTTCACCTCCTTTTGCTCCAAAATTTTGTTCTCTGCTCTATTGTTCTGTTTTTGTACCATTTTTTATTGTTTGTTTTTTTATAATTTTTAGTGTGCAGGTGTTTGGGCATTCATATCGCTTTTTCGCACTAATATCCGTTTTCCGATATTTTCAGATTTTTACGGATTTGCGAATTGCTATCGTGTGGAGCAAAGTATACATTCAAAGCTAAGGTGATCACATAGTACAGTACCAAAGATCCGGGTAGTTTGACCCGCGCAAGCGGACTTTCAAGCAAACCGGATTCAGTTCAACGGGGGTTTCTTAACCCGAAAACTTATCGGTACGTACTTTACTAACACTTTCTTCTCAAATCCGACGCATCCAATATTCTATCTTTGCAGGATTCTTTGCAAGTTCACTGTTAAACGACAAACGTAACTAACCCGTATTTGTTGCAGCGCAGTGCTTAACATAAAAAATGATTGTTTGATTCTTTGAATAATTTTTATTGATTTGCGCATTGCATCCATTAATACGGACTTAAGGGCAAACGAACCCCACAACATACGGTAAAGGATTTCATCACCTTTTCTGTGGCCCACAAATCATGAAATTGAGCATAACGTTTACCCACACAAAGTTTAAAAGAAACTAGACTTTAAGTCTTAAGGACTTCGCTCACTAGGAGAAGTTAACTGTGTTCAGAACACCACTTAACGGTATATCGTTCACGGGGTGTCTAGGAAAGTGTTTACGGCGAAACCGCCAAAAGAGAAAGGGTTATCTAATTAAGGACCTTCACGAAAGCGTCGGAAAACCTCCCCTTATCTCTGCACTTACCTGACCTCGTGATTAGTATATCTTGAGCCCGTTTCTTGACACAGTTTTACTTCGACAATCAGGTTCTTGAGCATGTCTAGTTGACCTAGGTGAACCCTAAACTGATCAGGTGTGTGGTATTGTGTCGTGATTGTTTTTGTCCAGATTCTTTTTGTGTGTATATTTCATTCTTCTGTTAATAACTAACATAAAATAAAAATTAAAAAATTCACATTCTTCTCCTTCTCTTCATACCATGGGTACCCCACCTCGAAAAACTCTTGCCGAACTTTGGTACCCACAACCAAACATTACTTCTTACGGTTCTTGCTTTGGTCGAACGTTGAACGATCCCTCCATGCCTAAAATTTCTTTGAAAGATCGGATAGACGCGTCTAGGACAACCACTTAGACTCCGCAATCCACTTTGTATCAACTGTTTCAACCCTCCCCACCTTCTTACGTTGATACCCCTTTTGAGAGTCCTGTTGTAACTCCAAGACTTATGTCTACTGCTGAACGTATTAAACAATCTCGTAGCCGATCTTTCAATCCTTTCACCACTGCAACTTCTTTTGATCAACAATTCCAATTACCTTCTTATCCGAATGTTGATCCTACTCTTGTCCAATCATTCGATTTCTACCAGTCCTACCCGACTTTTACGCCTTCCTTAGACATTGCTTCTACACAGTCATTTAGGAGTTTCATGTATCCAACCAATATTGAATCTTTTACTGAAACCCTTTCACAATCCATGTCTAGTATGGAACAGTCAATGGAAGACTTTTGGGTAGCGTTGTACCAACAGATGATGGATTTGAATGCGTCCATGGCCGCCCTCATACAACCTAGTGACCCGGTAGCTAGTTTCCAACTAGCTCCACATTTTTCAATGTATGATGAGGCGGTAGGACAGATTGAGAGTTTGAGTAGTGAGAGTGAGCGGTACACCTTTCCAAATCAAACCTACCCATTACAAATTGAATCCCACAACTCCAGTTTTGAATGTCTATCAAGTGTCCCAAAGGAATCACCAATTGAAGATAGAATGTTTAATGAGTTGTGCGACTTTGTAGTGTTTGATTTACCCAATTGTGAAGGGTCCATTCCAAGTGAAACCAATCCCAATCCTGTTGACCTCTACACCTCCACTCTAGAACCTGAATTGATTAAAATCCATGCTTTTGATGAGGTGTCGGAGAAATTTGATTTTCACTTGATTGAGGATATTGACGCTGGGAATATTTTGGATGATGAACCCGCAGTTTTGGATGTGTTTTTCTCTCTAATTCATCATCCCGAGTTATTAACTGTTTTTCCCGAACTTCATATGCGTCTAGATATTGATGATAAATGCATGGATAAGCTGAATTTTGAGGAGACTTTTGAGGTAGTTTTGAGGATGAACCAGTTTTACTTGATGAGTCGGATTTTCCAATTCATTCTATCCCTTTCATTGACTGTGTACACCCTCCTGAACTTTTAACCGATAACCTTCCTCAATCACTCCCCTCCATCCTTTCCATCATTCCGACCTTGTAAGACACCTTATCACTTTCATTTCCTATGTCTGGTTTACCAAGTTCGGTGTACCCATATTTTCTTACGAATCTTGAGGGATTTGACCCCATTTCTCGACGGGTTAATAGATTAGTACAATCGCTTTTTACACATCAGTCATCACAAATTGTACTAATTTATTCACTCCATTTTCACCCTCAAGTTCGTATTCCATTTCTTTTTCCCCTCCGACATTCTTCTCCTCATATACCGAGACCGTATCCCGCTTCTATCCGCATACGGTCTCGCGTATTCTCCATTTCTTTCCTCTCCGCATTCTTTCACCAGCCCGGGCCTTATCTCGATAAATTTTTTTGAATGGTTGGTGTTAACTTTTGGCCTGTGTAAGGCCTTGTATAGCTTGATTTTATTCTCTCCCCCCTGACTTTAAACTTCAACTCTTAAACAGTAGAAACACTGTTTCACTTAAGTTCGAGGGGAACCTTTTTGTGTATATATATTTTTGGTTTGCTTTGTATAATTTTTTTTAGGGAGCGCCGGCAATTTTGACCCTTTTGGTATAGCCTGACAGTGAGGGCACTGTCAAGTTTAAGTCTGAGGGTGTGCTCAGTAAGCTTTCTTCCTTCGCATTCATTTGTATATTCTGCATTTGCATACTTATTTAAAAACCCACAAAAATCGAAAATTTTACAAAAATATAAAAACTTTGTCGTCAAGTTGGCTAATAGGGTAACTTAGATTTTTATTCCGAAAGCTTAGTTGATACGTTAGAAATAACTAAATTCTAGGCTTAGGAATTGAAAACCCTAAAAATAACGCTCCTTCTGTTTAACCTTGGTAATTATACGTCCTGACAGTTTTTTTTATAGAAGTAGGTAATCTTGTGTTCAGTTCTTGAGTTAAGTCAAGATGAAGGGAAAGTATTGAAGCATTACTGAAGGATAAGTTCGAAAAATATTTTCTATTCTTGGGTCCAAATTTAGAAAGTATATACCCTACAAACTGCACATACACGCACCTTGAAACTTCGGATAGTAGAGGATACTTAGAAATACTCTTGCCTGAAAACCTAGTATGAAAGAAAAAACGGTATTTAAAGCTAAACACCCAAAAAGCATCATTGAAAAATATATCCGGTCTTGAAAAAGAAAAATAAAGAAAAGAAAAATAAATAAATAAAGTCAAGACCTGGAAACTGCTATTTACGCTTTAAGCCCACACATTCAGTAATCGGCTGTTGGTGCCTCAAGAAGCATTAATAGTCGCATGAAAGGTGTGTGAGCAACACCGTCCATCATTAATGAAAAAAAGTAGTATCAGGCATTAGGGCAAGGGTACTATAGCTTGAATTGAATTCTTAAGTGTAAGAGTGAAAATTTACACACACGTAGGGGTATACAATCGATGTTTGGAGGAAAGATAGAAATAAAGAATAAAACTTATGTTTTCCGTAAAGATGATAAAAATCTCTGATTGGAGACCGCACTTTAGAAGGAAAACTCAGGAGATACCGAGATCTTTTTAAACTGTAAAATGTATAGGATCTGAGGTTGAATAAATAGGAGGCGTGAAACATAATGGTTGAATATTTCTAACTTAAGATAATAGAATTTTTAACTTTGATACTAAGCTGTAGGAGTAGAATCAACGTTAACTTATAAAACTAGCTTGATGGGATTTTGTGGGTGTAATCCGCTGAAAACCGTCAGGAGATAATACTCCTCCTACTAGGGACACTTAGAGGTTTAACGGCTTGTTGCACGAGCTCAGTGCAATTGCGTTCCCTGTGAAAGTGAGGCTAGGATTTTGTTTTGCTCGGGACGAGCAAAAGATAAGTCTGGGGGTATTTGTTTGTCACAGAAAATTGCATTTCAATACCGCTCATTCATTATCTGTTTTCTTATATATCGGTACTATTAACCAGAGTCTTACAGATTATAGGTATCCGTGAAAAAATACTGAAAATACACTTAAAATCACGGATATATCGTTTGTGAGCCGACACTACAAATAGAACAGAAAACCGATCATTGTCCAAAGAGTTCTTTTTGCAAATAGATGTGTGCACACAATTTTGGTCCAACACAATGCAAGTGTGCACATAGACCATGGTGGGGCTGCCTAGGCTACATGACATGATGAAATGGTGCAAGTAGGGAACATGTGCATTAAATGCTAAAAGAGGTGATGCGATGTGCATTAAATGCTAAAGAGGCGATGCGATGTGCATTAAATGCTAAAAGAGGTGATGTGATTTAAAGCATCATGATTTCCCTCCAAAACCTACTAAGCAACCCATGTTGCCTATAAATACCAAGTCATGGGTAAGGGGAGAACATACTTTCTCTTTAGTTTTGTTTTAGAACTCTTGTAATTTGTAACTTGTTTTCCTTTGAACCTATGAGTTCTTTGCCTTCTCTAGATCTTGCAACCTCTTTATTGAGTTTGCAAGTTTAAGTTTTGGTTATTGATCTCAAGGGTTGTATCTTCATTTGGAATCAATAAAGATTTCTTTTTGCCTTCATTTGCCTTATGTTCTTAGCCTTCTTTTGATCTTTCAATCTTTTTATTGAGCTTGCAAGTTTAACTTTAGGCTATTGAACCCATGATTTGTAATGTGTTCTATGGTTCCTAGTATCTTTATTTCTTGCTTTACTTTCTTGCAATTTATTTCCATGCTTTACTTACTTGCAATTTTATTACCATGTCATTTACTTTCTTGCAATGCTATTTTCTTTTCTTTGTTTATCTTTTCTTTGCTCTTTTTGTTTGTTGTTGTGATTAGTTGTGAATATGTTGATGTTAGGAAAGAAACCGATATGGTAAATTAATATTTCCTTTCTCATTTCCTTTTCCAGATCTTTTCCATTAAACTTTGCCCAAACCTTACGCAAGCGCTCCGTTAGGCACCCTACCCTACTAAGGTATCGGTGACTCCTAACCGTGACCGGTTGCGTTCGGATTGGTCGGAGGTAAAAGCAAGCGACAAGAACGGATGGACAAGGGTCAATAAGCCGGATTTCATAATACCGTGCTTAAGCATCCTAATCCACGTTGTTGCCGATTGCTGTAGCTTTAGTGGTCAAGCTCGGCTCAAAGGATTAAGTACGAATTTCCTTAACTTACACTATCTTATCTAATCCTAACAACTTATTCTTTTGCATATATACACATAGGGTAGATACGAACATTTTCGCCACGTGTATTAACTCGTCAAAACAAAAACGTAAAATGCTCCGTCTCCCTGCGGACGACCCGTACTCATCGCGGCTAGTTGCAAAGCGATACCGTCCTGATTGCGGTTAACTTTAGAACTTTAAAACTCGACACGCCAAAAGCTGTTGGCTATAGTGCCCTCAAGGCAATTATCATAGTCGCGGACATGTGATTATGATGATTGAGGTAGGACCTATACCGATGAAACAGTCTTACTCAAGATGATATTATGCTATCTGGTTTGTCTTTATCATCATATACATGTTGATAGAGCCAATAGGATTCTTGCTTGACTGCCAGCATTGTGATGGCGATCACATACGTGGGAGCTGGGGGTCTATAAGCACATCCTTAAATGTCCCTAGTCGTGGGAGTATCGAGACCGGGCATCGATACTCCAGTGTAGACTAGTGTATACTGATCGAGACCCCGACGAGGGGCGGTGGCCAGGTCTTACAAGCCATTGGTGTTAGTTTGTTCACCTAAGATAGTATACAGGTGCTCATTGGGTTATGAGTACACTGGACGGACTCGCCGGGAACCTGCTAGTTGGTATTATACCTATTGTCAGATAGCAGTTCCTAGGTGACATGTGTACAGGTTAGTCTGTCGACCTGAGATCGTTAATTGTCTCGTGTGAGTTCCCACTGTGCTTTGATTACTACCCTACCACGGCTCAAAGGAGTCATGCAAACAGGTTTTAGTTGGGTACAGTCCCGAGATACATGGAGGCAGTGATCGGATCGTCGGGGATTCGTCTCTCCCGGTATTGGGGGTTGATGTCGCGTTGTGTACGGATGACCATCACCATAAATCCATGGCCACGGTGGACGAGAATTATCGATCCAGGATCGATAGTTTCTTAGGTGGTGATGGGTTTTATACCGACACTAAATATCGCGTTGTTGGGGGTCTGACTTTATCCACGCCCTAGACTCAATATGCGATACTCTTAGACGAACAGACCGGACTGTACGGATATTGTCACTGACAGGCTCAGTAGGGGTTCAGGATGAGTTTGCTCGTCGGCCTCCCTTTCGCTCAATACCTGAGTAGCCGTTACGTACAGCTAGTGCCGCTGACGTGCTTATGGTTAAACCCAATGCCAGCGTATTGACGAGTCTTTAGAGTCCCACACAGAGGGTTTTCACGGTTCAGGCAATATGGTGTACATGAGGTATGTTGATACATACAGATGTCCGATTAAATATGTGCACTTGCTGCGCAGACTTTAATTGGACGGTTGATAATACTAGCGGCTTAGGATTAAGCCAGTTTATTAAATCAGGTTTTGATTTAATAATTTATATATGTATTTGTATATATGTATTCTAGTATTATTGTTCGCTATTTATTTTCTTTCTTGGCTATTCGTATTTTTGTACGAATACGCGTATATGTATTTTCGATACATGTACCGGGAAGTATTCCGTATTTTATACGGAATAGCTTCTAGAAGATACCACCTCATTATTGATTTTCTATTATAAAATCAATTAGGAAATGAGGTGGAAAAGGTGACTAGGAAAAGGCATGGACATGAGTCAAAGCATGGTGTATGGTATGGTCTCTTTTGTTTAATGAAATTAAACAAAGGAAATGATTTTTTTTGTGTGGAAGAGAGGGGGGAGGGGGGCGGCCACTCATTGTGGGATTGGGGTTTGTTTACGGTCGATCGGAAAATCGGGTAGCGGTAGCGCCAGTTTAGAAAATTTTTGTTCCGCATTTTGGCCGCGTTTCGATGGCCGGGGCGCTGCCGGGACCCAACATGGTATCAGAGCCACCCTTTAAACCCCTTACTAGCTTGTTTAGACGTGCTTAAAAGATCGATCGACCAAAGTTTCCGAAATCACGTTTTCATTTTTCTGTTTGCTGTCGTTTTTCAAAAGTGTTCAAAAAATTATTTGCAGTAGCTTACAAATCCGTGCAGGAAAATATAAGGATACACAAAAAATTTGAGCTCTTAATGCCACTAAAGTGCCGCGGATCCGCTGCACTAACCCCCTTATGGCGGTGGTTCCGCGGCCATTTATTGGCGACGGGCCTTCAAATTTTTACTGTAGCCCCCTGATGTGAAATTGTGATTTTTGTGATATTCTGTTTTGGCCCAGGTTTCAATGAAGTATTGTTTTACTATTGGGGCCAATTTGGAACTTAGTCGATCGATAATTTAAGCGTGCGTTTGACATTACATACATTATATTCTGCGACCGTGAATGTCACTTGATCGGTAAACTCGTCTAATTGCTATATGTTTTTTAGACGGGTTTGCGAACGTGACATTCACGTTGATGTTCTGTGTTGTGCTGTGATGTTGGTTGGATCGTCATGGTAGATAGCAATGGTGCAATGATAGTACAGTTTAGATTCATTTGTACATTTGATATTACGGGGCGAGCGTCCGACATGTGGACTGCCGTCACTGCCCGTTTGTATATTATTCTTTTGGGGCACGACCGGGCTGAGGTCGATGTCATCCTTGTATATTATTTTATTTTCTGTGCTAGGATTACCCCGAGGTGGGGTGCGCGAATAGCCTGATTCTAGAGGGCAACGGGTCCGCATCTCATGGCATTGGGACGGAGGGGACCTTACTCTAGAATTGGTGGGCTATTCGCCGCACTCGTAGGGGGTATAGGTATGACCCACGGAGGGGCGCTCAAGTTACCGGATTCCGAGAAGTGCCGGGTGGCCCATTCACGTTATTGAAGGGGGCTGCCTCACTTCTGGTTTTGGCGGGTAACTTGCCGCGCTCATAGGGGTCTAGGTTTCATTGCACATGCTATCCACACGACAGGGAACGTCGGGTCTCACTTGCGGCTCAAGTGAAACCCGGGGCTCCAGATTATCCGCCATCATGTGTTACTTCTGTGATGATTTCTGTGATGTTGCTTATATCATGCCTGGGACGATTGTTATATATATTTATATATACTAGTAGATGTTGTATATGTTTTGCACCCGCGCTAGTCCAGCCCCCGCTCTGTCGTTAGTTAAGTAACCTAACGGGTGATGACGGGGCCCAGTGGCGAATGCGGATAGCATATACGTACATTTTATTTTCGTTCTTTTCTGGTGTGATTAATTGATGGGACTGCATTGATTCTTATCAATGCAAGGATAAAACAAACCTATTTATGATGTTGTTGGAACCAAGTTTTTAAAAAACTGACATTACAGACGTTCTCTTTTGCTTTGCACAGTGGTATTCGGTTATGAATATCCAGCACCTCATTCGACGAGGCAAGGGCCGAGATCCCTTCATCGGGAGTGACCCCTTGGGTAAAAGTTTGCGTCAACGTAATAACTTTACTATAGTCGATTATTTTTGCTTTGCATCGTGGTACTCAGTTTGGGATATCCTGCACCCCATTCGACGGGGAAAGAGCCGAGATCCCTTCACCAGGAGTGACCTCTTTAGCGAAAGTTTTTGCCACTATATATTTATAAAACCAGTTGGATTCCTTCAACGATATAAAGTTCATTACGTTAAAGGTTTTTCGCCAAAAACCAGCCGTAGCCCTCCGTCATTTCAGATTAGTATTGCTTAGTATTCGTGCTACGTATGTTGACTGTGTCAAGGCGTAGTGTGCGGTAGCTCTGTAATGCTTTTCTGTCGCATGGATATGTGGATTGGTTAGGACAGTCGTACGGTCATGTTGACTGTGTCAAGGACTCGTACGGGTGGGTCTAATGCAATCAAGATAATGACGGGTTGAACTTGACTAGGACCCTTTGATATGTTAACTGTGTCAAGGTCACTTGGGTCCTAGGGGTAAAAATCATATCGGGAGTTTCAAACATACAGGAAACTTGCCAGGCTTGCGCATACCTTCTGGAGTGTGGTGACTTGAGTGGCTTCCATCAGGTTATCATGCGATAATAGTTGGATCCCGATTCCCACTGATGAGTAAGATTACTCCTCGGGTGATTCCGACTAATTCTCCTTTTTAGGTTTGGAGGAGAATTCGAGGAAACAGTGGGAGCCATCCAGATTAGATAAAATGATTAACCATTCTGCTCTAGGTTAGAGTGCACACTAAGTGTTTCTTCTCTCCCTCTCTCTAGCTGCGACTATGACCCGACCTTTGACTAAGACTCATGAACCAAATTGACCGAACCTTCTTAAAACACTTTGGCTTTTGGAATGTCACGGTGTCGCATACATCATTGCCACTTCTATATCACTTTTGCATTTCTCCAGAACACCTCGTATCACTACGAACGTCCACTTCCATTGGATAAATCCATCGTATGGTTATATACGAACTCGAAGGATCTGATTCGAGGATGGATTCTGGTTCTGGAGAGATTGAATAGGATTATTCGGTTGTCTTTTCTCTTTACCTTCTCTCAGGTTGTGAGGGCTCCTAGGATTAGGAGAGGGTACACCTAATGAGCTTATTGGATAGTCTTCTTCCAAACCATAGGCAGGTGCCGAACGGTAGGGAAGGAAGAAAATCAATTAAGCTTAAGTGTGGTGTACAGAAGATAATAAGTAAAGACATATAAAGGGATTAGAATAATGGCAAAGGAAATTGCGACCACCATCATTCACGACAAAAACCGTGTATACCCCTGCCACTCCTACATCCACTTTGCTTTTCTCTAGGACACTCCGTATCACTACGGATATCCACTTCCATTGGATAAATCCATCGTATGGTTATATACGAACTCGAAGGAACTTTTTCGAGGATGGATTCTGGTTCTTGAGAGATTGGATAGGATTATTCAGATGTCTTTTCCCATTACCTTCTCTCAGGTTGTGAGGGCTCCTAGGACCAGGAGAGTACACATATTACGCTTATTGGATAGTCTACTTCCAAACCTTAGGCTGGTGCCGAAGGGTAGGGAAAGAAGAAAACCAGTTAGCCTAAAGAAGGTGTATAGAAGGTAATAAGTAAAGACATAATAAAGAGGATTGCAGTGAGGGCAGGTATAGTATATGGTTACTGTCGTGAATCTGGATAGTGAAAGAGGCGTTACTAGGAATACCAGTAAACCCCTTCGAAACATTTTCATGTTTCAATTTCACTGTGTGATCTTAATTGATAACTGTTTTCCCAGTTGGAATCGAACTCCAGGGTATGTATTTACCATATCAGTTTCTCACAACTGCATGTTGTTACAGATGGTGAGTGGGAGTAAGATATTGAGAATTGGGTGATTAGACCCTCATTATATCGGAATTCGTTGTAATTGGTGATATTTGAGGAAATCATCTGGATTTTGCCGGATGGCAAATATATGGATTTGAATATCCGTTGTTATGCACCAATTTCAAACTGATATATCTGTACGTTTATTTTTATAAAGTGAGATATATCCTTTTGATATTATGTCTGTGACATTTACCTATATCGGTTGGTGATTAGGTAAGGTGCATTCAACAGCGGTGTAATTCTTCTTAACCATACTACATTTTTCAAACCTACGACGCACATGGTTTGAGTTGTTGAACTCAGGGGACTCATACAAAGTATTGTATGTTGTCTAGTGTCCATTAAGACAAAGGGGTTGGTACTCGTACTATATTGTGTTTACTTATGACTTCTCCAGTTCTGGACATGTATTTCGTTGAAATGCAAGGTCCAGATATTCAGAAGTTATCGGTATAAGAATAAAGTAGAGAACCATTTGTTGTAAGTATCAGGATTCTTCGAGGAAGTCGAAGATATAGATACTTGTGTTTGGTATTCAGTTAATAGTTATGGTTTTGAGAACTTGCTTCTTTATTGGGTTACTCATATATGGATGCACTCCTAGATGAGTAATGCTGATTGTCCTCTTTCCATTTGGTTGATATGCACTGGAGACAGCTGCAAGATTTTGAATCTGGTTCCAATTAAATTAGTGCTTTTATTTCTATATTAGATATATATAGAATCAATTTATATCTTAACAATGTTAAGGTATAGGGAGTTGTCCGGCTGATGCTTAAAACCAGAATCCGGATAAACTCAAAGCACGTTTTAGTAATGGTTGTTCGTGGGTTATCCCGGGCTTTGACGAGGGATACTTTCTACCATCAGGAAGATCAATATTTATATTGTTCTTGACTCGCCATAGTTTTAGCAAAATGGACCTTTTCAGAAAAACAAAAGTGGGAGTATAGTAGAACTGGAAGTGATTCCAGAACCACAAACGATTACTGAAGATTTAATAGAACCTAAGAATTCAATTGTTTTCAACGTTCCATTAGCCACTCCGCAGATTTTGGTGGGTAACCTCAGGCACCCGAGAGGTACTTCGGTCGTCTTAGTAACGGTGACAGGGAGGTTCTTGTTTATCCAGACTTGCCATTGCTGCTGTTTTAGACTATAAGACCCGGCAGGAGGATGAGTATACCGTCATTCTAAACTAGCTTTAGAAGTGCCGTGTATATGACTCTGCCAGAGGGTTGTTGTAGTCAGTGGGAGCAGCGGAAGCATAGTGGGCAAGTAGCTTGTGTCTATTTATAGACTAAAGCAAGTATAGCGGAAATAGATCATCTGTTTTTGATGCGACAGTCATAGGCTTTGACTTCATCGGAATGGGAGATGGATCTGGTAAGAAGGTAGTAGAGAGTGATGTCCAGATATTTTGGATGACATGCACTTGATAGGAAGAGATATTCCTATACTACGATCGGTTACACTGTGGTTGTCACAAAGTTGTTTTTCCGCAGGGGATGTGGATATAATATCAGGTTTTCTGGTTACTAGATCTATGGTTTTAGATCTAGATTTGGGAAGTATCCCAATCTGGGTACTTTGACATTAAATGGATGACTCCTGGCATGGTAGTGTACCTACAGGTGATGGAGTCACCCTCTCTAAAGGTGTCTTACAGACTAAAGGGGAGAGGGATCTGCATGATTAGAATATCACTTGCTTAGGCAATTGAGTTAATCTTGAAATGTCAAGTACCACACCAGATATTGCTTTTGCACTAGATGAAATAAGCAGATATATTAATCTAATCCTAGAGAAACATTGGGAAGCAGTTATTGAACATAAGTGAATGTTCTTGGGAAATGATTACGGCAGCCTCCTTCGGGAGACGGTTATCATTTCAGGCTCCCAAAGTGACCTAGACGACAAGTGACTGTCAGAGTTATAGTTTTTCCTCTTTTGAGGGACAGTATGTTGGACAGGTGGTCTAAGCGGATACTGAAGAAAGGCATGGCGCTGGATACTGATTAAATTCAGTGGACGATACAGTCTAAGTAGTTTGCTGGATTTGGAGTTCATTTGTAAACTGGGTCCCATCAGATATCCAAACAAATTCTAAGACAAGTATTGCTCATTTCGGGAGATAGTTTTCTCCGCGAAGTTGAGATTAAGAGAGATACAGAAAGAAATATTGGAGCGGATCCACTCACTGAGGCTATTTCTCGAACGCAATCATTTTCGCAAACGGGCTTTGCGAAACTGATTAGTAGAGAAGTTGGGTGTTCGGTATCACACGGGCTGTGAGTATGCGACATCGCAATAATTGGCCTTAAGTGCAAGTGGGAGATTGTTGGCTATAGTGCCCTCAAGGCAATTATCATAGTCGCGGACATGTGATTATGATGATTGAGGCAGGACCTATACCGATGAAACAGTCTTACTCAAGATGATAGTATGCTATCTGGTTTGTCTTTATCATCATATACATGTTGATAGAGCCCATAGGATTCTTGCTTAACTGCCAGCATTATGATGGCGATCACATACGTGGGAGCTAGGGGTCTATAAGCACATCCTTAAATGTCCTTAGTCATGGGAGTATCGAGATCGGACATCAATACTCCAGTGTAGACTAGTGTATACTGATCAAGACCCCGACGAGGGGCGGTGGCCAGGTCTCACAAGCCATTGGTGTTAGTTTGTTCACCTAAGATAGTATACAGGTGCTCATTGGGTTATGAGTACACTGGACGGACTCGCCGGGAACTTGCTAGTTGGTATTATACCTATTGTCAGATAGCAGTTCCTAGGTGACATGTGTACAGGTTAGTCTGTCGACCTGAGATCGTTATTTGTCTCGTGTGAGTTCCCACTGTGCTTTGATTACTACCCTACCACGGCTCAAAGGAGTCGTGCAAACAGGTTTTAGTTGGGTACAGTCCCGAGCCACATGGAGGCAGTGATCGGATCGTCAGGGATTCGTCTCTCACGGTATTGGGGGTTGATGTCGCGTTGTGTACGGATGGCCATCACCATAAATCCGTGGCCACGGTGGACGAGAATTATCGATCCATGATCGATAGTTTCTCAGGTGGTGATGGGTTTCATACCGACACTAAATATCGCGTTGTTGGGGGTCTGACTTTATCCACCCCTAGACTCGATATGCGATACTCTTAGACGAACAGACCGGACTGTGCGGATATTGTCACTGACAGGCTCAGTAGGGGTTCAGGATGTGTTTGCTCGTCGGCCTCCCTTTCGCTCAATACCTGGGTAGCCTTTACGTATAGCTAGTGCCGCTGACGTGCTTGTGGTTAAACCCACTGCCAGCGTATTGACGAGTCTTTAGAGTTCCACACAGAGGGTTTTCACGGTTCAGGCAATATGGTGTACATGAGGTATGTTGATACATACAGATGTCCGATTAAATATGTGCACTTGCTGCGCAGACTTTAATTGGACGGTTGATAATACTAGCGGCTTAGGATTAAGCCAGTTTATTAAATCAGGTTTTGATTTAATAATTTATATATATATTTGTATATACGTATTCTATTATTATTGTTCGCTATTTATTTTCTCTCTTGGCTATTCGTATTTTTGTACGAATACGTGTATATGTATTTTCGATACATGTACCGGGAAGTATTCTGTATTTTATACGGAATAGCTTCTAGAAGATGCCACCTCATTATTGATTTTCTATTATAAAATCAATTAGGAAATGAGGTGGAAAATGTGACTAGGAAAAGGCATGGGCATGAGTCAAAGCATGGTGTATAGTATGGTCTCTTTTGTTTAATAAAATTAAACAAAGGAAATGATTTTTTTTTTGTGTGGAAGAGAGAGGGGGGCCAGCCACTTATTGTGGGATTGGGGTTCGTTTAAGGTCGATCCGGAAATCGGGTAGCGGTAGCGCCAGTTTAGAAAATTTTTGTTCCGCATTTTGGCCGCGTTTCGACGGCCGGGACGCTGCCGGGACCCAACAAAAGTGTGCCAATCATGCATGAGCATCATTTGCATACCATTATTTGTTGTACATTCACTTAGTATCTATTGGACACTGCACTATTACTGACGGTTCATGTAGCACGAGCACTGAATTGTATGCCACACATACACCGTTAGTAATTACCATGACACGCACACCATAGACGTTACCATAAGTGTATATATATATATATATATGTTGTACCGCATTCGTTATCGACATTGAAGCAGTTGTTCTTGTACCACTTTACCAAGTGTGTGTGTGTGCGTGTGTATATTGTACCGCTTTCATTATTATTAACAGTTAGATGTTGATTCTTGTTCTATTGCGCATATAAATTGCATCATGCGTACATACATACATGCATACGCACATACCTTGCTATAGCTACATATACACTTTTATATGATGTTGCATTTGATTTCGGGGAATTTGGGAACCGCAAGAGATCTTTAAAAACTTGATACATCTAAAAAGAGCGGTTTCCCTTGATATGCTCATATTACTGTTTTATATTGCATACATCGTATTTCATGGATTTATGCATTGAGATACTGATTTCATGTGATTTCTGGATTTGAGAACCATGGTTATATTTCAAAGGAAGTATGTATTGTTTTGAAAACCCGGTTTCTCTTGATATGATATTTCGATGCATCCACTATGAGTTTTCTCGGTTCTGAGATCTGGATTTTTGAAACTCGATTCGAGGAGATGGATGATCCGTTTTCGGGTTCATGGTAGACCCGGTATGGTACCCCAGAGCAAGAAAGGTATGTTGTGCAGTAGACGATGAGCCTGGTAGAGGGACTACTATCTACCGGTGATAATTTGGACCCGGCGATTATACGGAGGATACCGATCGGAGTCGCGAGATGGATATGGGCCGATCCGGACTGACGGAGCCCGTGGGCTGATCCGGACTGACGGAACCCGAGTTATGTGGATTTACGTGTCGATGCTGGGAAAACCTAGAGAGCTTTCTTTTTGATGAAGAAGAAGATGAAGTCTAGAAAAAAATAATGCCATCCATGGGTGAGAAATATCTCATATAACTCATGTAGAGACTTAACCATGGTTTTAGATAATGGTTAGGTTAATAAATATCTAAGGTAAGGCAAAATTAGTGGACTAAGTCAATGGTTCCATAAACTTCTCCAAGCTTCATTAACCATGAAAATTTTCCACTTAATTTTGATTTACCCTTAATAATTAAAACCTCATATTATCTTGTAACATTTCAGAAAAATAAAAGTATTATTTTTGGGAATTTTTATAATTAAATAATAAATATATTGAATATTTTATTAGTGCGGTATAATTAAATACCGATAAATTGGGAAAAATTTGGAAAATTTTAGAAATTACTAAAAAGAGGGCGTTTTATATGAATTAAGCAATTTTAAGTTAATTGTGATTTATTATACACTATTTTAATGCTAATCGCGATTAAATATCGCTAATCGCGTATTAAACTAGTTTCGTGCACATGACATGCACCGTATCATACTTTACACTTGTGTTGTATTTTGTAACCATGGCTTCATTTGGGATTTATTGTGTTTGGTTTTAAATGAGAATTGAAAAGAAAACAAAAGAAAAGAAAAGAAAGGAAAAAAGAATAAAGAAATGAGGTATGGGCAAGAGAGAGAGAGAGGGTGAGGGGTCAAACCTCGGCATGGCTCTTTATTCCTTCATCATCTTCATTTTCCTTCTCATCTCCCCTCTCATGGCTACTGCTTTCTTCCTCCCCCATCACAAAACACCTCACTTCACCATTAAAAATTCATCAAAAGTCCATCCCCACTTCATTAAAAACATGTACAAGCTCACAAGTTACACTTTGGACCAAGAAAGTTTGTATTTTGGACACTTGGGGCAACTCAAAAAATTTCTTGAGTTGCCAAATGAGCTATTTTCTTAACCATTAGCATAGTATTACCATTGCTTTTACACCTTTGCATGTTTAGAAGTGATTATGCGATATTTAGTGAACTTTGAAAATTCCTAGATGAGCTTTGAGGGAACTTTGAGTTGTGTTAGTGTAATTGGGCTTTAGTGATGATCTTAACCCCCCCATTGTAACATTTCAAAAAAATAAAATATTATTTTTGGGGAATTTTTATAATTTAATAATAAAATATTGAATATTTTAAATAAGTCGGTATAATTAAATACCGATAAATGGGGAAAAATTTGGAAAATTATAGAAATTATTAAAAGAGGGTGTTTTATGTGAATTATGCAAATTTTTAAGTTTTTATGATTAATTATACACTAATTTAGTGCTAATTGCGATTAAAAATCGCTAATCGCGCTTTAAGCGTATTTTGTGCAAACATGCACCATATCTTTTTATTAACACTTGTTGCATTTTTACTACATGTTTTTGGGTGCATGGCTTTTGTTTTGGGGTTACTATTGATGAGAGAAGGAAATTAGAAAAGAAAAGAATATTATATAGAGGTATGATTAAGAGAGAGAAAGAGTGGGTGAGGGGTCAATCCTTAGTCTTGAGCCATCTCCCATCATTATTTCCCTCATTTACTTTTTCCCTCTTCCCTTGTTGCTGCTGCTGCCCCCCTTTCTCCCCTCCTCCTCCATCTTCAACCCCTAATATCCATGAAAAACAACTCAAAACCCAACACCCATTTCACAAAAAAGGTGCACAAGCCCTCTAGCTACCCAATGGATCAAGAAAAATGTGATTTTGGTGCTGTAGAGGATTCATGAGAGCTAAATGAGGTAAACCCTTTCACAATTATTGTAGTGTTTCAAGTGCCTTAGCCTCATTTCAAGTTAAAAATCGTTTTGGCGAAGTTTGGTGAACTTTGAGGTTTTCTTGAGAGAGTTAGGGCTAAATTGAGTTGTGGTGGTTCAATTGAGTCCTAGTAGTGACCATAGAACCCCTGATATGATGCAAACCCAGACCCAAACACAATATAGAACCTGGAACTGAAAATAGAAACTGTGAATATCGGTTTGGGAGGAAAATGAGCGTGCAGGGAAATCTGGGATGACCCGGGGAAGTTCTGAGACAAATAAACAACTTCAGGAGCTTAGTTAGACCACCAAGAGACTACCATACCAGAACGAGCCCCTAACTGTAGGGTTCCTAGGCACTCCCAAGAGGTCTCACAAGGCATCGAACATGCCAATTTCAATTTTTACGGTGCCTACAAACCCTAAACTACGGATCGTCGGCTAGATGTCTAGGAGAAAAACTAACTAGTTAACACTTAACTAAGGGATACGGATATACAACCTTTGTAGATCCGTTTGTCCACCTCCATAGCTCCATGAAGAAGTCATCTCCGCTGTACAAATCCAAAATCCGGGCTCTTGCGTCGGCTTCATCGGAGAAGAAGCGGGCTAGGTCATCGACGACGTGCCGAAGACGATCTACGTCGAGGCATCGCTAAATCAAGCTCCGACTTCACCAAGTCCAAAAACTTGTGAAGAGAACACACTCTACTACTTGGCAAGAGGTAGAGGATGAAGAAATAGGAAGTGGGTAGACTTTAGAATTGGATTTCTCACACATTTCCATCAATCACCATTGATGGAGCTTGCTTTTTCTTCATGAAAGAAGATGAAGAAGAAGAAGAAAGAAATATGATAAGTTAATTATATTTGGAAAAGAAAATGAATACTTATCATATTAGAACCATGGTCAAGTGTAGAGAATTAACCAAGGTTAGATTAATGGTTAGGGTTTAAGATGAAGACAAGAATGGTTACAAAGTCAAAGCTTCATGAAGCTTCAACTAAACTCCAAAATTAGCATCCATTCTTTTCTTATCTATTCAAAATAAATAAATAAATAAGTAATAAAAATAAAACCTTAATCATTAGTTTAACCATGGCTTAATTCATTACACTTAACTATAGTTAAACATGTATCATCAAACATGATACAATCAAGTGTACAAAAGTATATCACATATACAATGTGCACAAACCAAGTGAGAAAATCCGTTTAAAGTGAACCAATACTAGTTAGTGCAAAGTAATATATCAAATATATAATTATGCATTAAATCATTAAATCAACACTTGATTCAATGATCCGGTCATGTCGCACACAACCGACTAGTATTCAATGTATCGGCTTATCGAATCAATACTTGATTTGATACCTAGGTTATATCGCATACAACCATTCGATACAATCATCGCGAGAATAGAATACGGTATCACATACACGCATTATTCTCGGTCCCGCACATATCTCATATGCGCTCCTATTTCGTTTTGCTTGAGCCAGGAAACCTCTGTGTAGGACTCTAAAGACTCGTCAATACACCGGCAGCAGATGATGATCATATCAAACACCCACAAGCCGCAAGCGGTCTGCTAAACGTAACGGCCACCCGGGTATTGAGCGATCTGAAGATCGACGAGCAAGCCCGCTCACACTCCAGTGAATCCGACCAGTAACACTACCGTACAGTCCGGTCTGATCGTCTGATATGTCTCATATCTCGCCTAGGGGTGGTAAACGTCAGACCCCAATAGCTCGATAAGTCGTGTCGATATGAGGTCTATAACTGTTCGAGAAACTACTGGTAACACTTACCAGTAAATATCAGCAACCCTGGCCAGGGATTTCCTGTTATAGCCAATCAAACACAGCGCAACATCAACTCCCTATACCGGGAGAGACAAATCCCCTCCTATCGCTCATTGCCTCCATGTGACTCGGGACTGTACCCAAAAACCACCGTTTTGCACGCCCTCTTGGACATGGTAAGATGGAAATCAAAGCACAGTGGGAACCACACAAGACTCTATGATGATCTCGGGTCAACAGACTACTCTGTACCAGTGTCACCAGAGAACTGCCATCTGACGTGAGGTATAATACCATCTGGGAGTTCTCGGCGAGTCCGTCCAGTGTACCCAGTCTCTACTGAGCACCCGTATATCATCTCTGATGTCAAACACCGATGGATATGGGATCATCCATCGCCCATCTGTATGGGTCGAGAAGGTATACGCTAGTCTACTCTGGTATATCGATGCCCCGTCTCGATATACCCACGACTAGGGACTGTGAAGGATGTACTTATGGACTACCATGTCCCCACTAGTATGATCCGCATCATAGTCCAGGTAGTCAAGTACATATCCTAAGGGCTTTACCAACATGTAACAGAGAGACAATCAGCATACACGTTAAGGTAAAGGGTAACCAGATAGCATACTATCATGTCGAGCAAGAAAGTCCTCCCTATATATGTCCCAGCATCCACTACAATATACATCCTATGTACAGTAATGGCCTCTAGGGCATACATATAACTAACAATCTCCCACTTGCACTAGGGCCATCTGTAGCAGTGGTTGCAGTATCTCATACTCAACCATCCCATAAAAATCTCTCTCTGGGAACAGGCCTTTGTGAGTGGATCCGCTGTGTTGTCCTCTGAGTCTACTCTCCTAACCTCGATCCCCTGGAGATCAACCATCTCCATGATCAAGTGATACTGCCTTAGAATATGTCTGGATCACTGATGGGACGGGCGTTCCTTGGCATAAGCCACAACTCCATTGTCATACAATGGGAGGAACATAGTTCATCTCATGAACCAATATACACCCAGACTGCCTCTTTGGTAGCATCTTAAGTAGCGATGTATCCTGCCTTTATCGTCTAGTATGTCACGGTATCTAGCTTGGAACTCCTCCAACATACCGTCCCTCCACTGAGGGTAAAGACAATGCCTGTGACTGACATTCAGTCGTCTTTATCACCCTGGAACCCTTCCAGTGATTCTCCCCAGGATCGATTGATACCATCTCACTACAACTAGTGAGAATCCTAACATCCATTTAGATCTATCTCATAGATCCAAAATCCAGGATTTAGTAGGTATCACTTTAATCCTTTATGGAGAATCTTTGTGATAAGCGGAGATTGATCGAGCGTAGCATAAGAAACTCCTTTCTTATCAAGAGTATGTCATCCACGTACTCTACGAGGATCGTCACCATACTCCCTACTACCTTTTTGTATATACAAGGTTCATCTACCATTTTGATGATGTCAAACTCTTTGACCGCTTCATCAAAACAGATGTTCCAACTCCGCGATGCCTGCTTTATCCTATAAAGCATCTTGCACACGTTTCCGCTGCTCCCACTGTCTACGAAGCCCTCTGGCTGTGTACTTATAGACGCACTCTTCTAAAACATCATTTAGAAAAGCAGTCATGACACCCAACCACCAGATATCGTAGTCATGGTATGTAGCCGTGACAAGTAGGATCTGGATGGACTTAAGCATAGCTACTTCAAAAGGTTTCATCATTATCCAAACCTGGTCAATGATGCAAACTTTTAACAAGTCTAGCTTTGAATGTCTCAACTTTTCGATGTACACCAAGTAATCTTCTCAATATATACTTGCTCCTGATGGGGATTTAACCCTTCAGATATAGCAACTAAAGTCCATACTTTGTTGGTGTATAAGGATTCCATCTCAGATCACTAAACATCCAGCCATTCTTACAGAGTCTTACTCTCGATGGCCTGCTCGAAACTAGTTGGGTCATCATCTCATGATGCAATCCTCGCTCCCACTGTCATAGAGAAACAGAAGTATCTCTCAGGTGGGTGAGGAACCCTACTAGATCGGCGGAGAGGCTGAGGTTCGTTGGAATCTACTGAATCCTTTGGTTCTATCAAATTATCTGCTGTAGTTTGTATAGCTGAAACACTTCCAGTTCTACACAACAGACCTTGCCTCGAGCTTGTTCGGATTATGCTTTTAGACATAGCCCGGACAACCCCAAATCTTAACCAGCTTAAGACATGGGCTCTTCCCTTTCCATATCACATATGAAGTGGTAGGCATTGATTTGATTCGAACCCTATTCAATAGGTATGCAACTTCTCAAGTGCATAACACCCAAAAGGAAAAAGGTAACTCAGTATTACTCATCATAGAGCACATCATATCAAATAGGGTGTATCTGCTCCGCCCCGATATACCATCGTGCTATGGTGTATACAGAGGAGTAATGCTGAGAGAGAATCTCATTCTCCTTTAGAATAGTCCAGGAATTCCATGCACAAGTATTCTCCTCCCTGATCTCATCATAGGACATAATACTTATACCCGTATTTTGGTTCTCTACTTCTAACTTATATTCTGTGAATATCTCAAAAGGTTCGGACTTGTGTTTCAACAGGAACATATGTCTGAATCTTGAGAGATTATCAGAGAATATAATGAAGTATAAAGAACCGGTCTTGGCATGTGTAGACAGGGGACCTACATACATCAACATGTATCATCCCAAGAGTTCATTAACTCTTTCTCTATTTCCAGTAAACGGAGCTATGGTCATCTTATCTTTGTGACATGACTGGCGAGTTTCACAAGATGTAAATTCAAACTGATTTAAATATGCATCTATATGTAACTCTAGCTAGTCGGGTCACATTGATCTGACCTAGTCTACAATGCCTCAAGAAGAATTCGTTCATTTCTGAACTCTTCCTCTTGTGTGTGTTCTGTATACTAAGAACTGTAGTTTGATTTAGAACGTCAATGCTTTTAGACAACGTGCCTGAACCGATCAACTTTTGATATAGGAAATGTTCAAAACATTATCCAACAATACAAAATTTTATCGTTTCTTTACTAATAAAGAGACTGATATGATTTTGTATATCAGGTTCGGTATCTAACAACATTCGTTCACAATCAATGTATTGGTAATACAGGGTGACAGTGACCAACAGACTTGGCTGCAACATTTGCCCCGTTTTCTGCCTCATGAAACTTATCACCCGTTCTCAGTTCTCTACCTATCTGTAGCCCTATGTAACAGATTACATATCTGGGATCCTGATCTGGTATCACATACCCAGGACGTAAAGAATACTGAGAAACAGTTCTGTATAATGAACATACCCGAAGATGATGCATCAGCATGCACTCTCTTCGTTTGGGCGGCACGGGAAATCTGGTATTCCCCAATTTCCTGCTCTGTCTTATAACAATTATAAGTTGGAGCGGGACCAACGTTCCCCAGCTCAGTATAACAAGCGGGTTCGGTCAATAATCCGTATTATTATCTTGATTAAGGCGTGATATGGTCGCTACCTGGAGAGAGAGAGAAGAAAACACTCAGCGTGCGCTCTGTCAAGAATAGATTGGTTTTTATTTTATCTAATCAGGATGGCTCCCACTGCTTTTTATCAAATCTTCCTTCAAACCCAAAAAGGAAAGACTAGCCGGGATTAATTACACACTACAAGTTCGCCAATCTTTCAGCCAGGCCAGTGTCGGTACTTTGAGAGAGGTCCCCCGTGCTTTCGCACGAACCTAATTACTGTAAACCTCATTTTCCCAGAGGCGTAACCCCGTTGATACCTTTCTAGACACCTACTTGATCGGCTAATTGTAATGTATAAAACTCTCCCAGGAGTAACAATTACTCACAGCAGGTATCGGGATCCAACTATCTCATAGAAGGTATGCAATCTCATTGCAAATTTCAACACTTGAAATTCCCGATAATATTTTGCCCCAGCACCCTATGACCTTGACGGAGGTCAACAAACTATAGGCTACTAGTCAAGTTCAACCCGTCATTTCTTGATCGAATTAAACCCACCCGCACGACCCTTGACGGAGGTCAACAAGGCCGCACGACTACCCTAACCCAATCTGCATCATATGCATAAGCAGATAAATACTAGTTAGCTACCGCACACTACGCCTTGACGGAGGTCAACAAACGTAGCACGAATACTAAATAGGACTTATCTGAAATGACGGAGGGCTACGACAGGTTTCTCTGAAAACCTATTGCGTAATGAACTTGATATCGTTGTAGAATCAAATGATTTTAAAATGGAGTGCTTTTGAGGCTTTTCTAGTTTTGCTAAAGGAGTCACTCCCGGTGAAGGGATCGTCGGTCCTTTCCTCGTCGAATGAGGTGCGGGATATATCATATATATCGCTGTGCAAAGCAAAAACACTTAAAAGCAATCAAAAGACAAACCGAGTGTGTAGCATCTGCCAGTTATTGCTAAAGGAGTCACTCCCGGTGAAGGGATCTCGGTCCTTTCCTCATCGAATAAGGTGCAGGATATATCTCATATACCGCTGTGCAAAGCAAGAACTGTAGCTACCTGTTTTATTTTGAAATTCGATTCTACAACATCTTAGGTTTCTTTTATTTCATTAATCACATTAATGAAGTCCCATCATATAAATACCTAAACATCACAGATAGATATGACGTACACTTATGCCATCCGCATTCGCCTCGATGTCCCATCGTGCACCGTTAGGTTAGGTAACTAACGACAGAGCAGGGCAGGGCTAGCGCGGGTGTAAAACATAAGTAACGTCTATATAATATATCATATATACTATATACTATATCTATCACAGAACATCACATGATCACATCACAGATTTCGCAGCAGAAGAATCATATGAAATATTGGATATACTAGGACGTCCGTGTTTTCAATACGAGCCAGTATAAAACACGGATTCCACGGTCGTGATGAATAGCCAAACCCACACCCCTAGACCCCTACGAGAGCGGCAAGCAACCCTACCAATTCTAGAGTTAGGAGACCCGTACTCGACTCCTCGAGTTGGTCTCCCACTGGACTCCAGAACCCGGTTACTTGTGCCCTCCTCCTTGGGTCTATCCTAGTGCGGAAAAGTAAATAATATACAAGAGGTGACAACTTCCGCAACCTGGAAGCGCCCCAATAAAAGAATATTACATACAAGTTTTTACATGAATGAAAATGAAAAACACTCATCTCACATAAAAACCCCCGGCTATTCAAACACGACGATCCAATATAACATATCCAGCAACACATAACATCACATGTCATCAACGTAAGTAAATATGTCCATCCCAATTGTCGTTGACATATAGCAACGAAACCGGCGATATCACATATTACACTTACGGTCACAGAAAAGAAAGTGTAAAACTACAACAGTTGGAATCCGCAACCACTTCAGACATCGCATGCCTGACCAAATGAATTCCTTAGACATCGCATGCCTAACAATTATAAACCCCGCATTTTAGTCTCAAAATCGAAAACACTTTTCAATATCAAGTCGGGCAATTCAACAAGATTCCCGACATCCTGATCGAATACTCGTCGCAAACTTCAGTAGACGGCTGCACCCCCGATACCGTCGACGAAGTGCACCAAGGCGGAACACCGCTGCCGCGAGCACCCGAATGGATGCTTTCGGCGACGGGGTTCTCCTACAGTCACTTGGTCGAGGCTATGGAGTGAGGCTGTCTATTAAGTTTACCCGGCTAGTATCCGCGTACGCTACGTGATTGCAACGGACTTTTGATCACATCAAAATTCCGTGGCAACCGATCAAGTGCGACTAAATTGCTATGTTTATAACATTCATTCAGTTATCTCATAACTTCTTGTGAATTCCAATTATTGTATCCCATTCCGGATAATTAGAAAATGTTAAACTTTCCGATTGAACATTCGAACACCCAAGTTTTCCCGATACAGATCAATACATGAAACAAGTCTAACAACATTCCGTTCGTGCCTCAGTACCAACGGTCCAGCCGTAGAAGGGTCAAGCCAACGCCTCACATGTGGCACGCCGTACTGCCCCAAACCCGAAGGTTCAAAGGGCAGTTCAAGACGGTCACATAATCGAGTTAAGGTTTGTTGTCTTCTAGAGGGACCATCGCGTTACTTGCACTACTTAGAACGTCGTTAAACTACGGAAAAATCCAACACTTGGAAATTTCCCGACAGGGGAAAAATTGGGTATTTATATCCGGTCGAACATTTTAACATATTCTAAAAATTTATCCGGAAAGACACATAGACAAAATTTGATACTCCGATCGAAACACCGAATCCCCAAAACAACTGTAGAAAATACAACTCTGGAAAAATTATTAAAAATTCCCAGGAAAATCAGCACAGAAGAATAAGAATTACTGTGCAGAAATAGATGCACAAAGCGACAAAAGCGCCGCGGATCCGCCGCATCAGCCTACTGTAGGGCCGCGGATCCGCGCCACTTTTGTGGAATCAGGACCACGAATTTTACAGTGTTTCTTAGATCTTTCTGCTGATTTTACTGCATATTTTTAATGTGGAAAAATCCTCTGTTTTCAAAAATGTACAGAGAGCATGATCCGTGTCGGGTTTTCGGTTCGTTCGGACTTCAAATTCCGTCTAGACTTCGCCTAAGGCTCTAGCTAGGCTCTGATACCACTGTAGGGTTCCTAGGCACTCCCAAGAGGTCTCACAAGGCATCGAACATGCCAATTTCAATTTTTACGGTGCCTACAAACCCTAAACTACGGATCGTCGGCTAGATGTCTAGGCGAAAAACTAACTAGTTAACACTTAACTAAGGGATACGGATATACAACCTTTGTAGATCCGTTTGTCCACCTCCATAGCTCCATGAAGAAGTCATCTCCGCTGTACAAATCCAAAATCCGGGCTCTTGCGTCGGCTTCATCGGAGAAGAAGCGGGCTAGGTCATCGACGACGTGCCGAAGACGATCTACGTCGAGGCATCGCTAAATCAAGCTCCGACTTCACCAAGTCCAAAAACTTGTGAAGAGAACACACTCTACTACTTGGCAAGAGGTAGAGGATGAAGAAATAGGAAGTGGGTAGACTTTAGAATTGGATTTCTCACTCATTTCCATCAATCACCATTGATGGAGCTTGCTTTTTCTTCATGAAAGAAGATGAAGAAGAAGAAGAAAGAAATATGATAAGTTAATTATATTTGGAAAAGAAAATGAATACTTATCATATTAGAACCATGGTCAAGTGTAGAGAATTAACCAAGGTTAGATTAATGGTTAGGGTTTAAGATGAAGACAAGAATGGTTACAAAGTCAAAGCTTCATGAAGCTTCAACTAAACTCCAAAATTAGCATCCATTCTTTTCTTATCTATTCAAAATAAATAAATAAATAAGTAATAAAAAGAAAACCCTAATCATTAGTTTAACCATGGCTTAATTCATTACACTTAACTATAGTTAAACATGTATCATCAAACATGATACAATCAAGTGTACAAAAGTATATCACATATACAATGTGCACAAACCAAGTGAGAAAATCCGTTTAAAGTGAACCAATACTAGTTAGTGCAAAGTAATATATCAAATATATAATTATGCATTAAATCATTAAATCAACACTTGATTCAATGATCCGGTCATGTCGCACACAACCGACTAGTATTCAATGTATCGGCTTATCGAATCAATACTTGATTTGATACCTAGGTTATATCGCATACAACCATTCGATACAATCATCGCGAGAATAGAATACGGTATCACATACACGCATTATTCTCGGTCCCGCACATATCTCATATGCGCTCCTATTTCGTTTTGCTTGAGCCAGGAAACCTCTGTGTAGGACTCTAAAGACTCGTCAATACACCGGCAGCAGATGATGATCATATCAAACACCCACAAGCCGCAAGCGGTCTGCTAAACGTAACGGCCACCCGGGTATTGAGCGATCTGAAGATCGACGAGCAAGCCCGCTCACACTCCAGTGAATCCGACCAGTAACACTACCGTACAGTCCGTTCTGATCGTCTGATATGTCGCATATCTCGCCTAGGGGTGGTAAACGTCAGACCCCAATAGCTCGATAAGTCGTGTCGATATGAGGTCTATAACTGTTCGAGAAACTACTGGTAACACTTACCAGTAAATCTCAGCAACCCTGGCCAGGGATTTCCTGTTATAGCCAATCAAACACAGCGCAACATCAACTCCCTATACCGGGAGAGACAAATCCCCTCCTATCGCTCATTGCCTCCATGTGACTCGGGACTGTACCCAAAAACCACCGTTTTGCACGCCCTCTTGGACGTGGTAAGATGGAAATCAAAGCACAGTGGGAACCACACAAGACTCTATGACGATCTCGGGTCAACAGACTACTCTGTACCAGTGTCACCAGAGAACTGCCATCTGACGTGAGGTATAATACCATCTGGGAGTTCTCGGCGAGTCCGTCCAGTGTACCCAGTCTCTACTGAGCACCCGTATATCATCTCTGATGTCAAACACCGATGGATATGGGATCATCCATCGCCCATCTGTATGGGTCGAGAAGGTATACGCTAGTCTACTCTGGTATATCGATGCCCCGTCTCGATATACCCACGACTAGGGACTGTGAAGGATGTACTTATGGACTACTATGTCCCCACTAGTATGATCCGCATCATAGTCCAGGTAGTCAAGTACATATCCTAAGGGCTTTACCAACATGTAACAGAGAGACAATCAGCATACACGTTAAAGTAAAGGGTAACCAGATAGCATACTATCATGTCGAGCAAGAAAGTCCTCCCTATATATGTCCCAGCATCCACTACAATATACATCCTATGTACAGTAATGGCCTCTAGGGCATACATATAACTAACACTAACTTCCTACCCAAACCGGCCTGGCCGGAATTTTACCTTCTGTGGCCGGCCCCCCTGATGAGATAGATGCCCAGGTTGCTTCTGTAGGTCATCTGTACCCTATATATCATCCCAGTGTTGTTTATTTACCCTGTTTTGGCCTGAGTCAAAATCTGGGACCACTTTCTCTAGTTGCTGCTTTGATTTGAGTTATGGTTTTCCGTATTTCGATTTCAAGATTTTGTATTTGTGCGTTATCTCGATTACATGACGTTTGTACGTCTATCTCGAGTGATATCGGGTTGATTTGCGAGAGCTAACCATAGGTTCTAACTTATAAGCTTTTAAGCGTATCGTTTTGGTTTTCTTGTGTCGTTTTGGTTTCGATTTGGTTTTAATACGATGCGATACGTGTGACATGTAGGTACCCCCACGGTGATTCAAGACGATGAAGAAGATGGTGGCGACATCGACATCGGCAAGCAAGATCAAGGTGAGTAGATTATATCTACGGAGCAAGTCGGGTGGATGGCGTATAGCACCCCCGCAGTTCGATATTTAGTATACTATATATACTATATATATGATAGCTTTATGCATGACATGGATATTCGAGATGTGATTTGGTGTACTATGGTTAGATTAGGGTTTAGAAGTAAACTAGTATAGTTCCCTAGTCGCGAACCCTAGAATAGGCTTACACCCACACACACACACATGCTTACTTGTTATAGTTGTACCTGGATGATGAGGATAGTGGATGATATTCGGAGATGAGTCGATGAGATTGGGCACATTGCCATGAGATCGGTGATATGATATAGTTCGTATTTGGGATACGACATGAGATTTTAGCGGGCCTTTGGACGTGTGTTTCATACACGCATTTATTTTTACATAGATGGTATCGATTTGTACTAGACTTAGATCAGTACCCCAGATCATGAGATATAATGATAAGGATACCAGATAATTGATGAGATGAATGTGATATTGACCCGTACCCAGCTTTTGGGATGCCGTACGATGATTTACCGTACGAGCTTTATTTGATGATAGATCCGCACTCATGACTCGAGGATGTTATATGATATTGTATCGTACGCGGTACCTTTGAGGCGGGATCATCGACTATTATAATTATATATATATATCGACTCAGATTTAGGTGGTTTCCATACCCCTCCCGATTGACTTATTAGTTAGAGCCGTAGTTTTCCTAGTAGATGATAGGCTAGGCCGATATCATACCTATTTCAAAAACTAACGAATCGGGAGTATTTTTGTCACGACCCGAAAGTACGGAATATGACCGGCACTTAAACTACGAACGTCTCAAGGCGTACGTATTCTAAGTAAGCCGAAAACCCAGAAATCCAAACCAAGAAAAGTAGTAGAGTGAAGGAAAACCAATTTAAAACAAGAAGTTTTAATAGCATAAGCCGAATTATGCGGTTTTTAAAAACATCAAGTATTTTCTAAAAAATTTCGGCAGAGTCTCCTTTGTAAATACTGGCTCCCAAACGGGATACAACATGAATAGTATACGAAATCAATAAAAGGCATCCCCAAGCGGGAGCTAGCTCTTCGTCAATCGACGGTCACCACCACACAAGCAATATAATATACAACGCCAACGGCGAGGATCAAAAACTCAAAAGGAAACTCGAAACCACAAGAAAACCGCAGAAATATACGCGCGACTCTAAGGTCGAAAGAATAACATCACTGGTCTCTATCTCAAAAATAAATACATGTTTGGTTGATGGAGCTTCTAGATACAACTGAATAATGATATACAAGTTATATAATGGGGGGTACGATACAGTAAACCCACCTACTAGCAAATCACCCGAAGGAAACTATGCCCGCAAGCCGTAATGAAACCTGTACGGCAAACCTGCAAGAAACTGGGGCACAACGGGGGTGAGTTGCCAACTCGTGAATAGAAAAACATCTACGAACAGAAATCGCATGTATGACGCAATCCTAGGTCATACGATCATAATATATCCTCAAAATATACATAACAAGCAGCCTATAACAATGGCTAGGGTAATATCTAACCGAGTGAAATCTCATGTGCCCGTGTCAGTGCCTCAGGTAGCAATATATCATATGAATGAGGTATGAATGCATGAAAACAGAATACATGTAAATGAAGAAACTGTTTTCATAAATTAGTGAGATTTCCTTCGTATTTTTAAACTGAGGTATCATAATGAAATCAGTATCAACAGTGTCTAGCATCGACACAAAACATAAATCTCACTGTCTCGAAATATCAATGTCTCAATCTCAATATCTAGGGCGCCGTCAGTCCAGACTGGCCCCTACCATCCATCTCAAGACCACGACGGTATCCTCCGGATATCCGACGCGTCGGGTAATATCACCGGTAGGTAATCTGTCCCCTGCCAGGCTCAACGTCAACACCACATTCATCTTGCCCCGGGGTACCATACCGGGTCCACCATGTACCCGAAACGGTTCATCCAACTCCTCGAATCAGGTCTCGAAATCCATCAGCAAACTCATGGTGGACGACTCATACATCATGGGAAAACCGCATTTTTATTTTAAAAGAGAGAAAGCAGTTTATTTATGTTTTGCGGTTTTCCTCCAAATCCAGAAAATATCATGGAAATCCGAATCATCAATAGCATGTAAAACCATGAATATAAGCATGAGAATGAATAACAGTATGCATGAAGTGACAAGTAATAACTACAATATCTAAGCTGGCATATAAGGTAAGTACACTAATATTATGTCAAAATACTAGCTATCAAGCTAAGTTAAGCAATAATATTTTCTAAGGTGTACGTGACATGGCAATTACCGATGAAGATGTGTGTGAGCCGGCAAGTAAGTGTACGTGGTACATACGCATCATCGGTAATGGTGCTGGTGTCCTAACAATAAGATATCAACATTTCAATAAGAATTTATAACATAAGTATACGATGCGAAGCGAACCACAATAATAAGCGGGAGCTGAATACTAGACGCAACTATAACTAATCTGCATTAATCTAATATAAGTTCTACAAATGGTGCCTTTTGAAATAACACAAATCATGGGGTTTTGAAAATAGGGGCTACGGTGTTTTTATGAAAAGATAAGTCTTTTGAAATATCCGTAGGATCCCTTGGGCTGTCTTTTAAAATACCCATGATTCGTTAGTTTTTGAAATAGGTAGGAGTCTAATCTAATCTAACAACTACACTAAACTATACGGCTGAACTAACAAGCTGAACTACAGGTAAGGAAACCGCCTATCATCTGAGTCGATACATATACCTACCTGTATATGTATAGTCGATGATCCCGCCTCAATAATATCATATCCGATACCATATCTATAATCAGACATCCCAAGTCAAGAGTGCGGATCAATCATCAAAATATAGCTCGTACGTAAATCCGTCGTACGGCATCCCAAATCTGGGTACGGGTCAATATCACATTCATCATACTATTCATCTGATATCCTCTTTATCAAATATCATGATCGGGGTACTGATCTACGTCTAGTACAATATTGATACCATCTATGTATGCATGCATGTAAGAATCACTACGTCAAAAGACCCGCTAAAACAGCATGTCATATCTCAATACGAACCAAAACACATCACGGATCTTCTGGCCTCAAGCCCAATATCATCGACTCATCTCAAATCCCAATTACTATCCTCAAATCCAGTATATAAACACATAGTCCCATACCCATGTGTAAATATACACATCAATATATAATCCCATGTACGCACATATGAAAGAAGAATGTATGCCAATATGGGTGTGTGTGTATGTGTGGTGCAACCACTACCTAAGGTTTCGTAACCATGCGCCAATCCAACACCAATATCCATCTAAAATCATCAATACTAAATCCTAACAACATATCATAAATTGTTGGTGTGTATACGCATCCGTATACATCACCACGGACTGCGGGGGTGCTATACGCCATCCACCCGAGTTCTCCCCGTAGATATAAATCTACTCACCTGGTCCTCGCTCGCCGGTGCCGACGTCGCCACGCGCTTGCTTGTCGTCTCGAAGTCCGCATGGGGTACCTACATATCATAACGCACCATATCGCATTAAAACTAAATTCGAAATCGAAACGGCATACGAAAATCAAATCGGCACGCCTATCACGCATAGGTCCAAACCTATCGCCTACGCATGCAAGAATAGTCAAACCAACCCTCGATGTCGATGTACAAACGTCAAACCATCGAGAAAAATCCAATCACACTCATTTGCACATTCACGAACACTAATTTTAATATAAAATAGGTTAAAACTCACAAAAACCCCAAATTCACTCTAAAAGCCGTTTTTCCGAAAAACTAGCAAGCAAAATTACCCGTTTTAGTACAAAACTCGATGTTTAAACAATTCTAGCGGCCATAATACTTATTAAATAACTTAAATAAGTCAATAAAACCATTTCCATAATTTAATCACATAAATTTGCATAATTTCCAAAATCCTAGTTTGCAAAAATATCAATTTTAACACTTTTTAATGTAAAATTCACAATTTTACAATTAAACTTGGTTTTGCATATTTTAAATGGTTAAACCACTCAATATAATTTTTAAGATATGATGAAACCCTAACCATATTTTTAATCTCTCATTTTGAATTAAAACTAAAAACCTAGTTTGCAATATTATGCAAATTGGTCCATTTTTAAAATGACAATTGTAATATAGCAACTAGATTAGATCTTAGCATGTCACAACATATTAATCTACCCATCACAACCATAATCCTATGATAGAAACCCTAATTTAATCCAAACCCTTTTCTAGAAATTTAAATCTTTAATATCAAAACCACAATTAACTCCTAATTAAACACATAATAGATAAATTCAAGTAATCAACAAAAACTTATGCAAAATGCTAAGATTATACCTCTCAAAATTAGAGATCTAACACCAAAATCTTGGCCTCCAATTTGCTCTCTTGATCCATGATCCACACTAGAATAGGTCAAGAAGAAATGGGTAGGGATTAGAATTTGATTTTGAAATTTTGTGGATTTTAAAGCATTTTTGTGGATTTTTTTGAAGAGAAAGTGAGATGAAGAAGTGAAGGGCTGTTCTAAATGGGGGGGGGCTCGGCCAAATGCAGGTGGGGAGAGGAGAGAGAGGGTGTGGGGAGTTGGGGAAAGTTTGACAAAGTCAAAAGACCACATAAACAACAACAACACATACTCCAATTATTATATTTTAATCCTTATCATATTGAACTTTTAAAATGAGATGAAAACAAAAATGAGGGGGGGAGTGGGCTGTTCCAGTAGTGGTGGGGCCGGCCATGATGGAGAGGAATGAGTGAGAGAGATTTTACAAAGAAATTTTATGCAAAAAGACCCCCCACAAGCTCAAAATTGCAAGTTTTAGCTTAAATTAATTGTTTTTTTGTTCTCCATAATAAAAACCCATTAAAACTTGAAATAAAATAATAAAAATTTATATTACAACTAGATTTTAATTAACATGATTTTAAAGATTAAAATTAGCCCATTTAAATTTGTATTTATCGCTAATTTAATGTATTTTCTTACCGGCTTAAAATAATATTAAAATAATATTTTTTTCAGAAAATTTGAAATTTCACCAGTGGCTCAATAAACACCAAATACTAGTAATTATATAGCTAGAATATGTATATTTAATTTTATAATAAAGATATTTGCATTTTGACTTTTTACATAAAACCCCTTATTTTACCGTTTTTTCGAAATTTCGCCGAAACGATTTTCAAAACATTACAATTTTAAAGACATGCAAAGGGATTCTATGGATATTTTCAAAAGATGCATCTTTTCTTAAAAACACCGTAGCCCTTATTTTCCTAAAAATCCCGTTTCGACTTCTTCGAAATGGCAAAACAGTATGACATAGATACATTGATGTAGATACTGCACTGTTGTGTTTATTATCCATTTGCCGCATATACTTGCATTTCGCATCACATGTTGAAATACGTTTATTGTTATATTAAAACTATATTATACAATCATACTTGTGTACACACATACTGTACACTCATACTTGTGCACATACCTACTGTACACTCATACTTGTGCACCTACATATTGTACATTCATACTTGTGTACACACACATACTGTACACTCATACTTATGCACATACCTACTGTACACTCATACTTGTGTGTTAGTGTATATGCCCTAGAGGCCATTACTGTATCATACTAGTTTGTATATTACTTAATGGAAGCTTGGGATATTCACAGTTGTATAGACAATCTTGCTCAAAATGGTAGTATGGTACTTGGTTTGTTTCTACTTTAATGTGTGCATGTGTTTTTTTTAGCATATCGCCTATACACATTAGTGGAGCCCTTAGGATCTTTGCTTGATTACCAGCATTGTGATGGCAGTCACACTAGTGGGGGCTAGATAATCTACAAGCACATCCTTATACAGGTCCCTAGTCGTTGGATTATCGAGACGGGGCATCGATGCTCCGGAGTAGACTAGCGTATGCGCTTCTCATCCTAGCAGGGGAGATGGTCTGTCCCACAGCCATTAGTACGTAGTACTTGAGATAGTATGTGGGTGCTCGTTAGGTTACGAGTACACTGGACATGACTCGTCGGGAACTGTTGGTTGGTACTATACATATCGTCAGTTATCAGTTCCCAGGTGACATGAGTACAGCTTAGTCCGTTGACTTGACACTGTCACTTCGTCTCGAGTGTGTTCCCACTGTTCTTAGATTGCTACCCTACCACGGCTCAAATGAGTCGTGCAAACAGGTAGCAGTTGGGTGCAGTCCCGAAGCACTTGGAGGCAGTGACGGTTAGACAAGATTTGTCTCTCCCGGTATTGTGGGTTGATATCGCGCTGTGTCTAGGAGAGCCATTACACAAAGTCCCTGGCCAGGGCAAGCGAGATATACTGGTAGCGTTTCCAGTGTTATCTCACGGTGTTCTGGGCTACACTCCGACACGACTTGTACCGCTATTAGGGGACTGACGTTTATCGCCCTCTAGGCCCGCCATGCGATACTCTCAGACGAACAGACCAGACTGTACGGAGATTGTCACATTCAGGCTCAGTAGGAGTTCGGATGGGTTCACCTCATCAGTCTTCTTATTGGCATCTACCTGGGGACCGTTATGTACAGCTAGTACCGATTGCCGCCTGTGGTTAAACCCACTGCCAGCGTAGTGTCGAGTTTTTAGAGTCCCACACAGAGGGCTATTCGCCTTTGGGCAAAACAAAGTAGAGGTCACATGGTTTTGCGACGGGGTTCGTTCACATCCGCGCACTTGTGCACGTTTGGTGTCCGGGAAGTTATTACCAGCGGGTTTTGGTTTAAGCAGATCCTAGTATTTGTTTTGGGATTGGTTTTGTCTCAGTGTATTCGTGTTCCTCGGAACACGGATGCGGGTGTGTATGCACAGTTGACAGAGGCAGAGAATTCTCATTAGATTTGTTGACCGTTGACTTTTTCCAAACCCTAATGAGAATGAGAGATATGATTAATGATATTAATTAAGGATAATTGTGCCATGGTTAGGTTGACCATTTGACTTTTGTTGATATTTTGACTTTGGTTGACCGGTTGACTATTGTTGACAATTTGACCATCATCATTTCACATGAAAGATGCTTCTTGATTCTTGCAAAATTCATTTAATGTGAAGTGATAATGGTCATTCCAAATGAACCATCACAATTTCTTTAATTATTATTATTATTATTGTTAATTCACTCATATGAGAGTATGGTTGCAAAAAGTCATTCATTCTCTCTTGCTCTTTCTCTCTCATATGTTTGAGCTCTCCCTCTTCCTCTCAAAGCTCTCATCTCTCTTGTGTTAAGAACCATGAGCTCTTGAGATAAAACCTTCAAGACTTCACTCTACTCATTCTAGGGTTCTAGGTTTAGCAAGCCAAGCACTTTAGTTATCTCTAGGTTGAGGTAGGAGCTCAAGGTAGAGGCCTTCGGGTGGATCTTTCTTCGGCAAAGAGAAGGCGACGAGGAGGAGCCGTTCAAACCACTCCAAGGAGCAAGAAGAGAAGGAGTTCAAGACCTAGGTATAACCTTTTAACCGAGTAGCTAAACTTGTAGTTAGCTTGTTAGTTTTTGTTTAGCAAAGATCCTCCATTTCTAGTCCATGTTACCTTGCGTCAAAAATCGTTTTTTTACCTTTTCCGCCTCCCCGTAAGAATCGGGGTGGGTAAAGTGGAGTTACAGTTGTATCAGAGCCTAGCTAAATAACAACTAGCATGTTAGCAAAGTGTTTAGAATTTCGATCCGGAAAAAAATCGCGAAATATGTCAAAAACATATACTTTCTGCCGATTTTTAAAATTGCCCTAAAAATATTTCCTCATACCTTAAAAATCGGTGCAGGGTTTTTTAGGAACAGGCAAGAAAAACGAGCCCACGACTCGGTCAACGCGCCGTGGAAGCGCGGCGAAACCACGCGTTTCGCCGCGGATCCGCGGCCGAGTTGACTCGGCCGCGACTCGGATTTCTTGCAGATTGTTCAGTTTGGTGTTCTATGATTTTTTAGATATTTTGTTTCTGCCCAGATTATCCAGAGAACAATGTTGTGTTTGGGGTAGTTGCAAATTGGTATTTTGATCGAAGTTCTACAAACTTTTGCTAAATGGTTATATCTGTAATGTGATATATGCACTGAACGTCGACTAATCGCTATACGTCGATTAGTGGGGGTTGTGCATATCTGTGATTTGTAATGTTGTTGGATTGTGTATATGATCTTGTTGGATTGTCGCGGATGAATAGCCGGGTTATGAGATGAGAGTTTTCTTTATCTTTCATTTGATGTAATATGTAAATTGATGTAATATTATTTTATGGCCGTACATCCGGGATGAGGTTGTAGTCGCCATTGTATATTATTTCTTTTACTGTTTTTGCTCCTAGGATAGACCCAAGGTGGGGTGCACAAACTACCGGGTACTTTGAAGTGCCGAGTGGCCTACTCACGTTGTTGAGGGAGGTTGCTTCACTTCGGGTACTTGGCGGGTAGTTTGCCGCACTCGTACGGGTTTAGGGTGGGGTTTTGGCTATTCATCGCGACCGTGTAATCCGTCTTTCGTTGCAGGCTCGAACGAAACGCGGATTCCTAGCATATCCAATGTGTTCATCTGTGATCTGGAATGGCTATCATTACATCTGATGAATGTATATATCTATATATAATATCTAGTAGGCGTTGCTTATGTTTTGCATCCGCGCTAGTCCAGCCCCCGCTCTGTCGTTAGTTAAGTAACCTAACGGGTGATGACGGGGCCCCGTGGTGAATGCGGATGGCATAAGCGTACGTCATATTTTCGTTGTTTTCTGCAATGGTAGGATTAATTGATGGGACGCATTAAATTAATGCAAGAAAATAAACCAAAGTTAAGTCGTTGGAACAATTTCAAAACCACTCGGTTTCTTTTCAAAACAGAAAACTTTTAAAACGCGGAGCTTGAACCACTCCTTTTAAAAGCTATCACGTTCCTTCGATTATATCAAGTTCACTGCGTTCACGGTTTCGCCAAAACCATTCGTAGCCCTCCGTCATTTCATATGGATAGTCAATAGTATTCAAGCTGTGTTTGTTGGCCAAAATCAAGGCATAGTGATCGGTAACTATTGGATATTCATATGTAGCATAGATAGATGCGTTGGTTTGGGACAGTCGTACTGCCTTGTTGGCCAAAGTCAAGGGTAGGTACGGGTGGGTTCAAATTAACCTGGAAAATGACGGGTAGAACTTGACATGTGTCTTATGATTTTTTGGCCAAAGTCAAGGTCATAAGAGCATGGGGCAAAAATCCACATCGGGAGTTTCTAAAGAAACTGAAACTTGCTAGTGCTGCATACCATTTGGAGTGTGATGATTCTGGTAGGATTCCTTCAGCTTTATCACACGATGATATTTGGATCCCGATCCTACTATGAGTATATGCTACTCCTTTGGAAACTTTCTCACTTAACGATCAATGCTATAAACCAAGTAGGTGTCTTGAAAGGTGTTAGCGGGGCTACGCCCACAGGGAAAAGAGGTTATTTAATTAAGGAACTTCGCGAAAGCGTCGTAAAACCTCCCTCGAAGTACCAACACTGGCCTGGCTGAACGGTTAAGCAAGTATTGTATGGTGAGATTGATCCCGACTAATTCTTCTTTTTTGGTTTGAAGAAGGATTCGAGAAACAGTGGGAGCCATCCTGTTTAGACAAACTAAAATCCACTCTAAACTTGCTAGAGCATCATGCTAAAGTGTTTCTTCTTTCTCTCCTAATTGCAGCGACCAAACATCATGACCGGACTTAAGTTACTACTAGATAAAAATATACTGACAGGGCCAAACTACAAAGATTGGCTCAGGAATGTCAAAATGGCAATCACTTATGACAAGTTGGGGTATCTCCTTACCACCAAAGCTCCCCCTGTCCCAGGTCCTCAATCCAGCGTCACAGATAAGGAAATCCGTAAGACCTGGGAGATTGATTGCGCGAAGGCCAAGTGCCTCATGCTTGCCTCTATGGACAATGAACATCAGAGGAGGCACGAGGATATGGATCTTGAATCCATATTTCTCCACACAAAGGATCTGTATGGAGAACAATCCCGTATCGCTAGATACAAAGTCTCGAAAAAGTTGTTTTCGTCGAGATTGGCTATCGGATCATCTGTAGCGGAACACGTGCTTAAGATGATTGGCTACATTGAAGAGCTCGCGGACTTCGGGACCACGTTAGAGAACGAGCTCTACACTGACTTGATTCTCCAGTCCCTTCCTTCCACTTACGCCCAGTTTATCCTGAACTTCAACATGCAAGGAAAAGAAGTTGAACTTTTGGAACTCCTCAACATGTTGAGGAGTGCAGAGGGCACCTTACAGAAAGTAAGAGAAACATCCACTTTGTCTGTTGGAAGACCTTCCTCTTCTAGGTCCAAGGCGAAAGCCAATGGAAAGAAGAAGAAGACCCCCACCAAACCAAGGGGCGGTGTTAGTAAAGTGGAAGCCAAGGGAAAGGCAAAGGTAGCAAAGGTAGCGGGACAGCTTGTGGGGAAGGAATAGTGCTTTTATTGTCATAAGAAAGGACACTGGAAGAAAGATTGCAGGGCTTGGAAGGCCAAGAACCAGGACCCGAAGCAGGTTGTGGCTTCGGCTTCAGGTGTGTATGTTATTGAAAACTGCCTATCAGTAAACTCTACTTCCTGGGTATTGGATACCGGATCAGGATTTCATATCTGTAATTCTTTGCAGGCACTGAGAAAGCGTAGGGTTTTGAAGGCAGGTGATATGACCCTCAGAGTTGAAAACGGAGTTGGCATGGATGCTGAGTCCGTGGGGGACTATCACTTGGGATTGTCAGATGGACATGTTTTGGTTTTGCGTGACTGTTATTTTGTACCCAGTACGACTTGTAATATCATATCTGTATCTTTAATGTCTAAAGAAGGTTATGATTTTACATATGTAAGCGATGTTGTAAACATTCACCTTAATCATGTTCTGATTGGGTCGGGTACATTAAGCAACGGTATATACGTTCTGAACCAACCACAGATTTTCAATGTCCAGAATACACACAAAAGAAAGTCTCCAAAAATAAATCATGCTTTCTTATGGCATTGTAGACTGGGTCACATCAATGAGACAAGGTTAACTAAGTTGCATAAAGAACGATATTTGGATCCGTTCGAATATCAATCATATGCAACTTGTCAATCATGTCTCAAAGGACAGATGACAAAGACTCCGTTCACTGGACACGGAGTAAGAGCGAGCAAGCTCTTGGGACTCATACACAGCGATGTATGCGGTCCAATGTCTACACATGCGCGAAGTGGTTATTCTTACTTCATTACTTTTACGGATGATTTTTATGGTACGGATATGTCTTCTTAATGAAACATAAATCTGAAGCCTTCAAAAAATTCCAGGAATACAAGAATGAAGTAGAAAAACAAACAGGCAAAAGTATCAAGACACTGAGATCTGATCGAGGTGGTGAATACTTAAGTGCCGAGTTCCTGGATTACCTAAAAGAGAATAGAATTCTCTCTCAACTTACTCCTCCATACATCCCACAACATAATGGTGTATCGGAGAGACGGAACCGAACCCTATTGGATATGGTACGTTTCATGATGAGTAACGCTGAGTTGCCGCGATCATTCTGGGGATATGCACTAGAATCAGCTGCATATCTTTTGAACCGAGTTCCAACTAAGATAGTGCCTACCACACCATATCAGATGTGGAGTGGGAAAAACCTATCTTAAACACATTAAGACATGGGGATGTCCAGCTTTTGTCAAAAAGCAGCATGCGGACAAACTCGAGGCACGCTCAGTACAGTGCAAGTTTGTGGGATATACAAAGAATTCTAAGGGATATTTCTTCTATTACGCAGAGGAACAAAAGGTTTTTGTTTCTCGTCATGCCTGCTTCTTGGAAACTGAATTTTTGGAAAATCAGATAAGTGGGAGCGCAATAGAACTGGAAGAAATTCCAGAACCACAAGCTATTACTGAAAGCTTAGTAGAACCAGAAGGTTCGAAAGAACAGGACATTCCTGCGCTGCCCCGCAGGGGTAGTAGGCAGTCTCATCCGCCCGAGAGATACTACGGTTTTCTCATAGACGGGGATAGAGAGGATTGCATCATTGATAATGATGAGCCGACTAGCTTCCAGCAGGCCATTCAGAGCACTGCCTCGGTAAAATGGCTGGATGCAATGCAGACCGAAATGGAGTCCATGTACACCAACAAAGTATGGACTTTGGACGTTGCTCCAGAAGGGGTAAAATCCGTAGGTTGCAAATGGATCTTCAAAAGGAAGATTGGTGTAGATGGACAGGTTGAAACCTATAAGGCTAGACTTGTTGCAAAGGGTTTTCGTCAAAGACCTGGTTTGGACTATGACGAAACTTTTTCTCCAGTGGCTATGCTCAAATCCATTCGGATCCTTCTTACCATTGCTGCCTTCCACGATTATGAGATTTGGCAGATGGACGTAAAAACCGCTTTTCTAAATGGAAATTTAGAGGAGTGTGTCTATATGGACCAGCCAGAGGGTTTCATTCAGAGTGAGAGCAGCGGGAAGGTGTGCAAGTTGCTTAAGTCCATTTATGGACTGAAGCAAGCACGCGGAGTTGGAGCATCTGTTTTGATGAGACGGTCAAAGAATTTGGCTTTATCAAAAATTCAGATGAACCATGCATCTATAGTAAAATTGTAGCACGAACTGTCATATTCCTCGTTTTATACGTGGATGACATTCTCTTGATAGGAAATGACATTCCTATGCTACAATCTGTCAAAGGGTTCTTGTCACACAGGTTCTCCATGAAAGACCTGGGTGATTCCTCTTACATTCTGGGGATCCGGATCCATCGTGATAGGTCCAAGAGGATATTAGGACTTTCACAGTCCAGGTACATCGACACCATACTAAAAAGATTCAGTATGGAAGATTCCAAGCGAGGTAATTTACCGGCTTGTCACGGGATCACCCTCTCCAAAGAGATGTCTCCCAAGACTGATTTGGAAAGGGATCGCATGTCTATTATACCCTACGCTTCTGCGGTAGGCTCTATAATGTATGCGATGTTGTGTACCAGGCCTGATGTAGCTTATGCACTGAGTATGGTAAGCCGGTATCAGTCAAACCCTGGGGAGAAGCACTGGATAGCAGTAAAGAACATTCTGAAGCACCTGAGAAGGACTAAGGACATGTTTTTGGTTTACGGCGGAAAAGACCTTCAGATGGAGGCCTTTGCTGACTCCAGCTTCCAGAGTGACAAGGATGACTCCAAATCCATGTCGGGTTATGTATTTACCCTCAATGGACGGGCGGTGTGTTGGAAGAGTTCCAAACAGGAAACCGTTGCTGACTCAACGATGGAAGCGGAATATATTGCTGCATCTGATGCCGCAAAAGAAGCCGTCTGGATGAGGAAGTTCTTGACAGAACTTCAGGTGGTTCCGTCCATTGTTGATCCAATACCTCTGTATTGTGACAACAACGGGGCTATAGCTTTAGCGAAGGAACCCAGGTCCCATCAGAAGTCCAGACACATCTTGAGGCGGTATCACCTGATCAGGGAGATCGTGGATCGCCGGGAGATCGAGGTTCGGAGGGTTGCTATAGAAGATAACACAGATCCATTCACGAAGGCCATACCCCAGACTCAGTTCGAGCGGCTGATCGAGATGATAGGTCTTCGATACGCCAGTACATGGCCTTAGTGCAAGTGGGAGATTGTTAGTGTATATGCCCTAGAGGCCATTACTGTATCATACTAGTTTGTATATTACTTAATGGAAGCTTGGGATATTCACAGTTGTATAGACAATCTTGCTCAAAATGGTAGTATGGTACTTGGTTTGTTTCTACTTTAATGTGTGCATGTGTTTCTTTTAGCATATCGCCTATACACATTACTGGAGCCCTCAGGATCTTTGCTTGATTACCAGCGTTGTGATGGCAGTCACACTAGTGGGGGCTGGGTAATCTACAAGCACATCCTTATACAGGTCCCTAGTCGTAGGATTATCGAGACGGGGCATCGATGCTCCGGAGTAGACTAGCGTATGCGCTTCTCATCCCAGCAGGGGAGATGGTCTGTCCCACAGCCATTAGTACGTAGTACTTAAGATAGTATGCGGGTGCTCGTTAGGTTACGAGTACACTGGACAGGACTCGTCGGGAACTGTTGGTTGGTACTATACCTATCGTCAGTTATCAGTTCCCAGGTGACATGAGTACAGCTTAGTCCGTTGACTTGACACTGTCACTTCGCCTCGAGTGTGTTCCCACTGTTCTTAGATTGCTACCCTACCATGGCTCAAATGAGTCGTGCAAACAGGTAGCAGTTGGGTGCAGTCCCGAAGCACTTGGAGGCAGTGACGGTTAGACAGGATTCGTCTCTCCCGGTATTGGGGGTTGATATCGCGCTGTGTCTACGAGAGCCATTACACACCAGGGCAAGCGAGATATACTGGTAGCGTTTCCAGTGTTATCTCAGGGTATTCTGGGCTACACTCCGACACGACTTGTACCGCTATTAGGGGACTGACGTTTACCGCCCCCTAGGCCCGCCATGCGTTACTCTCAGACGAACAGACCGGACTGTACGGAGATTGTCACATTCAGGCTCAGTAGGAGTTCGGATGGGTTCACCTCATCAGTCTTCTTATCGGCATCTACCTGGGGACCGTTACGTACAGCTAGTACCGCTTGCGGCCTGTGGTTAAACCCACTGCCAGCGTAGTGTCGAGTTTTTAGAGTCCCACACAGAGGGCTATTCGCCTTTGGGCAAAACAAAGTAGAGGTCGCATGGTTTTGCGACGGGGTTCGTTCACATCCGCACACTTGTGCACGTTTGGTGTCTGGGCAGTTATTACCAGCGGGTTTTGGTTTAAGCCAGATCCTAGTATTTGTTTTGGGATTGGTTTTGTCTCAGTGTATTCATGTTCCTCGGAACACGGATGCGGGTGTGTATGCACAGTTGACAGAGGCAGAGAATTCTTATTAGGGTTGTTGACCGTTGACATTTTCCAAACCCTAATGAGAATGAGAGATATGATTAATGATATTAATTAAGGATAATTGTGCCATGGTTAGGTTGGCCATTGGACTTTTGTTGACATTTTGACTTTGGTTGGCCGGTTGACTATTGTTGACAATTTGACCATCATCATTTCACATGAAAGATGCTTCTTGATTCTTGCAAAATTCATTTAATGTGAAATGATAATGGTCATTCCAAATGAACCATCACAATTTCTTTAATTATTATTATTATTATTATTGATAATTCACTCATATGAGAGTATGGTTGCAAAAAGTCATTCATTCTCTCTTGCTCTTTCTCTCTCATATGTTTGACCTCTCCCTCTTCCTCTCAAAGCTCTCATCTCTCATGTGTTGAGAACCATGAGCTCTTGAGATAAAACCTTCAAGACTTCACTCTACTCATTCTAGGGTTTTAGGTTTAGCAAGCCAAGCACTTTAGTTACCTCTAGGTTGAGGTAGGAGCTCAAGGTAGAGGCCTTCGGGGATCTTTCTTCGGCAAAGAGAAGGCGACGAGGAGGAGCCGTTCAAACCACTCCAAAGAGCAAGAAGAGAAGGAGTTCAAGACCTAGGTATAACCTTCTAACCGAGTAGCTAAACTTGTAGGTAGTTTGTTAGTTTTTGTTTAGCAAAAATCCTCCATTTCTAGTCCATGTTACCTTGCGTCAAAAATCGTTTTTTTTTTACTTTTTCCGCCTCCCCGTAAGAACCAGGGTGGATAACGTGGACTTACATTGTGCACCTACATATTGTACATTCATACTTGTGTACACACATACTGTACACTCATACTTGTGCACATACCTATTGTATACTCATACTTGTGCACATACATATTGTACACTCATACTCGTGTACTTACATATTGTACACTCATACTTGTGCACATACCTATTGTACACTCATACTCGTGTACTTACATATTGTACACTCATACTTGTGCACATACCTATTGTACACTCATACTTGTGTACTTACATATTGTACATTCATACTCGTATACATACATATTGTACACTCATACTTGTGCACATATCTATTGTACACTCATACTTGTATACATACATATTGTATGCTCATGCTTGTGTACATACATATTGTACACCCATACGTGCATACATACGTATTTGCACATACATAGATGATTCTGGTTTGATTTGGAGATTTGGGAACCGCAAGATATATTTTAAAACTGTATTCATTTTAAAAGAGCGGTTTCCCTCAATATGTGCATATTACTATTCCATGTTGTAAGTCGATGTAGTACACCCCAGTACTTGTGGGGAGGCGGAATTTTCAAAAACGATCAAGTTTAAAGAACGAACATCGACTAACCGCTTGAATCGAAGCTAAACTATAAATAACCGTACACAAAGAGTTTCTTAACTATTGAGTTTAGGGATTATACCAAATGAAACTAGTCCTTCGTCTTTACGATCTCCTTATTCTCCTCGGCCTTCTCTAGGTAGTAGACGATCCACCCGAGAGCAAAACTCCAAGCTACACCTCTAACTTGAGGCAACTAATCTACTTTGATTGCTAATCAAAGAAGAAAGGATGATATAGAGTGAAGGTAATGGATGTTTAAGTCTAACTAAACCTTTGATCTCAACACATGAGGATTAAGGATTAGTCTCTTGAAGATGAGAGCTTGAGGAGAGAGAATGTGAGATGAGATAATGAGATGAGAGAGAGTGTATCATAATATATTATGAAGCATTCTTATTTTAGAATAATGAATAAAAGAAATGAATAAGCATGCTTCATAAATGAAAAGAGGTGATTCATTAACATGAGTCATTAAGCATTTATGGTGCATTAATGATCATGATGAATCACCCTCATGACATCACTAATCTTATCCAAAGCTTATGTCACCTTAACCTCCTTAGTCACATCTTCTAGAAGCTTCTCGTACAATTACGAGAACGCCCCTCCTATCCGCAAAAATACGGAAAAACTTTAGACTGTAAAAATCCAATAACCGGATACCAGTAACTGGCTTAAACCAAAGCCGACTGGTAAAAACTGTCCGAAAGTCGTACGTGCGTAAACGCACGTATGCGTCCGAACCCTTTGTCGCAAAACCATGCGACCTCTATATCGTTTCGCCTGGAGTAGGAAACTCTCTGTGTGGGACTCTAGAGACTCGACTACTACGCTGGCAGTGGGTTTAACCACAGACCGCAAGCGGCACTAGCTGTACGTAACGGTCCCCAGGTAGTTGTCGATAAGAAGGCCGATGAGGAAACCCATCCGAACTCCTACTGAGTCTGATGTGACAATCTCCATACAGTCCGGTCCGTTCGTCCAAGACTATCGCATATCGGGCCTAGGGGGGCGGCAAGCGTCAGTCCCCTAATAGCGGTATAAGTCGTGTCGGAGTGAAGCCCATTACACCCTGAGAAACTACTGGAACCTACCAGCAAATCTCGCTTGCCCTGGCCAGGGACTTTGCGTAATGGCTCTCTGACACAGCACGATATCTACTTCCAATACCGGGAGGGACGAATCCTTTCTAACCGCCACTGCCTCCAAGTGCTCGGGACTGCACCCAACTGCTACCTGTTTGCACGACTCCTTTGAGCCGTGGTAGGGTAGCAATCTAAGAACAGTGGGACACACTCGAGGCGAAGTGGCAGTGTCAAGTCTGCGGACTACGCTGTACTCATGTCACCTGGGAACTGCTTACTGACGACTGGTATCAAACCAACCAACAGTTCCCTGTGAGTTCTGTCCGGTGTACCCGTAACCTAACGAGCACCTGCATACTATCTCCAGTACGACGTACTGACGGCTGTGGGACAGACCATCTCCCCAACTGGGATGAGAAGCGTACACACTAGTCTACTCCGGATATCGATTCTCTGTCTCGATAATCCAACGACCAGGGACCTGAATAAGGATGTGCTTGTAGACTACCCAGCCCCCACTAGTGTGACTGCCATCACAACGCTGGTAGACAAGCAAGATCCTAAGAGCTCTATCAATACGTACACTCACATATTAAGATAGAAAAACCAAGTAGCATACTACCATGTTTAGCAAGACTGTTATACACATGCGAATATCCCAAGCTTCCATTAAGTAATATACAAACTAGTATGATACAGTAATGGCCTTCTAGGGCATAAACACTAACAATCTCCCACTTGCACTAGGGCCATGTACTGGCATATCGTAGACCAATGATCTCGAGTAGCCTCTCGAACTGAATCTGAGGAAGGGCCTTCGTGAATGGATCAGCAATGTTCTCTTCTGAAGCAACTCTCCGAACCTCGATCTCCTGACGATCAATGATCTCCCTGATCAGGTGATACCGCCTCAAGATGTGTCTGGACTTCTGATGGGACCTTGGTTCCTTCGCTAAAGCTATAGCTCCGTTGTTGTCGCAATACAGAGGTATTGGATCAACTATGGTAGGAACCACCTGAAGTTCTGTTAGGAACTTCTTCATCCAGACTGCTTCTTTTGCGGCATCGCAAGCAGCTATATACTCCGCTTCCATCGTCGAGTCAGCAACGGTGTCCTTCTTGGAGCTCTTCCAGTACACCGCCCCTCCATTGAGGGTAAAGACATAACCCGACATGGATTTGGAATCGTCCTTATCACTCTGGAAGCCGGAATCAGCAAAGGCCTCCAACCTGAGGTCTTTTCCGCCGTAAACCAAGAACATCTCCTTAGTCCTCCTCAGGTATTTGAGAATGTTCTTTACTGCTATCCAGTGTTTCTCCCCTGGGTCTGACTGATACCGGCTTACCACGCTCAGTGCGTAAGCTACATCTGGTCTGGTACACAACATCGCATACATTATAGAGCCTACCGCAGAAGCGTAGGGTATAATAGACATGCGTTTCCTTTCCAAATCAGTCTTGGGAGACATCTCTTTGGAGAGGGTGATTCCGTGACAAGCCGGTAGATTACCGCGCTTAGAATCTTCCATACTGAATCTTTTCAGTACAGTGTCGATATACCTGGACTGCGAAAGTCCCAACATCCTCTTGGATCTATCACGATAGATCCGGATCCCCAGAATGTACGAGGCATCACCCAGGTCTTTCATGGAGAACCTGTGTGACAAGAATCCTTTGACAGATTGTAGCATAGGAACGTCATTTCCTATCAATAGAATGTCATCCACGTACAAGACGAGGAATACGACACTTCTGGCCACAACTTTACTATATATGCACGGTTCATCTGGATTTTTGATAAAGTCATACTCTTTGACTGTCTCATCAAAACAGATGTTCCAACTCCGCGATGCCTGCTTTAGTCCATAAATAGACTTAAGCAGCTTGCATACTTTCCCGCTGCTCCCACTCTGATTGAAACCCTCTGGCTGATCCATATAGACGCTCTCTTCTAAATTTCCATTCAGAAAAGCCGTCTTTACGTCCATCTGCCAGATTTCATAATCATGGAAGGCAGCAATAGCAAGAAGGACCCGAATGGATTTGAGCATAGCCACTGGAGAAAAAGTTTCGTCATAGTCCAAACCAGGTCTTTGACGAAAACCCTTTGCAACAAGTCTAGCCTTATAGGTTTCTACCTGTCCATCTACACCAATCTTTTTCTTGAAGATCCATTTGCATCCTATGGGTTTTACCCCATCTGGAGCAAAGTCCAAAGTCCATACTTTGTTGGTGTACATGGACTCCATTTCGGTCCGCATTGCATCTAGCCATCGTACCGAGTCGCCGCTCTGGATGGCCTGCTGGAAGTCAGTAGGTTCATCATCATCTATGATGCAATCCTCTCTATCCCCATCTATGAGAAAACCGTAGTATCTCTCAGGCGGATGAGACGGCCTACTACTCCTGCGGAGTGGTGCGGGAATGTTCTGTTCTTCTTGAACTTCCTGTTCTACCAAACTTTCAGTATTAGTTTGTGGTTCTGGAATTTCTTCCAGTTCTATTTCGCTCCCACTTATTTCCTTTTCTAAAAACTGATTTTCCAGAAAATGGGCATTACGAGAAACAAAAACCTTTTGTTCCTCTGCGTAATAGAAATAATATCCCTTGGAGTTCTTTGGATATCCCACAAACAAACATTTTACTGATCGTGCCTCGAGCTTGTCCACATGCTGCTTTTTAACAAAAGCTGGACATCCCCAAATCTTCATATGCTGAAGATGGGGTTTCTTCCCAGTCCACATCTGATATGGAGTGGTAGGCACAGTCTTGGTAGGAGCCCTGTTCAGAAGATATGCCGCTGATTCTAGCGCATAACCCCAGAAAGATCGCGGTAACTCAGCATTACTCATCATGGATCGTACCATATCCAATAGGGTTCGATTCCGTCTCTCCGATACACCGTTATGCTGTGGAGTGTATGGAGGAGTAAGCTGAGAGAGAATTCCTTTCTCTTTTAGGTAACCTAGGAACTCGGCACTTAAGTATTCTCCACCTCGATCAGATCTTAGTGTCTTAATACTTTTGCCGGTTTGGTTTTCTACTTCATTCTTATACTCTTGGAATTTCTCAAAAGCCTCGGATTTATGTTTCATCAGATAAATGAATCCGTATCTTGAGTAATCATCCGTGAAAGTAATGAAATAGGAAAAACCACCTCTCGCATGTGTAGACATTGGACCGCATACATCGCTGTGTATGAGTCCTAAGAGCTCGCTCGCTCTTACTCCTTGTCCAGTAAATGGAGTCTTTGTCATCTTTCCTTTGAGACAGGATTGACAAGTGTCATAAGATTGATATTCGAACGTGTCCAAATATCCTTCTCTATGCAACTTAGTCAACCTTCTCTCATTGATGTGACCCAGTCTACAATGCCATAAGAAAGCTTTATTTAAATCTGGAGACTTTCTTTTTAGTGTGTTCTGGACATTGAAAATTTGGAGTTGGTTTAAAACATATATGCCGTTATTTAATGTACCGGACCCAATCAAACCATGATTAAGGTGGATGTTAACAACATCTCTTACAAACGTGAAATCATAACCTTTATTTGATAACAAGGAAACTGATATGATATTACACGTTAAGCTTGGTACAAAATAACAGTTATGCAAAACCAAAATATGTCCACTCGTCAATCCTAGGTGATAATCCCCGACGGACGCAGCTCCCACGCTAGCTCCGTTAGCAACCCTGAGGATCATATCACCTTCCTTCAGCACTCTACGGTTTCTCAGTGCCTGCAATGAATTGCAAATATGAGATCCTGATCCGGTATCCAATACCCAGGAAGTAGAGTTGATCGACAGACAATTCTCAATTACAAACACACCTGAAGTCGAAGCTACAGCTTGCTTCGGTTCCTGGTTCTTGGTGTTCCACGCCTTGCAATCCTTCTTCCAGTGCCCTTTCCTGTGACAATGGAAGCACTCATCCTGGCCAACTACCGGTGCTGCAAACTTTTTCTTTCCCTTCCCTCCCACCTTACTAACACCTCCTCTAGGTTTGGGTGCGGCCTTCTTCTTCCTTCCTTTGGCCCTAGCCTTGGACCCGGAAGAAGATGCACCGCCAACAAACATAGCGGGTGTTTCCCTTGCCTTCTGCAAGGTGCCCTCTGCACTCCTTAACATGTTCAGGAGTTCCGCAAGTTCAACTTCTTTTCCTTGAAGATTGAAGTTGAGGATAAACTGGGCGTAGGTGGGAGGAAGGGACTGGAGAATAAGGTCTGTATAGAGCTCATTATCCAAAGTCGTCCCAAGGTCTGCGAGCTCCTCAATATAGCCGATCATCTGTAGGACATGTTCACCTACCGATGACCCGACAGCCAACCTCGCTCGAAATAATTTCTTAGAGGTCTCGTATCTTGCTATACGAGATTGCTCTCCATAAAGTTCCTTTGTATGGAGAAATATGCCATCTAGGGACATATCCTCGTGCCTCCTCTGATGTTCATTGTTCATCGAGGCAAGCACGATGCACTTGGCTCTCGCGCAATCTAAATCCCAGGTTTTGCGGATTTCCTTATCCGCATTGCTGGATTTGGGACCAGGGACAGCAGGTGCCGTAGCGGTGAGGACGTACCCCAGTTTGTCATAGGTCAAAGCCATTTTGACATTCCGCAGCCAATCTTTATAGTTTGGCCCCGTCAGTATATTTTTCTCTAAAAGTAACTTAAGTCCAGTCATTTTCAGGGTCGCTGCAATTAGGAGAGAGAGAAGAAAACTCTTTAGCATGATGCTCTTGCAAGTTTAGAGTGGTTTTAAGTTTATCTAAACTGGATGGCTCCCACTGTTTCTCGAATCCTTCCTCAAACCATAAAAGAAGAATTAGCCAGGACTATTCTCACCGTACAATACTTGCTTAACCGTTCAGCCAGGCCAGTGTCGATACTTCGAGGGAGGTTTTCCAACGCTTTCGCGAAGTTCCTTAATTAAATAACCTCTTTTCTCTGGGGGCGTAACCCCGCTGACACCTTTCTGGACACCTACTAGGTTTATAGCATTGATCGTTAGGTGACGAATATCCTGATAAGTAGCATATACTCACAGTAGGATCGGGATCCAAATATCATCGTATGATAATGTTGAAGGAATCCTACCAACATTCATCAAACTCCAAATGGTATGCATCTCTTTGCAAATTTCAGTTTCTTTAGAAATTCCCGATATAAGTTTTTGCCCCATGCTCTTATGACCTTGGCTTTGGTCAAAATGTCATAAGTCACATGTCAAGTTCTACCCGTCATTATCTTGTCAATTTGAACCCATCCGTATATACCCCTGACTTTGGTCAAATGGTAATACGACTGTCCCAAACCAACTCATCTATCTTATGCAACAAATGAAAACCCAGCAGCTACCAAACACTATGCCTTGACTTTGGCCAAAATGCATAGCTTGAATACTACTGAATACCCAAATGAAATGACGGAGGGCTACGAATGGTTTTGGCGAAACCGTGAACGTAGTGAACTTGATATAACCGAAGGAACCTGATAGCTTTTAAAAGGAGTGGTTAAAGCTCCGCATTTAAAAATATCTGTTTTAAAATTAACCGAGTGGTTTCTTTTAAATTGTTCCAACGATTTAAACTTTGGTTTGTTTTCTTTGCATTACAGATAATGCGTCCCATCATTAACCTATCATTGCAGAAAACAACGAAAATACAACGTCCTCTTATGCCATCCGCATTCGCCACTGGGTCCCGTCATCACCCGTTAGGTTACTTAACTAACGACAGAGCGGGGGCTGGGCTAGCGCGGGTGTAAAACATAAATGACGTCTAAATAGCTATCATAAATATAGATATTTTACATTCGTCTGACGCAATGATATACATTCCAGAACACAGATAAACAATATTGGATTTGCAAGCAATCTGTATTTCTTTTGAGCCTGCAAGAAAAGACAGATTACACAGTTGTGATGAATAGCCGATACCCCACCCTCGACCCCTACGGGTACGGCAAACTACCCGCCCGGCAGTTTGTGTACCCCACCTTGGGTCAGTCCTAGGAGCAAAAATAGTAAAATGAAATAATACAACGGTGGCTACAACCGCAACCTGGATGTGCCCCGCAAAATAATATTACAACAAATTACATTTACAACAAATGAATTAAACAATAACCCATTGCTAAACCCCGGCTATACACCACAACAGTCCAATACAGTTTATATGCACAAACAGATATAACCATTTCAGAAATATGCAACCCCCTGCCAACTGACATACTAGCAGTTAGGGGAGGTTTACGAACACATTAAACAATCACAGATATAATCCAACATGCAAATACTGTACAATTTCGATCGACTAAACATTATTAATATTGCTCCAAAATCTGCTCTGTTAAACTGTAACCTGAGCAAATATTAAATATTCCAGAAAACCCCAAATAATACACAGAAGCAACAGAAGAAAAATCGGCTCCTGACTCGCCAACTCGGCGGCGGAAGTGCGGCGACTCAGTAGGCTGAGGCCGCGGTTCCGCGGCGAGTTAGACGATTCAGGCGACTGTTTTTCTTGGGTGTTCTTCTGGTGTCTTTTCAAGCTCTCTGAACTTACCTGAAAAATTTTTGGACATCATTTTAAGTTCGACAGAAACTGAATAGATTTAGGGTTTTCCGGCTTCGTTTTTCCGTTCGAAATTCGTACAAATTTGCAATCAAGTTATTTAGTGTTTAGCGAGGCTCTGATACCACTGTAAGTCGATGTAGTACACCCCAGTACTTGTGGGGAGGCGGAATTTTCAAAAACGATCAAGTTTAAAGAACGAACATCGACTAACCGCTTGAATCGAAGCTAAACTATAAATAACCGTACACAAAGAGTTTCTTAACTATTGAGTTTAGGGATTATACCAAATGAAACTAGTCCTTCGTCTTTACGATCTCCTTGTTCTCCTCGGCCTTCTCTAGGTAGTAGACGATCCACCCGAGAGCAAAACTCCAAGCTACACCTCTAACTTGAGGCAACTAATCTACTTTGATTGCTAATCAAAGAAGAAAGGATGATATAGAGTGAAGGTAATGGATGTTTAAGTCTAACTAAACTTTTGATCTCAACACATGAGGATTAAGGATTAGTCTCTTGAAGATGAGAGCTTGAGGAGAGAGAATGTGAGATGAGATAATGAGATGAGAGAGAGTGTATCATAATATATTATGAAGCATTCTTATTTTAGAATAATGAATAAAAGAAATGAATAAGCATGCTTCATAAATGAAAAGAGGTGATTCATTAACATGAGTCATTAAGCATTTATGGTGCATTAATGATCATGATGAATCACCCTCATGACATCACTAATCTTATCCAAAGCTTATGTCACCTTAACCTCCTTAGTCACATCTTCTAGAAGCTTCTCGTACAATTACGAGAACGCCCCTCCTATCCGCAAAAATACGGAAAAACTTTAGACTGTAAAAATCCAATAACCGGATACCAGTAACTGGCTTAAACCAAAGCCGACTGGTAAAAACTGTCCGAAAGTCGTACGTGCGTAAACGCACGTATGCGTCCGAACCCTTTGTCGCAAAACCATGCGACCTCTATATCGTTTCGCCTGGAGTAGGAAACTCTCTGTATGGGACTCTAGAGACTCGACTACTACGCTGGCAGTGGGTTTAACCACAGACCGCAAGCGGCACTAGCTGTACGTAACGGTCCCCAGGTAGTTGTCGATAAGAAGGCCGATGAGGAAACCCATCCGAACTCCTACTGAGTCTGATGTGACAATCTCCATACAGTCCGGTCCGTTCGTCCAAGACTATCGCATATCGGGCCTAGGGGGCGGCAAGCGTCAGTCCCCTAATAGCGGTATAAGTCGTGTCGGAGTGAAGCCCATTACACCCTGAGAAACTACTGGAACCTACCAGCAAATCTCGCTTGCCCTGGCCAGGGACTTTGCGTAATGGCTCTCTGACACAGCACGATATCTACTCCCAATACCGGGAGGGACGAATCCTTTCTAACCGCCACTGCCTCCAAGTGCTCGGGACTGCACCCAACTGCTACCTGTTTGCATGACTCCTTTGAGCCGTGGTAGGGTAGCAATCTAAGAACAGTGGGACACACTCGAGGCGAAGTGGCAGTGTCAAGTCTGCGGACTACGCTGTACTCATGTCACCTGGGAACTGCTTACTGACGACTGGTATCAAACCAACCAACAGTTCCCTGTGAGTCCTGTCCGGTGTACCCGTAACCTAACGAGCACCTGCATACTATCTCCAGTACGACGTACTGACGGCTGTAGGACAGACCATCTCCCCAACTGGGATGAGAAGCGTACACACTAGTCTACTCCGGATATCGATGCTCTGTCTCGATAATCCAACGACCAGGGACCTGAATAAGGATGTGCTTGTAGACTACCCAGCCCCCACTAGTGTGACTGCCATCACAACGCTGGTAGACAAGCAAGATCCTAAGAGCTCTATCAATACGTACACTCACATATTAAGATAGAAAAACCAAGTAGCATACTACCATGTTTAGCAAGACTGTTATACACATGCGAATATCCCAAGCTTCCATTAAGTAATATACAAACTAGTATGATACAGTAATGGCCTTCTAGGGCATAAACACTAACACATGTTACATGATGTACTGATATGCTTACATTCTTTTATATGTCGCATACATTATGCCTTATGATTATACGCATTGAGATATGTTGTTTCCATGATATTTCTGGATTTGGGAACAGTGGGTATTTCAAAAGAGAGTATGTATTGTTTTAAAAACCCGGTTACCCTTGATATGATATTTCAGTGCGTCCACCATGTGTTTTCTCGGTTCTGAGAGTGGCACGTGAAACCCGATTCGAAGAGTGGTAGGCACCGTCTGTGGGTACATGGTGGACCCGGTGAGGTACCCCGGGGCAAGAAGACTCGTATATGTTGGACGGTGAGCCTGGCAGGGGAGTACTACCTACTGGTGATTGTATTTGAGCTCGACGGATATCTGTGGGATACCGACCGGAGTTGAGAGATGATGTGGGCCGAGCCAGACTGACGGAGCCCTATATGTATATAAGGATTTACGTGCCGATGCTAGGCACAGGTTTCATGATGTTTTTGAGTGTTGATGCTTGACACTCAGGTTCCATGATTTTGATATGTCGCGAGCGACACATGTTGATTTACATCCTCATACTTCCATGCATATGTTTTATGATATTTACACGCAAATGCTTATTGTCATTGGGTGACACGTGGATGATTTCCACATATTCATAGACTTCATGATATAGTCGACATTGATCATACCTTATATTTATGACATGTTATTACCTAAGGCACTGGCACGAGCACTTGGCACTACACTCATGTATAGATGTTACATTGCCACCTTATCATGCTTCAGACTTATTCATTTGAGGTTTATATATATATCTGATCGTATTGACCTAGGATTGTGTCATACAAACGATTTCTTCTCTGTGATGTTTTCTATTCATGAGTTGGCAACTCACCCCCGTTGTGCCACAGTCCTTGCAGGTTTTGCCGTACAGGTTCCATTGCGGCTTTTATGGCACACTGCTTCCTTTCTAGGTGATTACATTGGTAGGTGGGTTCACTCGCATCGTGACCACCCTTGTATTATTTGATTTAGTTGTATCTAGTAATTCCATCAACCAAACTTGTATATTGTTTCAGACTTAGAAAACCAGTTATGTATTATTTCGACCTTAGAGTCGCGCATTGTAGTATTATGGTTTTCATGTTGCTTTTGAGTTTCCTTTTGAGTTTTGATCCTCGCCCTTCGGCGTTGTATATTATACTGCTTGCGTGGTTGTGACCGTCGATTGACGAAGAGCTAGCTCCCGCTTGGGGATGCCTTTTTTCATCGTATATATATTATTCATGTTGTACCCCGTTTGGGGCCAGTATTTACAAAGGAAACTCTGCCGAAATTTTCAGAAAAGACTATAGATTTTAAAAATGCATATTTGGCTTACTTATTTAAAAACCTTGTTTTTAAAACAGGTTTTCCTTACTTCTTAAAAACAAGTTTTCTTTATTTACTCCTTAAAATGGTTTTAGATTTCTGGGCTATTGGCTTACTTGAATTAGATGGGGTCCTATAGGCTTTATATGATTCAAGGGTCAGTCACGTGCTATTTCGGGTCGTGACACCCATTGTGTCAAAAACCCAGACCAAATACAAATACCAAACCTGAAACCCAAAACAGAACTTGTCATGTCGGTTTTGTGAGAATTTAGTGGGTGCAGGGAAATCTGGAGTGAACCGGGACTTTTTCTAGAAAAGCAAACAAGACCTGTAGCCTAGATGGACCACCACGAGATCACCCTACCAAAACGAGACCCTAACCCCCCTGCAAAACTAAGGAGGCCAGACTTGGGAGGCTTCTGGCCGGCCACATGAGGGAATTGGGTGCCCAGGTTGCTTGTGTAGTTCATATACCCCCTATACATCACTCCAGTACTGTTTGTGCACCTTGTTTTCACCTGAACAAAAATCTGGGACTACTTTCATGACTTGCTGCCTTGCATTTCTTGGTATTCATGACTTTAAGTTTTAATATTTGGTATTGTATTCGGTCACTTGACGTTTGTACATCTATATCGAGTGTTGTTTGGTTGAATTGCGGGAGTAGACCATAGGTTTTGACCTATGGGGGATTCGTGTGTCGTTTCGATTGCGAATTTGATTTTAATGCGATACGATGTGTAGGTACCCTCATGAGGGCTTCGAGACGACAAGCAAGTGCGTGGCGACATCGGCATCGGCAAGCGAAGATCAAAATGAGTAGATACATATCTACGAGGGAAGTCGGGTGGATGGCGTATAGCACCCCCGCAGTTCGTAGTGTAGTGTATGGTACATATTATATGGATATATTTAATTATTTTGAGATTATGATTACCTAGATAGATTTTGGGAGTCATGGATAATTTTTAGTATAATTGGGTGATAGTGTCGCTAGTTAGTTTAGTCGCGAGCCCTAGAATAAGGTTCATACCCACGCGCACACACATGCTTACTTTGTTTTACTTGTGCGTATATGGGGATATGTATATATATATACACACACACATATAGGTATGGGACTATGTATATATACGTATACCTATACATGGATGTTGAAGATTGTACATGATACTTGGAGATGAGTCGATGAGATTAGGCATGATGCTATGAGATTGGTGATATGTTTTGATTCATATTATGAGATACGACATGAGATTATAGCGGGCCTTTAGGCGTGTACTTTCATGCACGCATATATATGCAGATGGTATCAGTTTGTACTAGACTTAGATTTGTACCCCTAATACAGGATATGATGATAAGGATACCAGATAAATGATGAGATAAATGTGAGATTCGACCTGTACCCAGATTGGGACGCCGTACGATGGATTTACCGTACGAGCTTTATATTGATGATAGATCCGCACTCTTGACTCGAGGATGTCATGTTATATATTGTATCGCATGTGATACTATTGAGGCTGGATCACCGACTATTATATTTATATGTATCGACTCAGACTTGGTGGTTTTCCCTTACCATTTTGATTAGTCTGTTCGTTTAGTCCTGTAGTTACTTGTAGATGTTAGACTAGACTCGAGTCATATCTATTTCCAAAACTAACGAATCGTGAGTATTTTAAAGACAGGCCAAGGGATTCTACGGATATTTCAAAGGACGTACCTCTTTTCTTAAAAACACCGTAGCCCCTATTTTCCAAGCACTACGATTCGTGTGATTTCAAATGACAAGCTGTATGACTCGTATAACTAATGTAGATTTCTTATTGTTGCATTTACCTTCCATTTCCATATATTCATGTTGTTATTAGCGCATTGCATGCTTATATACTGGTGATTTATGTTATATTAAACCCATGCTGTCAGGACACCAGCACCATTACCGATGATGCGTATGCTTCACGTACACCTGCTTGCCGGCTCACACACTTCATCATCGATAATTGCCATGTCACTACACAGTAGGATTGTTGCATCAAGATATGACTCCTTGCATGACATTCTTGCGTACATACATATTGTACACCCATACTTGCGTACATACATATTGTACACCCATACTTACATACATATATATTTGCGCATACATATATATTTGCGCATACATAGATGATTCTGGCTTGATTTTGGAGATTTGGGAACCGCAAGATATATTTTAAAACTGGATTCATTTGAAAGAGTGGTTTCCCTTGATATGTGCATATTACTGTTCCATGTTGCATAATATACGGATATGCTTACATTTCTGTTAGATGTCGCATACATCATGTTTTATGATTATACGTATTGGGATATGCTGTTTTCATGAAATTTCTGGATTTGAGAACCGTGGATATTTCAAAAGAAAGTATGTATTGTTTTAAAAACTCGGTTTCTCTTGATATGATATTTCAGTGCGTCCACCATGCGTTTTCTCGGTTCTGAGACTTATGATAGAAACCCGATTCGAGGAGGTGAATGATCCGTTTGCGGGTTCATGGTGGACCCGGTATGGTTCCCCGGGGCGAGAAATGTTTTTTGTGGAGTAGACGATGAGCCTGGTAGGGTGGTGTTAGTTGTATGTATGCCATAGAGGCCAGTATTGTACAGATGATGTATATTATATTGGATACTTGGACATATATAGAGATGACTTTCTTGCTCGATATGATAGTATGCTATCTGGTTGCTCTTTATCTTAACATGTACACTTGTCTCTTTAAACTGTCTTATAGTTACATGTTGGTAAAGCCCTTAGGATGTGTACTTGACTACCTGGACTATGATGTAGATCATACTAGTGGGGACATGGTAGTCCATAGGTACATCCTTCAAGGTCCCTAGTCATGGGTGTATCGAGACGGGGCATCGATATACCAGTGTATACTAGCGTATACGCTTCTCGACCCATGAGATGGGCGATGGATGATCCCATATCCATTGGTGTTTGACATCAGAGATGGTATACGGGTGCTCAGTGGAGACTGGGTACACTGGACGGACTCGCCGAGAACTCCCAGATGGTATTATACCTCACGTCAGATGGCAGTTCTCAGGTGACACTTGTACAGGTTAGTCTGTAGACCCGAGATCGTCATAGAGTCTTGTGTGATTCCCACTGTGCTTTGATCTCCACCTTACCACGTCCATGAGGGCATGCAAAACGGTGGTCTTTGGGTACAGTCCCGAGTCATATGGAGGCAATGAGCGATAGGAGGGGTTTCGTCTCTCCCGGTATTGGGGGTTGATGTTGCGCAGTGCTCGATTGGCCGTAACAGGGAAGTCCCTGGCCAGGGCTGATCAGAGATCTGCTGGTAAGTGTTACCAGTAGTTTCTCGACCCGTTATGAGCCTCATATCGGCACGACTTATCGGTTATTGGGGTCTGACGTTTACCATCCCTAGACTTGATATGCGACATATCAGACGAACAGACCGGACTGTACGGTAAGTGTTACTGGTTGGATTCACAGGAGTGTGAGCGGGCTAGCTCGTCGATCTTCTGATCGCTCAATACCCGGATGGCCGTTACGTTTAGCAGACCGCTTGCGGCTTGTGGGTGCTTGATATGATCATCATCTGCTGCCGGCGTATTGACGAGTCTTTAGAGTCCTACACAGAGGTTTCCTGGCTCAAGCGAAACGAAATAGGAGCGCATATGAGATATGTGCAGGACCGAGAATAATGCGTGTATGTGATACCGTATTCCATTCTCGCGATGAATGTATCGATTGGTTATATGCGATATAACCTAGATATCGAATCAAGGATTGATTCGATAAGCCGATACATAGGATACTAGTCGGTTGTATGCGATATGACCGGATCGTTAAATCAAGTGTTGATTTAATGATTTAATGTATAATTATATATTTGATATATTACTTTGCATTAACTAGTATTGGTTCACTTTAAATGGATTTTCTCACTTGATGTGCAAGTTGTATATGTGATATACTTTTGGGCACATGTTTGTATCATGTTTGATGATACTTGCTCATTTGGTTAAGTGTAAAAAATTAAACCTTGGTTAAGTAAATGGTTAGGGTTTTTATTTATTCATTCATTTATCTTTTTAATTTGGATTAAAAAGAAAACAAAATGGTTGCTTTCATTCTTGAAGCTTTGACCAAAGTGACCATTTTGTCTTCATGCTTAACCCTAACCATTCATCTAACCTTAGTCAATTCTCTACACCTAACCATGGTTCATATTATGATAAGTATTCATTTCTTTTGATTTTTAAAAGAAATACTCATCATATTCTATCTTGAGCTTCTTCTTCTTCTTCAAGAAAAAGCTTGCCATCATCAATGGCTTCTTGAGCAAAAGTGTGAGAAATCCAATTCTAAAGTGAACCCACCTCCTATTTCTTCACCCTCTACCTCTTGCCAAGTAGTATAGGGTGTTTTCTTCACAAGTTTCACAACTTGGTGAAGTTGGAGCTTGATCTTGTGTAACCACGACGTAGATCATCTTCGGCATCGTAGCCGACGACTGTTCCGCTCATTTCTCCGATGAAGCCGATGCGAGAGTCCGGGATTCGAGATGGACAGTGAGGGGACAACTACGTGGAGCTAAGGAAGTGGATAACCGGATCTACAAAGGTTGTAGTTTCCTACTTTTAGTTAAGTTGTTAACTAGTTTCCTTTTCGCCTAAAATTCTAGTTAACGATCCGTATTAGAGTTTCTCGGCACTTGTAAAATTTGAAATTGGCATGGTTGATGCCTTGTGAGACCTCTTGAGAGTGCCTAGGAACCCTACAGTGGTATCAGAGCCTAGCTAGAGCCTTAGGCGAAGTGTAGACGACGTTTGAAATCCGAATCGAACCGAAACCCCAAAACATATTGCTTTCTGGACTTTTTTCAAAAACTGGGTTTTTTCCAGATTAAAAATGCTTAAAAAATTCAGCAGGGAATTCTAAGAATTACGGTGCAAAAATTATCTCATGATGCCTCTATAGCGCGGCGGAACCGCGGCAGAAGCCTGGCTTCTGCGGCGGTTCCGCGGCCACTTGATGGGATTTGCCTCCAAACTTTGCACAGTAATTCATGTTTTCAGGTGCTGAGTTTTCTGGGAATTTTTAATTTGCACTCAAGAGTTGAGTTTTCTGGGGTGTTTTGGAGCTTCGATTATTCGATCGGATTATCAAATTTTGTCTATGTGTTTTTCCGGATATTTTAGAATATGTTAAAAAGTTTGACCGGATGTAAATACCCAATCTTTCCCCTGCCAGGAAATTTCCAATTGTTGGACTTTTCCGTTGTTTAATGACGTTCTAAGTAGTGCAAGTAACGCGATGGTCCCTCTAGAAGACAACAAACCTTAACTCGATTATGTGACCGTTTTGAACTGCCCTTTCAACCTTGTGGTTTGGGGCAGTACGGCGTGCCACATGTGAGGCGTTGGCTTGACCCTTCTACGGCTGGACCGTTGGTACTGAGGCATGAAGTGAACGTCTTTGAACTTATTTCATGTGTTGAACGGTTTCGGGAAAACTTGGGTGTTCGAATGTTCGATCGGAAAGTTTAATATTTTCTATTTATCCGGAATGGGATACAATAATTGGAATTCACAAATAGTTATGAGATAGCTGAATGAATGTTATAAATCTAGCGGTTTAGTCTCACTTGATATTGAAAAGAGTTTTCGATAATGGGACTAAAATGCGGGGTTTATAATTGTTAGGCATGTGATGTCTAAGTATTTCATGAGTTTAGGCATGCGATGTCTAAAGAGGTTGCGGATTCCAACTGTTGTAGTTTTGCACTTTCTTTTCTGCGACCGTAAGTGTAATATGTGATATCGCCGTTTTCGTTGCTATATGTCAACGACAATTGGGATGCGCATATTTACTTACGTTGATGACATGTGATGTTATGTGTTGCTGGATATGTTATATTGGATTGTCGTGTTCGAATAGCCGGGTTTTTTTTATGTGAGATGAGTTTTTTTTTATTTCATTCATGTAAAAACTTGTATGTAATATTCTTTTATTGGGGCACTTCCAGGTTGCGGAAGTTGTCACCTTTTGTATATTATTTACTTTTCCGCATTAGGATAGACCCAAGGAGGGGAGCACAAGTAACCGGGTTCTAGGGTCCAGTGGGAGACCATCTCGAGGAGTCGAGTCCGGGTCTCCTAACCCTAGAATTGGTAGGGTTGCTTGCCGCTCTCGTAGGGGTCTAGGGGTGTGGGATTGGCTATTCATCACGACCGTGGAATTCGTGTTTTATACTGGCTCGTATTGAAAACACGGACGTCCTAGTATATCCAATGTTTCATATGTTTCTTCTGCTGCGATATCTGTGATGAGATCATGTGATGTTCTGTGATGGATACAGTATATAGTATATATGATATATTATATAGTCGTTACTTATGTTTTGCATCCACACTAGCCCTGCCCTGCTCTGTCGTTAGTTACCTAACCTAACGGTGCATGAGGGGACATCCAGGCGAATGCGGATGGCATAAGTGTACGTCGTATTTATCTGTGATGTTTAGGTGACATAAATGATGGGACTTCATTAATGTGATTAATGAATGAAAAGAAACCTAAGATGTTGTAGAATCAAATTTTTAAAAAAAACAGGTAGCTACAGTTCTTGCTTTGCATAGCGGTATATATGATATACCCTGCACCTTATTCGATGAGGAAAGGACCGAGATCCCTTCACCGGGAGTGACTCCTTTAGCAATAACTGGCAGATGCTACACACTCGGTTTGTATTTTGTTTGCTTTTATAGTTTCTGCTTTGCATAGCGATATATATGATATATCCCGCACCTCATTCGACGAGGAAAGGGCCGACGATCCCTTCACCTGGAGTGACCCCTTTAGCAAAACTAGAAAAGCCTCAAAAACACTCCATTTAAAAGTTTCACATGATTCTACGACGATATCAAGTTCATTACGCTCATGGTTTTCTGAAAACCTGCGTAGCCCTCCGTCATTTCAGATAAGTACTACTTAGTATTCGTGCTACGGTAGTTTGGCATTCGTCAAGGCGTAGTGTACGGTAGCTAACTAGTATTTATCTGCTTATGCATATGATGCAGATTGGATTAGGGTATTCGTACGGCGTTGTTTGGCATTCGTCAAGGGTCGTGCGGGTGGGTTTAATTCAATCAAGAAATGTACGAGTTGAACTTGACTAGTGGACTATGGGTTGTTTGGCATTCGTCAAGGTCATAGAACACTAGGGGTAAAATATTATTGGGAATTTCAAGTGTTGAAATTTGCAATGAGATTGCATACCTTCTATGAGATAGTTGGATCCCGATACCCACTGCGAGTAAGAGTTACTCCTGGGAGAGTTTTACACATTGCAATTAGCTAATCAAGTAGGTGTCTAGAAAGGTGTCAACGGGGTTACGCCTCTGGGAAAACGAGGTTTACATTAATTAGGTTCGTGCGAAAGCACGGGGGACCTCCCTCAAAGTACCGACACTGGCCTGGCCAAAAGATTGGCGAACTTGTAGTGTGTAATTAATCCCGGCTAGTCTTTCCTTTTAGGGTTTGAAGGAAGATTTGATAAAAACAGTGGGAGTCCTGATTAGATAAGATAATAACCAATCTGATCTTGCACGAGCATACGCTAAAGTGTTTTCTTCTCTCTCTCTCCAGGTAGCGACCATTTCATGCCCTAATCAAGATAATAATATGGATGTATTGACCGAACCCGCATGTTATACTGTGCTGGAGAACGTTGGTTCCGTTCTTTCCTATAAGAGTTATAGGACTGAACAGGATATAGGGGAATACCAGGATTCCCATGCCACCCGAATGAAGAAAGTACATGTTGATGCATTTTCTTCGGGTGTGTTCGTTACAGAGAACTGTTTCTCCATTTGCTCTATGTCCTGGGTATTAGATACCGGGTCAGGATCCCATATATGTAATCAGTTACATGGGCTTAAGAAAGGTAGAGAACTTGGAGAAGGTGATAAAGACATTAGAGTTGGAAATGGTGCAATTGTTGCAGCTAAGACTGTCGGGGAATATCACCTTGTATTACCAACTGGTAATACATTGGTTCTGAACGAATGTTATTACATGCCGAACCTGATATGCAACATTATATCGGTTTCTTTATTGAGTAAAGAGGGATATAATTTTGTATTACAGGACAATGTTATGAACATTTTCCGTAACCAAAAGTTGGTTGGATCAGGCACGTTGTGCAATGGCATTTATGTTCTAAATCAATCAACAGTTCTGAGCATAACAAACACACATAAGAGGAAGAGTTCTGAACTGAACGAATCCTTCTTATGGCATTGTAGACTAGGTCACATCAATGCGACACGACTAGCTAAGTTGCATAAAGATGGATATTTAAATCCGTTTGAATTTTCATCTTATGACACTTGCCAGTCATGTCTCAAAGGCAAGATGACCAAAACTCCGTTTACGGGACACGGAGAAAGAGTTACCAAACTCTTGGGACTGATACATAGTGATGTATTTGGTCCCATGTCTACACATGCCAGGGATGGTTCTTTGTACTTCATTACATTCACTGACGATCTCTCTAGATACGGGCATGTGTTCTTATTGAAACACAAGTCTGAAGCTTTTGAGAAATTCAGAGAATATAAGCAAGAAGTAGTGATAAGGACGACTCTAAGTCGCAGTCGGGATTTGTCTTTACCCTTTACGGAAGGGCGGTTAGCTGGAAGAGTTCCAAGCAGGAAACCATGGCAGACTCGACGATGGAGGCTGAATACATCGCTGCCAACGATGCTGCTAAAGAGGCTGTCTGGATCAAGAAGTTCATTACTGAACTTGGAGTGGTTCCATCCATTGAGCATCCAATACCTTTGTATTGCGATAACAATGGAGCGGTGGCTTTGGCCAAGGAACCTAGGTCCCATCAGCGATCCAGGCATATTTTGAGGCGGTATCACCTGATCCGGGAGATAGTTGATCTCCGGGAGATCGAGGTCAGGAGGGTTGACACGAAGAATAACACGGCGGATCCACTCACGAAGGCCATTCCCCAGATACAGTTTGAGAGACTCTTCGGGATGCTCGGTATGCGATACTACAGCAGCTGGCCCTAGTGCAAGTGGGAGATTGTTAGTTGTATGTATGCCCTAGAGGCCAGTATTGTACAGATGATGTATATTATATTGGATGCTTGGACATATATAGAGATGACTTTCTTGCTCGATATGATAGTATGCTATCTGGTTGCTCTTTATCTTAACATGTACACTTGTCTCTTTAAACTGTCTTATAGTTACATGTTGGTAAAGCCCTTAGGATGTGTACTTGACTACCTGGACTATGATGTAGATCATACTAGTGGGGACATGGTAGTCCATAGGTACATCCTTCAAGGTCCCTAATCGTGGGTGTATCGAGACGGGGCATCGATATACCAGTGTAGACTAGCGTATACGCTTCTCGACCCATGAGATGGGCGATGGATGATCCCATATCCATTGGTGTTTGACATCAGAAATGGTATACGAGTGCTCAGTAGAGACTGGGTACACTGGACGGACTCGCCGAGAACTCCCAGATGGTATTATACCTCACGTCAGATGGCAGTTCTCAGGTGACACTTGGTTAGTCTGTAGACCCGAGATCGTCATAGAGTCTTGTGTGATTCCCACTGTGCTTTGATCTCCACCTTACCACGTCCATGAGGGCATGCAAAACGGTGGTCTTTGGGTACAGTCCCGAGTCATATGGAGGCAATGAGCGATAGGAGGGGTTTCGTCTCTCCCGGTATTGGGGGTTGATGTTGCACAGTGCTCGATTGGCCGTAACAGGGAAGTCCCTGGCCAGGGCTGATCAGAGATCTGCTGGTAAGTGTTACCAGTAGTTTCTCGACCCGTTATGAGCCTCATATCGGCACGACTTATCGGTTATTGGGGTCTGACGTTTACCATCCCTAGACTTGATATGCGACATATCAGACGAACAGACCGGACTGTACGGTAAGTGTTACTGGTTGGATTCACAGGAGTGTGAGCGGGCTAGCTCGTCGATCTTCTGATCGCTCAATACCCGGATGGCCGTTACGTTTAGCAGACCGCTTGCGGCTTGTGGGTGCTTGATATGATCATCATCCGCTGCCGGCGTATTGACGAGTCTTTAGAGTCCTACACAGAGGTTTCCTGGCTCAAGCGAAACGAAATAGGAGCGCATATGAGATATGTGCAGGACCGAGAATAATGCGTGTATGCGATACCGTATTCCATTCTCGCGTTGAATGTATCGATTGGTTATATGCGATATAACCTAGATATCGAATCAAGGATTGATTCGATAAGCCGATACATAGGATACTAGTCGGTTGTATGCGATATGATCGGATCGTTAAATCAAGTGTTGATTTAATGATTTAATGTATAATTATATATTTGATATATTACTTTGCATTAACTAGTATTGGTTCACTTTAAATGGATTTTCTCACTTGATGTGCAAGTTGTATATGTGATATACTTTTGTGCACATGTTTGTATCATATTTGATGATACTTGCTCATTTGGTTAAGTGTAAAGAATTAAACCTTGGTTAAGTAAATGGTTAGGGTTTTTATTTATTCATTCATTTATCTTTTTAATTTGGATTAAAAAGAAATTGCAAAAGAAAACAAAATGGTTGCTTTCATTCTTGAAGCTTGTTGAAGCTTCATGAAGCTTTGACCAAAGTGACCATTTTGTCTTCATGCTTAACCCTAACCATTCATCTAACCTTAGTCAATTCTCTACACCTAACCATGGTTCATATTATGATAAGTATTCATTTCTTTTGATTTTTAAAAGAAATACTCATCATATTCTATCTTGAGCTTCTTCTTCTTCTTCAAGAAAAAGCTTGCCATCATCAATGGCTTCTTGAGCAAAAGTGTAAGAAATCCAATTCTAAAGTGAATCTACTGTAGGGTTCCTAGGCACCCTAATGAGGTCTCACAAGGCATCGATCATGCCAAATTAAAATTTTAACGGTGCCGAGAAACCCGACTACGGATCGTTTGCTAGAAAACTAGACGAAAAGATAACTAGTTAACACTTAACTAAGGGAATACGGAAATACAACCTTTGTAGATCCGGTGCTCCACCTCCATAGCTCCGCAACGAAGTCCTCTCCGCTGTCCAAATCAAATCCGGGCTCTAGCGTCGGCTTCGTCGGAGAATGGGCAAGCTAGGTCGTCGATGTCCATGCCGAAGATGATCTACGTCGAGGCATCGCTAAATCAAGCTCCAACTTCACCAAGTCAAGAAACTTGTGAAGTAAACACACTCTACTACTTGGGAAGAGGTAGAGGATGAAGAAATAGGAAGTGGGTAGACTTTAGAATTGGATTTCTCACTCATTTCCATCAATCACCATTGATGGAGCTTGCTTTTTCTTCATGAAAGAAGATGAAGAAGAAGAAGAAAGAAATATGATAAGTTAATTATATTTTGAAAAGAAAATGAATACTTATCATATTAGAACCATGGTCAAGTGTAGAGAATTAACCAAGGTTAGATTAATGGTTAGGGTTTAAGATGAAGACAAGAATGGTTACAAAGTCAAAGCTTCATGAAGCTTCAACTAAACTCCAAAATTAGCAACCATTCTTTTCTTATCTATTCAAAATAAATAAATAAATAAATAAGTAATAAAAAGAAAACCCTAATCATTAGTTTAACCATGGCTTAATTCATTACACTTAACTATAGTTAAACATGTATCATCAAACATGATACAATCAAGTGTACAAAAGTATATCACATATACAATGTGCACAGACCAAGTGAGAAAATCCGTTTAAAGTGAACCAATACTAGTTAGTGCAAAGTAATATATCAAATATATAATTATGCATTAAATCATTAAATCAACACTTGATTCAATGATCCGGTCATGTCGCACACAACCGACTAGTATTCAATGTATCGGCTTATCGAATCAATACTTGATTCGATACCTAGGTTATATCGCATACAACCATTCGATACAATCATAGCGAGAATAGAATACGGTATCACATACACGCATTATTCTCGGTCCCGCACATATCTCATATGCGCTCCTATTTCGTTTCGCTTGAGCCTGGAAACCTTTGTGTAGGACTCTAAAGACTCGTCAATACGCCGGCAGCGGATGATGATCATATCAAACATCCACAAGCCGCAAGCGGTCTGCTAAACGTAACGACCACCCGGGTATTGAGCGATCAGAAGATCGACGAGCAAGCCCGCTCACACTCCTGTGAATCTAACCAGTAACACTACCATACAGTACGGTCTGATCGTCTGATATGTCGTATATCTTGCCTAGGGGTGGTAAACGTCAGACCCCAATAGCTCGATAAGTCGTGTCGATATGAGGCTCATAACGGGCCGAGAAACTACTGGTAACACTTACCAGCAATTCTCTGAGCAGCCCTGGCCAGGGACTTCCTGTTATAGCCAATCGAACACAGTGCAACATCAACTCCCTATACCGGGAGAGACGAATCCCCTCCTATCGCTCATTGCCTCCATGTGACTCGGGACTGTACCCAAAAACCACTGTTTTGCACGCCCTCTTGGACGTGGTAAGATGGAAATCAAAGCACAGTGGGAACCACACAAGACTCTATGACGATCTCGGGTCAACAGACTACTCTGTACCAGTGTCACCAGAGAACTGCCATCTGACGTGAGGTATAATACCATCTGGGAGTTCTCGGCGAGTCCGTCCATTGTACCCAGCCTCTACTGAGCACCCGTATATCATCTCTGATGTCAAACACCAATGGATATGGGATCATCCATCGCCCATCTGTATGGGTCGAGAAGGTATACGCTAGTCTACTCTGGTATATCGATGCCCCGTCTCGATACACCCTCGACTAGGGACTTTGAAGGATGTACTTATGGACTACCATGTCCCCACTAGTATGATCCGCATCATAGTCCAGGTAGTCAAGCACACATCCTAAGGGCTTTACCAAGATGTAACAGAGAGACAATCAGTATACACGTTAAGGTAAAGTTCAACCAGATAGCATACTATCATGTCGAGCAAGAAAGTCCTCCCTATATATGTCCCAGCATCCACTACAATATACATCCTATGTACAGTAATGGCCTCTAGGGCATACATATAACTAACAATCTCCCACTTGCACTAGGGCTATCTGATAGCAGTGGTTGCAGTATCTCATACTCAACCATCCCATAAAAGTCTCTCTCTGGGAACAGGCCTTTGTGAGTGGATCCGCTGTGTTGTCCTCTGAGTCTACTCTCCAAACCTCGATCACTCTGGAGATCAACTATCTCCATGATAAGGTGATACTGCCTTAGAATATGTCTGGATCACTGATGGGACAGACGTTCCTTGGCATAAGCCACAACTCCATTGTCACACAATGGTAGGAACATAGTTCATCTCATGAACCTATATACACCCAAACAGCCTCTTTGGTAGCATCTTAAGTAGCGATGTATCCTGCCTTTATCGTCTAGTATGTCACGGTATCCAGCTTGGAACTCTTCCAACATACCGTCCCTTTACTGAGGGTAAAGACAATGCCTGTGACTGACATTCAGTCGTCTTTATCACCCTGGAACCCTTCCAGTGATTCTCCTCAGGATCGATTGACACCACCTCACTACATCTAGTGAGTTTCCTAACATCCATTTAGATCTATCTCATAGATCCAAAATCCAGGATTTAGTAGGTATCACTTTGATCCTATATGGAGAATCTTTGTGATAAGCAGAGATTGATCGAGCGTAGCATAAGAAACTCCTTTCTTATCGAGAGTATGTCATCCACGTACTCTACGAGGATCGTCACCATACTCCCTACTACCTTTTTTGTATATACAAGGTTCATCTACCATTTTGATGATGTCAAACTCTTTGACCGCTTCATCAAAACAGATGTTCCAACTCCGCGATGCCTGCTTTATCCTATAAAGCATCTTGCACACGTTTCCGCTGCTCCCACTGTCTACGAAGCCCTCTGGCTGTGTACTTATAGACACTCTCTTCTAAACATCATTTAGAAAAGCTGTCATGACACCCAACCACCAGATATCGTAGTCATGGTATGTAGCCGTGGCAAGTAGGATCTGGATGGAGTTAAGCATAGCTACTTAGAAAAGGTTTCATCATCATCCACGCCTGGTCGATGACGAAAAGCTTTAACAAGTCTAGCTTTGAAAGTCTCAACTTTTCCATCTACACCAAGTAATCTTCTCAAGATATACTTGCTCCTGATAGGAATTTAACCCTTCAGATATTGCAACCAAAGTCCATACTTTGTTGGTGTATAAGGATTCCATCTCAGATCGCTAAGCATCCAGCCATTCTTACAGAGTCTTACTCCTGATGGCCAGCTCGAAGCTAGTTGGGTCATCATCTCATGATGCAATCTTCGCTCCCACTGTCATAGAGAAACCGAAGTATCTCTCAGGAGGGTGAGAAACCCTACTAGATCGGCGGAGAGGCTGAGGTTCGTTGGAATCTACTGAATCCTTTGGTTCTATCAAATCATCAGCTGTAGTTTGTATGGTTGGAACTTTTCCAGTTCTACATTACAGATCTTGCCTCGAGCTTGTCCGGATTTTGCTTTTAGACATAGGCCGGACAACCCCAAATCTTAACTAGCTTAAGACATGGGCTCTTCCCTTTCCATATCACATATGAAATGGTAGGCAACTGATTTGATTGGAACCCTATTCAATAGGTATGCAGCTTCTCAAGTGCATAACTCCCTAAAAGGAAATAGGCAACTCAGTAGTACTCATCATAGAGCGCACCTTATCATATAGGGTGTGATTGCTCCGCCCCGATATACCATCGTGCTATGGTGTATACAGAGGAGTAATGCTGAGAGAGAATCTCATTCTCCTTTAGAATATTCCAGGAATTCCATGCACAAGTATTCTCCTCCCTGATCTCATCATAGGACATAATACTTATACCCGTATTGGTTCTCTACTTCTAACTTATATTCTGTGAATACCTCAAAAGGTTCGGACTTGTGTTTCAACAGGAACATAGGTCTGAATCTTGAGAGATTATCAGAGAATGTAACGAAGTACAAAGAACCGGTCCTGGCATGTGTAGACAGGGGACCTTACATACATCAACATGTATCATCCCAAGAGTTCACTAACTCTTTCTCTGTTTCCAGTAAACGGAGCTGTGGTCATCTTATCTTTGTGACATGACTGGCGAGCTTCACAAGATGTAAATTCAAACTGATTTAAATATGCATCTAAATGGAACTTCAGCCAGTCGGGTCGCATTGATCTGACCTAGTCTACAATGCCTCAAGAGGGATTCGTTCATTTCTGAACTCTTCCTCTTGTGTGTGTTCAGTATACGAAGAACTGTAGTTTGATTTAGAACATTAATGCTTTTAGATAACGTGCCTGAACCGATCAACTTTTGATATAGGAAATGTTCAAAACATTATCCAACAATACAAAATTTTATCATTTCTTTACTAATAAAGAGATAGATATGATTTTGTATATCAGGTTCGGTATCTAATAACATTCGTTCAGAATCAATGTATTGGTAATACAGGGTGACAGTGACCAACAGACTTGGCTGCAACACTTGCCCCGTTTTCTGTCTCATGAAACTTATCACCCGTTCTCAGTTCTCTACCTTTCTGTAGCCCTATGTAACACATTACATATCTGGGATCCTGATCTGGTATCACATACCCAGGACGTAAAGGATACTGAGAAACAGTTCTTTGTAACGAACACAGCCGAAGATGATGCATCAGCATGCACTCTCTTCGTTTGGGCGGCACGGGAAATCTGGTATTCCCCAATTTCCTGCTCTGTCTTATAACAATTATAAGTTGGAGCGGGATCAACGTTCCCCAGCTCAGTATAACAAGCGGGTTCAGTCAATAATCCGTATTATTATCTTGATTAAGGCGTGATATGGTCGCTACCAGGAGAGAGAGAGAAGAAAACACTCAGCGTGCGCTCTTTCAAGAATAGATTGGTTATTATTTTATCTAATCAGGATGGCTCCCACTGCTTTTTATCAAATCTTCCTTCAAACCCTAAAAGGAAAGACTAGCCGGGATTAATTACACACTTCAAGTTCGCCAATCTTTCAGCCAGGCCAGTGTCGGTACTTTGAGGGAGGTCCCCCGTGCTTTCGCACGAACCTAATTAATGTAAACCTCGTTTTCCCAGAGGCGTAACCCCGTTGACACCTTTCTAGACACCTACTTGATCGGCTAATTGTAATGTATAAAACTCTCCCAGGAGTAACTCTTACTCGCAGCAGGTATCGGGATCCAACTATCTCATAGAAGGTATGCAATCTCATTGCAAATTTCAACACTTGAAATTCCCGATAATATTTTGCCCCTAGCGTCCTATGACCTTGACGGAGGTCAACAAACCATAGGCTACTAGTCAAGTTCAACCCGTCATTTCTTGATCGAATTAAACCCACCCGCACGACCCTTGACGGAGGTCAACAAGGACGCACGACTACCCTAACTCAATCTGCATCATATGCATAAGCAGATAAATACTGGTTAGCTACCGCACACTGCGCCTTGACGGAGGTCAACAAACGCAGCACGAATACTAAACAGCACTTATCTGAAATGACGGAGGGCTACGACAGGTTTTTATGAAAACCTATTGCGTAATGAACTTGATATCGTTGTAGAATCAAATGAATTTTGAAATGGAGTGTTTTTGAGGCTTTTCTAGTTTTGCTAAAGGAGTCACTCCCGGTGAAGGGATCGTCGGTCCTTTCCTCGTCGAATGAGGTGCGGGATATATCATATATATCACTGTGCAAAGCAAAAACTCTTAAAAGCAATCAAAAGACAAACCGAGTGTGTAGCATCTGCCAGTTATTGCTAAATGAGTCACTCCCGGTGAAGGGATCTCGGTCCTTTCCTCATCGAATAAGGTGCAGGATATATCACATATACCGCTGTGCAAAGCAAGAACTGTAGCTACCTGTTTTATTTTGAAATTCGATTCTACAACATCTTAGGTTTCTTTTAATTCATTAATCACATTAATGAAGTCCCATCATTTAAGTACGTAATCATCACAGATAAATACGACGTACACTTATGCCATCCGCATTCGCCTCGATGTCCCCTCGTGCACCGTTAGGTTAGGTAACTAACGGCAGAGCGGGGCAGGGCTAGCGCGGGTGTAAAACATAAGTAACGTCTATATAATATATCATATATACTATATACTGTATCTATCAAAGAACATCCCATGATCACATCACAGATATCGCAGCAGAAGAATCATATGAAATATTGGATATACTAGGACGTCCGTGTTTTCAATACGAGCCAGTATAAAACACGGATTCCACGGTCGCGATGAATAGCCAAACCCACACACCTAGACCCCTACGAGAGCGGCAAGCAACCCTACCAATTCTGGAGTTAGGAGACCCGGACTCGACTCCTCGAGTTGGTCTCCCACTGGACTCCAGAACCCGGTCACTTGTGCCCTCCTCCTTGGGTCTATCCTAGTGCGGAAAAGTAAATAATATACAAAAGGTGACATCTTCCGCAACCTGGAAGCGCCCCAATAAAAGAATATTACATACAAATTTTTACATGAATGAAAATGAAAAACACTCATCTCACATAAAAAACCCCCGGCTATTCAAACACGACGATCCAATATAACATATCCAGCAACACATAACATCACATGTCATCAACGTAAGTAAATATGCGCATCCCAATTGTCGTTGACATATAGCAACGAAACCGGCGATATCACATATTACACTTACGGTCACAGAAAAGAAAGTGTAAAACTACAACAGTTGGAATCCGCAATCACCTCAGACATCGCATGCCTGACCAAATGAATTTCTTAGACATCGCATGCCTAACAATTATAAACCCCGCATTTTAGTCTCTTTATCGAAAACACTTTTCAATACCAAGTCGGGCAATTCAACAGGATTCCCGACATTTTGATCGAATGCTCGTCAGAAACTTCAGTAGACGGCCACACCCCCGATACCGTCGACGAAGTGCACCAAGGCGGAACACCGCTACCGCGAGCACCCGGAGGGATGCTTTCGGCGACGGGGTTCTCCTACAGTCACTTGGTCGGGGCTATGGAGTGAGGCTGTCTATTAAGTTTACCCGGCGAGTATCCGCGTACGCTACGTGATTGCGACGGACTTTTGATCACATCAAAATTCCGTGGCAACCGATCAAGGGAGACTAAACTGCTACATTTATAATATTCATTCCGTTATCTCATAACATCTTGTGAATTCCAATTATTGTATCCCATTCCAGATAAACAGAAAATGTTAAACTTTCCGATCGAACAATCGAACACCCAAGTTTTCCCGATACAGATCAACACATGAAATAAGTCTAACAACATTCCGTTCGTGCCTCAGTACCAACGGTCCAGCCGTAGAAGGGTCAAGCCAACGCCTCACATGTGGCACGCCGTACTCCCCCAAACCCGAAGGTTCAAAGGGCAGTTCAAGACGGTCACATAATCGAGTTAAGGTTTGTTGTCTTCTAGAGGGTCCATCGCGTTACTTGCACTACTTAGAACGTCGTCAAACTACGGAAAAATCCAACACTTGGAAATTTCGCGACAGGGGAAAAGTTGGGTATTTATATCCGGTCGAACTTTTTAACATATTTTAAAAATTTATCCGGAAAGCCACACAGACAAAATTCGATAATCCGATCGAACATTCGAATCCCCAAAACAACCCAGAAAATTCAACTCTTGAATAAATTTTAAAAATTCCCAGAAAATCCAGAAGAATTTATCAGGTATTACTGTGCAAACAGTAAGGGATGACGTCATGATTGGGCCGCTGATCCGCCGCAGAAGCCATGCTTCTGCCGCGGATCCGCCGCGAAAATTACTGTTCACCAGAAACTTTTTGCACCGTAATTCTTATTTTTCCCTGCTGAATTTTTTAGCAATTTTTAATTTAGAAAAACTCACTGTTTTCAAAAAAGTACAGAGAGCAAGATTGATTTGGTGTTTCGGGTTTGTTCGGACTTCAAATTCCGTCTGGACTTCGCCTAAGGCTCTAGCTAGGCTCTGATACCACTGTAGGGTTCCTAGGCACCCTAATGAGGTCTCACAAGGCATCGATCATGCCAAATTAAAATTTTAACGGTGCCGAGAAACCCGACTACGGATCGTTTGCTAGAAAACTAGGCGAAAAGATAACTAGTTAACACTTAACTAAGGGAATACGGAAATACAACCTTTGTACATCCGGTGCTCCACCTCCATAGCTCCGCAACGAAGTCCTCTCCGCTGTCCAAATCAAATCCGGGCTCTAGCGTCGGCTTCGTCGGAGAATGGGCAAGCTAGGTCGTCGATGTCCATGCCGAAGATGATCTACGTCGAGGCATCGCTAAATCAAGCTCCAACTTCACCAAGTCAAGAAACTTGTGAAGTAAACACACTCTACTACTTGGCAAGAGGTAGAGGATGAAGAAATAGGAAGTGGGTAGACTTTAGAATTGGATTTCTCACTCATTTCCATCAATCACCATTGATGGAGCTTGCTTTTTCTTCATGAAAGAAGATGAAGAAGAAGAAGAAAGAAATATGATAAGTTAATTATATTTTGAAAAGAAAATGAATACTTATCATATTAGAACCATGGTCAAGTGTAGAGAATTAACCAAGGTTAGATTAATGGTTAGGGTTTAAGATGAAGACAAGAATGGTTACAAAGTCAAAGCTTCATGAAGCTTCAACTAAACTCCAAAATTAGCAACCATTCTTTTCTTATCTATTCAAAATAAATAAATAAATAAATAAGTAATAAAAAGAAAACCCTAATCATTAGTTTAACCATGGCTTAATTCATTACACTTAACTATAGTTAAACATGTATCATCAAACATGATACAATCAAGTGTACAAAAGTATATCACATATACAATGTGCACAGACCAAGTGAGAAAATCCGTTTAAAGTGAACCAATACTAGTTAGTGCAAAGTAATATATCAAATATATAATTATGCATTAAATCATTAAATCAACACTTGATTCAATGATCCGGTCATGTCGCACACAACCGACTAGTATTCAATGTATCGGCTTATCGAATCAATACTTGATTCGATACCTAGGTTATATCGCATACAACCATTCGATACAATCATCGCGAGAATAGAATACGGTATCACATACACGCATTATTCTCGGTCCCGCACATATCTCATATGCGCTCCTATTTCGTTTCGCTTGAGACAGGAAACCTCTGTGTAGGACTCTAAAGACTCGTCAATACGCCGGCAGCGGATGATGATCATATCAAACATCCACAAGCCGCAAGCGGTCTGCTAAATGTAACGGCCACCCGGGTATTGAGCGATCAGAAGATCGACGAGCAAGCCCGCTCACACTCCTGTGAATCCGTACAGTACGGTCTGATCGTCTGATATGTCGCATATCTTGCCTAGGGGTGGTAAACGTCAGACCCCAATAGCTCGATAAGTCATGTCGATATGAGGCTCATAACGGGTCGAGAAACTACTGGTAACACTTACCAGCAATTCTCTGAGCAGCCCTGGCCAGGGACTTCCTGTTATAGCCAATCGAACACAGTGCAACATCAACTCCCTATACCGGGAGAGACGAATCCCCTCCTATCGCTCATTGCCTCCATGTGACTCGGGACTGTACCCAAAAACCACCGTTTTGCACGCCCTCTTGGACGTGGTAAGATGGAAATCAAAGCACAGTGGGAACCACACAAGACTCTATGACGATCTCGGGTCAACAGACTACTTTGTACCAGTGTCACCAGAGAACTGCCATCTGACGTGAGGTATAATACCATCTGGGAGTTCTCGGAGAGTCCGTCCAGTGTACCCAGTCTCTACTGAGCACCCGTATATCATCTCTGATGTCAAACACGAATGGATATGGGATCATCCATCGCCCATCTGTATGGGTCGAGAAGGTATACGCTAGTCTACTCTGGTATATCGATGCCCCGTCTCGATACACCCTCGACTAGGGACTTTGAAGGATGTACTTATGGACTACCATGTCCCCACTAGTATGATCCGCATCATAGTCCAGGTAGTCAAGCATACATCCTAAGGGCTTTACCAACATGTAACAGAGAGACAATCAGTATACACGTTAAGGTAAAGTTCAACCAGATAGCATACTATCATGTCGAGCAAGAAAGTCCTTCCTATATATGTCCCAGCATCCACTACAATATACATCCTATGTACAGTAATGGCCTCTAGGGCATACATATAACTAACACCTACCTCCTATTTCTTCACCCTCTACCTCTTGCCAAGTAGTATAGGGTGTTTTCTTCACAAGTTTCACAACTTGGTGAAGTTGGAGCTTGATCTTGTGTAACCTCGACGTAGATCATCTTCGGCATCGTAGCCGACGACTGTTCCGCTCATTTCTCCGGTGAAGCCGATGCGAGAGTCCGGGATTCGAGATGGACAGCGAGGGGACAACTACGTGGAGCTAAGGAAGTGGATAACCGGATCTACAAAGGTTGTAGTTTCCTACTTTTAGTTAAGTTGTTAACTAGTTTCCTTTTCGCCTAAAATTCTAGTTAACGATCCGTATTAGAGTTTCTCGACACTTGTAAAATTTGAAATTGGCATGGTTGATGCCTTGTGAGACCTCTTGAGAGTGCCTAGGAACCCTACAGGTGGCTAGTACCTACCGGTGATTTGTTGGACCTGGCGGCTATCCGGAGGATACCGACCGGAGTCGAGAGATGTTATGGGCCGATCTGGACTGACGGAGCCCGAGAGATATGAGGATTTACAAATGAAGTTGGGTAGAGAAGCTATACCAAGCGATCCGTGTCCTTCGGTCTTTGCCTCCACTCCGATCTCCTCACGGAATCTCCGGTCGTCATCTCCTCGTCGAAACAGGCACCACATCGTCGGGTTCTTTAACGGGCTCCCATCTCTGGACCGAGGCAACTCGGACACGAAGTTGGCGAGCCGACGTGCCCAAGAAATGCTGTAGGCTAGTGTAGAAACCATTGTCTCATTTGGGGTTTATGTAGTTGCCATGGTGATGGAGGAATAGAATAAAATGAACTTTCAAGTGGAGCTTGAATTTGTGTAGCAAGAAAATGAGATGAATGAATTTCCCTTATCAAATGAACACCCCACCCTTCCCTCCTCAAAGTGGCCGGCCATAATAAAATGGTGGTGGGAAAAAGACTAAAACATGAAGGGAGGTGAGTGTAGGAATGAAAAGAGGTGACCACATCCAAATATGATGATAACAATATCATATCAATTTCTAATCCTTTCTAATCTCATTAATGCAAGAAAGTGGATGGAAAAAGAATCTCATCATGAAGCCACAAATGCATATAACACCCTCCATAAAGATAGTTTGCACAACTGCAAATAACCCCCTCCATCGGAAAAGTCCGGCCGCGAAGGAACAAAAGAAAACTGGTCGGAACAGAATTCAAACTGGCAACTTCAGAAAACTGATCCCGTAATAAATTACAGGAAAACCCCGCGACTGCATATACATGCCCGCATTTGTATTCCCACTGAATATAAATGCAAAGAGACAAAACTACACTGTCTAATACTAGGATCCGGCTTAAACCAAAGCCGGCTAGTAAAATCCGTCCGATCACGATCCGTGCAATACCGCACGTATCTGATCGAACCCTGCCATATCTCCATACAGCCTCTACAGCGTTTCGCCCGAAACTTGAGAAACTGGTCTGTGGGGGACTCTAAAGACTCGTCAATACTTTGGCTGTGGATTTAACCACTAGCACGTCAGAGGTATTAGCCAATACGTGACGAGCTACCAGGTATTGACCAAAAGGGACGTCTGTGAGCGAACTCATCCTGACACCCTACTGAGCCTGTCAGTGACAATATCCGTACAGTCCGGTCCGTTCGTCTATGAGCATTGCAAGGCGGGCCTAGGGGGTTGGTAAAAGTTAGACCCCCAATAGCGGTACAAGTCGTGTCGGAGTGTAGCCCAGAACACCCTGAGATACTACTGGAATACCTACCAGTAAATCTCCTGCCTTGGCCGAGGACTTTATGTAATGGCTCTCCTAGACACAGCGCGACCTCACCCCCAATACCGAGAGAGACGAACCCCTGCAGATCCGCTCCTGCCTCCATGTGGCTCGGGACCGTACCCAACTAAAACCTGTTTGCACTTCTCCTTTGAGCGTGGTAGGGTAGTAATCTAAGTACAGTGGGAACTCACACGAGACAAATGACGATCTCAGGTCGATGAACTAACATGTACACATGTCACCAGGGAACTGCTATCTGACGTCAGGTATAAGACCAACTAGCAGGTTTCCGGCGAGTCCTGTCCGGTGTACTCATAACCCAATGAGCACCTGTATACATCTTAGGTGAACCGACTGACACCAGTGGCTTGTGAGACCGGCCACCGCCCCTCGTCGGGGTCTCGACTGTATACACTAGTCTACTCTGGAGAATCGATGCCCTGTCTCGAAACTCCCACGACTAGGGACCTTTTAAGGATGTGCTTATAGACCCCAGCTCCCACGTATATGATCGCCCTCATATTGCTGGTAGTCAAGCAAGAATCCTAGGGGCTCTATCAACGTGTAATAGTGACCTGTAAGGTCACCTAAAGCAGTACACGATGATTAAGATAAACCAGATAGCATACTATCATCTTGAGTAAGACTGTCCTATCGGCATAGGTCCTCCCTCAATCATTGCAATCACGTGCCTGTGATCCAATAATTGACTCTGAGGGCACTATATCCAACAGTTTTGAATTTTCTGGAATGATAATAAAATTTCTGAGTTCGCTAATCTATCGATTTTTTTTGGTTCGCAGGATGCATTGACTGTCCTCCCTCCCCCATACATTTCTTTCCCTCCTGAGGTTCATTACTGTTCACCCTTACACCCTGTGCTGACCCGACCCCAGTCTCTTCGACTTTCAGTTTAAAGTGTCACACTCCGATCTTTTGAGTGAACCATACTCCATCGTAATCCCTACCCTGGCTAGCCCCTATACATTTTTGTGCTATCTTCTATTACCCTAACTATATTTAGGGACATCGTTATTCGAAAATTTAGGTTTCATTATTTTATATGTATCGAAAAGTGCGTGTTATTAACTACTTCCGTTTTATGCCTTTTAAGTACACTACTATTCTTTCCATTTCTCGATAGCGCAACCATATATTGCACATATTATTTTGGTGCTATGTTTCTTATTTTCACAATGTGGATTTTCTAAGTTATTTTAAAATCGTTTGATCCAAACAGTTATTCTAAAATACTTTGGCTTATCGACAAATCCGCCACTATTTTATTATTGTTACTTTATTTTTCCTGAGTATTGTGCTTATAGTTTGCTATTATAAATGGTTATGCATATTTAGGATTTCGATTTTATCTAGCATGTCTCGAATGTTATTGTTCGTTATTCCTATTTTTATTCTCTTGTATATTTAGTTTGCCCTTATAGTTGATTCTGCCTTATACTTACTTAGACCTTCGATTTTTTTCCTTTTCGTTATTAACTGCTTTAAGTAAATCACTATATGTGAGTGTTCGATGTCGTAGCTTTTCGCATGTTATTTTATATAGCTTATCGCTTGTTTTAAATTTCGAGGACGAAATTTTTGTAAGGGTGGTATGATGTAATACCCAGTCCCTATATGTAATTAGTGTATTTTAATAAATAAGTCTTCAGGTTTCCCCCCCAAAAATTTACTACAAATTTTCCGTATTTTTATAAGGGTCACTGACAAAATTTACTTATTGATGCTTCTAATTATTTTAAGTATTTTAAATAAAACCCTAACCCTATTTTCTAACCTCAATTTCCTTTTATAATTTCCTAACCCAAACCCTAACCATACTTCCTTTTCCTTTCAATAATTTTTTCCCTAAACTAACCCAGCCCATTCCTTCCTATTTCCTTTAAATTTCTTTTAAATCATTTCCCCATTTCATCCCGAGCCGGCCCATCCCTCTCTCTCTTTTCAATTAGTCCCCTTCCCTTTTATCGAATTCCCACAAGAAAACCCCAGCCCAAGCAAAATAGAGTTAAACAAATAAAGCCAGCCCAACAGAATTTACCTTTGAATTGAATAAATTTCCCACAGCACAAATCCTAACTCCTCTTTTCCTTTCATCTTTTCCCGACCCATCTCCCCATTTTTCCAATTAAATTCCCTTATTCCTAACCTGGCCCACCTTTCCCCATTTTCCTTTATTCTGTAATTTTAATTTCCAAGCCCGGCCCAAATTCTCCAATTTCAATTAATTCTCTATTTTCCATTTAATTCACAACCTGAGCCGGCCCACTCTCCCTATTTTCCTTTTCTAAATTCTATTCCTAGCCGGCCCAAGCCCAGCCCGCGCCTAAACGAATCCTTCCCTCGCGCCCGACCTGACCCGTTCTCTCCTTCTTCCCCACGTAAAACATTTTCCCGCTCCTTCCTTCGCCGCAAGCCTACGTCGCCGCCTACGACGTGCACATCCCTGAGCCCCGCTCGCCATTGCGACCACGTCTCCGCTCCCTTACCCACGACCGCGCGCGCGTTCTCACTTCTATTTCCCCATCGACCTCGTCACTCTCTCTCCCTTCACACCCCCTGCACCCGCAACCGACGAACCCCGCCTTGCCTCCTCCATCACTTACCCCCGAATGCCTTCGTCTGCACCCCGAGCTCCTACCCCATTGCCGACGAGCTACCTTGCCTCTTCCACCTTACCCCTCCTTTTATTCCGACGAACCCCGAGCCCCCTCACTTCAACCCTCTCCCCTCACTGCACATCCCTCGCCGAGCCCAACTCCACCAAACTCCATCATCGACCTCGACGCTGACGAGCTCCCCACTGCCCCTGAACCGCCTCGTCGACCTGAGCACCACTGCCATCACCTCCTCCAACCACCGAGCTCCCTATCTCTCTTTCTCGCAACATCTTTCACAGCGTACCTCTCGCTCGCATCGCCTGAGCCCTCTTCTCCGGCGCCCCTGGACTTCCGCAGCCTCTCCTAGCCCTCCTCGGTGCACCGTCGATCACCCCCTGCGGACCCATCACCTTCACCGCAGCACCAAAGCCAGCCCAAGTTTCAAATCGAGCCCCGGTATTTCGTCGAACACTTACATCCGACACAGTTCCCGTTCCTCTGATCACCGGCGTCATCATCAAACTATGGCCCTGGTCCCCTGAAGCCATCATCGTCAACAACACGCCATCCGTCGCAATGCCAGCGCACGCCCGTCGCACCCACCGAGCCATCGAATCCAAGAGCCCAAGCTCAAGCCGAGGCCGCGAACCCCAGCCATGCCATTCGCCGTGCGTTCATTCCGTGGCCGCTGTCGTACGTCGCCAAAGCGTCTCCAGGCAAGTACCCTACTTTCTACATGCTAGTCATTACTGTTACATTTCTAAACCTATTATTTCCGTGTTTAAAACTCGTGAAAACTTATACGACATAGTGCTCGATGCAAAACCCGAGTGAAAACCTTCTATTAAACTGACGGAACTTGATTATATATGCTGGCCCGTGTAGTAATGAATATTGTGGTGAAATTTGACTGGAAAATTTAATCGTTGCTGGCTTGAACGATCACCCCCAATTACACCCGTTAAAACTGAATATTCCCGCGTCTGAAACTTGTTAAAATCATAATTAATTGTGTACACATTGGAATGATGCGTTCGAGGGCTCAAATCGAAGCAGACTTGACGACCTGTAACCCTATGAAATTTTTTAATTGTTTCTATACTGAAAATATGACAAGAACTGTCTCGGAGATTGACTCTGGACTGCAGTCCAGAGCAGCTCTGGCTGTTGATTTCTATCTTGTAATGCTTACTACTTTGCTGCCGGAACTTGTATGTTGCGGAACCCTACACTTTATTTAGGGTGAATCTGTTAGCTAAATAACTCAAGAAATTTCACCTCTTTTTATCGTCGTTTACTATTTAAACTGCAATTTAAAAAACAGGACGTATATCAGTCCTAAACAGAAACAGAACTGATACCCTAGTGTTGAACAGTGTATAACTTCTGACGTAGAGATGGGATTGACAATCTGTCTGGTGTTTTAGAAAACTTATTGAAAACCCTAAATTTCATTCAATTGTAGCATTGCTAAATTCTGATCCCAACTGGGATTAAAATACGTTACGAAACGGACTTCCGATTCTGAAACCAGATTTCCAGCACTGAACGCTTAAAATGAAATGGCCATATCTAGTGATCCTGAAACCCGATTAACGTGAAACTAATTTTTCTGGATAGATAATTAAACTTATTGTTTACCCCTTTTTCATTATTTCGCTAAATTTTGCAAGTATGATTTATGATAAATTATGTAAGTGGTAGGACACCGACTTATGACATCTTAATCATGCCTGAATTACCGTATTCTTATCACATTACATTTATGTTATTGCATTGGTAACCTAGTGATCATGTGCATTACCCAGTGTTAGGTTTTAGCGTTTAATTGTGGTAAGTACGTTAGTATTTATGCATGAATGGATAAGTGAAAGTGACACGTACTTGCACACAATCAGTGGACCCTATTGATTTATTGCATTGTCGACGTCTGTGGGACGTGTATAAGTGTGACTATAATTGGTATGGGATAATTATGGAAGCACTTGTATGGGTGTCACAGGTAAGACACCAAACACTGTCCATTTATCTTGGGTATCAGTCGGGACATGCTTGATGGAGATCCTGTCTCCAGTTCTCACGCAGACTTGTCATGGACCGACCGGTATTTGAGTTTATGGTCAGCGTTTGATGTAGACCACGGGGTGTGGGGTAGTTTGAGTGTGAGTTCAACAGAATCTCGGGAGTCCCATGCCGGCACATATGGAGATATATGGAGATATATAGGGATATCACTGATTATTAGCGAGCGACTCGGGCCCGTGTTCCCTTGTCCTTGGGTCCTACCCTTGGGTGAGTGATACTCACGAGTGGTTGACTCTCATACTTGGACTGACGATAGGCTTAGTGACCTGTACAGTGAGACTTAGAGACTGATAGAGATAGTGACATTGACATGCATTGCTTACTGATTCAACACACCTGACATACTATTTACTACTTTACTGTTCACCTGCTCTATTAGACACCCGCACTGGCTACTTCATGTTCACGTCTTTACTCTCTTGATTTACTGTTACATATTCATTATTATTGTACGAGTTACCATTTGTATCTATATATATATTGCTATCGTGTCGCTCTGACGACCTGAGTATGCATGCTCAGAGTGAGAAGTGGATCTAGCCTGGACCAGGACCTGAATTCCCTCGAGGACATCACGGACATCTTGACCAGTGACTCAGAGCTATACTTCAGTGATCTCCACCCGGTTAGTTCTTTTGATTTAGTTACTGCATTTCTCATTACCTGTGCATTGTTTACTGATTACCACGTAAAGCTAGAAGCCGAAGTGTGACTACGGTAGGATATTTCCTTGACCGTAGGAGCATGGCTGGCCTTGTCAACCCCCCGTATTCCGTATTTTGGGAAGCGGGGCGTGACAAATTCCCTAAGTGTTGTTTGGTGTAGAGAAAGCATGATGTGGAGGTTAAGAGGTGGAGGTGGTATGGAGGAAAGAGGAGGTGTCATCAAGAGGAAATATGATACCTTCATGCAAGGAGGATGTGTTAAAATTGGAGAAGGAGGTGTAAAGCTATGAAGGAGGAGGTGGAGGATTGTGAGTATGGGTGAGGTGAGTTGTATGTGAGGGTTTAGTCTAGATTATGATATTTCAACCGCTTCCAAAATAATTAAAACAACAAAAGAAAGAAAACCCTTTTCATGTAAAATCTATATCCATGCTTAAAATGAAATACTTGTCATGACACTTAAATATTCTTATCTTAATATGAAATCTTATATCATGTTACAATTTAAATCCATATGAAATAAAAGATATGAAATGATTTAATCTATCACTTAAATGTCATTAGCTTAATGTAAAATTCAATATCATGTTAAAACAATAAAATATATCATTTTTGTGATATCGCACACCTTTCTTTGTATTTACCAAAATACCTACATTTTACGGATATTATTCCGATACCCAAAAGCTGTATGTGATATCACTTTTATAAACTCATTAATTTTTTTATTTAAAATTATAAATTAATATTTATAATTTTCCAAAATGTTACAGATATTTTCAAGATGAAGTTTGAAGCCAACCTGAAATAAAAAGACTCAAAGATCAAGAGTTGAGGTGTAGTTATATTTTTGGGTTTTATACTTCATTTCTTTTAAGGACTTAATTGTAAAGGGAATATGACTTAATGAGCTTGAAAACACACACTTAAATTCATTTTGTATATGTTGTTGGATATAGTGCTCTCAAGGCAATTATTGTAATCGCAGGCAGGCGATTATGATGATTCAGGGAGGTCCTATACGGGTAAAACAGTTTTATTCGAGATAATAGTATGCTTTCTGGTTCATCTCTATCATCATGTACATATATTATGTGATATTATAGATCACTATTATATATTGATAGAGCCCATAAGATTCATGCTTGACTATCAGTATTATGATGGTGGTTATATACGTGGGAGCTGAGTGGTCTATAAGCACATTCTTAAATGTCCCTAGTCGAGAAAGTATCGAGACTAGGCATCGATTGTAACACCTTAGAATACGGTTAGTGTTAATTAAGCGATAATACGGATTTTTAAGGAAAAGTTAACCAAAATAGTTTTCACATATTTTATTAAAATTAATCAATATTTTATTATTATTTGTTTTAAGGTTGTACACACTTGTGCATGTTAACCTAGAGTTAATATGTGTTAATCTTGTTTTGTAGTATGGCACACTTGACCATTTCCTTAATATGTTATGTTATATTTTTGCTATTTTATTTATTCTTTTTTGGTTAAGGGTGAATTATTGGAGGAGACTTTGGGAGGCATGGGGCATAATTAATGAAGAGAGAGAGAGAGAGAGTAAGTGTAAGGCATGCACTCACCCTACACTCATCCCTCACTTACACCCTCTTTCATTCTTCACTCACACACACTCCTTCATTCTCACATCACTCTCTCTCAATTCTCTTATTCTTCTCCTTCCCTTCTTCAACTGAAACATATCTTGTTTCATCACAAAACCAAGCCTAATCTTCACTAAACCTCATTAAACCTCTCACAAAGTCAAGTTAAGTCTCTTGAGATGACTTAGAGCTTGGAAATCTAGGGTTTTCGAGCAAGTTTGGTGAGGCAGTGATCTCTAACTGTTATCTAAGCTTTAAAGATATTGTGTTGCTTGTTAGTTGCTGTTTTAAACACTAAAGTTATAGTTTTTACTTAAATATCGTATTTTTGGTGATAAGTTGGTGTCTCTGTGATCTGCTATCATAATGTTAGTCTACTGAAAAATCTAGCAATACAATAGTATTGTGTTAGAAGCCTTGAGGATGCACTTGAAACCCGGACCCCACCTTTTACCGTTCACCCAGCGAGATTGGGGTAATGATCGGTACCACCGGATTTTTGGTGGCTTGGGGAGTTGTGTTTTTTATGGTAGTTGTCTGTAGGTTACCCTTGGTGTTTGGTACTGTTTGATTTTCCTATATTGACTGTAGGCAAAATCTGGAACCATTTAGCTAGTTTCTAGCATTTCGGCAACGTGCGATGCGGATTTATCCGATATTTGTTTAAGTGTTTCGTACGTTTAGTAGCTGTAGGGTTGGTCTAGGATGCTGCTGTACGCATTTAGCCGCTAAGGGAACCCTTTGTAGCTTGAGGGAACCGATTCGTTAATTGGCGTTGTATTCGTATTTTATTGGGTAGTTTGCTAAATTCATTCATTATTGTGTTGTGTGATAATATGATCGCAGGTGGGGACTTCGGACGCTGCGAGGAAGGGAAAACAAGTGGTCGGATATACCTAGCTCGAGATCGACCGGTGAGTAGATTTAACATCTACGGGGAAATCGCCCGTATGGCGTTAAGCGTTGAAGGCTAGATTCGGTGTTATAGCTACGTGTTTATATGCATAGATGTTGATTGTGCATTGTTTGTCACAGAAAATTGCATTTCAATACCGCTTATTCATTATCTGTTTTGTTATATATCGGTACTATTAACCAGTGTCTGCTCAGTAATTACAGATTATAGGTATCCGTGACAAAATACTGGAAATACACTTAAAATCACGGATATATTATTTGTAAGCCGACACTGCAAACAGAACAGAAAACCGATCATTGTCCAAAGAGTTCTTTTTGCAAATAGATGTGTGCACACAATTTTGGTCCAACACAATGCAAGTGTACACATGGACCATGGCAGGGCTGTCTACGCTACATGACATGATGAAATGGTGCGAGCAGGGAACATGTGCATTAAATGCTAAAGAGGTGATGCGATGTGCATTAAATGCTAAAGAGGTGATGTGATGTGCATTAAATGCAAAAAGAGGTGATGTGATTTAAAGCATCATGATTTCCCTCCAAAAGCTACTAAGCAACCCCATGTTGCTTATAAATACCAAGTCACGGGTAAGGAGAGAACATTCTTTCTTTTTAGTTTTGTTTTAGAAATCTTGTAATTTGTAACTTTTTTTCCTTTGAACCATTGAGTTCTTTGCCTTCTTTTGATCTTGCAACCTCTTCATTGAGCTTGCAAATTTAAGTTTTGGTTATTGATCTCAAGGGTTGTATTTTCATTTGGAATCAATAAAGCTTTCTTTTTGCCTTCATTTGCCTTATGTTCTTAGCCTTCTCTTGATCTTGCAACCTTTTTATTGAGCTTGCAAGTTTAAGTTTAGGCTATTGAACCCATGGTTTGTAATGTGTTCTATGGTTCCTAGTATCTTTATTTCTTGCTTTACTTTCTTGCAATTTATTTCCTTGCTTTACTTACTTACAATTTTATTACCATGTCATTTACTTTCTTGTAATGCTATTTTCTTTTCTTTGTTTATCTTTTCTTTGCTCTTTTTGTTTGTTGTTGTGATTAGTTGTGAATATGTTGATGTTAGGAAAGAAACCGATATTGTAAATTAAGATTTCCTTTCTCATTTCCTTTTCCCGATCTTTTCCATTAAACTTCGCCCAAATCTTACGCAAGCGCTCCGTTAGGCACCCTACCCTACCAAGGCATCGGTGATTCCTAACCGTGACCGGTTGCGTTCGGATTAGCCGGAGCCTAAAGCAAGCGACAAGAACGGACAGACAAGGGTCAATAAGCCGGATTTCATAATACCGTGCTTAAGCACCCTAATCCACGTTGTTGCCGATTGTTGTAGCTTTAGTGGTCAAGCTCAGTTCAAAGGATTAAGTACGGATTTTCTTAACTTGCACTATCCTATCTAATACTAACAACTTATTCTTTTGCATATATACACACAGGGTAGATACGAACATTTTCGCCACGTGAATTAACTCGTCAAAACAAGAACGTAAAACGCTCCGTCTCCCTGCGGACGACCCGTACTCATCGCGGCTAGCTGCAAAGCGATACCGTCCCGATTGTGGTTAAATTTAGAATTTTAAAACTCAACACGCCAAAAGCGTGCAATCAATCAAATGGCGCCGTTGCCGGGGAGACGGTAACGTTTTTATTCTTATTATTTCGGGTTAATCTTGTTTATATCATCTAACACCATTCTTAAAAACAAAACTAAAAAATTCAAAAATTTCAAAACCAAAACAAAAATTAACCATTCTAACATTTTTGTTCTCTGTATTTTTGACCTGCTAGCACTGTGGATCTTAACTGAAATAATAAGCAATACCAGTGAGACACTAGTAGAATACTGAGACAGCAGAAGAAAATTGGAGCTCCAACCCATAGAGAAAACCGGCGAGACCCCAAGAAATCTCGGCGCCGCCGGCCCTTTCACCTCCTTTTGCTCCAAAATTTTGTTCTCTGCTCTATTGTTCTGTTTTTGTACCATTTTTTATTGTTTGTTTTTTTATAATTTTTAGTGTGCAGGTGTTTGGGCATTCATATCGCTTTTTCGCACTAATATCCGTTTTCCGATATTTTCAGATTTTTACGGATTTGCGAATTGCTATCGTGTGGAGCAAAGTGTACATTCAAAGCTAAGGTGATCACATAGTACAGTACCAAAGATCCGGGTAGTTTGACCCGCGCAAGCGGACTTTCAAGCAAACCGGATTCAGTTCAACGGGGGTTTCTTAACCCGAAAACTTATCGGTACGTACTTTACTAACACTTTCTTCTCAAATCCGACGCATCCAATATTCTATCTTTGCAGGATTCTTTGCAAGTTCACTGTTAAACGACAAACGTAACTAACCCGTATTTGTTGCAGTGCAGTGCTTAACATAAAAAATGATTGTTTGATTCTTTGAATAATTTTTATTGATTTGCGCATTGCATCCATTAATACGGACTTAAGGGCAAGCGAACCCCACAACATACGGTAAAGGATTTCATCACCTTTTCTATGGCCCACAAATCATGAAATTGAGCATAACGTTTACCCACACAAAGTTTAAAAGAAACTAGACTTTAAGTCTTAAGGACTTCGCTCACTAGGAGAAGTTAACTGTGTTTAGAACACCACTTAACGGTATATCGTTCACGGGGTGTCTAGGAAAGTGTTTACGGCGAAACCGCCAAAAGAGAAAGGGTTATCTAATTAAGGACCTTCACGAAAGCGTCGGAAAACCTCCCCTTATCTCTGCACTTACCTGACCTCGTGATTAGTATATCTTGAGCCCGTTTCTTGACACAGTTTTACTTCGACAATCAGGTTCTTGAGCATGTCTAGTTGACCTAGGTGAACCCTAAACTGATCAGGTGTGTGGTATTGTGTCGTGATTGTTTTTGTCCAGATTCTTTTTGTGTGTATATTTCATTCTTCTGTTAATAACTAACATAAAATAAAAATTAAAAAATTCACATTCTTCTCCTTCTCTTCATACCATGGGTACCCTACCTCGAAAAACTCTTGCCGAACTTTGGTACCCACAACCAAACATTACTTCTTACGGTTCTTGCTTTGGTCGAACGTTGAACGATCCCTCCATGCCTAAAATTTCTTTGAAAGATCGGATAGACGCGTCTAGGACAACCACTTAGACTCCGCAATCCACTTTGTATCAACTGTTTCAACCTTCCCCACCTTCTTACGTTGATACCCCTTTTAAGAGTCCTGTTGTAACTCCAAGACTTATGTCTACTGCTGAACGTATTAAACAATCTCGTAGCCGATCTTTCAATCCTTTCACCACTGCAACTTCTTTTGATCAACAATTCCAATTACCTTCTTATCCGAATGTTGATCCTACTCTTGTCCAATCATTCGATTTCTACCAGTCCTACCCGACTTTTACGCCTTCCTTAGACATTGCTTCTACACAGTCATTTAGGAGTTTCATGTATCCAACCAATATTGAATCTTTTACTGAAACCCTTTCACAATCCATGTCTAGTATGGAACAGTCAATGGAAGACTTTTGGGTAGCGTTGTACCAACAGATGATGGATTTGAATGCGTCCATGGCCGCCCTCATACAACCTAGTGACCCGGTAGCTAGTTTCCAACTAGCTCCACATTTTTCAATGTATGATGAGGCGGTAGGACAGATTGAGAGTTTGAGTAGTGAGAGTGAGCGGTACACCCTTCCAAATCAAACCTACCCATTGCAAATTGAATCCCACAACTCCAGTTTTGAATGTCTATCAAGTGTCCCAAAGGAATCACCAATTGAAGATAGAATGTTTAATGAGTTGTGCGACTTTGTAGTGTTTGATTTACCCAATTGTGAAGGGTCCATTCCAAGTGAAACCAATCCCAATCCTGTTGACCTCTACACCTCCACTCTAGAACCTGAATTGATTAAAATCCATGCTTTTGATGAGGTGTCGGAAAAAATTTGATTTTCACTTGATTGAGGATATTGACGCTGGGAATATTTTGGATGATGAACCCGCAGTTTTGGATGTGTTTTTCTCTCTAATTCATCATCCCGAGTTATTAACTGTTTTTCCCGAACTTCATATGCGTCTAGATATTGATGATAAATGCATGGATAAGCTGAATTTTGAGGAGACTTTTGAGGTAGTTTTGAGGATGAACCAGTTTTACTTGATGAGTCGGATTTTCCAATTCATTCTATCCCTTTCATTGACTATGTACACCCTCCTGAACTTTTAACCGATAACCTTCCTCAATCACTCCCCTCCATCCTTTCCATCATTCCGACCTTGCAAGACACCTTATCACTTTCATTTCCTATGTCTGGTTTACCAAGTTCGGTGTACCCATATTTTCTTACGAATCTTGAGGGATTTGACCCTATTTCTCGACGGGTTAATAGATTAGTACAATCGCTTTTTACACATCAGTCATCACAAATTGTACTAATTTATTCACTCCATTTTCACCCTCAAGTTCGTATTCCATTTCTTTTTCCCCTCCGACATTCTTCTCCTCATATACCGAGACCGTATCCCGCTTCTATCCGCATACGGTCTCGCGTATTCTCCATTTCTTTCCTCTCCGCATTCTTTCACCAGCCCGGGCCTTATCTCGATAAATTTTTTTGAATGGTTGGTGTTAACTTTTGGCCTGTGTAAGGCCTTGTATAGCTTGATTTTATTCTCTCCCCCCTGACTTTAAACTTCAACTCTTAAACAGTAGAAACACTGTTTCACTTAAGTTCGAGGGGAACCTTTTTGTGTATATATATTTTTGGTTTGCTTTGTATAATTTTTTTTAGGGAGCGCCGGCAATTTTGACCCTTTTGGTATAGCCTGACAGTGAGGGCACTGTCAAGTTTAAGTCTGAGGGTGTGCTCAGTAAGCTTTCTTCCTTCGCATTCATTTGTATATTCTGCATTTGCATACTTATTTAAAAACCCACAAAAATCGAAAATTTTACAAAAATATAAAAACTTTGTCGTCAAGTTGGCTAATAGGGTAACTTAGATTTTTATTCCGAAAGCTTAGTTGATACGTTAAAAATAACTAAATTCTAGGCTTAGGAATTGAAAACCCTAAAAATAACGCTCCTTCTGTTTAACCTTGGTAATTATACGTCCTGACAGTTTTTTTTATAGAAGTAGGTAATCTTGTGTTCAGTTCTTGAGTTAAGTCAAGATGAAGGGAAAGTATTGAAGCATTACTGAAGGATAAGTTCGAAAAATATTTTCTATTCTTGGGTCCAAATTTAGAAAGTATATACCCTACAAACTGCACATACACGCACCTTGAAACTTCAGATAGTAGAGGATACCTAGAAATACTCTTGCCTGAAAACCTAGTATGAAAGAAAAAACGGTATTTAAAGCTAAACACCCAAAAAGCATCATTGAAAAATATATCCGGTCTTGAAAAAGAAAAATAAAGAAAAGAAAAATAAATAAATAAAGTCAAGACCTGGAAACTGCTATTTACGCTTTAAGCCCACACATTCAGTAATCGGCTGTTGGTGCCTCAAGAAGCATTAATAGTCGCATGAAAGGTGTGTGAGCAACACCGTCCATCATTAATGAAAAAAAGTAGTATCAGGCATTAGGGCAAGGGTACTATAGCTTGAATTGAATTCTTAAGTGTAAGAGTGAAAATTTACACACACGTAGGGGTATACAATCGATATTTGGAGGAAAGATAGAAATAAAGAATAAAACTTATGTTTTCCGTAAAGATGATAAAAATCTCTGATTGGAGACCGCACTTTAGAAGGAAAACTCAGGAGATACCGAGATCTTTTTAAACTGTAAAATGTATAGGATCTGAGGTTGAATAAATAGGAGGCGTGAAACATAATGGTTGAATATTTCTAACTTAAGATAATAGAATTTTTAACTTTGATACTAAGCTGTAGGAGTAGAATCAACGTTAACTTATAAAACTAGCTTGATGGGATTTTGTGGGTGTAATCCGCTGAAAACCCTCAGGAGATAATACTCCTCCTACTAGGGACACTTAGAGGTTTAACGGCTTGTTGCACGAGCTCAGTGCAATTGCGTTCCCTGTGAAAGTGAGGCTAGGATTTTGTTTTGCTCGGGACGAGCAAAAGATAAGTCTGGGGGTATTTGTTTGTCACAGAAAATTGCATTTCAATACCGCTCATTCATTATCTGTTTTCTTATATATCGGTACTATTAACCAGAGTCTTACAGATTATAGGTATCCGTGAAAAAATACTGAAAATACACTTAAAATCACGGATATATCGTTTGTGAGCCGACACTACAAATAGAACAGAAAACCGATCATTGTCCAAAGAGTTCTTTTTGCAAATAGATGTGTGCACACAATTTTGGTCCAACACAATGCAAGTGTGCACATAGACCATGGTGGGGCTGCCTAGGCTACATGACATGATGAAATGGTGCAAGTAGGGAACATGTGCATTAAATGCTAAAAGAGGTGATGCGATGTGCATTAAATGCTAAAGAGGCGATGCGATGTGCATTAAATGCTAAAAGAGGTGATGTGATTTAAAGCATCATGATTTCCCTCCAAAACCTACTAAGCAACCCATGTTGCCTATAAATACCAAGTCATGGGTAAGGGGAGAACATACTTTCTCTTTAGTTTTGTTTTAGAACTCTTGTAATTTGTAACTTGTTTTCCTTTGAACCTATGAGTTCTTTGCCTTCTCTAGATCTTGCAACCTCTTTATTGAGTTTGCAAGTTTAAGTTTTGGTTATTGATCTCAAGGGTTGTATCTTCATTTGGAATCAATAAAGATTTCTTTTTGCCTTCATTTGCCTTATGTTCTTAGCCTTCTTTTGATCTTGCAATCTTTTTATTGAGCTTGCAAGTTTAACTTTAGGCTATTGAACCCATGATTTGTAATGTGTTCTATGGTTCCTAGTATCTTTATTTCTTGCTTTACTTTCTTGCAATTTATTTCCATGCTTTACTTACTTGCAATTTTATTACCATGTCATTTACTTTCTTGCAATGCTATTTTCTTTTCTTTGTTTATCTTTTCTTTGCTCTTTTTGTTTGTTGTTGTGATTAGTTGTGAATATGTTGATGTTAGGAAAGAAACCGATATGGTAAATTAATATTTCCTTTCTCATTTCCTTTTCCAGATCTTTTCCATTAAACTTTGCCCAAACCTTACGCAAGCGCTCCGTTAGGCACCCTACCCTACTAAGGTATCGGTGACTCCTAACCGTGACCGGTTGCGTTTGGATTGGTCGGAGGTAAAAGAAAGCGACAAGAACGGACGGACAAGGGTCAATAAGCCGGATTTCATAATACCGTGCTTAAGCACCCTAATCCACGTTGTTGCCGATTGCTGTAGCTTTAGTGGTCAAGCTCGGCTCAAAGGATTAAGTACGAATTTCCTTAACTTACACTATCTTATCTAATCCTAACAACTTATTCTTTTGCATATATACACATAGGGTAGATACGAACATTTTCGCCACGTGTATTAACTCGTCAAAACAAAAACGTAAAATGCTCCGTCTCCCTGCGGACGACCCGTACTCATCGCGGCTAGCTGCAAAGCGATACCGTCCTGATTGCGGTTAACTTTAGAACTTTAAAACTCGACACGCCAAAAGCTGTTGGCTATAGTGCCCTCAAGGCAATTATCATAGTCGCGGACATGTGATTATGATGATTGAGGCAGGACCTATACCGATGAAACAGTCTTACTCAAGATGATATTATGCTATCTGGTTTGTCTTTATCATCATATACATGTTGATAGAGCCAATAGGATTCTTGCTTGACTGCCAGCATTATGATGGCGATCACATACGTGGGAGCTGGGGGTCTATAAGCACATCCTTAAATGTCCCTAGTCGTGGGAGTATCGAGACCGGGCATCGATACTCCAGTGTAGACTAGTGTATACTGATCGAGACCCCGACGAGGGGCGGTGGCCAGGTCTTACAAGCCATTGGTGTTAGTTTGTTCACCTAAGATAGTATACAGGTGCTCATTGGGTTATGAGTACACTGGACGGACTCGCCGGGAACCTGCTAGTTGGTATTATACCTATTGTCAGATAGCAGTTCCTAGGTGACATGTGTACAGGTTAGTCTGTCGACCTGAGATCGTTAATTGTCTCGTGTGAGTTCCCACTGTGCTTTGATTACTACCCTACCACGGCTCAAAGGAGTCATGCAAACAGGTTTTAGTTGGGTACAGTCCCGAGCCACATGGAGGCAATGATCGGATCGTCGGGGATTCGTCTCTCCCGGTATTGGGGGTTGATGTCGCGTTGTGTACGGATGGCCATCACCATAAATCCATGGCCACGGTGGACGAGAATTATCGATCCAGGATCGATAGTTTCTTAGGTGGTGATGGGTTTTATACCGACACTAAATATCGCGTTGTTGGGGGTCTGACTTTATCCACGCCCTAGACTCAATATGCGATACTCTTAGACGAACAGACCGGACTGTACGGATATTGTCACTGACAGGCTCAGTAGGGGTTCAGGATGAGTTTGCTCGTCGGCCTCCCTTTCGCTCAATACCTGAGTAGCCGTTACGTACAGCTAGTGCCGCTGACGTGCTTATGGTTAAACCCAATGCCAGCGTATTGACGAGTCTTTAGAGTCCCACACAGAGGGTTTTCACGGTTCAGGCAATATGGTGTACATGAGGTATGTTGATACATACAGATGTCCGATTAAATATGTGCACTTGCTGCGCAGACTTTAATTGGACGGTTGATAATACTAGCGGCTTAGGATTAAGCCAGTTTATTAAATCAGGTTTTGATTTAATAATTTATATATGTATTTGTATATAGGTATTCTAGTATTATTGTTCGCTATTTATTTTCTTTCTTGGCTATTCGTATTTTTGTACGAATACGCGTATATGTATTTTCGATACATGTACCGGGAAGTATTCCGTATTTTATACGGAATAGCTTCTAGAAGATACCACCTCATTATTGATTTTCTATTATAAAATCAATTAGGAAATGAGGTGGAAAAGGTGACTAGGAAAAGGCATGGACATGAGTCAAAGCATGGTGTATGGTATGGTCTCTTTTGTTTAATGAAATTAAACAAAGGAAATGATTTTTTTTGTGTGGAAGAGAGGGGGGGGAGGGGGGCGGCCACTCATTGTGGGATTGGGGTTTGTTTAAGGTCGATCGGAAAATCGGGGTAGCGGTAGCGCCAGTTTAGAAAATTTTTGTTCCGCATTTTGGCCGTGTTTCGATAGCCGGGGCGCTGCCGGGACCCAACATGGTATCAGAGCCACCCTTTAAACCCCTTACTAGCTTGTTTAGACGTGCTTAAAAGATCGATCGACCAAAGTTTCCGAAATCACGTTTTCATTTTTCTGTTTGCTGTCGTTTTTCAAAAGTGTTCAAAAAATTATTTGCAGTAGCTTACAAATCCGTGCAGGAAAATATAAGGATACACAAAAAATTTGAGCTCTTAATGCCACTAAAGTGCCGCGGATCCGCCGCACTAACCCCCTTATGGCGGTGGTTCCGCGGCCATTTATTGGCGACGGGCCTTCAAATTTTTACTGTAGCCCCCTGATGTGAAATTGTGATTTTTGTGATATTCTGTTTTGGCCCAGGTTTCAATGAAGTATTGTTTTACTATTGGGGCCAATTTGGAACTTAGTCGATCGATAATTTAAGCGTGCGTTTGACAGTACATACATTATATTCTGCGACCGTGAATGTCACTTGATCGGTAAACTCGTCTAATTGCTATATGTTTTTTAGACGGGTTTGCGAACGTGACATTCACGTTGATGTTCTGTATTGTGCTGTGATGTTGGTTGGATCGTCATGATAGATAGCAATGGTGCAATGATAGTACAGTTTAGATTCATTTGTACATTTGATATTACGGGGCGAGCGTCCGACATGTGGACTGCCGTCACTGCCCGTTTGTATATTATTCTTTTGGGGCACGACCGGGCTGAGGTCGATGTCATCCTTGTATATTATTTTATTTTCTGTGCTAGGATTACCCCGAGGTGGGGTGCGCGAATAGCCTGATTCTAGAGGGCAACGGGTCCGCATCTCATGGCATTGGGACGGAGGGGACCTTACTCTAGAATTGGTGGGCTATTCGCCGCACTCGTAGGGGGTATAGGTATGACCCACGGAGGGGCGCTCAAGTTACCGGATTCCGAGAAGTGCCGGGTGGCCCATTCACGTTATTGAAGGGGGCTGCCTCACTTCTGGTTTTGGCGGGTAACTTGCCGCGCTCATAGGGGTCTAGGTTTCATTGCACATGCTATCCACACGACAGGGAACGTCGGGTCTCACTTGCGGCTCAAGTGAAACCCGGGGCTCCAGATTATCCGCCATCATGTGTTACTTCTGTGATGATTTCTGTGATGTTGCTTATATCATGCCTGGGACGATTGTTATATATATTTATATATACTAGTAGATGTTGTATATGTTTTGCACCCGCGCTAGTCCAGCCCCCGCTCTGTCGTTAGTTAAGTAACCTAACGGGTGATGACGGGGCCCAGTGGCGAATGCGGATAGCATATACGTACATTTTATTTTCGTTCTTTTCTGGTGTGATTAATTGATGGGACTGCATTGATTCTTATCAATGCAAGGATAAAACAAACCTATTTATGATGTTGTTGGAACCAAGTTTTTAAAAAACTGACATTACAGACGTTCTCTTTTGCTTTGCACAGTGGTATTCGGTTATGAATATCCAGCACCTCATTCGACGAGGCAAGGGCCGAGATCCCTTCATCGGGAGTGACCCCTTGGGTAAAAGTTTGCGTCAACGTAATAACTTTACTATAGTCGATTATTTTTGCTTTGCATCGTGGTACTCAGTTTGGGATATCCTGCACCCCATTCGACGGGGAAAGAGCCGAGATCCCTTCACCAGGAGTGACCTCTTTAGCGAAAGTTTTTGCCACTATATATTTATAAAACCAGTTGGATTCCTTCAACGATATCAAGTTCATTACGTTAAAGGTTTTTCGCCAAAAACCAGCCGTAGCCCTCTGTCATTTCAGATTAGTATTGCTTAGTATTCGTGCTACGTATGTTGACTGTGTCAAGGCGTAGTGTGCGGTAGCTTTGTAATGCTTTTCTGTCGCATGGATATGTGGATTGGTTAGGACAGTCGTACGGTCATGTTGACTGTGTCAAGGACTCGTACGGGTGGGTCTAATGCAATCAAGATAATGACGGGTTGAACTTGACTAGGACCCTTTGATATGTTAACTGTGTCAAGGTCACTTGGGTCCTAGGGGTAAAAATCATATCGGGAGTTTCAAACATACAGGAAACTTGCCAGGCTTGCGCATACCTTCTGGAGTGTGGTGACTTGAGTGGCTTCCATCAGGTTATCATGCGATAATAGTTGGATCCCGATTCCCACTGATGAGTAAGATTACTCCTCGGGTGATTCCGACTAATTCTCCTTTTTAGGTTTGGAGGAGAATTCGAGGAAACAGTGGGAGCCATCCAGATTAGATAAAATGATTAACCATTCTGCTCTAGGTTAGAGTGCACACTAAGTGTTTCTTCTTTCCCTCTCTCTAGCTGTGACTATAACCCGACCTTTGACTAAGACTCATGAACCAAATTGACCGAACCTTCTTAAAACACTTTGGCTTTTGGAATGTCACGGTGTCGCATACATCATTGCCACTTCTATATCACTTTTGCATTTCTCCAGAACACCTCGTATCACTACGAACGTCCACTTCCATTGGATAAATCCATCGTATGGTTATATACGAACTCGAAGGATCTGATTCGAGGATGGATTCTGGTTCTGGAGAGATTGAATAGGATTATTCGGTTGTCTTTTCTCTTTACCTTCTCTCAGGTTGTGAGGGCTCCTAGGATTAGGAGAGGGTACACCTACTGAGCTTATTGGATAGTCTTCTTCCAAACCATGGGCAGGTGCCGAACGGTAGGGAAGGAAGAAAACCAATTAAGCTTAAGTGTGGTGTACAGAAGATAATAAGTAAAGACATATAAAGGGATTAGAATAATGGCAAAGGAAATTGCGACCACCATCATTCACGACAAAAACCGTGTATACCCCTGCCACTCCTACATCCACTTTGCTTTTCTCTAGGACACTCCGTATCACTACGGATATCCACTTCCATTGGATAAATCCATCGTATGGTTATATACGAACTCGAAGGAACTTTTTCGAGGATGGATTCTGGTTCTTGAGAGATTGGATAGGATTATTCAGATGTCTTTTCCCATTACCTTCTCTCAGGTTGTGAGGGCTCATAGGATCAGGAGAGTACACATATTACGCTTATTGGATAGTCTACTTCCAAACCTTAGGCTGGTGCCGAAGGGTAGGGAAAGAAGAAAACCAGTTAGCCTAAAGAAGGTGTGTAGAAGGTAATAAGTAAAGACATAATAAAGAGGATTGCAGTGAGGGCAGGTATAGTATATGGTTACTGTCGTGAATCTTGATAGTGAAAGAGGCGTTACTAGGAATACCAGTAAACCCCTTCGAAACATTTTCATGTTTCAATTTCACTGTGTGATCTTAATTGATAACTGTTTTCCCAGTTGGAATCGAACTCCAGGGTATGTATTTACCATATCAGTTTCTCACAACTGCATGTTGTTACAGATGGTGAGTGGGAGTAAGATATTGAGAATTGGGTGATTAGACCCTCATTATATCGGAATTCGTTGTAATTGGTGATATTTGAGGAAATCATCTGGATTTTGCCGGATGGCAAATATATGGATTTGAATATCCGTTGTTATGCACCAATTTCAAACTGATATATCTGTACGTTTATTTTTATAAAGTGAGATATATCCTTTTGATATTATGTCTGTGACATTTACCTATATCGGTTGGTGATTAGGTAAGGTGCATTCAACAGCGGTGTAATTCTTCTTAACCATACTACATTTTTCAAACCTACGACGCACAGGGTTTGAGTTGTTGAACTCAGGGGACTCATACAAAGTATTGTATGTTGTCTAGTGTCCATTAGGACAAAGGGGTTGGTACTCGTACTATATTGTGTTTACTTATGACTTCTCCAGTTCTGGACATGTATTTCGTTGAAATGCAAGGTCCAGATATTCAGAAGTTATCGGTATAAGAATAAAGTAGAGAACCATTTGTTGTAAGTATCAGGATTCTTCGAGGAAGTCGAAGATATAGATACTTGTGTTTGGTATTCAGTTAATAGTTATGGTTTTGAGAACTTGCTTCTTTATTGGGTTACTCATATATGGATGCACTCCTAGATGAGTAATGCTGATTGTCCTCTTTCCATTTGGTTGATATGCACTGGAGACAGCTGCAAGATTTTGAATCTGGTTCCAATTAAATTAGTGCTTTTATTTCTATATTAGATATATATAGAATCAATTTATATCTTAACAATGTTAAGGTATAGGGAGTTGTCCGGCTGATGCTTAAAACCAGAATCCGGATAAACTCAAAGCACGTTTTAGTAATGGTTGTTCGTGGGTTATCCCGGGCTTTGACGAGGGATACTTTCTACCATCAGGAAGATCAATATTTATATTGTTCTTGACTCGCCATAGTTTTAGCAAAATGGACCTTTTCAGAAAAACAAAAGTGGGAGTATAGTAGAACTGGAAGTGATTCCAGAACCACAAACGATTACTGAAGATTTAATAGAACCTAAGAATTCAATTGTTTTCAACGTTCCATTAGCCACTCCGCAGATTTTGGTGGGTAACCTCAGGCATCCGAGAGGTACTTCGGTCGTCTTAGTAACGGTGACAGGGAGGTTCTTGTTTATCCAGACTTGTCATTGCTGCTGTTTTAGACTATAAGACCCGGCAGGAGGATGAGTATACCATCATTCTAAACTAGCTTTAGAAGTGCCGTGTATATGACTCTGCCAGAGGGTTGTTGTAGTCAGTGGGAGCAGCGGAAGCATAGTGGGCAAGTAGCTTGTGTCTATTTATAGACTAAAGCAAGTATAGCGGAAATAGATCATCTGTTTTTGATGCGACAGTCATAGGCTTTGACTTCATCGGAATGGGAGATGGATCTGGTAAGAAGGTAGTAGAGAGTGATGTCCAGATATTTTGGCAGACATGCACTTGATAGGAAGAGATATTCCTATACTACGATCGGTTACACTGTGGTTGTCACAAAGTTGTTTTTCCGCAGAGGATGTGGATATAATATCAGGTTTTCTGGTTACTAGATCTATGGTTTTAGATCTAGATTTGGGAAGTATCCCAATCTGGGTACTTTGACATTAAATGGATGACTCCTGGCATGGTAGTGTACCTGCAGGTGATGGAGTCACCCTCTCTAAAGGTGTCTTACAGACTAAAGGGGAGAGGGATCTGCATGATTAGAATATCACTTGCTTAGGCAATTGAGTTAATCTTGAAATGTCAAGTACCACACCAGATATTGCTTTTGCACTAGATGAAATAAGCAGATATATTAATCTAATCCTAGAGAAACATTGGGAAGCAGTTATTGAACATAAGTGAATGTTCTTGGGAAATGATTACGGCAGCCTCCTTCGGGAGACGGTTATCATTTCAGGCTCCCAAAGTGACCTAGACGACAAGTGACTGTCAGAGTTATAGTTTTTCCTCTTTTGAGGGACAGTATGTTGGACAGGTGGTCTAAGCGGATACTGAAGAAAGGCATGGCGCTGGATACTGATTAAATTCAGTGGACGATACAGTCTAAGTAGTTTGCTGGATTTGGAGTTCATTTGTGAACTGGGTCCCATCAGATATCCAGACAAATTCTAAGACAAGTATTGCTCATTTCGGGAGATAGTTTTCTCCGCGAAGTTGAGATTAAGAGAGATACAGAAAGAAATATTGGAGCGGATCCACTCACTGAGGCTATTTCTCGAACGCAATCATTTTCGCAAACGGGCTTTGCGAAACTGATTAGTAGAGAAGTTGGGTGTTCGGTATCACATAGGCTGTGAGTATGCGACATCGCAATAATTGGCCTTAAGTGCAAATGGGAGATTGTTGGCTATAGTGCCCTCAAGGCAATTATCATAGTCGCGGACATGTGATTATGATGATTGAGGCAGGACCTATACCGATGAAACAGTCTTACTCAAGATGATAGTATGCTATCTGGTTTGTCTTTATCATCATATACATGTTGATAGAGCCCATATGATTCTTGCTTAACTGCCAGCATTATGATGGCGATCACATACGTGGGAGCTAGGGGTCTATAAGCACATCCTTAAATGTCCTTAGTCATGGGAGTATCGAGATCGGACATCAATACTCCAGTGTAGACTAGTGTATACTGATCAAGACCCCGACGAGGGGCGGTGGCCAGGTCTCACAAGCCATTGGTGTTAGTTTGTTCACCTAAGATAGTATACAGGTGCTCATTGGGTTATGAGTACACTGGACGGACTCGCCGGGAACTTGCTAGTTGGTATTATACCTATTGTCAGATAGCAGTTCCTAGGTGACATGTGTACAGGTTAGTCTGTCGACCTGAGATCGTTATTTGTCTCGTGTGAGTTCCCACTGTGCTTTGATTACTACCCTACCACGGCTCAAAGGAGTCATGCAAACAGGTTTTAGTTGGGTACAGTCCCGAGCCACATGGAGGCAGTGATCGGATCGTCAGGGATTCGTCTCTCACGGTATTGGGGGTTGATGTCGCGTTGTGTACGGATGGCCATCACCATAAATCCGTGGCCACGGTGGACGAGAATTATCGATCCAGGATCGATAGTTTCTCAGGTGGTGATGGGTTTCATACCGACACTAAATATCGCGTTGTTGGGGATCTGACTTTATCCACCCCTAGACTCGATATGCGATACTCTTAGACGAACAGACCGGACTGTGCGGATATTGTCACTGACAGGCTCAGTAGGGGTTCAGGATGTGTTTGCTCGTCGGCCTCCCTTTCGCTCAATACCTGGGTAGCCTTTACGTATAGCTAGTGCCGCTGACGTGCTTGTGGTTAAACCCACTGCCAGCGTATTGACGAGTCTTTAGAGTTCCACACAGAGGGTTTTCACGGTTCAGGCAATATGGTGTACATGAGGTATGTTGATACATACAGATGTCCGATTAAATATGTCCACTTGCTGCGCAGACTTTAATTGGACGGTTGATAATACTAGCGGCTTAGGATTAAGCCAGTTTATTAAATCAGGTTTTGATTTAATAATTTATATATATATATTTGTATATACGTATTCTATTATTATTGTTCGCTATTTATTTTCTCTCTTGGCTATTCGTATTTTTGTACGAATACGTGTATATGTATTTTCGATACATGTACCGGGAAGTATTCTGTATTTTATACGGAATAGCTTCTAGAAGATGCCACCTCATTATTGATTTTCTATTATAAAATCAATTAGGAAATGAGGTGGAAAATGTGACTAGGAAAAGGCATGGGCATGAGTCAAAGCATGGTGTATAGTATGGTCTCTTTTGTTTAATAAAATTAAACAAAGGAAATGATTTTTTTTTTGTGTGGAAGAGAGAGGGGGGGCCAGCCACTTATTGTGGGATTGGGGTTCGTTTAAGGTCGATCCGGAAATCGGGTAGTGGTAGCGCCAGTTTAGAAAATTTTTGTTCCGCATTTTGGCCGCGTTTCGACGGCCGGGGCGCTGCCGGGACCCAACAAAAGTGTGCCAATCATCCATGAGCATCATTTGCATACCATTATTTGTTGTACATTTACTTAGTATCTATTGGACACTGCACTATTACTGACGGTTCATGTAGCACGAGCACTGAATTGTATGCCACACATACACCGTTAGTAATTACCATGACACGCACACCATAGACGTTACCATAAGTGTATATATATATATGTTGTACCGCATTCGTTATCGACATTGAAGCAGTTGTTCTTGTACCACTTTACCAAGTGTGTGTGTGTGCGTGTGTATATTGTACCGCTTTCATTATTATTAACAGTTAGATGTTGATTCTTGTTCTATTGCGCATATAAATTGCATCATGCGTACATACATACATGCATACGCACATACCTTGCTATAGCTACATATACACTTTTATATGATGTTGCATTTGATTTCGGGGAATTTGGGAACCGCAAGAGATCTTTAAAAACTTGATACATCTAAAAAGAGCGGTTTCCCTTGATATGCTCATATTACTGTTTTATATTGCATACATCGTATTTCATGGATTTATGCATTGAGATACTGATTTCATGTGATTTCTGGATTTGAGAACCATGGTTATATTTCAAAGGAAGTATGTATTGTTTTGAAAACCCGGTTTCTCTTGATATGATATTTCGATGCATCCACTATGAGTTTTCTCGGTTCTGAGATCTGGATTTTTGAAACTCGATTCGAGGAGATGGATGATCCGTTTTCGGGTTCATGGTAGACCCGGTATGGTACCCCAGAGCAAGAAAGGTATGTTGTGCAGTAGACGATGAGCCTGGTAGAGGGACTACTATCTATCGTTGATAATTTGGACCCGGCGATTATACGGAGGATACCGATCGGAGTCGCGAGATGGATATGGGCCGATCCGGACTGACGGAGCCCGTGGGCTGATCCGGACTGACGGAATCCGAGTTATGTGGATTTACGTATCGATGCTGGAAAAACCTAGAGAGCTTTCTTTTTGATGAAGAAGAAGATGAAGTCTAGAAAAAAATAATGCCATCCATGGGTGAGAAATATCTCATATAACTCATGTAGAGACTTAACCATGGTTTTAGATAATGGTTAGGTTAATAAATATCTAAGGTAAGGCAAAATTAGTGGACTAAGTCAATGGTTCCACAAGCTTCTCCAAGCTTCATTAACCATGAAAATTTTCCACTTAATTTTGATTTACCCTTAATAATTAAAACCTCATATTATCTTGTAACATTTCAGAAAAATAAAAGTATTATTTTTGGGAATTTTTATAATTAAATAATAAATATATTGAATATTTTATTAGTGCGGTATAATTAAATACCGATAAATTGGGAAAAATTTGGAAAATTTTAGAAATTACTAAAAAGAGGGCGTTTTATATGAATTAAGCAATTTTAAGTTAATTGTGATTTATTATACACTATTTTAATGCTAATCGCGATTAAATATCGCTAATCGCGTATTAAACTAGTTTCGTGCACATGACATGCACCGTATCATACTTTACACTTGTGTTGTATTTTGTAACCATGGCTTCATTTGGGATTTATTGTGTTTGGTTTTAAATGAGAATTGAAAAGAAAACAAAAGAAAAGAAAAGAAAGGAAAAAAGAATAAAGAAATGAGGTATGGGCGAGAGAGAGAGAGAGGGTGAGGGGTCAAACCTCGGCATGGCTCTTTATTCCTTCATCATCTTCATTTTCCTTCTCATCTCCCCTCTCATGGCTACTGCTTTCTTCCTCCCCCATCACAAAACACCTCACTTCACCATTAAAAATTCATCAAAAGTCCATCCCCACTTCATTAAAAATATGTACAAGCTCACAAGTTACACTTTGGACCAAGAAAGTTTGCATTTTGGACACTTGGGGCAACTCAAAAAATTTCTTGAGTTGCCAAATGAGCTATTTTCTTAACCATTAGCATAGTATTACCATTGCTTTTACACCTTTGCATGTTTAGAAGTGATTATGCGATATTTAGTGAACTTTGAAAATTCCTAGATGAGCTTTGAGGGAACTTTGAGTTGTGTTAGTGTAATTGGGCTTTAGTGATGATCTTAACCCCCCCATTGTAACATTTCAAAAAAATAAAATATTATTTTTGGGGAATTTTTATAATTTAATAATAAAATATTGAATATTTTAAATAAGTCGGTATAATTAAATACCGATAAATGGGGAAAAATTTGGAAAATTATAGAAATTATTAAAAGAGGGTGTTTTATGTGAATTATGCAAATTTTTAAGTTTTTATGATTAATTATACGCTAATTTAGTGCTAATTGCGATTAAAAATCGCTAATCGCGCTTTAAGCGTATTTTGTGCAAACATGCACCATATCTTTTTATTAACACTTGTTGCATTTTTACTACATGTTTTTGGGTGCATGGCTTTTGTTTTGGGGTTACTATTGATGAGAGAAGGAAATTAGAAAAGAAAAGAATATTATATAGAGGTATGATTAAGAGAGAGAAAGAGTGGGTGAGGGGTCAATCCTTAGTCTTGAGCCATCTCCCATCATTATTTCCCTCATTTACTTTTTCCCTCTTCCCTTGTTGCTGCTGCTGCCCCCCTTTCTCCCCTCCTCCTCCATCTTCAACCCCTAATATCCATGAAAAACAACTCAAAACCCAACACCCATTTCACAAAAAAGGTGCACAAGCCCTCTAGCTACCCAATGGATCAAGAAAAATGTGATTTTGGTGCTGTAGAGGATTCATGAGAGCTAAATGAGGTAAACCCTTTCACAATTATTGTAGTGTTTCAAGTGCCTTAGCCTCATTTCAAGTTAAAAATCGTTTTGGCGAAGTTTGGTGAACTTTGAGGTTTTCTTGAGAGAGTTAGGGCTAAATTGAGTTGTGGTGGTTCAATTGAGTCCTAGTAGTGACCATAGAACCCCTGATATGATGCAAACCCAGACCCAAACACAATATAGAACCTGGAACTGAAAATAGAAACTGTGAATATCGGTTTGGGAGAAAAATGAGCGTGCAGAGAAATCTGGGATGACCCGGGGAAGTTCTGAGACAAATAAACAACTTCAGGAGCTTAGTTAGACCACCAGGAGACTACCCTACCAGAACGAGCCCCTAACTGTAGGGTTCCTAGGCACTCCCAAGAGGTCTCACAAGGCATCGAACATGCCAATTTCAATTTTTACGGTGCCTACAAACCCTAAACTACGGATCGTCGGCTAGATGTCTAGGCGAAAAACTAACTAGTTAACACTTAACTAAGGGATACGGATATACAACCTTTGTAGATCCGTTTGTCCACCTCCATAGCTCCATGAAGAAGTCATCTCCGCTGTACAAATCCAAAATCCGGGCTCTTGCGTCGGCTTCATCGGAGAAGAAGCGGGCTAGGTCATCGACGACGTGCCGAAGATGATCTACGTCGAGGCATCGCTAAATCAAGCTCCGACTTCACCAAGTCCAAAAACTTGTGAAGAGAACACACTCTACTACTTGGCAAGAGGTAGAGGATGAAGAAATAGGAAGTGGGTAGACTTTAGAATTGGATTTCTCACTCATTTCCATCAATCACCATTGATGGAGCTTGCTTTTTCTTCATGAAAGAAGATGAAGAAGAAGAAGAAAGAAATATGATAAGTTAATTATATTTGGAAAAGAAAATGAATACTTATCATATTAGAACCATGGTCAAGTGTAGAGAATTAACCAAGGTTAGATTAATGGTTAGGGTTTAAGATGAAGACAAGAATGGTTACAAAGTCAAAGCTTCATGAAGCTTCAACTAAACTCCAAAATTAGCATCCATTCTTTTCTTATCTATTCAAAATAAATAAATAAATAAGTAATAAAAAGAAAACCCTAATCATTAGTTTAACCATGGCTTAATTCATTACACTTAACTATAGTTAAACATGTATCATCAAACATGATACAATCAAGTGTACAAAAGTATATCACATATACAATGTGCACAAACCAAGTGAGAAAATCCGTTTAAAGTGAACCAATACTAGTTAGTGCAAAGTAATATATCAAATATATAATTATGCATTAAATCATTAAATCAACACTTGATTCAATGATCCGGTCATGTCGCACACAACCGACTAGTATTCAATGTATCGGCTTATCGAATCAATACTTGATTTGATACCTAGGTTATATCGCATACAACCATTCGATACAATCATCGCGAGAATAGAATACGGTATCATATACACGCATTATTCTCGGTCCCGCACATATCTCATATGCGCTCCTATTTCGTTTTGCTTGAGCCAGGAAACCTCTGTGTAGGACTCTAAAGACTCGTCAATACACCGGCAGCAGATGATGATCATATCAAACACCCACAAGCCGCAAGCGGTCTGCTAAACGTAACGGCCACCCGGGTATTGAGCGATCTGAAGATCGACGAGCAAGCCCGCTCATACTCCAGTGAATCTGACCAGTAACACTACCGTACAGTCCGGTCTGATCGTCTGATATGTCGCATATCTCGCCTAGGGGTGGTAAACGTCAGACCCCAATAGCTCGATAAGTCGTGTCGATATGAGGTCTATAACTGTTCGAGAAACTACTGGTAACACTTACCAGTAAATCTCAGCAACCCTGGCCAGGGATTTCCTGTTATAGCCAATCAAACACAGCGCAACATCAACTCCCTATACCGGGAGAGACAAATCCCCTCCTATCGCTCATTGCCTCCATGTGACTCGGGACTGTACCCAAAAACCACCGTTTTGCACGCCCTCTTGGACGTGGTAAGATGGAAATCAAAGCACAGTGGGAACCACACAAGACTCTATGACGATCTCGGGTCAACAGACTACTCTGTACCAGTGTCACCAGAGAACTGCCATCTGACGTGAGGTATAATACCATCTGGGAGTTCTCGGCGAGTCCGTCCAGTGTACCCAGTCTCTACTGAGCACCCTTATATCATCTCTGATGTCAAACACCGATGGATATGGGATCATCCATCGCCCATCTGTATGGGTCGAGAAGGTATACGCTAGTCTACTCTGGTATATCGATGCCCCGTCTCGATATACCCACGACTAGGGACTGTGAAGGATGTACTTATGGACTACCATGTCCCCACTAGTATGATCCGCATCATAGTCCAGGTAGTCAAGTACATATCCTAAGGGCTTTACCAACATGTAACAGAGAGACAATCAGCATACACGTTAAGGTAAAGGGTAACCAGATAGCATACTATCATGTCGAGCAAGAAAGTCCTCCCTATATATGTCCCAGCATCCACTACAATATACATCCTATGTACAGTAATGGCCTCTAGGGCATACATATAACTAACAATCTCCCACTTGCACTAGGGCCATCTGTAGCAGTGGTTGCAGTATCTCATACTCAACCATCCCATAAAAATCTCTCTCTGGGAACAGGCCTTTGTGAGTGGATCCGCTGTGTTGTCCTCTGAGTCTACTCTCCTAACCTCGATCCCCTGGAGATCAACCATCTCCATGATCAAGTGATACTGCCTTAGAATATGTCTGGATCACTGATGGGACGGGCGTTCCTTGGCATAAGCCACAACTCCATTGTCACACAATGGGAGGAACATAGTTCATCTCATGAACCAATATACACCCAGACTGCCTCTTTGGTAGCATCTTAAGTAGCGATGTATCCTGCCTTTATCGTCTAGTATGTCACGGTATCTAGCTTGGAACTCCTCCAACATACCGTCCCTCCACTGAGGGTAAAGACAATGCCTGTGACTGACATTCAGTCGTCTTTATCACCCTGGAACCCTTCCAGTGATTCTCCCCAGGATCGATTGATACCATCTCACTACAACTAGTGAGAATCCTAACATCCATTTAGATCTATCTCATAGATCCAAAATCCAGGATTTAGTAGGTATCACTTTAATCCTTTATGGAGAATCTTTGTGATAAGCGGAGATTGATCGAGCGTAGCATAAGAAACTCCTTTCTTATCAAGAGTATGTCATCCACGTACTCTACGAGGATCGTCACCATACTCCCTACTACCTTTTTGTATATACAAGGTTCATCTACCATTTTGATGATGTCAAACTCTTTGACCGCTTCATCAAAACAGATGTTCCAACTCCGCGATGCCTGCTTTATCCTATAAAGCATCTTGCACACGTTTCCGCTGCTCCCACTGTCTACGAAGCCCTCTGGCTGTGTACTTATAGACGCACTCTTCTAAAACATCATTTAGAAAAGCAGTCATGACACCCAACCACCAGATATCGTAGTCATGGTATGTAGCCGTGACAAGTAGGATCTGGATGGACTTAAGCATAGCTACTTGAAAAGGTTTCATCATTATCCAAACCTGGTCAATGATGCAAACTTTTAACAAGTCTAGCTTTGAAAGTCTCAACTTTTCGATGTACACCAAGTAATCTTCTCAAGATATACTTGCTCCTGATGGGGATTTAACCCTTCAGATATAGCAACTAAAGTCCATACTTTGTTGGTGTATAAGGATTCCATCTTAGATCACTAAACATCCAGCCATTCTTACAGAGTCTTACTCTCGATGGCCTGCTCGAAACTAGTTGGGTCATCATCTCATGATGCAATCCTCGCTCCCACTGTCATAGAGAAACAGAAGTATCTCTCAGGTGGGTGAGGAACCCTACTAGATCGGCGGAGAGGCTGAGGTTCGTTGGAATCTACTGAATCCTTTGGTTCTATCAAATTATCTGCTGTAGTTTGTATAGCTGAAACACTTCCAGTTCTACACAACAGACCTTGCCTCGAGCTTGTTCGGATTATGCTTTTAGACATAGCCCGGACAACCCCAAATCTTAACCAGCTTAAGACATGGGCTCTTCCCTTTCCATATCACATATGAAGTGGTAGGCATTGATTTGATTCGAACCCTATTCAATAGGTATGCAACTTCTCAAGTGCATAACACCCAAAAGGAAAAAGGTAACTCAGTATTACTCATCATAGAGCACATCATATCAAATAGGGTGTATCTGCTCCGCCCCGATATACCATCGTGCTATGGTGTATTCGGAGGAGTAACGCTGAGAGAGAATCTCATTCTCCTTTAGAATAATTCAGGAATTCCGTGCTCAAGTGTTCTCCTCCTTGATCGCATCAAAGGACATAATACTTATACCCGTATTTTGGTTCTCTACTTCTAACTTATATTCTGTGAATATCTCAAAAGGTTCGGACTTGTGTTTCAACAGGAACATATGTCTGAATCTTGAGAGATTATCAGAGAATATAATGAAGTATAAAGAACCGGTCTTGGCATGTGTAGACAGGGGACCTACATACATCAACATGTATCATCCCAAGAGTTCATTAACTCTTTCTCTATTTCCAGTAAACGGAGCTATGGTCATCTTATCTTTGTGACATGACTGGCGAGTTTCACAAGATGTAAATTCAAACTGATTTAAATATGCATCTATATGTAACTCTAGCTAGTCGGGTCACATTGATCTGACCTAGTCTACAATGCCTCAAGAAGAATTCGTTCATTTCTGAACTCTTCCTCTTGTGTGTGTTCTGTATACTAAGAACTGTAGTTTGATTTAGAACGTCAATGCTTTTAGACAACGTGCCTGAACCGATCAACTTTTGATATAGGAAATGTTCAAAACATTATCCAACAATACAAAATTTTATCGTTTCTTTACTAATAAAGAGACTGATATGATTTTGTATATCAGGTTCGGTATCTAACAACATTCGTTCACAATCAATGTATTGGTAATACAGGGTGACAGTGACCAACAGACTTGGCTGCAACATTTGCCCCGTTTTCTGCCTCATGAAACTTATCACCCGTTCTCAGTTCTCTACCTATCTGTAGCCCTATGTAACAGATTACATATCTGGGATCCTGATCTGGTATCACATACCCAGGACGTAAAGAATACTGAGAAACAGTTCTGTATAATGAACATACCCGAAGATGATGCATTAGCATGCACTCTCTTCGTTTGGGCGGCACGGGAAATCTGGTATTCCCCAATTTCCTGCTCTGTCTTATAACAATTATAAGTTGGAGCGGGACCAACGTTCCCCAGCTCAGTATAACAAGCGGGTTCGGTCAATAATCCGTATTATTATCTTGATTAAGGCGTGATATGGTCGCTACCTGGAGAGAGAGAGAAGAAAACACTCAGCGTGCGCTCTGTCAAGAATAGATTGGTTTTTATTTTATCTAATCAGGATGGCTCCCACTGCTTTTTATCAAATCTTCCTTCAAACCCAAAAAGGAAAGACTAGCCGGGATTAATTACACACTACAAGTTCGCCAATCTTTCAGCCAGGCCAGTGTCGGTACTTTGAGGGAGGTCCCCCGTGCTTTCGTACGAACCTAATTACTGTAAACCTCATTTTCCCAGAGGCGTAACCCCGTTGACACCTTTCTAGACACCTACTTGATCGGCTAATTGTAATGTATAAAACTCTCCCAGGAGTAACAATTACTCACAGCGGGTATCGGGATCCAACTATCTCATAGAAGGTATGCAATCTCATTGCAAATTTCAACACTTGAAATTCCCGATAATATTTTGCCCCCAGCACCCTATGACCTTGACGGAGGTCAACAAACCATAGGCTACTAGTCAAGTTCAACCCGTCATTTCTTGATCGAATTAAACCCACCCGCACGACCCTTGACGGAGGTCAACAAGGCCGCACGACTAACCTAACCCAATCTGCATCATATGCATAAGCAGATAAATACTAGTTAGCTACCGCACACTACGCCTTGACGGAGGTCAACAAACGTAGCACGAATACTAAATAGGACTTATCTGAAATGACGGAGGGCTACGACAGGTTTCTCTGAAAACCTATTGCGTAATGAACTTGATATCGTTGTAGAATCAAATGATTTTAAAATGGAGTGCTTTTGAGGCTTTTCTAGTTTTGCTAAAGGAGTCACTCCCGGTGAAGGGATCGTCGGTCCTTTCCTCGTCGAATGAGGTGCGGGATATATCATATATATCGCTGTGCAAAGCAAAAACACTTAAAAGCAATCAAAAGACAAACCGAGTGTGTAGCATCTGCCAGTTATTGCTAAAGGAGTCACTCCCGGTGAAGGGATCTCGGTCCTTTCCTCATCGAATAAGGTGCAGGATATATCTCATATACCGCTGTGCAAAGCAAGAACTGTAGCTACCTGTTTTATTTTGAAATTCGATTCTACAACATCTTAGGTTTCTTTTATTTCATTAATCACATTAATGAAGTCCCATCATATAAATACCTAAACATCACAGATAGATATGACGTACACTTATGCCATCCGCATTCGCCTCGATGTCCCCTCGTGCACCGTTAGGTTAGGTAACTAACGACAAAGCAGGGCAGGGCTAGCGCGGGTGTAAAACATAAGTAACGTCTATATAATATATCATATATACTATATACTATATCTATCACAGAACATCACATGATCACATCACAGATTTCGCAGCAGAAGAATCATATGAAATATTGGATATACTAGGACGTCCGTGTTTTCAATACGAGCCAGTATAAAACACGGATTCCACGGTCGTGATGAATAGCCAAACCCACACCCCTAGACCCCTACGAGAGCGGCAAGCAACCCTACCAATTCTAGAGTTAGGAGACCCGTACTCGACTCCTCGAGTTGGTCTCCCACTGGACTCCAGAACCCGGTTACTTGTGCCCTCCTCCTTGGGTCTATCCTAGTGCGGAAAAGTAAATAATATACAAGAGGTGACAACTTCCGCAACCTGGAAGCGCCCCAATAAAAGAATATTACATACAAGTTTTTACATGAATGAAAATGAAAAACACTCATCTCACATAAAAACCCCCGGCTATTCAAACACGACGATCCAATATAACATATCCAGCAACACATAACATCACATGTCATCAACGTAAGTAAATATGTCCATCCCAATTGTCGTTGACATATAGCAACGAAACCGGCGATATCACATATTACACTTACGGTCACAGAAAAGAAAGTGTAAAACTACAACAGTTGGAATCCGCAACCACTTCAGACATCGCATGCCTGACCAAATGAATTCCTTAGACATCGCATGCCTAACAATTATAAACCCCGCATTTTAGTCTCAAAATCGAAAACACTTTTCAATATCAAGTCGGGCAATTCAACAAGATTCCCGACATCCTGATCGAATACTCGTCGCAAACTTCAGTAGACGGCTGCACCCCCGATACCGTCGACGAAGTGCACCAAGGCGGAACACCGCTGCCGCGAGCACCCGAATGGATGCTTTCGGCGACGGGGTTCTCCTACAGTCACTTGGTCGAGGCTATGGAGTGAGGCTGTCTATTAAGTTTACCCGGCGAGTATCCGCGTACGCTACGTGATTGCAACGGACTTTTGATCACATCAAAATTCCGTGGCAACCGATCAAGTGCGACTAAATTGCTATGTTTATAACATTCATTCAGTTATCTCATAACTTCTTGTGAATTCCAATTATTGTATCCCATTCCGGATAATTAGAAAATGTTAAACTTTCCGATTGAACATTCGAACACCCAAGTTTTCCCGATACAGATCAACACATGAAACAAGTCTAACAACATTCCGTTCGTGCCTCAGTACCAACGGTCCAGCCGTAGAAGGGTCAAGCCAACGCCTCACATGTGGCACGCCGTACTGCCCCAAACCCGAAGGTTCAAAGGGCAGTTCAAGACGGTCACATAATCGAGTTAAGGTTTGTTGTCTTCTAGAGGGACCATCGCGTTACTTGCACTACTTAGAACGTCGTTAAACTACGGAAAAATCCAACACTTGGAAATTTCCCGACAGGGGAAAAATTGGGTGTTTATATCCGGTCGAACTTTTTAACATATTCTAAAAATTTATCCGGAAAGCCACATAGACAAAATTTGATACTCCGATCGAAACACCGAATCCCCAAAACAACTGCAGAAAATACAACTCTGGAAAAATTATTAAAAATTCCCAGGAAAATCAGCACAGAAGAATAAGAATTACTGTGCAGAAATAGATGCACAAAGCGACAAAAGCGCCGCGGATCCGCCGCATCAGCCTACTGTAGGGCCGCGGATCCGCGCCACTTTTGTGGAATCAGGACCACGAATTTTACAGTGTTTCTTAGATCTTTCTGCTGATTTTACTGCATATTTTTAATGTGGAAAAATCCTCTGTTTTCAAAAATGTACAGAGAGCATGATCCGTGTCGGGTTTTCGGTTCGTTCGGACTTCAAATTCCGTCTAGACTTCGCCTAAGGCTCTAGCTAGGCTCTGATACCACTGTAGGGTTCCTAGGCACTCCCAAGAGGTCTCACAAGGCATCGAACATGCCAATTTCAATTTTTACGGTGCCTACAAACCCTAAACTACGGATCGTCGGCTAGATGTCTAGGCGAAAAATTAACTAGTTAACACTTAACTAAGGGATACGGATATACAACCTTTGTAGATCCGTTTGTCCACCTCCATAGCTCCATGAAGAAGTCATCTCCGCTGTACAAATCCAAAATCCGGGCTCTTGCGTCGGCTTCATCGGAGAAGAAGCGGGCTAGGTCATCGACGACGTGCCGAAGACGATCTACGTCGAGGCATCGCTAAATCAAGCTCCGACTTCACCAAGTCCAAAAACTTGTGAAGAGAACACACTCTACTACTTGGCAAGAGGTAGAGGATGAAGAAATAGGAAGTGGGTAGACTTTAGAATTGGATTTCTCACTCATTTCCATCAATCACCATTGATGGAGCTTGCTTTTTCTTCATGAAAGAAGATGAAGAAGAAGAAGAAAGAAATATGATAAGTTAATTATATTTGGAAAAGAAAATGAATACTTATCATATTAGAACCATGGTCAAGTGTAGAGAATTAACCAAGGTTAGATTAATGGTTAGGGTTTAAGATGAAGACAAGAATGGTTACAAAGTCAAAGCTTCATGAAGCTTCAACTAAACTCCAAAATTAGCATCCATTCTTTTCTTATCTATTCAAAATAAATAAATAAATAAGTAATAAAAAGAAAACCCTAATCATTAGTTTAACCATGGCTTAATTCATTACACTTAACTATAGTTAAACATGTATCATCAAACATGATACAATCAAGTGTACAAAAGTATATCACATATACAATGTGCACAGACCAAGTGAGAAAATCCGTTTAAAGTGAACCAATACTAGTTAGTGCAAAGTAATATATCAAATATATAATTATGCATTAAATCATTAAATCAACACTTGATTCAATGATCCGGTCATGTCGCACACAACCGACTAGTATTCAATGTATCGGCTTATCGAATCAATACTTGATTCGATACCTAGGTTATATCGCATACAACCATTCGATACAATCATAGCGAGAATAGAATACGGTATCACATACACGCATTATTCTCGGTCCCGCACATATCTCATATGCGCTCCTATTTCGTTTCGCTTGAGCCTGGAAACCTCTGTGTAGGACTCTAAAGACTCGTCAATACGCCGGCAGCGGATGATGATCATATCAAACATCCACAAGCCGCAAGCGGTCTGCTAAACGTAACGGCCACCCGGGTATTGAGCGATCAGAAGATCGACGAGCAAGCCCGCTCACACTCCTGTGAATCTAACCAGTAACACTACCGTACAGTACGGTCTGATCGTCTGATATGTCGCATATCTTGCCTAGGGGTGGTAAACGTCAGACCCCAATAGCTCGATAAGTCGTGTCGATATGAGGCTCATAACGGGCCGAGAAACTACTGGTAACACTTACCAGCAATTCTCTGAGCAGCCCTGGCCAGGGACTTCCTGTTATAGCCAATCGAACACAGTGCAACATCAACTCCCTATACCGGGAGAGACGAATCCCCTCCTATCGCTCATTGCCTCCATGTGACTCGGGACTGTACCCAAAAACCACCGTTTTGCACGCCCTCTTGGACGTGGTAAGATGGAAATCAAAGCACAGTGGGAACCACACAAGACTCTATGACGATCTCGGGTCAACAGACTACTCTGTACCAGTGTCACCAGAGAACTGCCATCTGACGTGAGGTATAATACCATCTGGGAGTTCTCGGCGAGTCCGTCCAGTGTACCCAGTCTCTACTGAGCACCCGTATATCATCTCTGATGTCAAACACCGATGGATATGGGATCATCCATCGCCCATCTGTATGGGTCGAGAAGGTATACGCTAGTCTACTCTGGTATATCGATACCCCGTCTCGATATACCCACGACTAGGGACTGTGAAGGATGTACTTATGGACTACCATGTCCCCACTAGTATGATCCGCATCATAGTCCAGGTAGTCAAGTACATATCCTAAGGGCTTTACCAACATGTAACAGAGAGACAATCAGCATACACGTTAAGGTAAAGGGTAACCAGATAGCATACTATCATGTCGAGCAAGAAAGTCCTCCCTATATATGTCCCAGCATCCACTACAATATACATCCTATGTACAGTAATGGCCTCTAGGGCATACATATAACTAACACTAACTTCCTACCCAAACCGGCCTGGCCGGAATTTTACCTTCTGTGGCCGGCCCCCCTGATGAGATAGATGCCCAGGTTGCTTCTGTAGGTCATCTGTACCCTATATATCATCCCAGTGTTGTTTATTTACCATGTTTTGGCCTGAGTCAAAATCTGGGACCACTTTCTCTAGTTGCTGCTTTGATTTGAGTTATGGTTTTCCGTATTTCGATTTCAAGATTTTGTATTTGTGCGTTATCTCGATTACATGACGTTTGTACGTCTATCTCGAGTGATATCGGGTTGATTTGCGAGAGCTAACCATAGGTTCTAACTTATAAGCTTTTAAGCGTATCGTTTTGGTTTTCTTGTGTCGTTTTGGTTTCGATTTGGTTTTAATACGATGCGATACGTGTGACATGTAGGTACCCCCACGGTGATTCAAGACGATGAAGAAGATGGTGGCGACATCGACATCGGCAAGCAAGATCAAGGTGAGTAGATTATATCTACGGAGCAAGTCGGGTGGATGGCGTATAGCACCCCCGCAGTTCGATATTTAGTATACTATATATACTATATATATGATAGCTTTATGCATGACATGGATATTCGAGATGTGATTTGGTGTACTATGGTTAGATTAGGGTTTAGAAGTAAACTAGTATAGTTCCCTAGTCGCGAACCCTAGAATAGGCTTACACCCCCACACACACACATGCTTACTTGTTATAGTTATACCTGGATGATGAGGATAGTGGATGATATTCGGAGATGAGTCGATGAGATTGGGCACATTGCCATGAGATCGGTGATATGATATAGTTCGTATTTGGGATACGACATGAGATTTTAGCGGGCCTTTGGACGTGTGTTTCATACACGCATTTATTTTTACATAGATGGTATCGATTTGTACTAGACTTAGATCAGTACCCCAGATCATGAGATATAATGATAAGGATACCAGATAATTGATGAGATGAATGTGATATTGACCCGTACCCAGCTTTTGGGATGCCGTACGATGATTTACCGTACGAGCTTTATTTGATGATAGATCCGCACTCATGACTCGAGGATGTTATATGATATTGTATCGTACGCGGTACCTTTGAGGCGGGATCATCGACTATTATAATTATATATATATATCGACTCAGATTTAGGTGGTTTCCATACCCCTCCCGATTGACTTATTAGTTAGAGCCGTAGTTTTCCTAGTAGATGATAGGCTAGGCCGATATCATACCTATTTCAAAAACTAACGAATCGGGAGTATTTTTGTCACGACCCGAAAGTACGGAACATGACCGGCACTTAAACTACGAACGTCTCAAGGCGTACGTATTCTAAGTAAGCCAAAAACCCAGAAATCCAAACCAAGAAAAGTAGTAGAGTGAAGGAAAACCAATTTAAAACAAGAAGTTTTAATAGCATAAGCCGAATTATGCGGTTTTTAAAAACATCAAGTATTTTCTAAAAAATTTCGGCAGAGTCTCCTTTGTAAATACTGGCTCCCAAACGGGATACAACATGAATAGTATACGAAATCAATAAAAGGCATCCCCAAGCGGGAGCTAGCTCTTCGTCAATCGACGGTCACCACCACATAAGCAATATAATATACAACGCCAACGACGAGGATCAAAAACTCAAAAGGAAACTCGAAACCACAAGAAAACCGCAGAAATATACGCGCGACTCTGAGGTCGAAAGAATAACATCACTGGTCTCTATCTCAAAAATAAATACATGTTTGGTTGATGGAACTTCTAGATACAACTGAATAATGATATACAAGTTATATAATGGGGGGTACGATACAGTAAACCCACCTACTAGCAAATCACCCGAAGGAAACTATGCCCGCAAGCCGTAATGAAACCTGTACGGCAAACCTGCAAGAAACTGGGGCACAACGGGGGTGAGTTGCCAACTCGTGAATAGAAAAACATCTATGAACAGAAATCGCATGTATGACGCAATCCTAGGTCATTCGATCATAATATATCCTCAAAATATACATAACAAGCAGCCTATAACAATGGCTAGGGTAATATCTAACCGAGTGAAATCTCATGTGCCCGTGTCAGTGCCTCAGGTAGCAATATATCATATGAATGAGGTATGAATGCATGAAAACAGAATACATGTAAATGAAGAAACTGTTTTCATAAATTAGTGAGATTTCCTTCGTATTTTTAAACTGAGGTATCATAATGAAATCAGTATCAACAGTGTCTAGCATCGACACAAAACATAAATCTCACTGTCTCGAAATATCAATGTCTCAATCTCAATATCTAGGGCGCCGTCAGTCCAGACTGGCCCCTACCATCCATCTCAAGACCACGACGGTATCCTCCGGATATCCGACGCGTCGGGTAATATCACCGGTAGGTAATCTGTCCCCTGCCAGGCTCAACGTCAACACCACATTCATCTTGCCCCGGGGTACCATACCGGGTCCACCATGTACCCGAAACGGTTCATCCAACTCCTCGAATCAGGTCTCGAAATCCATCAGCAAACTCATGGTGGACGACTCATACATCATGGGAAAACCGCATTTTTATTTTAAAAGAGAGAAAGCAGTTTATATATGTTTTGCGGTTTTCCTCCAAATCCAGAAAATATCATGGAAATCCGAATCATCAATAGCATGTAAAACCATGAATATAAGCATGAGAATGAATAACAGTATGCATGAAGTGACAAGTAATAACTACAATATCTAAGCTGGCATATAAGGTAAGTACACTAATATTATGTCAAAATACTAGCTATTAAGCTAAGTTAAGCAATAATATTTTCTAAGGTGTACGTGACATGGCAATTACCGATGAAGATGTGTGTGAGCCGGCAAGTAAGTGTACGTGGTACATACGCATCATCGGTAATGGTGCTGGTGTCCTAACAATAAGATATCAACATTTCAATAAGAATTTATAACATAAGTATGCGATGCGAAGCGAACCACAATAATAAGCGGGAGCTGAATACTAGACGCAACTATAACTAATCTGCATTAATCTAATATAAGTTCTACAAATGGTGCCTTTTGAAATAACACAAATCATGGGGTTTTGAAAATAGGGGCTACCGTGTTTTTATGAAAAGATAAGTCTTTTGAAATATCCGTAGGATCCCTTGGGCTGTCTTTTAAAATACCCACGATTCGTTAGTTTTTGAAATAGGTAGGAGTCTAATCTAATCTAACAACTACACTAAACTATACGGCTGAACTAACAAGCTGAACTACAGGTAAGGAAACCGCCTATCATCTGAGTCGATACATATACCTACCTGTATATGTATAGTCGATGATCCCGCCTCAATAATATCATATCCGATACCATATCTATAATCAGACATCCCAAGTCAAGAGTGCGAATCAATCATCAAAATATAGCTCGTACGTAAATCCGTCGTACGGCATCCCAAATCTGGGTACGGGTCAATATCACATTCATCATACTATTCATCTGATATCCTCTTTATCAAATATCATGATCGGGGTACTGATCTACGTCTAGTACAATATTGATACCATCTATGTATGCATGCATGTAAGAATCACTACGTCAAAAGACCCGCTAAAACAGCATGTCATATCTCAATACGAACCAAAACACATCACGGATCTTCTGGCCTCAAGCCCAATATCATCGACTCATCTCAAATCCCAATTACTATCCTCAAATCCAGTATATAAACACATAGTCCCATACCCATGTGTAAATATACACATCAATATATAATCCCATGTACGCACATATGAAAGAAGAATGTATGCCAATATGGGTGTGTGTGTATGTGTGGTGCAACCAGTACCTAAGGTTTCGTAACCATGCGCCAATCCAACACCAATATCCATCTAAAATCATCAATACTAAATCCTAACAACATATCATAAATTGTTGGTGTGTATACGCATCCGTATACATCACCACGGACTGCGGGGGTGCTATAGGCCATCCACCCGAGTTCTCCCCGTAGATATAAATCTACTCACCTGGTCCTCGCTCGCCGGTGCCGACGTCGCCACGCGCTTGCTTGTCGTCTCGAAGTCCGCATGGGGTACCTACATATCATAACGCACCATATCACATTAAAACTAAATTCGAAATCGAAACGGCATACGAAAATCAAATCGGCACGCCTATCATGCATAGGTCCAAACCTATCGCCTACGCATGCAAGAATAGTCAAACCAACCCTCGATGTCGATGTACAAACGTCAAACCATCGAGAAAAATCCAATCACACTCATTTGCACATTCACGAACACTAATTTTAATATAAAATAGGTTAAAACTCACAAAAACCCCAAATTCACTCTAAAAGCCGTTTTTCCGAAAAACTAGCAAGCAAAATTACCCGTTTTAGTACAAAACTCGATGTTTAAACAATTCTAGCGGCCATAATACTTATTAAATAACTTAAATAAGTCAATAAAACCATTTCCATAATTTAATCACATAAATTTGCATAATTTCCAAAATCCTAGTTTGCAAAAATATCAATTTTAACACTTTTTAATGTAAAATTCACAATTTTACAATTAAACTTGGTTTTGCATATTTTAAATGGTTAAACCACTCAATATAATTTTTAAGATATGATGAAACCCTAACCATATTTTTAATCTCTCATTTTGAATTAAAACTAAAAACCTAGTTTGCAATATTATGCAAATTGGTCCATTTTTAAAATGACAATTGTAATATAACAACTAGATTAGATCTTAGCATGTCACAACATATTAATCTACCCATCACAACCATAATCCTATGATAGAAACCCTAATTTAATCCAAACCCTTTTCTAGAAATTTAAATCTTTAATATCAAAACCACAATTAACTCCTAATTAAACACATAATAGATAAATTCAAGTAATCAACAAAAACTTATGCAAAATGCTAAGATTATACCTCTCAAAATTAGAGATCTAACACCAAAATCTTGGCCTCCAATTTTCTCTCTTGATCCATGATCCACACTAGAATAGGTCAAGAAGAAATGGGTAGGGATTAGAATTTGATTTTGAAATTTTGTGGATTTTTAAGCATTTTTGTGGATTTTTTTGAAGAGAAAGTGAGATGAAGAAGTGAAGGGCTGTTCTAAATGGGGGGGGCTCGGCCAAATGCAGGTGGGGAGAGGAGAGAGAGGGTGTGGGGAGTTGGGGAAAGTTTGACAAAGTCAAAAGACCACATAAACAACAACAACACATACTCCAATTATTATATTTTAATCCTTATCATATTGAACTTTTAAAATGAGATGAAAACAAAAATGAGGGGGGGAGTGGGCTGTTCCAGCAGTGGTGGGGCCGGCCATGATGGAGAGGAATGAGTGAGAGAGATTTTACAAAGAAATTTTATGCAAAAAGACCCCCCACAAGCTCAAAATTGCAAGTTTTAGCTTAAATTAATTATTTTTTTGTTCTCCATAATAAAAACCCATTAAAACTTGAAATAAAATAATAAAAATTTATATTACAACTAGATTTTAATTAACATGATTTTAAAGATTAAAATTAGCCCATTTAAATTTGTATTTATCGCTAATTTAATGTATTTTCTTACCGGCTTAAAATAATATTAAAATAATATTTTTTTCAGAAAATTTGAAATTTCACCAGTGGCTCAATAAACACCAAATACTAGTAATTATATAGCTAGAATATGTATATTTAATTTTATAATAAAGATATTTGCATTTTGACTTTTTACATAAAACCCCTTATTTTACCGTTTTTTCGAAATTTCGCCGAAACGATTTTCAAAACATTACAATTTTAAAGACAGGCAAAGGGATTCTATGGATATTTTCAAAAGATGCATCTTTTCTTAAAAACACCGTAGCCCTTATTTTCCTAAAAACCCCGTTTCGACTTCTTCGAAATGGCAAAACAGTATGACATAGATACATTGATGTAGATACTGCACTGTTGTGTTTATTATCCATTTGCCGCATATACTTGCATTTCGCATCACATGTTGAAATACGTTTATTGTTATATTAAAACTATATTATACAATCATACTTGTGTACACACATACTGTACACTCATACTTGTGCACATACCTACTGTACACTCATACTTGTGCACCTACATATTGTACATTCATACTTGTGTACACACACATACTGTACACTCATACTTATGCACATACCTACTGTACACTCATACTTGTGTGTTAGTGTATATGCCCTAAAGGCCATTACTGTATCATACTAGTTTGTATATTACTTAATGGAAGCTTGGGATATTCACAGTTGTATAGACAATCTTGCTCAAAATGGTAGTATGGTACTTGGTTTGTTTCTACTTTAATGTGTGCATGTGTTTTTTTTAGCATATCGCCTATACACATTAGTGGAGCCCTTAGGATCTTTGCTTGATTACCAGCATTGTGATGGCAGTCACACTAGTGGGGGCTAGATAATCTACAAGCACATCCTTATACAGGTCCCTAGTCGTTGGATTATCGAGACGGGGCATCGATGCTCCGGAGTAGACTAGCGTATGCGCTTCTCATCCCAGCAGGGGAGATGGTCTGTCCCACAGCCATTAGTACGTAGTACTTGAGATAGTATGTGGGTGCTCGTTAGGTTACGAGTACACTGGACATGACTCGTCGGGAACTGTTGGTTGGTACTATACATATCGTCAGTTATCAGTTCCCAGGTGACATGAGTACAGCTTAGTCCGTTGACTTGACACTGTCACTTCGTCTCGAGTGTGTTCCCACTGTTCTTAGATTGCTACCCTACCACGGCTCAAATGAGTCGTGCAAACAGGTAGCAGTTGGGTGCAGTCCCGAAGCACTTGGAGGCAGTGACGGTTAGACAAGATTTGTCTCTCCCGGTATTGTGGGTTGATATCGCGCTGTGTCTAGGAGAGCCATTACACAAAGTCCCTGGCCAGGGCAAGCGAGATATACTGGTAGCGTTTCCAGTGTTATCTCACGGTGTTCTGGGCTACACTCCGACACGACTTGTACCGCTATTAGGGGACTGACGTTTACCGCCCTCTAGGCCCGCCATGCGATACTCTCAGACGAACAGACCAGACTGTATGGAGATTGTCACATTCAGGCTCAGTAGGAGTTCGGATGGGTTAACCTCATCAGTCTTCTTATCGGCATCTACCTGGGGACCGTTATGTACAGCTAGTACCGATTGCCGCCTGTGGTTAAACCCACTGCCAGCGTAGTGTCGAGTTTTTAGAGTCCCACACAGAGGGCTATTCGCCTTTGGGCAAAACAAAGTAGAGGTCACATGGTTTTGCGACGGGGTTCGTTCACATCCGCGCACTTGTGCACGTTTGGTGTCCGGGCAGTTATTACCAGCGGGTTTTGGTTTAAGCAGATCCTAGTATTTGTTTTGGGATTGGTTTTGTCTCAGTGTATTCGTGTTCCTCGGAACACGGATGCGGGTGTGTATGCACAGTTGACAGAGGCAGAGAATTCTCATTAGATTTGTTGACCGTTGACTTTTTCCAAACCCTAATGAGAATGAGAGATATGATTAATGATATTAATTAAGGATAATTGTGCCATGGTTAGGTTGACCATTTGACTTTTGTTGATATTTTGACTTTGGTTGACCGGTTGACTATTGTTGACAATTTGACCATCATCATTTCACATGAAAGATGCTTCTTGATTCTTGCAAAATTCATTTAATGTGAAGTGATAATGGTCATTCCAAATGAACCATCACAATTTCTTTAATTATTATTATTATTATTGATAATTCACTCATATGAGAGTATGGTTGCAAAAAGTCATTCATTCTCTCTTGCTCTTTCTCTCTCATATGTTTGAGCTCTCCCTCTTCCTCTCAAAGCTCTCATCTCTCATGTGTTAAGAACCATGAGCTCTTGAGATAAAACCTTCAAGACTTCACTCTACTCATTCTAGGGTTCTAGGTTTAGCAAGCCAAGCACTTTAGTTACCTCTAGGTTGAGGTAGGAGCTCAAGGTAGAGGCCTTCGGGTGGATCTTTCTTCGGCAAAGAGAAGGCGACGAGGAGGAGCCGTTCAAACCACTCCAAGGAGCAAGAAGAGAAGGAGTTCAAGACCTAGGTATAACCTTCTAACCGAGTAGCTAAACTTGTAGTTAGCTTGTTAGTTTTTGTTTAGCAAAGATCCTCCATTTCTAGTCCATGTTACCTTGCGTCAAAAATCGTTTTTTTACCTTTTCCGCCTCCCCGTAAGAATCGGGGTGGGTAAAGTGGAGTTACAGTTGTATCAGAGCCTAGCTAAATAATAACTAGCATGTTAGCAAAGTGTTTAGAATTTCGATCCGGAAAAAAATCGCGAAATATGTCAAAAACATATACTTTCTGCCGATTTTTAAAATTGCCCTAAAAATATTTCCTCATACCTTAAAAATCGGTGCAGGGTTTTTTAGGAACAGGCAAGAAAAACGAGCCCACGACTCGGTCAACGCGCCGCGGAAGCGCGGCGAAACCACGCGTTTCGCCGCGGATCCGCGGCCGAGTTGACTCGGCCGCGACTCGGATTTCTTGCAGATTGTTCAGTTTGGTGTTCTATGATTTTTTAGATATTTTGTTTCTGCCCAGATTATCCAGAGAACAATGTTGTGTTTGGGGTAGTTGCAAATTGGTATTTTGATCGAAGTTCTACAAACTTTTGCTAAATGGTTATATCTGTAATGTGATATATGCACTGAACGTCGACTAATCGCTATACGTCGATTAGTGGGGGTTGTGCATATCTGTGATCTGTAATGTTGTTGGATTGTGTATATGATCTTGTTGGATTGTCGCGGATGAATAGCCGGGTTATGAGATGAGAGTTTTCTTTATCTTTCATTTGATGTAATATGTAAATTGATGTAATATTATTTTATGGCCGTACATCCGGGATGAGGTTGTAGTCGCCATTGTATATTATTTCTTTTACTGTTTTTGCTCCTAGGATAGACCCAAGGTGGGGTGCACAAACTACCGGGTACTTTGAAGTGCCGAGTGGCCTACTCACGTTGTTGAGGGAGGTTGCTTCACTTCGGGTACTTGGCGGGTAGTTTGCCGCACTCGTACGGGTTTAGGGTGGGGTTTTGGCTATTCATCGCGACCGTGTAATCCGTCTTTCGTTGCAGGCTCGAACGAAACGCGGATTCCTGGCATATCCAATGTGTTCATCTGTGATCTGGAATGGCTATCATTACATCTGATGAATGTATATATCTATATATAATATCTAGTAGGCGTTGCTTATGTTTTGCATCCGCGCTAGTCCAGCCCCCGCTCTGTCGTTAGTTAAGTAACCTAACGGGTGATGACGGGGCCCCGTGGTGAATGCGGATGGCATAAGCGTACGTCATATTTTCGTTGTTTTCTGCAATGGTAGGATTAATTGATGGGACGCATTAAATTAATGCAAGAAAATAAACCAAAGTTAAGTCGTTGGAACAATTTCAAAACCACTCGGTTTCTTTTCAAAACAGAAAACTTTTAAAACGCGGAGCTTGAACCACTCCTTTTAAAAGCTATCACGTTCCTTCGATTATATCAAGTTCACTGCGTTCACGGTTTCGCCAAAACCATTCGTAGCCCTCCGTCATTTCATATGGATAGTCAATAGTATTCAAGCTGTGTTTGTTGGCCAAAATCAAGGCATAGTGATTGGTAACTATTGGATATTCATATGTAGCATAGATAGATGCGTTGGTTTGGGACAGTCGTACTGCCTTGTTGGCCAAAGTCAAGGGTAGGTACGGGTGGGTTCAAATTAACCTGGAAAATGACGGGTAGAACTTGACATGTGACTTATGATTTTTTGGCCAAAGTCAAGGTCATAAGAGCATGGGGCAAAATTCCACATCGGGAGTTTCTAAAGAAACTGAAACTTGCTAGTGCTGCATACCATTTGGAGTGTGATGATTCTGGTAGGATTCCTTCAGCTTTATCACACGATGATATTTGGATCCCGATCCTACTATGAGTATATGCTACTCCTTTGGAAACTTTCTCACTTAACGATCAATGCTATAAACCAAGTAGGTGTCTTGAAAGGTGTTAGCGGGGCTACGCCCACAGGGAAAAGAGGTTATTTAATTAAGGAACTTCGCGAAAGCGTCGTAAAACCTCCCTCGAAGTACCAACACTGGCCTGGCTGAACGGTTAAGCAAGTATTGTATGGTGAGATTGATCCCGACTAATTCTTCTTTTTTGGTTTGAAGAAGGATTCGAGAAACAGTGGGAGCCATCCTGTTTAGACAAACTAAAATCCACTCTAAACTTGCTAGAGCATCATGCTAAAGTGTTTCTTCTTTCTCTCCTAATTGCAGCGACCAAACATCATGACCGGACTTAAGTTACTACTAGATAAAAATATACTGACAGGGCCAAACTACAAAGATTGGCTCAGGAATGTCAAAATGGCAATCACTTATGACAAGTTGGGGTATCTCCTTACCACCAAAGCTCCCCCTGTCCCAGGTCCTCAATCCAGCGTCACAGATAAGGAAATCCGTAAGACCTGGGAGATTGATTGCGCGAAGGCCAAGTGCCTCATGCTTGCCTCTATGGACAATGAACATCAGAGGAGGCACGAGGATATGGATCTTGAATCCATATTTCTCCACACAAAGGATCTGTATGGAGAACAATCCCGTATCGCTAGATACGAAGTCTCGAAAAAGTTGTTTTCGTCGAGATTGGCTGTCGGATCATCTGTAGCGGAACACGTGCTTAAGATGATTGGCTACATTGAAGAGCTCGCGGACTTCGGGACCACGTTAGAGAACGAGCTCTACACTAACTTGATTCTCCAGTCCCTTCCTTCCACTTACGCCCAGTTTATCCTGAACTTCAACATGCAAGGAAAAGAAGTTGAACTTTTGGAACTCCTCAACATGTTGAGGAGTGCAGAGGGCACCTTACAGAAAGTAAGAGAAACATCCACTTTGTCTGTTGGAAGACCTTCCTCTTCTAGGTCCAAGGCGAAAGCCAATGGAAAGAAGAAGAAGACCCCCACCAAACCAAGGGGCGGTGTTAGTAAAGTGGAAGCCAAGGGAAAGGCAAAGGTAGCAAAGGTAGCGGGACAGCTTGTGGGGAAGGAAGAGTGCTTTTATTGTCATAAGAAAGGACACTGGAAGAAAGATTGCAGCGCTTGGAAGGCCAAGAACTAGGACCCGAAGCAGGTTGTGGCTTCGGCTTCAGGTGTGTATGTTATTGAAAACTGCCTATCAGTAAACTCTACTTCCTGGGTATTGGATACCGGATCAGGATTTCATATCTGTAATTCTTTGCGGGCACTGAGAAAGCGTAGGGTTTTGAAGGCAGGTGATATGACCCTCAGAGTTGAAAACGGAGTTGGCATGGATGCTGAGTCCGTGGGGGACTATCACTTGGGATTGTCAGATGGACATGTTTTGGTTTTGCGTGACTGTTATTTTGTACCCAGTACGACTTGTAATATCATATCTGTATCTTTAATGTCTAAAGAAGGTTATGATTTTACATATGTAAGCGATGTTGTAAACATTCACCTTAATCATGTTCTGATTGGGTCGGGTACATTAAGCAACGGTATATACGTTCTGAACCAACCACAGATTTTCAATGTCCAGAATACACACAAAAGAAAGTCTCCAAAAATAAATCATGCTTTCTTATGGCATTGTAGACTGGGTCACATCAATGAGACAAGGTTAACTAAGTTGCATAAAGAAGGATATTTGGATCCGTTCGAATATCAATCATATGCAACTTGTCAATCATGTCTTAAAGGACAGATGACAAAGACTCCGTTCACTGGACACGGAGTAAGAGCGAGCAAGCTCTTGGGACTCATACACAGCGATGTATGCGGTCCAATGTCTACACATGCGCGAAGTGGTTATTCTTACTTCATTACTTTTACGGATGATTTTTATGGTACGGATATGTCTTCTTAATGAAACATAAATCTGAAGCCTTCAAAAAATTCCAGGAATACAAGAATGAAGTAGAAAAACAAACAGGCAAAAGTATCAAGACACTGAGATCTGATCGAGGTGGTGAATACTTAAGTGCCGAGTTCCTGGATTACCTAAAAGAGAATAGAATTCTCTCTCAACTTACTCCTCCATACATCCCACAACATAATGGTGTATCGGAGAGACGGAACCGAACCCTATTAGATATGGTACGTTTCATGATGAGTAACGCTGAGTTGCCGCGATCATTCTGGGGATATGCACTAGAATCAGCTGCATATCTTTTGAACCGAGTTCCAACTAAGACAGTGCCTACCACACCATATCAGATGTGGAGTGGGAAAAACCTATCTTAAACACATTAAGACATGGGGATGTCCAGCTTTTGTCAAAAAGCAGCATGCGGACAAACTCGAGGCACGCTCAGTACAGTGCAAGTTTGTGGGATATACAAAGAACTCTAAGGGATATTTCTTCTATTACGCAGAGGAACAAAAGGTTTTTGTTTCTCGTCATGCCTGCTTCTTGGAAACTGAATTTTTGGAAAATCAGATAAGTGGGAGCGCAATAGAACTGGAAGAAATTTCAGAACCACAAGCTATTACTGAAAGCTTAGTAGAACCAGAAGGTTCGAAAGAACAGGACATTCCTGCGCCGCCCCGCAGGGGTAGTAGGCAGTCTCATCCGCCCGAGAGATACTACGGTTTTCTCATAGACGGGGATAGAGAGGATTGCATCATTGATAATGATGAGCCGACTAGCTTCCAGCAGGCTATTCAGAGCACTGCCTCGGTAAAATGGCTGGATGCAATGCAGACCGAAATGGAGTCCATGTACACCAACAAAGTATGGACTTTGGACGTTGCTCCAGAAGGGGTAAAATCCGTAGGTTGCAAATGGATCTTCAAAAGGAAGATTGGTGTAGATGGACAGGTTGAAACCTATAAGGCTAGACTTGTTGCAAAGGGTTTTCGTCAAAGACCTGGTTTGGACTATGACGAAACTTTTTCTCCAGTGGCTATGCTCAAATCCATTCGGATCCTTCTTACCATTGCTGCCTTCCACGATTATGAGATTTGGCAGATGGACGTAAAAACCGCTTTTCTAAATGGAAATTTAGAGGAGTGTGTCTATATGGACCAGCCAGAGGGTTTCATTCAGAGTGAGAGCAGCGGGAATGTGTGCAAGTTGCTTAAGTCCATTTATGGACTGAAGCAAGCACGCGGAGTTGGAGCATCTGTTTTGATGAGACGGTCAAAGAATTTGGCTTTATCAAAAATTCAGATGAACCATGCATCTATAGTAAAATTGTAGCACGAACTGTCATATTCCTCGTTTTATATGTGGATGACATTCTCTTGATAGGAAATGACATTCCTATGCTACAATCTGTCAAAGGATTCTTGTCACACAGGTTCTCCATGAAAGACCTGGGTGATTCCTCTTACATTCTGGGGATCCGGATCCATCGTGATAGGTCCAAGAGGATATTAGGACTTTCACAGTTCAGGTACATCGACACCATACTGAAAAGATTCAGTATGGAAGATTCCAAGCGAGGTAATTTACCGGCTTGTCACGGGATCACCCTCTCCAAAGAGATGTCTCCCAAGACTGATTTGGAAAGGGATCGCATGTCTATTATACCCTACGCTTCTGCGGTAGGCTCTATAATGTATGCGATGTTGTGTACCAGGCCTGATGTAGCTTATGCACTGAGTATGGTAAGCCGGTATCAGTCAAACCCTGGGGAGAAGCACTGGATAGCAGTAAAGAACATTCTGAAGCACCTGAGAAGGACTAAGGACATGTTTTTGGTTTACGGCGGAAAAGACCTTCAGATGGAGGCCTTTGCTGACTCCAGCTTCCAGAGTGACAAGGATGACTCCAAATCCATGTCGGGTTATGTATTTACCCTCAATGGACGGGCGGTGTGTTGGAAGAGTTCCAAACAGGAAACCGTTGCTGACTCAACGATGGAAGCGGAATATATTGCTGCATCTGATGCCGCAAAAGAAGCCGTCTGGATGAGGAAGTTCTTGACAGAACTTCAGGTGGTTCCGTCCATTGTTGATCCAATACCTCTGTATTGTGACAACAACGGGGCTATAGCTTTAGCGAAGGAACCCAGGTCCCATCAGAAGTCCAGACACATCTTGAGGCGGTATCACCTGATCAGGGAGATCGTGGATCGCCGGGAGATCGAGGTTCGGAGGGTTGCTATAGAAGATAACACAGATCCATTCACGAAGGCCATACCCCAGACTCAGTTCAAGCGGCTGATCGAGATGATAGGTCTTCGATACGCCAGTACATGGCCTTAGTGCAAGTCGGAGATTGTTAGTGTATATGCCCTAGAGGCCATTACTGTATCATACTAGTTTGTATATTACTTAATGGAAGCTTGGGATATTCACAGTTGTATAGACAATCTTGCTCAAAATGGTAGTATGGTACTTGGTTTGTTTCTACTTTAATGTGTGCATGTGTTTCTTTTAGCATATCGCCTATACACATTACTGGAGCCCTCAGGATCTTTGCTTGATTACCAGCGTTGTGATGGCAGTCACACTAGTGGGGGCTGGGTAATCTACAAGCACATCCTTATACAGGTCCCTAGTCGTAGGATTATCGAGACGGGGCATCGATGCTCCGGAGTAGACTAGCGTATGCGCTTCTCATCCCAGCAGGGGAGATGGTCTGTCCCACAGCCATTAGTACGTAGTACTTAAGATAGTATGCGGGTGCTCGTTAGGTTACGAGTACACTGGACAGGACTCGTCGGGAACTGTTGGTTGGTACTATACCTATCGTCAGTTATCAGTTCCCAGGTGACATGAGTACAGCTTAGTCCGTTGACTTGACACTGTCACTTCGCCTCGAGTGTGTTCCCACTGTTCTTAGATTGCTACCCTACCATGGCTCAAATGAGTCGTGCAAATAGGTAGCAGTTGGGTGCAGTCCCGAAGCACTTGGAGGCAGTGACGGTTAGACAGGATTCGTCTCTCCCGGTATTGGGGGTTGATATCGCGCTGTGTCTACGAGAGCCATTACACACCAGGGCAAGCGAGATATACTGGTAGCGTTTCCAGTGTTATCTCAGGGTATTCTGGGCTACACTCCGACACGACTTGTACCGCTATTAGGGGACTGACGTTTACCGCCCCCTAGGCCCGCCATGCGTTACTCTCAGACGAACAGACCGGACTGTACGGAGATTGTCACATTCAGGCTCAGTAGGAGTTCGGTTGGGTTCACCTCATCAGTCTTCTTATCGGCATCTACCTGGGGACCGTTACGTACAGCTAGTACCGCTTGCGGCCTGTGGTTAAACCCACTGCCAGCGTAGTGTCGAGTTTTTAGAGTCCCACACAGAGGGCTATTCGCCTTTGGGCAAAACAAAGTAGAGGTCGCATGGTTTTGCGACGGGGTTCGTTCACATCCGCACACTTGTGCACGTTTGGTGTCTGGGCAGTTATTACCAGCGGGTTTTGGTTTAAGCCAGATCCTAGTATTTGTTTTGGGATTGGTTTTGTCTCAGTGTATTCATGTTCCTCGGAACACGGATGCGGGTGTGTATGCACAGTTGACAGAGGCAGAGAATTCTCATTAGGGTTGTTGACCGTTGACATTTTCCAAACCCTAATGAGAATGAGAGATATGATTAATGATATTAATTAAGGATAATTGTGCCATGGTTAGGTTGGCCATTGGACTTTTGTTGACATTTTGACTTTGGTTGGCCGGTTGACTATTGTTGACAATTTGACCATCATCATTTCACATGAAAGATGCTTCTTGATTCTTGCAAAATTCATTTAATGTGAAATGATAATGGTCATTCCAAATGAACCATCACAATTTCTTTAATTATTATTATTATTATTGATAATTCACTCATATGAGAGTATGGTTGCAAAAAGTCATTCATTCTCTCTTGCTCTTTCTCTCTCATATGTTTGAGCTCTCCCTCTTCCTCTCAAAGCTCTCATCTCTCATGTGTTGAGAACCATGAGCTCTTGAGATAAAACCTTCAAGACTTCACTCTACTCATTCTAGGGTTTTAGGTTTAGCAAGCCAAGCACTTTAGTTACCTCTAGGTTGAGGTAGGAGCTCAAGGTAGAGGCCTTCGGGGATCTTTCTTCGGCAAAGAGAAGGCGACGAGGAGGAGCCGTTCAAACCACTCCAAAGAGCAAGAAGAGAAGGAGTTCAAGACCTAGGTATAACCTTCTAACCGAGTAGCTAAACTTGTAGGTAGTTTGTTAGTTTTTGTTTAGCAAAAATCCTCCATTTCTAGTCCATGTTACCTTGCGTCAAAAATCGTTTTTTTTTACTTTTTCCGCCTCCCCGTAAGAACCAGGGTGGGTAACGTGGACTTACATTGTGCACCTACATATTGTACATTCATGCTTGTGTACACACATACTGTACACTCATACTTGTGCACATACCTATTGTATACTCATACTTGTGCACATACCTATTGTACACTCATACTCGTGTACTTACATATTGTACACTCATACTTGTGCACATACCTATTGTACACTCATACTTGTGTACTTACATATTGTACATTCATACTCGTATACTTATATATTGTACACTCATACTTGTGCACATATCTATTGTACACTCATACTTGTATACATACATATTGTATGCTCATGCTTGTGTACATACATATTGTACACCCATACGTGCATACATACGTATTTGCACATACATAGATGATTCTGGTTTGATTTGGAGATTTGGGAACCGCAAGATATATTTTAAAACTGTATTCATTTTAAAAGAGCGGTTTCCCTCAATATGTGCATATTACTATTCCATGTTACATGATGTACTGATATGCTTACATTCTTTTATATGTCGCATACATTATGCCTTATGATTATACGCATTGAGATATGTTGTTTCCATGATATTTCTGGATTTGGGAACAGTGGGTATTTCAAAAGAGAGTATGTATTGTTTTAAAAACCCGGTTACCCTTGATATGATATTTCAGTGCGTCCACCATGTGTTTTCTCGGTTCTGAGAGTGGCACGTGAAACCCGATTCGAAGAGTGGTAGGCACCGTCTGTGGGTACATGGTGGACCCGGTGAGATACCCCGGGGCAAGAAGACTCGTATATGTTGGACGGTGAGCCTGGCAGGGGAGTACTACCTACTGGTGATTGTATTTGAGCTCGGCGGATATCTGTGGGATACCGACCGGAGTTGAGAGATGATGTGGGCCGATCCAGACTGACGGAGCCCTATATGTATATGAGGATTTACGTGCCGATGCTAGGCACAGGTTTCATGATGTTTTTGAGTGTTGATGCTTGACACTCAGGTTCCATGATTTTGATATGTCGCGAGCGACACATGTTGATTTACATCCTCATACTTCCATGCATATGTTTTATGATATTTACACGCAGATGCTTATTGTCATTGGGTGACACGTGGATGATTTCCACATATTCATAGACTTCATGATATAGTCGACATTGATCATACCTTATATTTATGACATGTTATTACCTAAGGCACTGGCACGAGCACTTGGCACTACACTCATGTATAGATGTTACATTGCCACCTTATCATGCTTCAGACTTATTCATTTGAGGTTTATATATATATCTGATCGTATTGACCTAGGATTGTGTCATACAAACGATTTCTTCTCTGTGATGTTTTCTATTCATGAGTTGGCAACTCACCCCCGTTGTGCCACAGTCCTTGCAGGTTTTGCCGTACAGGTTCCATTGCGGCTTTTATGGCACACTGCTTCCTTTCTAGGTGATTACATTGGTAGGTGGGTTCACTCGCATCGTGACCACCCTTGTATTATTTGATTTAGTTGTATCTAGTAATTCCATCAACCAAACTTGTATATTGTTTCAGACTTAGAAAACCAGTTATGTATTATTTCGACCTTAGAGTCGCGCATTGTAGTATTATGGTTTTCATGTTGCTTTTGAGTTTCCTTTTGAGTTTTGATCCTCGCCCTTCGGCGTTGTATATTATACTGCTTGCGTGGTTGTGACCGTCGATTGACGAAGAGCTAGCTCCCGCTTGGGGATGCCTTTTTTCATCGTATATATATTATTCATGTTGTACCCCGTTTGGGGCCAGTATTTACAAAGGAAACTCTGCCGAAATTTTCAGAAAAGACTATAGATTTTAAAAATGCATATTTGGCTTACTTATTTAAAAACCTTGTTTTTAAAACAGGTTTTCCTTACTTCTTAAAAACTAGTTTTCTTTATTTACTCCTTAAAATGGTTTTAGATTTCTGGGCTATTGGCTTACTTGAATTAGATGGGGTCCTATAGGCTTTATATGATTCAAGGGTCAGTCACGTGCTATTTCGGGTCGTGACACCCATTGTGTCAAAAACCCAGACCAAATACAAATACCAAACCTGAAACCCAAAACAGAACTTGTCATGTCGGTTTTGTGAGAATTTAGTGGGTGCAGGGAAATCTGGAGTGAACCGGGACTTTTTCTAGAAAAGCAAACAAGACCTGCAGCCTAGATGGACCACCACGAGATCACCCTACCAAAACGAGACCCTAACCCCCCTGCAAAACTAAGGAGGCCAGACTTGGGAGGCTTCTGGCCGGCCACATGAGGGAATTGGGTGCCCAGGTTGCTTGTGTAGTTCATATACCCCCTATACATCACTCCAGTACTGTTTGTGCACCTTGTTTTCACCTGAACAAAAATCTGGGACTACTTTCATGACTTGCTGCCTTGCATTTCTTGGTATTCATGACTTTAAGTTTTAATATTTGGTATTGTATTCGGTCACTTGACGTTTGTACATCTATATCGAGTGTTGTTTGGTTGAATTGCGGGAGTAGACCATAGGTTTTGACCTATGGGGGATTCGTGTGTCGTTTCGATTGCGAATTTGATTTTAATGCGATACGATGTGTAGGTACCCTCATGAGGGCTTCGAGACGACAAGAAAGCGCGTGGCGACATCGGCATCGGCAAGCGAAGATCAAAATGAGTAGATACATATCTACGAGGGAAGTCGGGTGGATGGCGTATTGCACCCCCGCAGTTCGTAGTGTAGTGTATGGTACATATTATATGGATATATTTAATTATTTTGAGATTATGATTACCTAGATAGATTTTGGGAGTCATGGATAATTTTTAGTATAATTGGGTGATAGTGTCGCTAGTTAGTTTAGTCGCGAGCCCTAGAATAAGGTTCATACCCACGCGCACACACATGCTTACTTTGTTTTACTTGTGCGTATATGGGGATATGTATATATATATACACACACACATATAGGTATGGGACTATGTATATATACGTATACCTATACATGGATGTTGAAGATTGTACATGATACTTGGAGATGAGTCGATGAGATTAGGCATGATGCTATGAGATTGGTGATATGTTTTGATTCATATTATGAGATACGACATGAGATTATAGCGGGCCTTTAGGCGTGTACTTTCATGCACGTATATATATGCAGATGGTATCAGTTTGTACTAGACTTAGATTTGTACCCCTAATACAGGATATGATGATAAGGATACCAGATAAATGATGAGATAAATGTGAGATTCGACCTGTACCCAGATTGGGACGCCGTACGATGGATTTACCGTACGAGCTTTATATTGATGATAGATCCGCACTCTTGACTCGAGGATGTCATGTTATATATTGTATCGCATGTGATACTATTGAGGCTGGATCACCGACTATTATATTTATATGTATCGACTCAGACTTGGTGGTTTTCCCTTACCATTTTGATTAGTCTGTTCGTTTAGTCCTGTAGTTACTTGTAGATGTTAGACTAGACTCGAGTCATATCTATTTCCAAAACTAACGAATCGTGAGTATTTTAAAGACAGGCCAAGGGATTCTACGGATATTTCAAAGGACGTACCTCTTTTCTTAAAAACACCGTAGCCCCTATTTTCCAAGCACCACGATTCGTGTGATTTCAAATGACAAGCTGTATGACTCGTATAACTAATGTAGATTTCTTATTGTTGCATTTACCTTCCATTTCCATATATTCATGTTGTTATTAGCGCATTGCATGCTTATATACTGGTGATTTATGTTATATTAAACCCATGCTGTCAGGACACCAGCACCATTACCGATGATGCGTATGCTTCACGTACACCTGCTTGCCGGCTCACACACTTCATCATCGATAATTGCCATGTCACTACACAGTAGGATTGTTGCATCAAGATATGACTCCTTGCATGAGATTCTTGCGTACATACATATTGTACACCCATACTTGCGTACATACATATTGTACACCCATACTTACATACATATATATTTGTGCATACATATATATTTGCGCATACATAGATGATTCTGGCTTGATTTTGGAGATTTGGGAACCGCAAGATATATTTTAAAACTGGATTCATTTGAAAGAGTGGTTTCCCTTGATATGTGCATATTACTGTTCCATGTTGCATAATATACGGATATGCTTACATTTCTGTTAGATGTCGCATACATCATGTTTTATGATTATACGTATTGGGATATGCTGTTTTCATGAAATTTCTGGATTTGAGAACCGTGGATATTTCAAAAGAAAGTATGTATTGTTTTAAAAACTCGGTTTCTCTTGATATGATATTTCAGTGCGTCCACCATGCGTTTTCTCGGTTCTGAGACTTATGATAGAAACCCGATTCGAGGAGGTGAATGATCCGTTTGCGGGTTTATGGTGGACCCGGTATGGTTCCCCGGGGCGAGAAATGTTTTTTGTGGAGTAGACGATGAGCCTGGTAGGGTGGTGTTAGTTGTATGTATGCCATAGAGGCCAGTATTGTACAGATGATGTATATTATATTGGATACTTGGACATATATAGAGATGACTTTCTTGCTCGATATGATAGTATGCTATCTGGTTGCTCTTTATCTTAACATGTACACTTGTCTCTTTAAACTGTCTTATAGTTACATGTTGGTAAAGCCCTTAGGATGTGTACTTGACTACCTGGACTATGATGTAGATCATACTAGTGGGGACATGGTAGTCCATAGGTACATCCTTCAAGGTCCCTAGTCGTGGGTGTATCGAGACGGGGCATCGATATACCAGTGTAGACTAGCGTATACGCTTCTCGACCCATGAGATGGGCGATGGATGATCCCATATCCATTGGTGTTTGACATCAGAGATGGTATACGGGTGCTCAGTGGAGACTGGGTACACTGGACGGACTCGCCGAGAACTCCCAGATGGTATTATACCTCACGTCAGATGGCAGTTCTCAGGTGACACTTGTACAGGTTAGTCTGTAGACCCGAGATCGTCATAGAGTCTTGTGTGATTCCCACTGTGCTTTGATCTCCACCTTACCACGTCCATGAGGGCATGCAAAACGGTGGTCTTTGGGTACAGTCCCGAGTCATATGGAGGCAATGAGCGATAGGAGGGGTTTCGTCTCTCCCGGTATTGGGGGTTGATGTTGCGCAGTGCTCGATTGGCCGTAACAGGGAAGTCCCTGGCCAGGGCTGATCAGAGATCTGCTGGTAAGTGTTACCAGTAGTTTCTCGACCCGTTATGAGCCTCATATCGGCACGACTTATCGGTTATTGGGGTCTGACGTTTACCATCCCTAGACTTGATATGCGACATATCAGACGAACAGACCGGACTGTACGGTAAGTGTTACTGGTTGGATTCACAGGAGTGTGAGCGGGCTAGCTCGTCGATCTTCTGATCGCTCAATACCCGGATGGCCGTTACGTTTAGCAGACCGCTTGCGGCTTGTGGGTGCTTGATATGATCATCATCTGCTGCCGGCGTATTGACGAGTCTTTAGAGTCCTACACAGAGGTTTCCTGGCTCAAGCGAAACGAAATAGGAGCGCATATGAGATATGTGCAGGACCGAGAATAATGCGTGTATGTGATACCGTATTCCATTCTCGCGATGAATGTATCGATTGGTTATATGCGATATAACCTAGATATCGAATCAAGGATTGATTCGATAAGCCGATACATAGGATACTAGTCGGTTGTATGCGATATGACCGGATCGTTAAATCAAGTGTTGATTTAATGATTTAATGTATAATTATATATTTGATATATTACTTTGCATTAACTAGTATTGGTTCACTTTAAATGGATTTTCTCACTTGATGTGCAAGTTGTATATGTGATATACTTTTGGGTACATGTTTGTATCATGTTTGATGATACTTGCTCATTTGGTTAAGTGTAAAGAATTAAACCTTGGTTAAGTAAATGGTTAGGGTTTTTATTTATTCATTCATTTATCTTTTTAATTTGGATTAAAAAGAAAACAAAATGGTTGCTTTCATTCTTGAAGCTTTGACCAAAGTGACCATTTTGTCTTCATGCTTAACCCTAACCATTCATCTAACCTTAGTCAATTCTCTACACCTAACCATGGTTCATATTATGATAAGTATTCATTTCTTTTGATTTTTAAAAGAAATACTCATTATATTCTATCTTGAGCTTCTTCTTCTTCTTCAAGAAAAAGCTTGCCATCATCAATGGCTTCTTGAGCAAAAGTGTGAGAAATCCAATTCTAAAGTGAACCCACCTCCTATTTCTTCACCCTCTACCTCTTGCCAAGTAGTATAGGGTGTTTTCTTCACAAGTTTCACAACTTGGTGAAGTTGGAGCTTGATCTTGTGTAACCGCGACGTAGATCATCTTCGGCATCGTAGCCGACGACTGTTCCGCTCATTTCTCCGATGAAGCCGATGCGAGAGTCCGGGATTCGAGATGGACAGTGAGGGGACAACTACGTGGAGCTAAGGAAGTGGATAACCGGATCTACAAAGGTTGTAGTTTCCTACTTTTAGTTAAGTTGTTAACTAGTTTCCTTTTCGCCTAAAATTCTAGTTAACGATCCGTATTAGAGTTTCTCGGCACTTGTAAAATTTGAAATTGGCATGGTTGATGCCTTGTGAGACCTCTTGAGAGTGCCTAGGAACCCTACAGTGGTATCAGAGCCTAGCTAGAGCCTTAGGCGAAGTGTAGACGACGTTTGAAATCCGAATCGAACCGAAACCCCAAAACATATTGCTTTCTGGACTTTTTTCAAAAACTGGGTTTTTTCCAGATTAAAAATGCTTAAAAAATTCAGCAGGGAATTCTAAGAATTACGGTGCAAAAATTATCTCATGATGCCTCTATAGCGCGGCGGAACCGCGGCAGAAGCCTGGCTTCTGCGGCGGTTCCGCGGCCACTTGATGGGATTTGCCTCCAAACTTTGCACAGTAATTCATGTTTTCAGGTGCTGAGTTTTCTGGGAATTTTTAATTTGCACTCAAGAGTTGAGTTTTCTGGGGTGTTTTGGAGCTTCGATTATTCGATCGGATTATCAAATTTTGTCTATGTGTTTTTCCGGATATTTTAGAATATGTTAAAAAGTTTGACCGGATGTAAATACCCAATCTTTCCCCTGCCAGGAAATTTCCAATTGTTGGACTTTTCCGTTGTTTAATGACGTTCTAAGTAGTGCAAGTAACGCGATGGTCCCTCTAGAAGACAACAAACCTTAACTCGATTATGTGACCGTTTTGAACTGCCCTTTCAACCTTGTGGTTTGGGGCAGTACGGCGTGCCACATGTGAGGCGTTGGCTTGACCCTTCTACGGCTGGACCGTTGGTACTGAGGCATGAAGTGAACGTCTTTGAACTTATTTCATGTGTTGAACGGTTTCGGGAAAACTTGGGTGTTCGAATGTTCGATCGGAAAGTTTAATATTTTCTATTTATCCGGAATGGGATACAATAATTGGAATTCACAAATAGTTATGAGATAGCTGAATGAATGTTATAAATCTAGCGGTTTAGTCTCACTTGATATTGAAAAGAGTTTTCGATAATGGGACTAAAATGCGGGGTTTATAATTGTTAGGCATGTGATGTCTAAGTATTTCATGAGTTTAGGCATGCGATGTCTAAAGAGGTTGCGGATTCCAACTGTTGTAGTTTTGCACTTTCTTTTCTGCGACCGTAAGTGTAATATGTGATATCGCCGTTTTCGTTGCTATATGTCAACGACAATTGGGATGCGCATATTTACTTACGTTGATGACATGTGATGTTATGTGTTGCTGGATATGTTATATTGGATTGTCGTGTTCGAATAGCCGGGTTTTTTTTATGTGAGATGAGTTTTTTTTTATTTCATTCATGTAAAAACTTGTATGTAATATTCTTTTATTGGGGCACTTCCAGGTTGCGGAAGTTGTCACCTTTTGTATATTATTTACTTTTCCGCATTAGGATAGACCCAAGGAGGGGAGCACAAGTAACCGGGTTCTAGGGTCCAGTGGGAGACCATCTCGAGGAGTCGAGTCCGGGTCTCCTAACCCTAGAATTGGTAGGGTTGCTTGCCGCTCTCGTAGGGGTCTAGGGGTGTGGGATTGGCTATTCATCACGACCGTGGAATTCGTGTTTTATACTGGCTCGTATTGAAAACACGGACGTCCTAGTATATCCAATGTTTCATATGTTTCTTCTGCTGCGATATCTGTGATGAGATCATGTGATGTTCTGTGATGGATACAGTATATAGTATATATGATATATTATATAGTCGTTACTTATGTTTTGCATCCACACTAGCCCTGCCCTGCTCTGTCGTTAGTTACCTAACCTAACGGTGCATGAGGGGACATCCAGGCGAATGCGGATGGCATAAGTGTACGTCGTATTTATCTGTGATGTTTAGGTGACATAAATGATGGGACTTCATTAATGTGATTAATGAATGAAAAGAAACCTAAGATGTTGTAGAATCAAATTTTTAAAAAAAACAGGTAGCTACAGTTCTTGCTTTGCATAGCGGTATATATGATATACCCTGCACCTTATTCGATGAGGAAAGGACCGAGATCCCTTCACCGGGAGTGACTCCTTTAGCAATAACTGGCAGATGCTACACACTCGGTTTGTATTTTGTTTGCTTTTATAGTTTCTGCTTTGCATAGCGATATATATGATATATCCCGCACCTCATTCGACGAGGAAAGGGCCGACGATCCCTTCACCTGGAGTGACCCCTTTAGCAAAACTAGAAAAGCCTCAAAAACACTCCATTTAAAAGTTTCACATGATTCTACGACGATATCAAGTTCATTACGCTCATGGTTTTCTGAAAACCTGCGTAGCCCTCCGTCATTTCAGATAAGTACTACTTAGTATTCGTGCTACGGTAGTTTGGCATTCGTCAAGGCGTAGTGTACGGTAGCTAACTAGTATTTATCTGCTTATGCATATGATGCAGATTGGATTAGGGTATTCGTACGGCGTTGTTTGGCATTCGTCAAGGGTCGTGCGGGTGGGTTTAATTCAATCAAGAAATGTACGAGTTGAACTTGACTAGTGGACTATGGGTTGTTTGGCATTCGTCAAGGTCATAGAACACTAGGGGTAAAATATTATTGGGAATTTCAAGTGTTGAAATTTGCAATGAGATTGCATACCTTCTATGAGATAGTTGGATCCCGATACCCACTGCGAGTAAGAGTTACTCCTGGGAGAGTTTTACACATTGCAATTAGCTAATCAAGTAGGTGTCTAGAAAGGTGTCAACGGGGTTACGCCTCTGGGAAAACGAGGTTTACATTAATTAGGTTCGTGCGAAAGCACGGGGGACCTCCCTCAAAGTACCGACACTGGCCTGGCCAAAAGATTGGCGAACTTGTAGTGTGTAATTAATCCCGGCTAGTCTTTCCTTTTAGGGTTTGAAGGAAGATTTGATAAAAACAGTGGGAGTCCTGATTAGATAAGATAATAACCAATCTGATCTTGCACGAGCATACGCTAAAGTGTTTTCTTCTCTCTCTCTCCAGGTAGCGACCATTTCATGCCCTAATCAAGATAATAATATGGATGTATTGACCGAACCCGCATGTTATACTGTGTTGGAGAACGTTGGTTCCGTTCTTTCCTATAAGAGTTATAGGACTGAACAGGATATAGGGGAATACCAGGATTCCCATGCCACCCGAATGAAGAAAGTACATGTTGATGCATTTTCTTCGGGTGTGTTCGTTACAGAGAACTGTTTCTCCATTTGTTCTATGTCCTGGGTATTAGATACCGGGTCAGGATCCCATATATGTAATCAGTTACATGGGCTTAAGAAAGGTAGAGAACTTGGAGAAGGTGATAAAGACATTAGAGTTGGAAATGGTGCAATTGTTGCAACTAAGACTGTCGGGGAATATCACCTTGTATTACCAACTGGTAATACATTGGTTCTGAACGAATGTTATTACATGCCGAACCTGATATGCAACATTATATCGGTTTCTTTATTGAGTAAAGAGGGATATAATTTTGTATTACAGGACAATGTTATGAACATTTTCCGTAACCAAAAGTTGGTTGGATCAGGCACGTTGTGCAATGGCATTTATGTTCTAAATCAATCAACAGTTCTGAGCATAACAAACACACACAAGAGGAAGAGTTCTGAACTGAACGAATCCTTCTTATGGCATTGTAGACTAGGTCACATCAATGCGACACGACTAGCTAAGTTGCATAAAGATGGATATTTAAATCCGTTTGAATTTTCATCTTATGACACTTGCCAGTCATGTCTCAAAGGCAAGATGACCAAAACTCCGTTTACGGGACACGGAGAAAGAGTTACCAAACTCTTGGGACTGATACATAGTGATGTATTTGGTCCCATGTCTACACATGCCAGGGATGGTTCTTTGTACTTCATTACATTCACTGACGATCTCTCTAGATATGGGCATGTGTTCTTATTGAAACACAAGTCTGAAGCTTTTGAGAAATTCAGAGAATATAAGCAAGAAGTAGAGAACCAAACGGGCAAAAGTATTAAGATCCTTCGATCTGATCGAGGAGGAGAATACTTGAGCAATGAGTTCCAAGATTATCTAAAAGGGAATGGGATTCTCTCTCAGCTTACACCACCTTATACACCATAGCACAACGGTGTATCGGAACGAAGGAATCGCACCCTATTAGATATGGTGCGTTCAATGATGAGTACAGTTGAGTTACCTATTTCCTTCTGGGGCTATGCGCTTGAGACAGCCATACACCTATTGAATATGGTTCCTACCAAATCAGTGCCTACCACTCCATATGAGATATGGAAAGGAAAGAGACCATCTCTTAAGTATGTTAAGATATGGGGTTGTCCAGCCTATGTCAAAAGATAAAATCCGGACAAACTCGAGGCAAGATCAGTCTTATGTAAGTTTGTAGGATATCCCAAAAATTCACAAGGGTATATCTTCTACCACCCCGAGGAACAAAAGGTGTTTGTTTCTCGGCATGCCACTTTCTTAGAAAAAGGTTTTCTTATGAAACAGATTAGTGGCATTGAGGTAGAACTGGAAGAGGTTCCAGCAACACAAACTATAACAGAGGACATGGTAGAACCAGAGGATTCAGTAGTACCCGACGAACCCCAGCCTCTCCGCCGATCTAGTAGGGTTTCTCATCCACCTGAGAGATACTACGGTTTTCTCATTGATGGTGGAAGCGAGGATTGCATCATGGAGGATGATGACCCAACTAGCTTCGAGCAGGCCATCACGAGCAGGGACTCAGTGAAATGGCTGGATGCTATGCGGTCCGAGATGGAATCCATGTACACCAACAAAGTATGAACTTTGGATGTTGCTCCTGAAGGGGTAAAACCCATCGGGAGCAAGTGGATCTTCAAGAAAAAACTTGGTGTAGATGGGAAAGTGGAGACTTTCAAAGCTAGACTTGTTGCAAAGGGTTTTTGTCAAAGACCAGGTGTGGACTATGACGAAACCTTTTCTCCAGTGGTTATGCTTAAATCCATCCGGATCATGCTTGCCATCGCTGCATATCATGATTACGAAATCTGGCAAATGGATGTTAAGACCGCCTTTCTAAATGGTGATTTAGAAGAGAGCGTGTACATGACTCAGCCAGAGGGCTTCGTAGACAGTGGGAGCAGCGGGAAGGTGTGCAAGCTGCTTAAATCCATTTATGGATTAAAGCAAGCATCGCGGAGTTGGAACATCTGCTTTGACGTCGTTATCAAAGAGTTTGATTTCGTCAAAAACCCAGATGAACCTTGTATCTACAAGAAGGTGGCAGAGAGTAAGGTTGTCTTCCTCGTATTGTACATGGACGACATACTCTTGATAGGAAATGATATTCCTATGCTGCAATCGGTCAAGCTCTTCTTATCACATAGATTCTCAATGAAAGATCTTAGTGATGCCTCCTGCATATTGGGAATTAGGATCTATAGAGATAGATCCAAACGGATTTTGGGATTGTCCCAATCCAGGTACATTGACACCATACTAAAGAGGTTTAGTATGGAAGAATCCAAGCGTGGGAACTTGCCCACGATTTCTGGAGTCACTCTCTCCAAAGAGATGTCTCCCAAGACTGATTTGGAGAGAGCTCGCATGCAAGGGATACCCTATGCTTCGGCTGTAGGCTCTATCATGTACGCGATGCTATGTACCAGACCCGATGTTGCATACTCACTAAGTGTAGTGAGTAGGTATCAAGCTGATCCTGGAGAGAGTCACTGGACAGCTGTGAAGAGCATTCTCAAGTACTTGCGAAGGACTAAAGAGATGCTCTTGGTGTATGGTAACGGAGAACTCCAGGTGGAGTCCTTTACCGATTCGAGCTTCCAGAGTGATAAGGACGACTCTAAGTCGCAGTCGGGATTTGTCTTTACCCTTTACGGAGGGGCGGTTAGCTGGAAGAGTTCCAAGCAGGAAACCGTGGCAGACTCGACGATGGAGGCTGAATACATCGCTGCCAACGATGCTGCTAAAGAGGCTGTCTGGATCAAGAAGTTCATTACTGAACTTGGAGTGGTTCCATCCATTGAGCATCCAATACCTTTGTATTGCGATAACAATGGAGCGGTGGCTTTGGCCAAGGAACCTAGGTCCCATCAGCAATCCAGGCATATTTTGAGGCGGTATCACCTGATCCGGGAGATAGTTGATCTCCGGGAGATCGAGGTCAGGAGGGTTGACACGAAGAATAACACGGCGGATCCACTCACGAAGGCCATTCCCCAGATACAGTTTGAGAGACTCTTCGGGATGCTCGGTATGCGATACTACAGCAGCTGGCCCTAGTGCAAGTGGGAGATTGTTAGTTGTATGTATGCCCTAGAGGCCAGTAATGTACAGATGATGTATATTATATTGGATGCTTGGACATATATAGAGATGACTTTCTTGCTCGATATGATAGTATGCTATCTGGTTGCTCTTTATCTTAACATGTACACTTGTCTCTTTAAACTGTCTTATAGTTACATGTTGGTAAAGCCCTTAGGATGTGTACTTGACTACCTGGACTATGATGTAGATCATACTAGTGGGGACATGGTAGTCCATAGGTACATCCTTCAAGGTCCCTAGTCGTGGGTGTATCGAGACGGGGCATCGATATACCAGTGTAGACTAGCGTATACGCTTCTCGACCCATGAGATGGGCGATGGATGATCCCATATCCATTGGTGTTTGACATCAGAGATGGTATACGGGTGCTCAGTGGAGACTGGGTACACTGGACGGACTCGCCGAGAACTCCCAGATGGTATTATACCTCACGTCAGATGGCAGTTCTCAGGTGACACTTGTACAGGTTAGTCTGTAGACCCGAGATCGTCATAGAGTCTTGTGTGATTCCCACTGTGCTTTGATCTCCACCTTACCACGTCCATGAGGGCATGCAAAACGGTGGTCTTTGGGTACAGTCCCGAGTCATATGGAGGCAATGAGCGATAGGAGGGGTTTCGTCTCTCCCGGTATTGGGGGTTGATGTTGCGCAGTGCTCGATTGGCCGTAACAGGGAAGTCCCTGGCCAGGGCTGATCAGAGATCTGCTGGTAAGTGTTACCAGTAGTTTCTCGACCCGTTATGAGCCTCATATCGGCACGACTTATCGGTTATTGGGGTCTGACGTTTACCATCCCTAGACTTGATATGCGACATATCAGACGAACAGACCGGACTGTACGGTAAGTGTTACTGGTTGGATTCACAGGAGTGTGAGCGGGCTAGCTCGTCGATCTTCTGATCGCTCAATACCCGGATGGCCGTTACGTTTAGCAGACCGCTTGCGGCTTGTGGGTGCTTGATATGATCATCATCTGCTGCCGGCGTATTGACGAGTCTTTAGAGTCCTACACAGAGGTTTCCTGGCTCAAGCGAAACGAAATAGGAGCGCATATGAGATATGTGCAGGACCGAGAATAATGCGTGTATGCGATACCGTATTCCATTCTCGCGATGAATGTATCGATTGGTTATATGCGATATAACCTAGATATCGAATCAAGGATTGATTCGATAAGCCGATACATAGGATACTAGTCGGTTGTATGCGATATGATCGGATCGTTAAATCAAGTGTTGATTTAATAATTTAATGTATAATTATATATTTGATATATTACTTTGCATTAACTAGTATTGGTTCACTTTAAATGGATTTTCTCACTTGATGTGCAAGTTGTATATGTGATATACTTTTGTGTACATGTTTGTATCATGTTTGATGATACTTGCTCATTTGGTTAAGTGTAAAGAATTAAACCTTGGTTAAGTAAATGGTTAGGGTTTTTATTTATTCATTCATTTATCTTTTTAATTTGGATTAAAAAGAAATTGCAAAAGAAAACAAAATGGTTGCTTTCATTCTTGAAGCTTGTTGAAGCTTCATGAAGCTTTGACCAAAGTGACCATTTTGTCTTCATGCTTAACCCTAACCATTCATCTAACCTTATTCAATTCTCTACACCTAACCATGGTTCATATTATGATAAGTATTCATTTCTTTTGATTTTTAAAAGAAATACTCATCATATTCTATCTTGAGCTTCTTCTTCTTCTTCAAGAAAAAGCTTGCCATCATCAATGGCTTCTTGAGCAAAAGTGTAAGAAATCCAATTCTAAAGTGAATCTACTGTAGGGTTCCTAGGCACCCTAATGAGGTCTCACAAGGCATCGATCATGCCAAATTAAAATTTTAACGGTGCCGAGAAACCCGACTACGGATCGTTTGCTAGAAAACTAGGCGAAAAGATAACTAGTTAACACTTAACTAAGGGAATACGGAAATACAACCTTTGTAGATCCGGTGCTCCACCTCCATAGCTCCGCAACGAAGTCCTCTCCGCTGTCCAAATCAAATCCGGGCTCTAGCGTCGGCTTCGTCGGAGAATGGGCAAGCTAGGTCGTCGATGTCCATGCCGAAGATGATCTACGTCGAGGCATCGCTAAATCAAGCTCCAACTTCACCAAGTCAAGAAACTTGTGAAGTAAACACACTCTACTACTTGGCAAGAGGTAGAGGATGAAGAAATAGGAAGTGGGTAGACTTTAGAATTGGATTTCTCACTCATTTCCATCAATCACCATTGATGGAGCTTGCTTTTTCTTCATGAAAGAAGATGAAGAAGAAGAAGAAAGAAATATGATAAGTTAATTATATTTTGAAAAGAAAATGAATACTTATCATATTAGAACCATGGTCAAGTGTAGAGAATTAACCAAGGTTAGATTAATGGTTAGGGTTTAAGATGAAGACAAGAATGGTTACAAAGTCAAAGCTTCATGAAACTTCAACTAAACTCCAAAATTAGCAACCATTCTTTTCTTATCTATTCAAAATAAATAAATAAATAAATAAGTAATAAAAAGAAAACCCTAATCATTAGTTTAACCATGGCTTAATTCATTACACTTAACTATAGTTAAACATGTATCATCAAACATGATACAATCAAGTGTACAAAAGTATATCACATATACAATGTGCACAGACCAAGTGAGAAAATCCGTTTAAAGTGAACCAATACTAGTTAGTGCAAAGTAATATATCAAATATATAATTATGCATTAAATCATTAAATCAACACTTGATTCAATGATCCGGTCATGTCGCACACAACCGACTAGTATTCAATGTATCGGCTTATCGAATCAATACTTGATTCGATACCTAGGTTATATCGCATACAACCATTCGATACAATCATTGCGAGAATAGAATACGGTATCACATACACGCATTATTCTCGGTCCCGCACATATCTCATATGCGCTCCTATTTCGTTTCGCTTGAGCCAGGAAACCTCTGTGTAGGACTCTAAAGACTCGTCAATACGCCGGCAGCGGATGATGATCATATCAAACATCCACAAGCCGCAAGCGGTCTGCTAAACGTAACGGCCACCCGGGTATTGAGCGATCAGAAGATCGACGAGCAAGCCCGCTCACACTCCTGTGAGTCTAACCAGTAACACTACCGTACAGTACGGTCTGATCGTCTGATATGTCGCATATCTTGCCTAGGGGTGGTAAACGTCAGACCCCAATAGCTCGATAAGTCGTGTCGATATGAGGCTCATAACGGGCCGAGAAACTACTGGTAACACTTACCAGCAATTCTCTGAGCAGCCCTGGCCAGGGACTTCCTGTTATAGCCAATCGAACATAGTGCAACATCAACTCCCTATACCGGGAGAGACGAATCCCCTCCTATCGCTCATTGCCTCCATGTGACTCGGGACTGTACCCAAAAACCACCGTTTTGCACGCCCTCTTGGACGTGGTAAGATGGAAATCAAAGCACAGTGGGAACCACACAAGACTCTATGACGATCTCGGGTCAACAGACTACTCTGTACCAGTGTCACCAGAGAACTGCCATCTGACGTGAGGTATAATACCATCTGGGAGTTCTCAGCGAGTCCGTCCAGTGTACCCAGTCTCTACTGAGCACCCATATATCATCTCTGATGTCAAACACCAATGGATATGGGATCATCCATCGCCCATCTGTATGGGTCGAGAAGGTATACGCTAGCCTACTCTGGTATATCGATGCCCCGTCTCGATACACCCTCAACTAGGGACTTTGAAGGATGTACTTATGGACTACCATGTCCCCACTAGTATGATCCGCATCATAGTCCAGGTAGTCAAGCACACATCCTAAGGGCTTTACCAACATGTAACAGAGAGACAATCAGTATACACGTTAAGGTAATGTTCAACCAGATAGCATACTATCATGTCGAGCAAGAAAGTCCTCCCTATATATGTCCCAGCATCCACTACAATATACATCCTATGTACAGTAATGGCCTCTAGGGCATACATATAACTAACAATCTCCCACTTGCACTAGGGCCATCTGATAGCAGTGGTTGCAGTATCTCATACTCAACCATCCCATAAAAGTCTCTCTCTAGGAACAGGCCTTTGTGAGTGGATCCGCTGTGTTGTCCTCTGAGTCTACTCTCCAAACCTCGATCACTCTGGAGATCAACTATCTCCATGATAAGGTGATACTGCCTTAGAATATGTCTGGATCACTGATGGGACAGACGTTCCTTGGCATAAGCCACAACTCCATTGTCACACAATGGTAGGAACATAGTTCATCTCATGAACCTATATACACCCAAACAGCCTCTTTGGTAGCATCTTAAGTAGCGATGTATCCTGCCTTTATCGTCTAGTATGTCACGGTATCCAGCTTGGAACTCTTCCAACATACCGTCCCTTTACTGAGGGTAAAGACAATGCCTGTGACTGACATTCAGTCGTCTTTATCACCCTGGAACCCTTCCAGTGATTCTCCTCAGGATCGATTGACACCACCTCACTACATCTAGTGAGTTTCCTAACATCCATTTAGATCTATCTCATAGATCCAAAATCCAGGATTTAGTAGGTATCACTTTGATCCTATATGGAGAATCTTTGTGATAAGCGGAGATTGATCGAGCGTAGCATAAGAAACTCCTTTCTTATCGAGAGTATGTCATCCACGTACTCTACGAGGATCGTCACCATACTCCCTACTACCTTTTTTGTATATACAAGGTTCATCTACCATTTTGATGATGTCAAACTCTTTGACCGCTTCATCAAAACAGATGTTCCAACTTCGCGATGCCTGCTTTATCCTATAAAGCATCTTGCACACGTTTCCGCTGCTCCCACTGTCTACGAAGCCCTCTGGCTGTGTACTTATAGACACTCTCTTCTAAACATCATTTAGAAAAGCTGTCATGACACCCAACCACCAGATATCGTAGTCATGGTATGTAGCCGTGGCAAGTAGGATCTGGATGGACTTAAGCATAGCTACTTAGAAAAGGTTTCATCATCATCCACGCCTGGTCGATGACGAAAAGCTTTAACAAGTCTAGCTTTGAAAGTCTCAACTTTTCCATCTACACCAAGTAATCTTCTCAAGATATACTTGCTCCTGATGGGAATTTAACCCTTCAGATATTACAACCAAAGTCCATACTTTGTTGGTGTATAAGGATTCCATCTCAGATCGCTAAGCATCCAGCCATTCTTACAGAGTCTTACTCCTGATGGCCAGCTCGAAGCTAGTTGGGTCATCATCTCATGATGCAATCTTCGCTCCCACTGTCATAGAGAAACCGAAGGATCTCTCAGGTGGGTGAGAAACCCTACTAGATCGGCGGAGAGGCTGAGGTTCGTTGGAATCTACTGAATCCTTTGGTTCTATCAAATCATCAGCTGTAGTTTGTATGGTTGGAACTTTTCTAGTTCTACATTACAGATCTTGCCTCGAGCTTGTCCGGATTTTGCTTTTAGACATAGGCCGGACAACCCCAAATCTTAACTAGCTTAAGACATGGGCTCTTCCCTTTCCATATCACATATGAAATGGTAGGCAACTGATTTGATTGGAACCCTATTCAATAGGTATGCAGCTTCTCAAGTGCATAACTCCCTAAAAGGAAATAGGCAACTCAGTAGTACTCATCATAGAGCGCACCTTATCATATAGGGTGTGATTGCTCTGCCCCGATATACCATCGTGCTATGGTGTATACAGAGGAGTAATGCTGAGAGAGAATCTCATTCTCCTTTAGAATATTCCAGGAATTCCATGCACAAGTATTCTCCTCCCTGATCTCATCATAGGACATAATACTTATACCCGTATTGGTTCTCTACTTCTAACTTATATTCTGTGAATACCTCAAAAGGTTCGGACTTGTGTTTCAACAGGAACATAGGTCTGAATCTTGAGAGATTATCAGAGAATGTAACGAAGTACAAAGAACCGGTCCTGGCATGTGTAGACAGGGGACCTTACATACATCAACATGTATCATCCCAAGAGTTCACTAACTCTTTCTCTGTTTCCAGTAAACGGAGCTGTGGTCATCTTATCTTTGTGACATGACTGGCGAGCTTCACAAGATGTAAATTCAAACTGATTTAAATATGCATCTAAATGGAACTTCAGCCAGTCGGGTCGCATTGATCTGACCTAGTCTACAATGCCTCAAGAGGGATTCGTTCATTTCTGAACTCTTCCTCTTGTGTGTGTTCAGTATACGAAGAACTGTAGTTTGATTTAGAACATTAATGCTTTTAGATAACGTGCCTGAACCGATCAACTTTTGATATAGGAAATGTTCAAAACATTATCCAACAATACAAAATTTTATCATTTCTTTACTAATAAAGAGATAGATATGATTTTGTATATCAGGTTCGGTATCTAATAACATTCGTTCAGAATCAATGTATTGGTAATACAGGGTGACAGTGACCAACAGACTTGGCTGCAACACTTGCCCCGTTTTCTGTCTCATGAAACTTATCACCCGTTCTCAGTTCTCTACCTTTCTGTAGCCCTATGTAACACATTACATATCTGGGATCCTGATCTGGTATCACATACCCAGGACGTAAAGGATACTGAGAAACAGTTCTTTGTAACGAACACAGCCGAAGATGATGCATCAGCATGCACTCTCTTCGTTTGGGCGGCACGGGAAATCTGGTATTCCCCAATTTCCTGCTCTGTCTTATAACAATTATAAGTTGGAGCGGGACCAACGTTCCCCAGCTCAGTATAACAAGCGGGTTCAGTCAATAATCCGTATTATTATCTTGATTAAGGCGTGATTTGGTCGCTACCAGAAGAGAGAGAGAGAAGAAAACACTCAGCGTGCGCTCTTTCAAGAATAGATTGGTTATTATTTTATCTAATCAGGATGGCTCCCACTGCTTTTTATCAAATCTTCCTTCAAACCCTAAAAGGAAAGACTAGCCGGGATTAATTACACACTTCAAGTTCGCCAATCTTTCAGCCAGGCCAGTGTCGGTACTTTGAGGGAGGTCCCCCGTGCTTTCGCACGAACCTAATTAATGTAAACCTCGTTTTCCCAGAGGCGTAACCCCGTTGACACCTTTCTAGACACCTACTTGATCGGCTAATTGTAATGTATAAAACTCTCCCAGGAGTAACTCTTACTCGCAGCAGGTATCGGGATCCAACTATCTCATAGAAGGTATGCAATCTCATTGCAAATTTCAACACTTGAAATTCCCGATAATCTTTTGCCCCTAGCGTCCTATGACCTTGACGGAGGTCAACAAACCATAGGCTACTAGTCAAGTTCAACCCGTCATTTCTTGATCGAATTAAACCCACCCGCACGACCCTTGACGGAGGTCAACAAGGTCGCACGACTACCCTAACTCAATCTGCATCATATGCATAAGCAGATAAATACTGGTTAGCTACCACACACTGCGCCTTGACGGAGGTCAACAAACGCAGCACGAATACTAAACAGCACTTATCTGAAATGACGGAGGGCTACGACAGGTTTTTATGAAAACCTATTGCGTAATGAACTTGATATCGTTGTAGAATCAAATGAATTTTGAAATGGAGTGTTTTTGAGGCTTTTCTAGTTTTGCTAAAGGAGTCACTCCCGGTGAAGGGATCGTCGGTCCTTTCCTCGTCGAATGAGGTGCGGGATATATCATATATATCACTATGCAAAGCAAAAACTCTTAAAAGCAATCAAAAGACAAACCGAGTGTGTAGCATCTGCCAGTTATTGCTAAAGGAGTCACTCCCGGTGAAGGGATCTCGGTCCTTTCCTCATCGAATAAGGTGCAGGATATATCACATATACCGCTGTGCAAAGCAAGAACTGTAGCTACCTGTTTTATTTTGAAATTCGATTCTACAACATCTTAGGTTTCTTTTAATTCATTAATCACATTAATGAAGTCCCATCATTTAAGTACGTAATCATCACAGATAAATACGACGTACACTTATGCCATCCGCATTCGCCTCGATGTCCCCTCGTGCACCGTTAGGTTAGGTAACTAACGGCAGAGCGGGGCAGGGCTAGCGCGGGTGTAAAACATAAGTAACGTCTATATAATATATCATATATACTATATACTGTATCTATCAAAGAACATCCCATGATCACATCACAGATATCGCAGCAGAAGAATCATATGAAATATTGGATATACTAGGACGTCCGTGTTTTCAATACGAGCCAGTATAAAACACGGATTCCACGGTCGCGATGAATAGCCAAACCCACACACCTAGACCCCTACGAGAGCGGCAAGCAACCCTACCAATTCTGGAGTTAGGAGACCCGGACTCGACTCCTCGAGTTGGTCTCCCACTGGACTCCAGAACCCGGTCACTTGTGCCCTCCTCCTTGGGTCTATCCTAGTGCGGAAAAGTAAATAATATACAAAAGGTGACATCTTCCGCAACCTGGAAGCGCCCCAATAAAAGAATATTACATACAAGTTTTTACATGAATGAAAATGAAAAACACTCATCTCACATAAAAACCCCCCGGCTATTCAAACACGACGATCCAATATAACATATCCAGCAACACATAACATCACATGTCATCAACGTAAGTAAATATGCGCATCCCAATTGTCGTTGACATATAGCAACGAAACCGGCGATATCACATATTACACTTACGGTCACAGAAAAGAAAGTGTAAAACTACAACAGTTGGAATCCGCAATCACCTTAGACTTCGCATGCCTGACCAAATGAATTTCTTAGACATCGCATGCCTAACAATTATAAACCCCGCATTTTAGTCTCTTTATCGAAAACACTTTTCAATACCAATTCGGGCAATTCAACAGGATTCCCGACATTTTGATCGAATGCTCGTCAGAAACTTCAGTAGACGGCCACACCTCCGATACCATCGACGAAGTGCACCAAGGCGGAACACCGCTACCGCGAGCACCCGGAGGGATGCTTTCGGCGACGGGGTTCTCCTACAGTCACTTGGTCGGGGCTATGGAGTGAGGCTGTCTATTAAGTTTACCCGGCGAGTATCCGCGTACGCTACGTGATTGCGACGGACTTTTGATCACATCAAAATTCCGTGGCAACCGATCAAGGGAGACTAAACTGCTACATTTATAATATTCATTCCGTTATCTCATAACATCTTGTGAATTCCAATTATTGTATCCCATTCCAGATAAACAGAAAATGTTAAACTTTCCGATCGAACAATCGAACACCCAAGTTTTCCCGATACAGATCAACACATGAAATAAGTCTAACAACATTCCGTTCGTGCCTCAGTACCAACGGTCCAGCCGTAGAAGGGTCAAGCCAACGCCTCACATCTGGCACGCCGTACTCCCCCAAACCCGAAGGTTCAAAGGGCAGTTCAAGACGGTCACATAATCGAGTTAAGGTTTGTTGTCTTCTAGAGGGTCCATCGCGTTACTTGCACTACTTAGAACGTCGTCAAACTACGGAAAAATCCAACACTTGGAAATTTCCCGACAGGGGAAAAGTTGGGTATTTATATCCGGTCGAACTTTTTAACATATTCTAAAAATTTATCCGGAAAGCCACACAGACAAAATTCGATAATCCGATCGAACATTCGAATCCCCAAAACAACCCAGAAAATTCAACTCTTGAATAAATTTTAAAAATTCCCAGAAAATCCAGAAGAATTTATCAGGTATTACTGTGCAAACAGTAAGGGATGACGTCATGATTGGGCCGCTGATCCGCCGCAGAAGCCATGCTTCTGCCGCGGATCCGCCGCGAAAATTACTGTTCACCAGAAACTTTTTGCACCGTAATTCTTATTTTTCCCTGCTGAATTTTTTAGCAATTTTTAATTTGGAAAAACTCACTGTTTTCAAAAAAGTACAGAGAGCAAGATTGATTTGGTGTTTCGGGTTCGTTCGGACTTCAAATTCCGTCTGGACTTCGCCTAAGGCTCTAGCTAGGCTCTGATACCACTGTAGGGTTCCTAGGCACCCTAATGAGGTCTCACAAGGCATCGATCATGCCAAATTAAAATTTTAACGGTGCCGAGAAACCCGACTACGGATCGTTTGCTAGAAAACTAGGCGAAAAGATAACTAGTTAACACTTAACTAAGGGAATACGGAAATACAACCTTTGTACATCCGGTGCTCCACCTCCATAGCTCCGCAACGAAGTCCTCTCCGCTGTCCAAATCAAATCCGGGCTCTAGCGTCGGCTTCGTCGGAGAATGGGCAAGCTAGGTCGTCGATGTCCATGCCGAAGATGATCTACGTCGAGGCATCGCTAAATCAAGCTCCAACTTCACCAAGTCAAGAAACTTGTGAAGTAAACACACTCTACTACTTGGCAAGAGGTAGAGGATGAAGAAATAGGAAGTGGGTAGACTTTAGAATTGGATTTCTCACTCATTTCCATCAATCACCATTGATGGAGCTTGCTTTTTCTTCATGAAAGAAGATGAAGAAGAAGAAGAAAGAAATATGATAAGTTAATTATATTTTGAAAAGAAAATGAATACTTATCATATTAGAACCATGGTCAAGTGTAGAGAATTAACCAAGGTTAGATTAATGGTTAGGGTTTAAGATGAAGACAAGAATGGTTACAAAGTCAAAGCTTCATGAAGCTTCAACTAAACTCCAAAATTAGCAACCATTCTTTTCTTATCTATTCAAAATAAATAAATAAATAAATAAGTAATAAAAAGAAAACCCTAATCATTAGTTTAACCATGGCTTAATTCATTACACTTAACTATAGTTAAACATGTATCATCAAACATGATACAATCAAGTGTACAAAAGTATATCACATATACAATGTGCACAGACCAAGTGAGAAAATCCGTTTAAAGTGAACCAATACTAGTTAGTGCAAAGTAATATATCAAATATATAATTATGCATTAAATCATTAAATCAACACTTGATTCAATGATCCGGTCATGTCGCACACAACCGACTAGTATTCAATGTATCGGCTTATCGAATCAATACTTGATTCGATACCTAGGTTATATCGCATACAACCATTCGATACAATCATCGCGAGAATAGAATACGGTATCACATACACGCATTATTCTCGGTCCCGCACATATCTCATATGCGCTCCTATTTCATTTCGCTTGAGCCAGGAAACCTCTGTGTAGGACTCTAAAGACTCGTCAATACGCCGGCAGCGGATGATGATCATATCAAACATCCACAAGCCGCAAGCGGTCTGCTAAATGTAACGGCCACCCGGGTATTGAGCGATCAGAAGATCGACGAGCAAGCCCGCTCACACTCCTGTGAATCCAACCAGTAACACTACCGTACAGTACGGTCTGATCGTCTGATATGTCGCATATCTTGCCTAGGGGTGGTAAACGTCAGACCCCAATAGCTCGATAAGTCATGTCGATATGAGGCTCATAACGGGTCGAGAAACTACTGGTAACACTTACCAGCAATTCTCTGAGCAGCCCTGGCCAGGGACTTCCTGTTATAGCCAATCGAACACAGTGCAACATCAACTCCCTATACCGGGAGAGACGAATCCCCTCCTATCACTCATTGCCTCCATGTGACTCGGGACTGTACCCAAAAACCACCGTTTTGCATGCCCTCTTGGACGTGGTAAGATGGAAATCAAAGCACAGTGGGAACCACACAAGACTCTATGACGATCTCGGGTCAACAGACTACTCTGTACCAGTGTCACCAGAGAACTGCCATCTGACGTGATGTATAATACCATCTGGGAGTTCTCGGCGAGTCCGTCCAGTGTACCCAGTCTCTACTGAGCACCCGTATATCATCTCTGATGTCAAACACCAATGGATATGGGATCATCCATCGCCCATCTGTATGGGTCGAGAAGGTATACGCTAGTCTACTCTGGTATATCGATGCCCCGTCTCGATACACCCTCGACTAGGGACTTTGAAGGATGTACTTATGGACTACCATGTCCCCCCTAGTATGATCCGCATCATAGTCCAGGTAGTCAAGCACACATCCTAAGGGCTTTACCAACATGTAACAGAGAGACAATCAGTATACACGTTAAGGTAAAGTTCAACCAGATAGCATACTATCATGTCGAGCAAGAAAGTCCTCCCTATATATGTCCCAGCATCCACTACAATATACATCCTATGTACAGTAATGGCCTCTAGGGCATACATATAACTAACACCTACCTCCTATTTCTTCACCCTCTACCTCTTGCCAAGTAGTATAGGGTGTTTTCTTCACAAGTTTCACAACTTGGTGAAGTTGGAGCTTGATCTTGTGTAACCTCGACGTAGATCATCTTCGGCATCGTAGCCGACGACTGTTCCGCTCATTTCTCCGATGAAGCCGATGCGAGAGTCCGGGATTCGAGATGGACAGCGAGGGGACAACTACGTGGAGCTAAGGAAGTGGATAACCGGATCTACAAAGGTTGTAGTTTCCTACTTTTAGTTAAGTTGTTAACTAGTTTCCTTTTCGCCTAAAATTCTAGTTAACGATCCGTATTAGAGTTTCTCGACACTTGTAAAATTTGAAATTGGCATGGTTGATGCCTTGTGAGACCTCTTGAGAGTGCCTAGGAACCCTACAGGTGGCTAGTACCTACCAGTGATTTGTTGGACCTGGCGGCTATCCGGAGGATACCGACCGGAGTCGAGAGATGTTATGGGCCGATCTGGACTGACGGAGCCCGAGAGATATGAGGATTTACATGCCGATGCTGGGCACGGGTTTCATGATGTTTCGAGTGTCGATGCTGGACACTCAAGTTCCTTGATTTTGATGTGTCGCGAGGGACACAAGTTGATTTATATCCTCATATTTTCATGCATATGCTTTTATGATATTTACGTGCATGATGTTGTTGTGTCATTGGTTGACCCGTGGACGAGATCCACATGCATACAGGCATTGATTACATAGTTGGATGATATCCATAAACTTATAGACTTCATGATATAGTCGACACTGATTTCATGTTGATTACATTGATCATACCTCATATTTATGATATGTTGCTACCTGAGGCACTGATACGAGCACTTGGTATTACACTTATGTTTAGATGTTTACCCTTGCCACCTTATCATGCTTCAAACTTTATCATATTGAGGATATATACTACCGATCTTATTGATCTAGGATTGAGTCATACATATGATTTGTGCTCTGTGATGTTTTCTACTCACGAGTTGGCAACTCACCCCCGTTGTGCCACAGTTTCTTGCAGGTCTCGCCGTACAGGTTTCATTGCGGCTTTCTGGCACACTGCTTCCATTCCGGGTGATTGCTTTGGTAGGTGGGTTCACTCGCATCGTGACCACTCTTGTATTTTATTTTCATTGTTGTATATAGAAACTCCATCAACCAGATTGTATTATTTATTCGACTTAGAGACCAGTATTTATTATTTCGACCTTAGAGTCGCGCGTTGTATTATTATGGTTTTCATATTGATTTTTGAGTTTCCTTTGAGTTTTGATCCTCGCCCTTCGGCGTTGTATATTATATTCTTGCGTGGTTGTGACCGTCGATTGACGAAGAGCTAGCTCCCGCTCGGGGATGCCTTTTATCATTGATGTATATATTATTCATGTTGTACCCCGTTTGGGGCCAGTATTTACAAAGGAAACTCTGCCGAAATTTTCAGAAAAGACTTGATGTTTTAAAAATGCATAATTCGGCTTATGCTATTAAAACCACTTGCTTTAAAACAAGTTTTCCTCACTTCTTATCTAAAATGGTTTAGATTTCTGGGATTTTTTTTGGCTTACTTGAATTAGATGGGGTCTTATAGACTTCATATGATTCAAGTGCCAGTCACGTGCCATTTCCGGGTCGTGACATATCTCAAGTATGGTGTTAGTCTCATACACCCATGTCCAATGTATCATCTAGCATGCCATATAAAAAATACATTAATATATATCACATATATATATTAAATGCATAATGAGAAAACGTTTTCTTAAGTGAGCTAATATTAGTTAATGTATATTAATATATCAAATATATAATTACACATTAAATTATTAAATCAACACTTGATTTAATAACCCGGCTATATCACATATAACCGACTAATATCATTTATAATATCACATATACATATAACAAATCATTGAATCAACACTTGATTCAACAATTCGGTTATATCACATATAACCTGTATTGCGAGATTAGAATACGGTATCACATACTCGTATTAATTTCGGTCCCGCACATATCACATATGTGCCCTACTTCGTTTCGCATGAGCTAGGAAACCCTATGTAAGACTATAATGCCCGTAACGTGTGCGAAAAGCAGTCTTCGGAATATCATCTTTCCGAACCCGCAACTGATGGTAATCTAATCACAAGTCAATTTTCGAGAAATGTCCCGCACCCTGAGCTAATCAAATAAATTGTCGATGAGAGGTAAGGGATATTTGTTTCGCACAGTAGCCCAATTCAACTGACGAAAATCGATGCACAAACACAAACTGCCGTCTTTCTCCTTGAACAGGACAGAAGCTCCCCAAAGTGACGCACTCGAACGAACAAGCCCTTTATCCAACAAATCTTGCAACCGATCCTTCAGTTCTTTAAGTTCCGCCGGGTCCATCCGATATGGCGGTATAGTAAAAAGGCCCCGTGCCGAGAATCAAGTCAAAGCAGAACTCAACATCGCGCTCTGGCGACAAACCAAGCAACTTGTCAGGAAAAACATCTTGAAATTCCCTCACAATCGGGACCTGGTCCAACGGGACCTCTGCGGCTCTAACATCACAAATATATGCCAAGAATTCTTGACATCCTTTTCTCAAAAGTTGACTAGCGTGAAGAGAAGAAATCAAACCGGGAAAGGCGACGCTACGGTCTCCCCGAAAAACAAGAACTGGCTCACCCGGAAAACTAAATTTGACCGCCTTCTTACAGTAGTCCACGGATGCATAACATGTGGCTAACCAATCCATGCTCAGAAGAATGTCAAGGTCTAACTTATCGAGAAGAATTAATATTAACAGAAGAATCCCTATCTCTGATACGAACAAAAACATTCCGTGCGACAAAAGACTAGCCTATGGAAGAAATCACAACAAGCGGCTGATTTAGCAAGGAATACTATCGGCTAGACTTGGATACAAAATATGTGGATACCATTTCAAACAATACAAGAAAGGAATACGCATCGGAAGAAAATACCGAAAGAATACCTGTCACAACGGCGTTGGATGCCTGCACATCCAGAGGAGTCAAAGCGAACACTCGGCCGGTCCTCCACTAGTAGCTGGCTGTCCTCTGCCACAACCGACTCCTGGAAAGAACCCGTCACAGCGTCTACCTAACCGCCTCTTGTTGGATATAGTGCCTTCAAAGTCAATTATTGGATCGCAGGTACGTGATTGCAATGATTGAGGGAGGACCTATGCCGGTAGGACAGTCTTACTCAAGATGATAGTATGCTATCTGGTTTATCTTTATCATCGTGTACATACTTTAGGTGATGTTACAGATCACTATAGCGCGTTGATAGAGCCCTTAGGATTCTTGTTTGACTGCCAGCAGTATGATGGCGATCATATACGTGGGAGCTGGGGTCTATAAGCACATCCTTAAAAGGTCCCTAGTCGAGGGAGTTTCAAGACAGGGCATCGATACTCCAGAGTAGACTAGTGTATATAGTTGAGACCCCGACGAGGGACGGTGGCCGGTCTCACAAGCCATTGGTGTAAGTTGGTTCACCTAAGATGTATACAGGTGCTCATTGGGTTATGAGTACACCGGACAGGACTCGCGGGAACATGCTAGTTGGTTTTATACCTAGCGTTAGATAGCAGTTTCCTGGTGACATGTGTACAGGTTAGTTCATCGACCTGAGATCGTCATTTGTCTCGTGTGAGTTCCCACTGTGCTTTGATTACTACCCTACCACGGCTCAAAGGAGTCATGCAAACAGGTTTTAGTTGGGTACAGTCCCGAGCCACATGGAGGCAGTGAGCGGATCGGCAGGGGTTTCGTCTCTCCCGGTATTGGGGGTGAGATCGTGCTGTGTCTAGGAGAGCCATTACACGAATTCCTTGGCCAAGGCAGGAGATTTACTGGTAAGTATTCCAGTAGTATCTCAGGGTGTTCTGGGCTACACTCCAACACGACTTGTACCGCTTTTGGGGGTCTGACTTTTACCAACCCCCTAGGCCCGACATGCGATACTCATAGACGAACGGACCGGACTGTACGGATATTGTCACAGACAGGCTCAGTATGGTGTCAGGATGAGTTCGCTCATCGACCTCCCTTTTGGTCAATACCTAGTAGCCCGTTACGTACAGCTAGTACCACTGGCGTGCTGGTGGTTAAATCCACAGCCAGTGTATTGACGAGTCTTTAGAGTCCCCCACAGACAGTTTCTCAAGTTTCGGGCGAAACATTGTAGAGGCCGTATGAATTTATGGCAGGGTTCGAACGTACGCGTGCACTTGTGCACGTGTCATGGTTCGGACGGATAATACTAGCGGGCTTTGGTTTAAGCCGGATCCTAGTATTATACTGTGTAGATTTTGTTTCAATGCATTTGTATTCGATTGGATTACAAATGTCGGTATGTATATACAGTTGCGGAGTTACCCTGTAATTTTATTACGGGATCGCTTTTTGAAGTTGCCGGTTTGCATCCCTTTTTAGCCAAATTTCCATTCCTTTCTTTGTGGCTGATTTTTGGCTTCGGGGGTTTATTTGCAAAAGTGGAAATTAGTGTCGGCAGGGGCTTTTTTGTGGTGCCGGGGCTCCAGGGCTTTTCCAGCAAGCTTCTTGATGTTTCTAGTATCATTGACTCACTTGGTGCATTTATTGTGAAAGGATTGGAAAAGATATTGGTGTGACTTTTTTTCTTGTGATCACCCATTCTTTTGCTTGTGCTCACCCCCTTTTTTCCTCCTCAATCATTCACTGGCCGAGCACAAGGAAATGGGCAGAATTTTTTTGGTGTGAGTAGATTGGTTCATTTTTGGTTGCAAAAGAAAGAGATTCATTCTTGCAAAAATCATTTAGCTCATTTCCTCAAGCTCTTTTCCATTCCCACTCCAAAAGGCAACTTCGATTAACCCTTGAGACAAAGTGTTCTACGTATATTCTACAGCAATCTTGGACACGTCGGCTAGCAAACTTCGTGTCCGAGTTGCCGCGGTTCTGAGGTGAGAGCCCGTAAAAAGACTCATTGATGTGGTGCCCTTCCGACGAGGAGACCGGAGATCGGAGATGCCACGAGGAGCTTAGGATAGTGGCCAAAGACCGAAGGACACGGATCGATCGGTATAGCCTTTTCTAACCCTTCTCTAGTTAGCTAGTTTGTGTTAATGGTTCGATTCGGGTGGAAGTATACGATAGCGCCAGTTTCAAGTTTATGAAAAAGTTTTGTTTCCGCATTTTGGCCTCGGATCGACGGCCGGGACGCTATCGTAGACTTACATGGTATCAGAGCCACGCCATTAACCTTTACTAGCTTGTTCTAACTGTTGGATATATGTATGCCCTTGAAGCCATTATATGATATTGTATGTACTGATGTGTGTGTGTATTCAGAGGACAGTCTTGCTCGACATGATAGTATGCTATCTGGTTTCTCTTTATCATATGTTCACTTGATCATGTTTTTACTCATTTGGTACATGTTGATAAAGCCCTAAGGATATTGGCTTGACTACCGGGATTATGATGTGGATCATACTAGTGGGACACCTGTAGTTTATGAGCATATCCTTGAAATGTTCCTAGTCGTAGGTATATCAAGACAGGGCATCGATATTCCAGTGTAGACTAGCGTATACCATTTTTGTTCCATGGGCGATGGATGATCCCATATCCATCTGGTGTGCTGACACCAAAGATTGTATACGGGTGCTCAGTGAGACTGGGTACACTAAACGTACTCACCAAGAACTCCTATGTGGTATTATATCATACGTCGGATAGCAGTTCTCAGGTGACACTGGTACAGGTTAGTCTGTAGATCCGAGATCGCCATAGAGTCTTGTGTGTCCTCCCACTGTATCTTGATCTCTACCCTACTACGGCTCTACTAAGTCGTACAAACAGGTGGATTTTGGGTGCAGTCCTGAGGCACATGGAGTCAATGAGCGATAGGAGGGGTTTCGCCTCTCCCGGTATTGGGGGGTTGATGTTGCGCTGTGCACGATTGGCTATAACAGGAAGTCCCTGGCCAGGACTGCTGAGATATTACTGATAAGTGTTATCAGTAGTTTCTCGATCTGTTATAGACCACATACCGGCATGACTTATTGAGTTATTGGGGTCGACGATTCCATCCCTAGACTCAATATGCAGCATATCTGACGAAGAGACCGGACTGTACGGTAAGTGTTGCCAGTTGGATTGACGGGAGTTTTGACAGGTTCGCTTGTTCTTCTTCTGATCGCTCAATACCCGGGTGGCCTTTACGTTTAGCTGACCGCTTGCGGCTTGTAGGTGTTTGATATGATCATTACCTACTGCTGGCGTATTGACGAGTCTTAGAGTCCCACATAGAAGTTTCCTGGCTCAGGCGAAACGATGTGGTGTGCATATGAGATATGTGCGGGAGCTTGATTAAATACGTGTATATGATACCGTATTTTAATCGGGCGTTTTATATTAGTCGGGTCGTATGAGATATGACTGGTTTATTAAATCAAGTGTTGATTTAATATTGACTTCTATCTCATTTATTTAAACCCTTTTCTTTTGATGGATGCATGCATGTATATGTACATGTTGATGTGCATACACATATACATACATGCATTTGTATCATGGTTGATGATACAACTTAGATAGCAATATAAGACTCACATGGTTCATATTAATATATATGGATATTTTTGTTTTAAGTTAAAGATAAAGGAAATTAAATTAATGACTCATTTCTTCACAAATGACTCATTATTTCTACACACTTCCTTGGTTGACCTTTGACTTAACCTTGGTTAATTTCCTTTGCTCTTTAACTCATCACAAAATATCTAGATATTATTATTAACCATGGTTTGTATTATGATATTTATCTCTCTCTCTCTCTCTCATTATTATTATGAGATCATTATTCATCCAAAAGAAAATATTGCCATCTTCATCTTCCTCTCTCTGGCTCTCTCTTGAGTTCTAAAATTGAGTGAGGTTAAAAGAAAGAAAGGGTTTTAAGTGAGAACCTAAACCACTTCATCATCTTACACATTTCTAGCTACTTTGTGTAGGGTGTTTTCTTCAAGGATTTCATAGATCAAGTGAAGCAACAAGCTTTGAGCAAAGGACTTCGGGTGGATCGTCGTGGACTTGGAAGCATTCAAGCGAGCCGTTCCAAACCTTAGGAGATCCAAGGAGTTGCCCTAGGAGGTCTACAAAGGTTGTAGTCTCTCCACTTAGTGTTAGATAATCTTTTATATGTGACACTATTAATTGTTACTCAATAATTCTAGTTCGATTCCTAGTTAAGTTTGCTTAGCACCTCTTCAAAATTAAATTGTGGCATGTGTGATGCTTCCAAACCCTATATGAGGCACTAAGGAAACCCTACAGTGGTATCAAAGCCAAGCTAGAGCTTTAGAGTAACCTAGACGACGTTAAAAAACCTCGAACGAACGAAATACGACGCCCGGGGGGTGCTCTCTGGACTTTTTTCAAAAACGTGGATTTTTTCACATTAAAAATACTCAAAAAATCGTGCAGGGTATTTTATGGGCCCACAAGAAATACGAACCCCTAACTCCACTAAAGGACCGCGGCAGGAATGGTCATTCCACGGTGGTTCCGCGGCGCCTTTGGTGCAGGTAGGGCTGTACTTTCTTGTGCTGGCCCATATGTACTTGTTGCAGTTTCTGGTAATTTTTAAAACTGCTCAATTGTTGAGCTTTCTGAGAAGTCTTTGGGTGTTTAATCGTTCGATCGAATGTTTTAACTGCGCCTAGTTTATTAGTATGTGATACAATAATTGGAATATACAAATTTATTTGTTGCTTGTAAATCTAGCAGTTCGGTCTCGGGAATAATCGAAAATCTTGTTGAATTATCCGGCTTATTTTGAAAAGGTGTTTTCATGGATGAGACCTAAATGCGAGCTTTACATTGTTAGGCATGAAATCTTGTATATGTGATATTCCGGGTTTATGTTGTCTAAAGGCAGTTACGATTCCAATTGTTGTAGTTTTTCATTTTATTTCTCTGTGACCGTAAGTGTAGTATATTGTGTATCGCCGGTTTCGTTGCTATATATCAACGACAATCGGGGTACGTATACTTACTTACGTTGATGATATATGATATTATGTGTTGCTGAGATTTGATGTGCAGGATTGTCGTGATTGAATAGCCGGGGTTTTTATGTGAGATGAGAGTTTTCTTTTCTTTCATGTAAAATTAAATTGTATGTAATATTCTTTTATTTAGGGCACTTCCGGGTTGAGGTTGATGTCACCAGTGTTGTATATTATTTACTTTTCCGCATTAGGATAGACCCAAGGAGGAGGGCACAAGTGACTGGGTTCTAGGGTTCAGTGGGAGGCCATCTCGAGGAGTCGAGACCGGGTCTCCTAAACTTCAGAATTGGTAGGGTCACTTGCCGCTCTCGTAGGGGTCTAAGGGTGTGGGCTTGGCTATTCATCGCGACCGTGGAATCCGTATTTTCTATTGCTGGCTAAATACAAAATACGGACCTCCTAGATATTTTATATTAAATGTGCTTCTGCTGCTTATTTGATGTGATCATTTAATTTATTTATGAGACGAATGGAATATTATATATATGATATATAATAGACGTTGCTTATGTTTTGCACCCGCGCTAGCCCCGTCCCGGTATGCCGTTAGTTATGTAACCTAACGGTGCATATCAGGACACTGTGGCGAATGCGAGTGGCATAAGCGTACGTTATATTTTCGTTTCTTTCTGTGATGGCTTTAAGAATTAAATGATGGGACTATATTAATGAGATTAATGTAAAGATAAATGAACCTAAAAAGATGTTGTAGAATCGGATTTGAAACACACACGGCCTTTTTATGAAAAAGCAAGTTTCAAAATGCGGAGCTTAAGCCACTCCTTTTAAACCCATTGGATTCTACAACGATATCAAGTTCAAAGCGTTAAAAGTTTTCTTAAAAACTATCCGCAGCCCTCTGTCATTTTAGGAAGTAGAGTACTTAGTATTCGTACTGCATATTTTGACTTTAGTTAAGGCGCAGTGTACGGTAGCTGAGTGATGTCTTCCTACACTGCATATGATGCAGATTAGTTAGGACATTCATATGATTATGGTGACTTTAGTTAAGGGTCATATGGGTGGGTCTAGTTAATCACGAAATGACGGGAATAACTTGACTAGTACTTATGATATGTTGACTATAGTTAAGGTCATGAGTACTAGGGATAAAAATGATATCGGGAATTTCAAGAGTTGAAATTTACAATGAGATTGTATACCTTCTATTCGATAGTAGGATCCCGATCCTACTGCGAGCAAAAGTTGCTCCCGGGAGAATTTTGCAGTTTACAATTAGCTAACTCAGTAGGTGTCAATAAAGGTGTCAAACGGGGCTACGCCTCTGGGAAGACGAGGTTTATTTTAATTAGGTCCGTGCGAAAGCATGGGGAACCTTCCTCAAGTACCGGCACCGGCCTGGCTGAACGGTTAGCGAAGTTGTAGAATGTAATTAATCCCGGCTAGTTTTCTTTTTAAAAGGTTTTAAAGAAAATTTGATAAAAATAGTGGGAGACATCGATTAGACAAGATAATAACCAATCTAATCTTTGCAAGAGCTTTTCGCTGAGTGTATTCTTTTCTCTCTCTTAACAGCAGATTCAAATGTCAGGACTCAAGTTTCTATTAGATAAAAATAAACTGAATGGGACCAATTATAAAGATTGGCTGAGGAATCTAAACATTGCCATAACTTATGATAAGGTATCATATGTCCTCACCGCTCCAACCCCGTCCAGCTCAGGTCCTAAATCTTCAGTTGCGGATAAGGAAATCCGCAAGACATGGGACGCTGACTGTTCCATGGCCAAATGCCTCATGCTTGCATCGATGGATAACACACATCAGAAGCAGCACGAGAATATGGACGTATAATCCATATTCCTCCATACAAAAGAGTTGTATGGAGAGCAATCTCGCGTATTACGATACGAAGCATCCAGAAAGCCGTTTCAGATGTGAATGGCCACTGGCACAACAGTAGGAGACCACGTTATAAAGATGATAGCTCTCATAGAAGAGCTTGAGGACCTTGGGTGGACAATGGACAATGAGTAATATACGGATATTATTCTGCAGTCTCTCCCCTCCACCTTTGCTCAGTTCATAGTTAAGTTCAACATGCACAACATGGAGAATGAACTGCCTGAACTCCTTAATATGTTAAGGAGTGCAGAGAGCACACTGAAGTCAGTGAAGACTCCCGTTTTGGGTCCTGGGACTTTTTCCTCCTCTCTCCCGAAGGCTAAGGCCAAGGGAAAGATGAAGATAAAACCTACCAAACCAAAGGGAGGAGTCAAAAAGGTTAAGGGGAAAGACAAGTCCAAGGTTGGGGAATCGGGGAAAGGAGAATGTTTCCACTGCAAGAAGACAGGACACTGGAAGCGGAACTGTACTGAGTACTTTGAACTCAAGAAGAAGCATGGTGATGCTTCAGCTTCAGGTGTGTTCGTGATTGAAAACTGTTTTTCTATTAACTCTGCTTCCTGGGTATTGGATACCGGTTCGGGTTCTCATATTTGCAATTCTGTGCAGGCGTTGAGAAATAGCAGAGTTTTGAAGATAGGAGATCATACTCTCCAATTTGGAAATTGTTCCAATATAAATGCAGTTTCAGTGGGAGAGTATCACCTAGGGTTGCCATCGGGTTGTATATTAGTTTTGAACCCATGTTATTTTATGCCAAGTATGCTTTGTAATATTATATCCGTTTCTTTGTTAGACAATGAAGGATATCATTTTGCTGTGCAACACAATGTTATGAACATTAGACTTAATCAAGAGTTGATTGGTTGTGGTACACTTAATAACGGGATATACGTCCTTAATCAACACACTGTTTTCAACATTCAACACACAAGTAAAAGAAAATTTTCAGATATAAATGAAGCTTTTCTTTGGCATTGCAGACTTGGTCGTATTAATGAAACAAGACTAAACAAGCTTCATAAAGATGGATATTTAAATTCTTTTGAGTATAAATCTTATGCAACTTGCCAGTCTTGTATCAAAGGTAAAATGACCAAAACTCCGTTTACTGGACACGGAGAAAGAGCTACTGAGCTCCTAGGCTTCATACATAGTGATGCATGTGGGCCAATGTCTACACATGCAATAGGCGGTTTTTCCTACTTCATAACTTTTACTGATGATTTCTCAAGATTTAGTCATGTGTTTTTGATAAAACATAAATCTGAAGCTTTCGAGAAATTCAAGGAGTATAAACTTGAAGTAGAAAACCAAACACGAATGAGAATCAAGATACTTCGATCAGATCGAAGTGGAGAGTACTTAAGTACTGAATTCTTGGACTTCCTAAAAGAGAATAGGATTCTCTCTCAGCTCACTCCTCCTTACACACCACAGCACAACGGTGTGTCAGAGCGACGGAATCGTACCCTATTAGATATGGTACGATCCATGATGAGTGATTCTGAGTTACCCCTCTCCTTTTGGGGGCATGCATTGGAAACTGCAGCTTTTCTGTTTAACAAAGTTCCAACCAAGACCGTGTCTACCACTCCATATGAGATATGGCATGGGAAGAGACCATCTCTTAAACGAGTTAAGATTTGGGGTTGTCCGGCTTTTGTCAAAAAGCAGAATCCAGACAAACTAGAGACACGATCGGTCAAATGTATATTTATGGGATATCCAAAACATTCGTTTGGGTATCTTTTCTACCATAAGGAGGAACAAAAGGTGTTTATTTCTCAGTATGCCACATTTTTAGAAAATGAGATTTTTCCAAATGATACTGATGGCAATGTGGTAGATCTAGAAGAGGTTCTAGAAACACAAGTTACAAATGACGACTTGGCTGAAACTGATGTTGTAACAGAATCTAATGAAGCTTAGCCACTCCGTAGATCTGGTAGGACTTCTCACCCACCGGAGAGATACTATGGTTTTCTCATTGATGGTGATAGAAAAGATTGCATCATGGATGATGATGATCCTGCCAGTTTTCATCAAGCTATCACGAGTGGTGACTCTGTGAAATGCCTGGATGCCATTAGATCTGAAATGGAGTCCATATACACCAAAAAAGTATGGACTTTGGAGGATGTACCCTCCGGGATAAAACCTGTAGGCTGCAAATGGATCTTTAAAAGAAAGATCGGAGTAGATGGACAGGTGGAGACCTATAAGGCAAGGTTGGTAGCGAAAGGTTTTCGTCAAAGACCAGGTTTGGACTATGGCGAGACTTTCTCTCTGGTAGCCATGCTTAAAACCATTCGGATCCTACTTGCTATTGCTGCTCACTACGACTATGAAATCTGGCAGATGGACGTTAAAACTGCATTTCTAAATGGTGATTTAGATGAATGCGTTTATATGGATCAACTAGAGGGCTTCATTGACAGTGGGAGCAGCGGAAAAGCATGTAAGTTGCTTAAATCCATTTATGGATTGAAGCAGGCATCACGGAGTTGGAACATCTGTTTTGATGATGTTATCAAAGAGTTTGATTTCATCAAAAATCCAGATGAACCTTGTATTTATAAAAAGACTGTAGGGAGATCTGTCGCATTCCTCGTATTGTACGTGGATGACATACTTCTGATAGGAAATGATATTCCTATGATACAGTCGGTCAAATCATTCTTATCACAAAGGTTCTCCATGAAGGACCTGGGTGATGCCACGTACATATTGGGCATACGGATCTATAGGGATAGATCCAAACGGTTATTGGGATTGTCCCAAACCAAGTACATCAACACCATCCTAAAGAGGTTTAGTATGGAAGACTCCAAGCAGGGTGCCTTACCCGCTTGCCACGGAGTCACTCTCTCCAAGGACGATTGCCCAAAGTCTGATAAAGAGAGAGCTCGCATGAGCATTATTCCCTATGCTTCGGTCGTAGGATCGATAATGTATGCGATGTTGTGTACACGCCTTGATGTAGCTTACGCACTCAGTGTAGTAAACAGGTATCAGTCAAACCCAGGGGAGAATCACTGGACTGCTGTGAAGAACATTCTTAAGTACTTGAGAAGGACTAAAGAATTGTTCTTGGTGTATAGTAACGGGGATCTCCAAATGGAGGCCTTTATCGATTCGAGCTTCCAGAGTGACAAGGATGACAGCAAGTCTATCTCAGGGTTTGCATTTACCCTCAATGGAGGGACGGTGAGTTGGAAGAGTTCCAAACAGGATATCGTTGTAGACTCAACGATGGAAGCTGAGTACATTGCTGCAAATGATGTTGCCAAGGAACCCGTCTGGATAAGGAAATTCATCTCGGAGCTAGGAGTAGTTCCAAGCATTATTGATCCAATACCTTTGTATTGTGACAATAATGGGGCTATGGCGTTGGCCAAAGAGCCCAGGTCCCATCAGAAGTCCAGACACATCTTGAGGCGATATCATCTGATCCGGGAGATAGTTGATTGCCACGAGATCGAGATCAAGAGAGTAGATACAAAGGATAACACTGCGGATCCATTCACCAAGGCCCTCTCTCAATCGCAGCATGAGCGACTTTTTGAGATGTTGGGTATGAGATACGCTAATAATTGGCCTTAGTGCAAGTGGGAGATTGTTGGATATATGTATGCCCTAGAGGCCATTATATGATATTGTATGTACTGATGTGTGTGTGTGTGTGTGTGTGTGTGTGTGTGTGTGTGTGTGTGTGTGTATGTATGTGTGTGTATTCAGAGGACAGTCTTGCTTGACATGATAGTATGCTATCTGGTTTCTTTTTATCATATGTTCACTTGATCATGTTTTTACTCATTTGGTACATGTTGATAAAGCCCTAAGGATATTGGCTTGACTACTAGGATTATGATGTGGATCATACTAGTGGGACACCTGTAGTTTATAAGCATATCCTTGAGATGTTCCTAGTCATAGGTATATCGAGAAAGGGCATCGATATTCCAGTGTAGACTAGCGTATACCATTCTTGTTCTATATGATGGGTGATGGATGATCCCATATCCATCTGGTGTGCTGACACCAAAGATTGTATACGGGTGCTCAGTGAGACTGGGTACACTGAATGGACTCACCGAGAACTCCTATGTGGTATTATATCATACGTCGGATAGCAGTTCTCAGGTGACACTGGTATAGGTTAGTCTGTAGACCCGAGATCTCCATAGAGTCTTGTGTGTCCTCCCACTGTATCTTGATCTCCATCCTACTACGGCTCTACTGAGGCGTACAAACAGGTGGATTTTGGGTGCAGCCCCGAGGCACAAGGAGGCAATGAGCGATAGGAGGGGTTTCGTCTCTCCCGGTATTGGGGGGTTGATGTTGCGCTGTGCACGATTGGCTATAACAGGAAGTCCCTAGCCAGGGCTGCTGAGATATTACTGATAAGTGTTATCAGTAGTTTCTCGATCTGTTATAGACCATATACCGGCACGACTTATTGAGTTATTTTGGTCGACGATTCCATCCCTAGACTCAATATGCAACATATCTGACGAAGAGACCGGACTGTACGGTAAGTGTTGCCAGTTGGATTGACGGGAGTTTTGACAGGTTTGCTTGTTTTTCTTCTGATCGCTCAATACCCAGGTGGCCGTTACGTTTAGCTGACCGTTTGCGTCTTGTAGGTGTTTGATATGATTATCATCTACTGCTCGTATTGACGAGTCTTAGAGTCCCACATAGAAGTTTCCTGGCTCAGGCGAAACGATGTGGTGTGCATATGAGATATGTGCGGGAGCTTGATTAAATACGTGTATATGATACCGTATTTTAATCGGGCGTTTTATATTAGTCGGGTCGTATGAGATATGACCGGTTTATTAAATCAAGTGTTGATTTAATATTGACTTTTATCTCATTTATTTAAACCCTTTTCTTTTGATGGATGCATGCATGTATATGTACATGTTGATGTGCATAAACACATACATACATGCATTTGTATCATGGTTGATGATACAACTTAGATGGCAATATAAGACTCACATGGTTCATATTTATATATATGGATATTTTTGTTTTAAGTTAAAAATAAAGGAAATTAAATTAATGACTCATTTCTTCACAAATGACTCATTGTTTCTACACACTTCCTTGGTTGACCTTTGACTTAACCTTGGTTAATTTCCTTTGCTCTTTAACTCATCACAAAATATCTAGATATTATTATTAACCATGGTTTGTATTATGATATTTATCTCTCTCTCTCACATTATTATTATGAGATCATTATGCATCCAAAAGAAAATATTGCCATCTTCATCTTCCTCTCTCTAGCTCTCTCTTGAGTTCTAAAATTGAGTGAGGTTAAAAGAAAGAAAGGGTTTTAAGTGAGAACCTAAACCACTTCATCATCTTACACATCTCTAGCTACTTTGTGTAGGGTGTTTGCTTTAAGGATTTCATAGATCAAGTGAAGCAACAAGCTTTGAGCAAAGGACTTCGGGTGGATCGTCGTGGACTTGGAAGCGTTCAAGCGAGCCGTTCCAAACCTTAGGAGATCCAAGGAGTTGCCCTAGGAGGTTTACAAAGGTTGTAGTCTCTCCACTTAGTGTTAGATAATCTTTTATATGTGATACTATTAATTGTTACTCAATAATTCTAGTTCGATTCCTAGTTAAGTTTGCATAGCACCTCTTAAAAATTAAATTGTGGCATGTGTGATGCTTCCAAACCCTATATGAGGCACTAAGGAAACCCTACACTAACATGTTTAAAATATCGATCGATCAAAATTTCCGAAACCGCAATTTCAAAAGTAAAGTTTCTGTCGAATTTTTTTTGTGGTCTAAAAATTATTTTGGGTATGTCAGAAAATCAGGCAGGCTTTTCTAAGACCACTGTAGAAATTTGGAAGTGTGATTCCACCATAGCGCCGCGGAATCGCGGCGTTACCCACGTTGTGGCTGCGGTTCCGCCGCGGTACTGTAGCTTTAGTGCACCAATTTTTCTACTGTGGTCTTTGACATGGAATTAGGGTTTCTGGAACTTTTTGTTTTTTTTGGTTTTGGCCCAGATTATTTTGAGTGCTGGAATTGTACTTGGGGCCCACTTCGGGAAATTTTGTCGACCGAAATTTTAAATAAGTTAGTTCACAGTGCTTACATTATATCTGTGACCGTGAATGTCATTCGAACGGTAAATCTTGTCTAATTGCTATAGTCCTTTTAGACGGATTTGCGAACGTGACATTCACGTTGATGTTCTGTGTTGTGCTATGATGTTGCAGATTGTCGTGGTGGATAGCTTGGTGCAATGTTAGTACAGTTTTGTTATATTTGTACATTTGATATTGCGGGGCAAGCGTCCGACATGTGGACTGCCGTCACTGCCTGTTTGTATATTATTCTTTTGGGGCACGACCGGGTTGAGGTCGATGTACCCGTTGTATATAATTTTATTTTCTGTACTAGGATTACCCTAAGGTGGAGTGCACAGATAGCCGGGTTTTAGAAGGCAACGGGCCCGCATCTCATGGCTTTGAGACGGAGGGGGCTTCACTCTAGAATTGGCGGGCTATTCACCGCACTTGTAGGGGGTATAGGTTGACTCAAGGAGGGGTGCTCAAGTTACCGGATTCCGTGAAGTGCTGGGTGGCATATTCACTTTGTTGAAGGGGGCTGCCTCTCTTCAGAATTTGGCGGGTAACTTGCCGCGCCCGTAGGGGTCTAGGATTTCATTGCACAGGCTATCCGTACGACCAGGGGAACGTCGGGTTTCAGTTGCGGCTCTATGAAATCCGGGGCTCCCAGATTATCTGTATTGTTCTGTGATGCTTATTACATTTATGTGATGTTGCATTTATCACGCTATGAGCGATTATTATATATATACTAGTAGATGTTGTATATATTTTGCATCCGCGCTAATCCAGTCCCCGCTCTGTCGTTAGTTAAGTAACCTAACGGGTGATGACAGGACCCAGTGGCGAATGTGGATGGGATATACATACGTCATATTTTCGTTCTTTTGTGGTGTGATTAATTGATGGGACTGCAATGATTCGGATCAATGCAAGCTAAACAAACCTATTTGATGTTGTTGGAACAATTTTTCAAAAAGCTGTTATTACAAGGACGTTCTCTTTTGTTTTGCACAGTGGTATTCGGTTATGAATATCCAGCACCTCAGTCGACGAGGCAAGGGCCGAAATCCCTTCACCGGGAGTGACCCCTTGGGCAGAAGTTTGCGTCAGGGTAATAACTTCACTATAGTCGATTACTTTTTGCTTTGCATCGTGGTATTCAGTTGGAATATCCTGCACCTCATTCTACGAGGAAAGAGCCGAGATCCTTTCACCGGGAGTGACCTCTTTAGCAAAGGTTTTCGCCACTATATTTATAAAAAGCTATCCGGTTCCTTCAACGATATCAAGTTCATTACGTTAAAGGTTTTTCGCCAAAAACCATTCGTAGCCCTCCGTCATTTCAGAAAGGTAGCACTTAGTATTCATGCTATGTATGTTGGCCTTCGTCAAGGCATAGTGTATGGTAGCTATATATTACTTTTCTGTTGCATAGATAAATGCGTTAGTTTGGGACAGTCGTACTACTATTTTGGCCTTCGTCAAGGGTATGTACGGGTGGGTTCAAATTAACCTGGATAATGACGGGTAGAACTTGACATGCGACTTATGATATGTTGGCCTTCGTCAAGGTCATAAGAGCATGGGGTAAAAATCACATCGGGTGTTTCTAAAGAAACTGAAACTTGCCAGATATGCGCATACCTTCTGGAGTGTGATAACGTGAGTGGATTCCATCACGTTATCATGCGATGATAGTTGGATCCCGATTCCCACTGATGAGTTGGTTTACTCCTCGGGTGATCCCGACTAATTCTTCTTTCAGGTTTGGAGGAGAATTTGAGGTTACAGTGGGAAGTTTCCTAATTAGATAAATTGATAACCATTCTGATCTAGGTTAGAGTGCACGCAGAGTGTTTCTTTTCTCTCTCTCTTTGGCAGCGACCATGGCCCGACCCTAGACTATGACTAAGTGTACGGTAGCGCCTCGGCCGTCTGTCCGAGGCCAAAATGCGGAAACGAAAACTTTTTCAAACTAGAAACCGGCGCTATCGTATACTATAAACCCGGATCGAACCATTAACCTACAACTAGCAACTAGAGAAAGGGTTGGAAAGCTATACCGATCGATCCGTGTCCTTCGGTCTTTGGCCACCATCCTAAGCTCCTCGCGGCATCTCCGGTCTCGATCTCCTCGTCGGAAAGGGCACCACATCTTCGAGTCTTTTTACGGGCTCCCGCTTCATCCGAAGAAACTCGGGACGAAGTTCGCTAGCCGACGTGTCCAAGGTGAAGTAGAGAATGTTGTGACAACTTTGTCTCTTGCATCCATTGCATGGATGGAGGTTGAAGATGAAGCCATCAATGGAGGTTATGAGCTAGAGGAAGAAAAAGAAGAAGAACATTTCTTTTTCTTTTATTGTGTTGATAATGAGAGTGAGAGTGTGAGATCAAAAATACAAGACCAAAACTTATCATATGGCAGCCCCTCTCTCTCTCCTTCTCATTTCAACACCCAAATCCATCAAATAAAGTGACATATGCACAAGAAATGATACCATGAGTCACCTATGAAGTACATGTATCATTTAATACACAAAATGATGGCTTAAGCTCACAATTTCCATTTGTAAACAATAACCCAAATGTTTACAACATTAAAAAGATATGGCAACATCTAAAGTAAACTCGTGACGGATCACAAGGATACCCCTCACCTGTATATACATACCTGCATCCGCATTCCGACTGAATGCGAATGCGATGAGACTAAAGTAATCCAACAAATCTAATACTAGGATCCGGCTTAAACCAAAGCCCACTAGTATGATCCGTCCGATCATGATCCGTGCACTACTGCACGTATATGATCGGACCCTGCCATATAGCATACGGCCTCTACAACGTTTCGCCCGAAACTTGAAAACTGTCTGTGGGGGACTCTAAAGACTCGTCAATATTTTGGCTGTGGATTTAACCAATAGCACGTCAGAGATACTAGCCGTACGTAACGGGCTATCAGGTATTGACCAAAAGGGAGGTCGATGAGCGAACTCATCCTGACACCCTACTGAGCCTGTCAGTGACAATATCCGTACAGTCCGGTCCGTTCGTTTATGAGCATCGCATGGCAGGCTTAGGGGTTGGTAAAAGTCAGACCCCCAAAAGCTGTACAAGTCGTGTCGGAGTGTAGCCCAGAACACCCCGAGATACTACTGGAATACCGACCAGTAAATCTCCTGCCTTGGCCAAGGACTTCGTGTAATGGCTCTCCTAGACACAGCGCGATCTCACCCCCAATACCGGGAGAGACGAAACCCCTGCCGATCTGCTTACTGCCTCCATGTGGCTCGGGACTGTACCCAATTAAAACCTGTTTGCACGACTCCATTGAGCCGTGGTAGGGTAGTAATCAAAGCACAGTGGGAACTCACACGAGATAAATGACGATCTCAGGTCGATGAACTAACCTGTACACATGTCACCAGGGAACTGCTATCTGACGTCAGGTATAAGACCAACTAACATGTTCCCGGCGAGTCCTGTCCGGTGTACTCATAACCCAATGAGCACCTATATACATCTTAGGTGAAGCAACTGACACCAGTGGCTTGTGAGACCGGCCACCGCCCCTCGTCGGGGTCTCGACTGTAGACACTAGTCTACTCTGGAGTATCGATGCCCTGTCTCGAAACTCCCACGACTAGGGACCATTTTAAGGATGTGCTTATAGACCCCAGCTCTCACGTGTATGATCGCCATCATACTGCTGGTAGTCAAGCAAGAATCCTAAGGGCTCTATCAATGTGTAATAGTGACCTGTAAGGTCACCTAAAGCTGTACACGATGATAAAGATAAACCAGATAGCATACTATCATCTTGAGTAAGACTATCCTACCGGTATAGGTCCTCCCTCAATCATTGCAATCACGTGCCTGTGATCCAATAATTGACTCTGAGGGCACTATATCCAACAATCTCCCACTTGCACTCAAGGCTAATTATTGCGATGTCGCATACTCACAGCTCGTGTGATATCGAACACCCAACTCCTCTACTAATCAGTCTCACAAAGCCCGTTTGCGAAACTATTGCGTTCGAGGAATAGCCTCAGTGAGTGGATCCGCTTTGATGTTTCTTTCTATGTCTCTCTTTATCTCAAGTTCGCGGAGAAAGCCATCTCCCGAAATGAGCAATATCTGTCTTAGAATATGTTTGGATATCTGATGGGACCTACTTCATAAATGAACTCCAAATCCAAACTTCTTAGACTGTGTCGTCAACTGAACTTAATCAGTATCCTGCGCCATGCCTCCCTCAGTATCTGCTTAGACCACCTGTCCAAAATACTGCCCCTCGTCAGAGGGAAAACTATAACTCTGACAGCCACTCTGTCATCTAGGTCACCTTGGAAGCCTGGAATGATAACCGTCTCCTAAAAGAGGATGTTGTTATCATATCCCTAGAACATCCACTTATGTTCTAAAACTGCTTCCGAATGTTTCTCCAGGATAGGATTAATATCAACTTATTGCATCTAGTGCAAAAACAACATCTGGTGCGGTACTTGACATCTCATGATTGACTCAATTGCCTAAGCAAGTCATATGCCAACCATGCACATCCCTCTCCCCTTTAGTCTGTAAGACACCTTTAGAGAGGGTGACTCCATCACCTGCAGGTACACTACCATGCCTGGAGTCGTCCATTCTAAATACCTTTAGAATGCTGTCTAAGTACCCTGATTGGGACACTTCCCAAATCTAGATCTAAAACTATAGATCTAGTAACCAGAATGTCTGATATAATATCCAATTCCTATGTGGGAAAACCACCGTGTGATAACCAAAGTATAACCGATTGTAGTATAGGAATTTCACTTCCTACTCTATGTATGTCATCCAAATACCAGGACATCACACCCTACTACTTTCTTAACAGATCCATCCCCTATTCTGATGAAGTCAAACCTATGACTGTCACATCAGAAACAGATGATCTAACTCCGCTATATCTGCTTTAGTCTATAAATAGACATAAGCTACCTGTCCACTTTGCTTCCGCTGCTCCCACTGACCACGACAACCCTCCGGCAGAGTTATATACACGTGCACTTCTAAAGCCAGTTTAGAACGACGCTATACTCATCCTCCTGCCGGGTCTCATAGCCTGGAAAAACAGTAGTGTCAAGTTTGGGTAAACAAGAACCTCCCTGTCACCGTCCTTGATGCTACCGGAGTACCTCTCGGGTGCCTGAGGTTACCCACCATATCTGCGGAGTGGCCAATGGAATATCAATCCAGATTGAATCTGTAGGTTCTTATCAAATTTTCAGTAATCGTTTGCGGTTCTGGAATCACTTCCAGTTCTACCATACTCCCACTACTGTTTTCTGAAAAAAATCCATTTTTATTAAAACTGTGGCGAGTCAAGAACAATATCACTATTGATCTTCCAGATGGTAGAAATTCAACCCTCGACATAGCCCGGGTCAACCCACAAACAGCCATTACAGAAACATGCCTTGAGTTATCCAGAGTCTGGTTTTAAGCATAAGCCGGACAACTCCCGTACCTTAACAATGTTAAGATATGAACTATTCTATATCCAATATAGAAAAAGAGGCACTGATTTAATTGGAACCAGATTCAAATCATGCAGCTGTCTCCAGTGCATGTCAACTAAATGGAAAGAGGCCGATCAGCATTACTCAACTTAGGAATACATCCAATTATAAGTAACCTGAAAGAGAAGCAAGTTCTCGTAATCATTACTATCAACTGAATACCATACACAAGTATCTATATCTTCGATCTCCTTGAAGAATCCTGATACTTGCAATGCCTGGTTCTCTACTTTATTCTTATACCTATAACTTCTCAAAATTTAGATCTTGCATTTCATCGAAACACATGTCTAAGAACTAGAGAAGTCACAAGTAAACAGAATATAGTACGAGTACCAACCCCTCTGTCCTCATGGACACTGGACAACATACAATACTCTATATAAGTCCCCTGAGTCTAATAACTCATTTCCTGTGTGTCGTAGGTTGAAAACTGTACTTATGATTAAGAAGAATTACACCGCTGTTTAATGCTCCTTACCTAACCATCCACTTATATAGGTAAATGTCATAGACATATTTTCAAAAAGTTATATCTCATTTTATAAAAATAAACGTACAGATATATCAATTTGAAATTGGTGCATAACAACGAATATTCAAAACCAAATATTTGCCGTCCGACAAACAACCCAGGCGATTTCCTCAAATATCACCAATTACAACGAATCCCGATATAATGAGGATGATCACGCAATTCCTAATAACTTACTCACACTCATCATCTGTAAAACCATACAGATGTGAGAATCAAACCTGGTAAATACATACCCTGGAGCAAGGGCCAATTGGGAAATTAGTTTTCATTTAACAATACACAGTGAAACTGAAACATATAAATGTTTCGAAGGGGTATCCGGGTATTCCTAGTAATGCCTCTTCCATTATCAAATTTACAACTATAATCGTATATTTCTTTGCCATCTCTCCAAATCCCTTTATATGTCTTTAGTCATTTCCTTCTGTACACCCCTTTAGGCTAAATGGTTTTCTTCCTTCTCTACCGTTCGGCACCAGCTTATGGTTTGGAAGAGGACTATCCAATAAGCATAATGGGTGTACTGTCCTAATCCTGGGAGCACTCGCAACCTGAGAGAAAGTGAAGATAAAAGACAACTGAATAAACCTTATTCCTATTTCTCCTGAACCAGAATCCATCCCCGAACTGGAACGAGTTCCTTCGAATTCGTATATAACCATACGATGGAGTATCCAAATAACTGTGGATCTTCATAGTGATACGGAGTGTCCTGGAGAAATACAAAGGTGAAGTAGGAGTGACGATGAAATACTTGGTTTGGTCGTGAATAGCAGTCGCAATTTACTTTGCCCTCTTACTAATCCTTTTATTTGTCTTAACTTATTACCTTCTGTACACCATCGTTAGGCTAATTGGTTTTCTTCATTCCTTACCTTTCGGCACCTGCCTATGGTTTGGAAGAAGACTATCCAATTAGCATAATAGGTGTACCGTCCTAATCCAAGGAGCACTCGCAACCGGAGAGAAGGTAAAAGGAAAAGACAACTGAATAGTCTTATTCGTTTTCTCTAGAACCAGAAACCATCTTCGAATCTGGAACAAGTTCCTTCGAGTTCGTATATAACCATATGATGGTTTTATCCAATGGAAGTGGATGTTCATAGTAATACGGGGTGTTCTGGAGAAAAGGGTAAAAGTAGGAGTGGCAATGAGGTATGCAACTCAGACAATCCAAAAGCCAGTGTTTTAAGAAGGTTCAGTTAACTTGGTCACTGAGTCATAGTCAAGGGTCGGGTCATGGTCACTGCCAAAGAGAGGGAGAAAAGAAACACTCAGCGTGCACTCTAACCTAGATCAGAATGGTTATCACTTTATCTAATCAGGAAACCTCCCACTGTAACCTCAAATTCTCCTCCAAACCTTAAAGAAGAATTAGTCAGGATCACCCGAGGAGTAAACCAACTCATCAGTGGGAATCGGGATCCAACTATCATCGCATGATAACGTGATGGAATCCACTCACGTTATCATACTCCAGAAGGTATGCGCATATCTGGCAAGTTTCAGTTTCTTTAGAAACTCCCGATGTTATTTTTACCCCATGCTCTTATGACCTTGACGAAGGCCAACATATCATAAGTCACATGTCAAGTTCTACCCGTCATTATCCAGGTTAATTTGAACCCACCCGTACATACCCTTGACGAAGGCCAAAATAGTAGTACGATTGTCCCAAACCAACGCATCTATCTATGCAGCAGAAAAGTAACAAATAGCTACCATACACTATGCCTTGACGAAGGCCAACATACATAGCATGAATACTAAGTGCCACTTCTATGAAATGACGGAGGGCTACGAATGATTTTTGGCGAAAAACCTTTAACGTAATGAACTTGATATCGTTGAAGGAACCGGATAGCTTTTTATAAAAATATAGTGGCAAAAACCTTTGCTAAAGAGGTCACTCCCGGTGAAGGGATCTCGGCTCTTTCCCCGTAGAATGAGGTGCTGGATATTCCAACTGAATACCACGATGCAAAGAAAAAAGGCAATCGGCTATAGTGAAGTTATTACCCTGACGCAAACTTCTGTCCAAGGGGTCACTCCCGGTGAAGGGATCTCGGCCCTTGCCTCGTCGACTGAGGTGCTGGATATTCATAATTGAATACCACTGTGCAAAACAAAAGAGAATGTCCTTGCAATAACAGTTTTTTTTGAAAAATGTTCCAACAACATCAGAATAGGTTTGTTTAGCTTGCATTGATCCGAATCAATGCAGTCCCATCAATTAATCACACCACAAAAGAACGAAAATATGATGTACGTATATGCCATCCGCATTCGCCACTGGGTCCCGTCATCACCCGTTAGGTTACTTAACTAACGACAGAGCGGGGACTGGACTAGAGCGGGTGTAAAAAATATACAACATCTACTAGTATATATATCAATATATAATAATCGCTCAAGGCATGATAAAATGCAACATCACAGAAATGTAATAAGCATCACAGAACAGTACAGATAATCTGGAAGCCCTGGGTTTCACAGAGCCGCAACTGAAACCCGACGTTCCCCTGGTCGTGTGGATAGCCTGTGCAATGAAATCCTAGACCCCTACTGGCGCGGCAAGTTATCCGCCAAAACCTGAAGCGAGTCAGCCCCTTTCAACAAAGTGACCGGACCACCCAGCACTTCACGGAATCCGGTAACTTGAGCACCCCTCCTTGGGTCAACCTGTACCCCTTACGAGTGCGGCGAATAGCCCGCCAATTCTAGAGTGAAGCCCCCTCCGTCTTAAAGCCATGAGATGCGGGCCCGTTGCCCTCTAGAATCCGGCTATCCGTGCACCCCACCGTGGGGTAATCCTAGTATAGAAAGTAAAATATATATACAACGGGTACATCGACCTCAGCCCGGTCGTGCCCCAAAAGAATAATATACAAATAGGCAGTGACGGCAGTCCACATGTCGGACACTCGCCCCAAAATATCAAATGTATAAATACAACCAAACTGTACTACCATTGCATCCAGGCTATCCACCACAACAAATCCGCAACATCACAGCACAACACAGAACATCAACGTGAATGTCACGTTCGCAAATCTGTCTAAAAGAACTATAGCAATTAGACAAGATTTACCGATCAAATGATATTCACGGTCCCAGATATAATGTAAACACTGTGAACTAACATATTTAAAATTTTCGATCGACAAAATTTCCCGAAGTGGGCCCCAACCACAAATCCAGCACTCAAACAAATCTGGGCCCAAAAAAAAAAATACCAGAAACCCCGTTTCCAAGTTAGAGAGCATTGCAGAAATTTTGCTGCAGTGTTGCTGCAGTACTGTGGCGGATCTGTGGCCAAAACGTGGGTACGGCCGCGGTTCTGCCGCGCTACAGTGAAATCAGCTGACAAAATTTCTGCAGTTTTCTTAGAAAAGCCTGCCTGATTTTCTGACATACTCAAAATAATTTTTCGACGACAAAAAAAAAATCGACAGAAACTCAGAATTGGAAATGCAGTTTTTGAAAATTTCGTTCGATCGAAGTTCTAAACACGTTAGAGCAAGTTAGTAAAGGTTAATGGCGTGGCTCTGATACCATGTAAGTGTACGGTAGCGCCCCGGCCGTCTGTCCGAGGCCAAAATGTGGAAACGAAAATTTTTTCAAACTAGAAACCGGCGCTATCGTATACTATAAACCCGGATCGAACCATTAACCTGCAACTAGCAACTAGAGAAAGGGGTGGAAAGCTATACCGATCGATCCGTGTCCTTCGGTCTTTGGCCACCATCCCAAGCTCCTCGCGGCATCTCCGGTCTCGATCTCCTCGTCGGAAAGGGCACCACATCTTCAAGTCTTTTTACGGGCTACCGCTTCATCCGAAGCAACTCGGGCATGAAGTTCGCTAGCCGACGTGTCCAAGGTGAAGTAGAGAATGTTGTGACAACTTTGTCTCTTGCATCCATTGCATGGATGGAGGTTGAAGATGAAGCCATCAATGGAGGTTGTGAGCTAGAGGAAGAAGAAGAAGAAGTAGCTTTCTTTTTCTTTTGCTGTGTTGATAATGAGAGTGAGAGTGTGAGATAAAAAATACAAGACCAAAACTTATCATATGGCAGCCCCTCTTTCTCCTTCTCATTTCAACACTCAAATCCATCAAATAAAGTGACATATGCACAAGAAATGATACCATGAGTCACCTATGAAGTACATGTATCATTTAATACACAAAATGATGGCTTAAGCTCACAATTTCCATTTGTAAACATTAACCCAAATGTTTACAACATTAAAAAGACACGGCAACATCTAAAGTAAACTCGTGACGGATCACAAGGATACCCCTCACCTGTATATACATACCTGCATCCGCATTCCGACTGAATGCGAATGCGATGAGACTAAAGTAATCCAACAAATCTAATACTAGGATCCAGCTTAAACCAAAGCCCACTAGTATGATTCGTCCGATCATGATCCGTGCACTACTGCACGTATATGATCGGACCCGCCATATATCATACGGCCTCTACAACGTTTCGCCCGAAACTTGAAAACTGTCTGTGGGGGACTCTAAAGACTCGTCAATACTTTGGCTGTGGATTTAACCACTAGCACGTCAGAGGTACTAGCCGTACGTAACGGGCTACCAGGTATTGACCAAAAGGGAGGTCGATGAGCGAACTCATCCTGACACCCTACTGAGCCTGTCAGTGACAATATCCGTACAGTCCGGTCCGTTCGTCTATGAGCATCGCATGGCGGGCCTAGGGTGTTGGTAAAAGTCAGACCCCCAAAAGCGGTACAAGTCGTGTCGGAGTGTAGCCCAGAACACCCTGAGATACTACTGGAATACCTACCAGTAAATCTCATGCCTTGGCCAAGGACTTCATGTAATGGCTCTCCTAGACACAGCACGATCTCACCCCCAATACCGGGAGAGACGAAACCCCTGCCGATCCGCTCACTGCCTCCATGTGGCTCGGGACTGTACCCAACTAAAACCTGTTTGCACGACTCCTTTGAGTCGTGGTAGGGTAGTAATCAAAGCACAGTGGGAACTCACACGAGACAAATGACGATCTCAGGTCGATGAACTAACCTGTACACATATCACTAGGGAACTGCTATCTGACGTCAGGTATAATACCAACTAGCATGTTCCCGGCGAGTCCTGTCCGGTGTACTCATAACCCAATGAGCACCTTATACATCTTAGGTGATCCAACTGACACCAATGGCTTGTGAGACCGGCTACCGCCCCTCGTCGGGGTCTCTACTGTATACACTAGTCTACTAATGGAGTGTCGATGCCCAGTCTCGAAACTCCCATGACTAGGGACCATTTTAAGGATGTGCTTATAGACCCCAGCTCCTACGTATATGATCGCCATCATACTGCTGGTAGTCAAGCAAGAATCCTAAGGACTCTATCAATGTGTAATAGTGACCTGTAAGGTCACGTAAAGCTGTACACGATGATAAAGATAAACCAGATAGCATACTATCATCTTGAGTAAGACTGTTCTACCGGTATAGGTCCTCCCTCAATCATTGCAATCACGTGCCTGTGATCCAATAATTGACTCTGAGGGCACTATATCCAACAGACTCAGTGACCAAGTTAACCGAACCTTCTTAAAACACTGGCTTTTAGATTGTCTGAGTTGCATACCTCATTGCCACTCCTACTTTTATCCTTTTTTCTCCGGAACATTTCGTATCACTACGAATGTCCACTTCTATTGGATAAAACCATCGTATGGTTATATACGAACTCGAAGGAACTTGTTCTAGATTCGAGGATGGTTTCCGGTTCTGGAGAAAATGAATAGGACTATTCAGTTGTCTTTTCCTTTTACCTTCTCTCAGGTTGCGAGTGCTCCTTAGATTAGGACGGTACACCTATTACGCTAATTGGATAGTCTTCATCCAAACTATAGGCAGGTGCCGAAAGGTAGGGAATGAAGAAAACCAATCAGCCTAAGTGAGGTGTACAGAAGGTAATAAGTAAAGACAAAATAAAGGAATTAGAAAGAGGGCAAAGTAAATTGCGACTGCTATTCACGACCAAACCAAGTATTTCATCGCCACTCCTACTTCACCTTTGTATTTCTCCGGAACACCCCGTATCACTATGAAGATCCACAGTTTATTAGATACTCCATCGTATGGTTATATACGAACTCGAAGGGACTTGTTCCAGTTTGGGGATGGATTCTGGTTCAGGAGAAATAAGAATGAGGTTTATTCAGTTATCTTTTATCTTTACCTTCTCTCGGGTTGCGAGTGTTCCTAAGATTAGGACAGTACACCTATTACGCTTATTGGATAATCTTCTTCCAAACCATAGGCTGGTGCTGAACGGTAGGGAAGGAAGAAAACCATTTAGCCTAAGAGGGTGTACTGAAGGTAATGAGTAAAGACAAATAATGGGATTTGGAGAGATGGCAAAGAAATGTACGGTTACAGTCATGAATCTGGATAATGGAAGAGGCATTACTAGGAATACCCGGATACCCCTTCGAAATATTTACATGTTTTAGTTTCACTGTGTATTGTTAAAGGAAAACTGATTTCCCAATTAGTCCTTGCTCTAGGGTATGTATTTACCAGATTTGATTCTCACATCTATATGGTTTTACAAATGATGAGTGGGAGTAAGTTATTGGGAATTAGGTGATTATCCTCATTATATCGGGATTCGTTGTAATTGGTGATATTTGAGGAAATCGCCTGGGTTGTTTGCCGAACGGCAAATATTTGGTTTTGAATATCCGTTGTTATGCACCAATTTCAAATTGATATATCTGTACGTTTATTTTTATAAAGTGAGATATAACTTTTTGAAATTATGTCCATGACATTTACCTATATCAGTGGATGGTTAGGTAAGGAGCATTAAACAACGGTGTAATTCTTTTTAACCATAAGTACAGTTTTCAACCTACGACATACAGGAAATGAGTTATTAGACTCAGGGGACTTATACAGAGTATTGTATGTTGTCCAGTGTCCATTAGGACAGAGGGATTGGTACTCGTACTATATTCTGTTTACTTGTGACTTCTCTAGTTCTTAGACATGTGTTTCGTAGAAATGCAAGGTCTAAGTTTTGAGAAGTTATAGGTATAAGAATAAAGTAGAGAACTAGGTGTTGCAAGTATCAGGATTCTTCAAGGCGATCGAAGATGTAGATATTTGTGTATGGTATTCAGTTGATAGTAATGATTTTGAGAAACTTGTTTCTCTTTCAGGTTACTCATATCTGGATGCATTCCTAAGTTGAGTAATACTGATTAGCCTCTCTCCATTTAGTTGAAATGCACTGGAGACAGCTGCATGATTTGAATCTGGTTCCAGTTAAATCAGTGCCTCTGTTTCTATATTGGATATAGAACGATTCATATCTTAACGATGTTAAGGTACAGAGAGTTGTCCGGCTTATGCTTAAAACCAGACTCGGGATAACTCAAGGCACGTTTCTGTAATGGCAGTTTGTGGGTTGACCTGGGCTATGACGAGGGTTGATTTTCTACCATCTGGAAGATCAATAGTGATATTGTTCTTGACTCGCCACAGTTTTAATAAAATGGACTTTTTTCAGAAAACAGTAGTGGGGGTATGGTAGGACTGGAAGTGATTCCAGAACCGCAAACGATTACTGAAAGTTTAATAGGACCTAAAGATTCAATCAGGTTTGACATTCCATTAGCCACTCTGCAGATATGGTGGGTAACCTCAGGCGCCCGAGAGGTACTCTGGTATCCTCAAGGACGATGATAGGGAGGTTCTTGTTTACCTAGACTTGACACTACTGTTGTTCCAGGCTGTGAGATCCGGCAGGAGGATGAGTATAGCGTCGTTCTAAATAAGCTTTAGAAGTGCACGTGTATATGACTCTGCCAGAGGGTTATCGTAGTCAGTGGGAGCAGCAGAAGCATAGTGGACAAGTAGCTTATGTCTATTTATGGACTAAAGCAAATATAGCGGAGATAGATCATCTATTTTGATGTGACAGTCATGGACTTTGACTTCATCAGAATAGGGGATGGATCTGTTAAGAAAGTGGTAGGGTGTGATGTCGTGGTATATGGATGACATACACATAGTAGGAAGTGAAATTCCTATACTACGATCGGTTATACTTTGGTTATCATACAGTGGTTTCTCTACATAAGATATAGATATAATATCAGACATTCTGGTTACTAGATCTATAGTTTTAGATCTAGATTTAGGTAGTTTCCCAATCAGGGTACTAAGACAACATTCTAAAGGTGTTTTAAAATGGACGACTCCTGGCACGGTAGTGTACTTGCAGGTGATGGAGTCACCCTCTCTAAAGGTGTCTTACAGACTAAAGGGGAGAGGGATGTGCATGATTGGCAGATCACTTGCTTAGGCAATTGAGTCAATCATGAGATGTCAAGTACCACACCAGATGTTGTTTTTGCACTAGCTGCAATAAGTTCAGATATTATTCCAATCCTGGAGAAACATTCGGAAGCAGTTTTAGAACATAAGTGGATGGTCTAGGGATATGATAACGACATCCTCCTTTGGGAGACAGTTATCATTCCAGGCTTCCAAAGTGACCTGGATGACAGAGTGACTGTCAGAATTATAGTTTTCCCGCTGATGAGGGGCAGTTGTTTGGACAGTAGGTCCAAGCGGATACTGAGGGAGGCATGGCGCAGGATACTGATTAAATTCAGTTGACGATACAGTCTAAGAAGTTTGGGTTTGGAGTTCATTTATGAACTAGGTCCCATCAGATATCCAAACATATTCTAAGACAGGTATTGCTCATTTTGGGAGATGGCTTTCTCCGCGAACTTGAGATAAAGAGAGACATAGAAAGAAAAATCAGGGCGGATCCACTCACTGAGGCTATTCCTCGAATGCAATAGTTTCGCAAACGGGCTTTGTATAACTGATTAGTAGAGGAGTTGGGTGTTCGGTATCACACGGGCTGTGAGTATGCGACATCGCAATAATTAGCCTTGAGTGAAAGTAAAAGATTGTTGGATATAGTTCCCTCAAAGTCAATTATTGGATCGCAGGCACGTGATTGCAATGATTGAGGGAGGACCTATGCCGGTAGGACAGTCTTACTCAAGATGATAGTATGCTATCTAGTTTATCTTTATCATCGTGTACATGCTTTAGGTGATGTTACAGATCACTATAGCGCGCTGATAGAGCCCTTAGGATTCTTTCTTGACTGCTAGTAGAATGATGGCGATCATATACGTGGGAGCTGGGGTCTAAAAGCACATCCTTAAAAGGTCCCTAGTCGAGGGAGTTTCGAGACAGGGCATCGATACTCCAGAGTAGACTAGTGTAAACAGTCGAGACCCCGATGAGGGGCGGTGGCCGGTCTCACAAGCCATTGGTGTAAGTTGGTTCACCTAAGATGTATACAGGTACTCATTGGGTTATGAGTACACCGGACGGACTTGCCGGGAACTTGCTAGTTGGTATCATACCAATTGTCAGATAGCAGTTCCCTGGTGACATGTGTACAGGTTAGTTCATCGACCTGAGATCGTCATTTGTCTCGTGAGAGTTCCCACTGTGCTTTGATTACTACCCTACCACGGCTCAAAGGAGTCATGCAAACAGGTTTTAGTTGGGTACATTCCCGAGCCATATGGAGGCAGTTAGCGGATCGGCAGGGGTTTCGTCTCTCCTGGTATTGGGGGTGAGATCGCGCTGTGTCTAGGAGAGCCATTACACGAAGTCCTTGGCCAAGGCAGGAGATTTACCGGTAAGTATTCCAATAGTATCTCAGGGTGTTCTGGGCTACACTCCGACACGACTTGTACCGCTCTTGGGGTCTGACTTTTACCAACCCCCTAAGCCCGACATACGATACTCATAGATGAACGGACCGGACTGTACGGATATTGTCACTGACAGGCTCATAGGGTGTCAGGATGAGTTCGCTTATCGACCTCCCTTTTGGTCAATACCTGGTAGCCCGTTACGTACAGCTAGTACCACTGACGTGCTGGTGGTTAAATTTACAGCCAGTGTATTGACGAGTCTTTAGACTCCCCCACAGACAGTTTCTCAAGTTTCGGACGAAACATTGTAGAGGCTGTATGGATTTATGGCAGGGTTCGAACGTACGCATGCTCTTGTGGACGTGTCATGGTTCGGACGGATAATACTAGCGGGCTTTGGTTTAAGCCGGATCCTAGTATTATACTGTGTAGATTTTGTCTCATTGCATTTGTATTCGGTTGGAATAAAAATGCGGGTATGTATATACAGTTGCGGAGTTACCCTGTAATTTTATTACGGGATCGCTTTTTGAAGTTGCCGGTTTGCATCCCTTTTTGGCCAAATTTCCATTCCTTTCTTTGTGGCTGATTTTTGGCTTCGGGGTTTATTTGCAAAAGTGGGAATTAGTGTTGGCAGGGGCTTTTTTGTGGTGCCGGGGCTCCAGGGCTTTTCCAGCAAGCTTCTTGATGTTTCTACCATCATTAACTCACTTGGTGCATTTATTGTGAAAGGATTGGAAAAGATATTGGTGTGACTTTTTTTCTTGTGATCACCCATTCTTTTGCTTGTGCTCACCCCTTTTTTTCCTCCTCAATCATTCACTGGCCGAGCACAAGGAAATGGACAAATTTTTTTTGGTGTGAGTAGATTGGTTCATTTTTGGTTGCAAAAGAAAGAGATTCATTCGTGCAAAAATCATTTAGCTCATTTCCTCAAGCTCTTTTCCATTCCCACTCCAAAAGGCTACTTCGATTAACCCTTGAGGCAAAGTGTTCTACGTATATTCTACAGCAATCTTGGACACGTCGGCTAGCAAACTTCGTGTCCGAGTTGCCTCGGTTCTGAGGTGAGAGCCCGTAAAAAGACTCATTGATGTGGTGCCCTTCTGACGAGGAGACCGGAGATCGGAGATGCCGCGAGGAGCTTGGGATGGTGGCCAAAGACCGAAGGACACAGATCGATCGGTATAGCCTTTTCTAACCCTTCTCTAGTTAGCTAATTTGTGTTAATGGTTCGATCCGGGTGGAAGTATACGATAGCGCCAGTTTCAAGTTTATGAAAAAGTTTTGTTTCCGCATTTTGGCCCCGGATCGACGGCCGGGACGCTACCGTAGACTTACACCTCTGAGCTGGCATACCGGTACAAATCCGCTTCGGTCCAGAAATGACCGAAGTCTCAGAAATGCGCTCTTCCAACAGTAAGGCCGCGTCCATAGCAGCGGCGTAAGTGTCAAAAGGTTGGGTACCAATAGCAAGAAATAACTGCATGCCTAGTCCCCGCACGAACCTCTTTATGCATTCCTTTTCAGTGTCCACCAGGTAAGGAGCATATCGGACCACTGAGTAAACTGAATGTCGTACGCGGACACTGTCATCCCTGGAGTCTTGCGCAAAGACTCAAAACTACAATCTCGGGCATCTCGAACGCTCTCCGGAAGGAAACGAGCAAGAAATACAGCTGTGAACTCATCCTAAGTCATAGGAAGTAGATCTGCAGCTCGGCCTCTCTCAACCGACTCGCACCACGTTTAAGCCAGACCCTCTAAACGAAAATTCGCAAGCTCAACCCATCTCTGGTCAGAACATCTCATTGAACGACAAATCCTAGCCATCCTGTCGAGGATTGTCTGCGGATCCTCCGCTGCATCTGTGCCGGTAAAAACTGGAGGTTTCAGCCTCAAAAACTCCTGTAAGGATACAGAAATAATCTCGGTAACAACAGAAACAGCTGCCTGAGCAGCAGGTACAATCACAGTCCCCACAGTAGGAGGGACATCATCGGCTCTCGAAGCTCGGCTAACCTCAACTAATAATCCAACCATCTGTCACAAGTCCTGAATACTCGACTCTAGCCTAGCTATCCGTCCTGGAGAAGGCGGATCACTCTGTCCCTGAGGGGTAGGCATACCGCCCTGATCGCTCCTCGTCTCAAACAAGACTGCTCTAATCTCATCCCTGACGGCAGCCCTCTGGCCCTAGTAGTCTTCGGCGGCATAGTGGCTGGAACAAGAAACATGATCGATAGGAACATTGCGATCGAAATAAGAGGACATATGGAATCAAGGAAGGAAGTACAAGCAAATATATTCTAAGGTCACTTAGGCGGAGTACCGTATCGTAAGTATGCCGCGGAACATACGCACGCTACGTCACTCTTCTTAAGTCACCTACTCTATCTACCAAGGGTCATCCTACACTCAGAAAGGTACAACCTATCGCTTTGATACCAACTTTGTCACGACCTGAAGGTATGGAACGCGACTGACATTTAAATTACGAGACGTCTAAAGGCGTAACATAATCTAAGTAAGCCAAAGCCCAGAAATCTAAACCGTTTAAAGAAATAGAGTGAAGGAAAACTTAACTTTAAAAAATGATTTTTGTAAAATAAAGTCCCCTTAAAACATTTTAATGCATCAAATTTCCCGAAAATTTCAGCAGAGTCTCCTTTGTAAATACTGGCCCCCAAACGGGTACAACACATGAAAATACATATAAATAATGAATAAAGGTATCCCCAAGCGGGAGCTAGCTCTTTGCCAAAGGCGGAATCATAACCACAAGCAATATGTACATCATAATAGTGCAAAATAAGCATATAAAGGCACAAAAATAAAAAAACATCACGTCGGCTCAAGTGAGCATCGACACCAGAAATAGAATACATACAAATCTCACAAGCTCACTATCTAAGTCTAATGTACGAAGGGTAGATGGAGTATACTAGATACAAAATAAAATACACGGTGGGAGCAAAAGAATATACTCCAAAACCTACTTACGAGCAAGCAGCAAGTCGATGCAAATGAAACAAAATGAGGAAGTGCGCCCGCCGCTACTGTGCTGACGGGTCGAACCTGCAGGATATTGTGGCACAACGGGGGTGAGTTGCCAACTCGTGAGTAGTAAGTAAAATCTAATAAGGCTATCATAAGCTGTCATGACCCGAAATGGCACGCGACTGGCACTTGAATCATATGAAGTCTATAGGACCCCACCTAATTCAAGTAAGCCAAAAGCCCAGAAGTCTAAATCATTTAAAAGGAGTGAAGGAAAACTTATTTTAAAGCAAGCGGTTTTAACCAAATAAGTTGCATTAAACATTTAAAAGCAACGTCGTATTTTTCCGAAAATTTCGGCAGAGTCTCCTTTGTAAAAACTGGCCCCAAAAGGGTACAAACATGAATTATCATAAGCAGTGAATAAAGGCATCCCCAAGCGGGAGCTAGCTCTTCGCCAAATAGTGGAAACAACCATGCAAGCAATATAATATACAACGCTGAAGGGCGAGGATCAAAACTCAGAAAGAAAACTAACATTCCCAAGAAAACCAGAAAAGAGCCATAATAATACAAGCGCACGACTCTAAAGTCGAAAGATTAACAACTGGTTTTCTAAGTCTGTCCAAATATATAAGTCTGGTTGATGGAGTATACTAGATACAACTGAATATAAATAAAAGTACAACGGTGGTCACGATACAAGTGAACCCACCTACCAAAGCAATCACCCGGAAAAGAAGTAGTGTTCCACCAAAGCCATCAAGGGAACCTGTACGGCAAAACCTGCAAGAAACTGTGGCACAACGGGGGTGAGTTGCCAACTCATGAGTAGAAAACATCACCGAGAAGAAATCGAATGTATGACTCTCTCTTAGGACATACAATAAAATCCTCAAAATATATATACCCAAAGCATCTAATAAAGGCAAGGGTAAACATCTAAACATAAGTGTAATACCAAGTGCTCGTGCTCGTGCCAGTGCCTCAGGTAGCAACATATCATAATATGATGTACGAATGCATTAAGAATGAAAACAGAATACATCTTACATGAGAAAAACTGTTTTCTTATCTCAGTGGGATTTCTGTGTAAAAATCGAAGTATCATCAATGAAATCAACTGAGAATCCGTGTCAAGTATTGACACAAAACATATATCCCAATATCTCAATATCTCAGGCTCCGGCAATCCGGACTGGCCCATATCATAAAATGTCAATATCTCAATATCTCGGGCTTCGCATGAACAGGATCGGCTCATGGGCTCCGCATGATCAGGATCGGCCCATATCATCAAATCTCACGATTACGTCGGTATCCTTCGGATATCCGCCGTGTCATAAATAACCGGTCCGCAGTGCTCCCCTGCCGGGCTCAACGCCATCATCTGTGACCATCTTGCCCCGGGGTACCGCACCGGGTCCACCATGCACCCGCAGACGGTTCCTCTTCCTCCTCGAATCGGGTGTATAACGAGCCGAGAAAACTCATGGTGGACATCTCTCACATCATATCACGAGAAAACCGCAATTTCAATCTTTTGAAATGAAAATGAGTTTATAAAATCCTTGCGGTTTCTCTAAATCCAGAAATCTCATAGAAAATCCGAAATCCCAAACTCCAGAGTAAACAACAGTGAAATACCGGCGTAAAGCCCCATGATATTGCATGATAATGAATATATATACATGCACGGTATCTAAGTAAGAATGCAATATCTAAACTAGCACAGTAATGATATACTGGGACTATCAGCTAGCAAGCAATATCAATGAAATAATATTCTCTAAAGTGTACGTTACATGGCAATTACCGATGATGATGTGCGTGAGCCGGCAAGCAAGTGTTTGTAGACATATGCATCATCGGTAATGGTGCTGGTGTCCTGACAACATGGGTTCATAATAATTAAGGAAAACACATGTACAAGCATGCAATGCGATAAGAACAACTTGAATTTAACGGAAAATGAATAGTAAACGCAACATTTAAGAATATACGTTTATATATATGAGTCATACAGTTTTGGTATTTGAAATAGCACGAATCGTGGTTTTCAGAAAATAGGGGCTACGGTATTTTAAAGAAAAGGTACGTCCTTCGAAAAATCCGTAATATCCCTCGGGTTGTCTTTAGAAGATGTAAGTCGATGTGCAACACCCCACGACTTGCGGGGAGGCGGAAATATGAACCCCACGACTTGCGGGGAGGCGGAAATATGAAAAACGATCTTGTTCTTTGCTTAAACATCGACTAACCGCAAGAATCGAAGCTAAACTATAACTAACAAGAAACCATAGAAGTGTTAACTACTATGTTAAGTGATTATACCTAAAGAACTGAGTCCTTCATCTTGTCGTTCTCCACGTCCTCTCCGGCCTTCTCTATGTAGTAGAAGATCCACCTGAGAGCTATACTTCAAGCTTCACCTCAAACTAGAGGTAACTAGGTTTCTTAAAGTGCTAATCTAAGTAACCTAGGTGATATAGAGTTGGGTTATGGATTAAGTAGTCTAATCTAATCCTTGATCTCAACACATGAGAGAGGAGGATTAGGGTTTGAAGAGAGAGAGCTTGAGGAGAGAGAAGGTGAGCATGAGAAGTGAATGAGATAATGATCTATCATAATATATATCAAGCATTATCATTTATCCAATAAAAGAAAATAAAAGATTAACAACCATGCTTCATAAATATCAAAGGGTGATTCATCTCCATGAGTCATTAAGCATTTATGATGCATTAATGACATGGATGAATCACCCATATGACTCACTAATCTCATTTAATACATATGCCACCTTAATCCCCAAGTCATCATCTTCTAGAAGCTTCTCGTGAAATTACGAGAACGCCCCTCCTGTCCGTGAAACACGGAAAAACTTTAGACTGTATAAATCCAATATCCCGATACTAGAATCTGGCTTAAACCAAAGCCGACTAGTAAAAACTGTCCGAAAGTCGTACGTGCGTAAACACACGTATGCGTCCGAACCCTTGTCGTAAAACCATACGACCTCTATATCGTTTCGCCTGGAGTAGGGAAACTCTTTGTGTGGGACTCTAGAGACTCGACTACTATGCTGGCAGTGGGTTTAACCACAGACCGCAAGCGGCACTAGCTGTACGTAACGGTCCCCAGGTAGATGTCGATAAGAAGGCCGATGAGGAAACCCATCCGAACTCCTACTGAGTCTGATGTGACAATCTCTGTACAGTCCGGTCTGTTCGTCTGAGACTATCGCATATCGGGTCTAGGGGGCGGCAAGCGTCAGTCCCCTAATAGCGGTATAAGTCGTGTCGGAGTGAATCCTATTACACCTTGAGAAACTACTGGAACCTACCAGTAAATCTCGCTTTCCCTGGCTAGGGACTTTGCGTAATGGCTCTCTGACACAGCGCGATATCATCTCCCAATACCGGGAGAGACGAATCCTGTCTAACCGCCACTGCCTCCAAGTGCTCGGGACTGCACCCAACTGCTACCTGTTTGCACGACTCCTTTGAACCGTGGTAGGGTAGCAATCTAAGAACAGTGGGACACACTCGAGGCGAAGTAGCAGTGTTAAGTCTGTGGACTATGCTGTACTCATGTCACCTGGGAACTGTTAACTGACGACTGGTATAAAACCCAACCAACAGTTCCCTGCGAGTCCTGTCCAGTGTACTCGTAACGCAACGAGCACCTGTATACTATCTCCAGTACGACGTACTGACGGCTGTGGGACAGACCATCTCCCCAACTGGGATGAGAAGCGTACACACTAGTCTACTCCGGAGTATCGATGCCCTGTCTCGATAATCCTACGACTAGGGACCTGAATAAGGATGTGCTTGTAGACTACCCAGCCCCCACTAGTATGACTGCCATCACAACGCTGGTAGTCAAGCAAGATCCTAAGAGCTCTATCAATACGTATACTCACATATGAAGATAGAAAAACCAAGTAGCATACTACCATATTTAGCAAGACTGTTATATACATGTGAATATCCCAAGCTTCCATTAAGTAATATAGAAACTAGTATGATACAATAATGGCCCGTAGGGCATATACACTAACAATCTCCCACTTGCACTAGGGCCATGTACTGGCGTATCGAAGACCGATGATCTCGAGTAGCCTCTAGAACTGAATCTGAGGTAGGTCCTTCGTGAATGGATCAGCAATGTTCTCTTTAGAAGAAACTCTCCGAACCTCGATCTCCCGATGATCAATGATCTCCCTGATCAGGTGATACCGCTTCAAGATGTGTCTGGACTTCTGATGGGACCTCGGTTCCTTCGCTAAAGCTATAGCTCCGTTGTTGTCGCAATATAGAGGTATTGGATCAACAATGGTAGGAACCACTTGAAGTTCTGTTAGGAACTTCTTCATCCAGACCGCTTCTTTTGCGGCATCGCAAGCAGCAATATACTCCGCTTCCATCGTCGAGTCAGCAACAGTGTCCTGCTTGGAGCTCTTCCAGCACACCGCCCCTCTATTGAGGGTAAAGACATAACCTGACATGGACTTGGAATCGTCCTTATCACTCTGGAAGCCGGAATCAGCATAGGCCTTCATCCTGAGGTCTTTTCCGCTGTAAACTAAGAACATCTCCTTAGTCCTTCTCAGGTACTTGAGAATGTTCTTTACTGTTATCCAGTGCTTCTCCCCTGGGTCTGACTGATACCGGCTTACCACGCTCAGTGCGTAAGCTACATCTGGTCTGGTGCACAACATCGCATACATTATAGAGCCTACCGCAGAAGCGTAGGGTATAATAGACATGCGTTCCCTTTCCAAATCAGTCTTGGGAGACATCTCTTTGGATAGGGTGATTCCGTGACAAGCCGGTAGATTACCGCGCTTAGAATCTTCCATACTGAATCTTTTCAGTACAGTGTCGATATACCTGGACTGCGAAAGTCCCAACATCCTCTTGGATCTATCACGATAGATCCGGATCCCCAGAATGTAAGAGGCATCACCCAGGTCTTTCATGGAGAACCTGTGTGACAAGAATCCTTTGACAGATTGTAGCATAGGAATGTCATTTCCTATCAATAGAATGTCATCCACGTACAAGACGAGGAATACGACACTTCTTGCTACAACTTTACTATATATACATGGTTCATCTGGATTTTTGATAAAGTCATATTCTTTGACTGTCTCATCAAAACAGATGTTCCAACTCCGCGATGCTTGCTTTAGTCCATAAATGGACTTAAGCAACTTGCATACTTTACCGCTGCTACCACTCTGATTGAAACCCTCTGGCTGATCCATATAGACGCACTCTTCTAAATTTCCATTCAGAAAAGCCGTCTTTACGTCCATCTGCCCGATTTCATAATCATGGAAGGCAGCAATAGCAAGAAGGACCCGAATGGATTTGACCATAGCCACTGGAGAAAAAGTTTCGTCATAGTCCAAACCAGGTCTTTGACGAAAACCCTTTGCAACAAGTCTAGCCTTATAGGTTTCCACCTGTCTATCTACACCAATCTTTTTCTTGAAGATCCATTTGCATCCTATGGGTTTTACCCCATCTGGAGCAAAGTCCAAAGTCCATACTTTGTTGGTGTACATGGACTCCATTTCGGTCCGCATTGCATCTAGCCATCGTACCGAGTCGCCGCTCTGGATGGCCTGCTGGAAGCTAGGAGGTTCATCATCATCTATGATGAAATCCTGTCTATCCCCATCTATGAGAAAACCGTAGTATCTCTCAAGCGGATGAGACGGCCTACTACTTCTGCGGAGGGGTGCGGGAATGTCCTGTTCTTCTTGAACTACTTGTTCTACCAAACTTTCAGTAGTAGTTTGCGGTTCTGGAATTTCTTCCAGTTCTATTTCGCTCCCATTTATTTCCTTTTCTAAAAACTGATATTCTAGAAAATGGGCATTACGAGAAACAAACACCTTTTGTTCCTCTGCGTAATAGAATAGATACCCCTTGGAGTTCTTTGGATATCCCACAAACTTACACTTTACTGATCGTGCCTCGAGCTTGTCCACATGCTGCTTTTTAACAAAAGCTGGACATCCCTATATTTTCAGATACTGAAGATAGGGTTTCTTCCCACTCCACATCTGATATGGTGTGGTAGGCACAGTCTTGGTAGGAACCATGTTCAAAAGATATGCCGCTGATTCTAGCGCATAACCCCAGAAAGATCGCGGTAACTCAGCATTACTCATCATGGATCGTACCATATCCAATAGGGTTCGATTCCGTCTCTCCGATACACCGTTATGCTGTGGAGTGTATGGAGGAGTAAGCTGAGAGAGAATTCCTTTCTCTTTTAGGTAACCTAGGAACTCGGCACTCAAGTATTCACCACCTCGATCAGATCTTAGTGTCTTGATACTTTTGCCGGTTTGGTTTTCTACTTCATTCTTATACTCTTGGAATTTCTCAAAAGCCTCGGATTTATGTTTCATCAGATAAATGAATCCGTACCTTGAGTAAGAATCCGTAAAAGTAATGAAATAGGAAAAACCACCTCTTGCATGTGTAGACATTGGACCACATACATCGCTGTGTATGAGTCCTAAGAGCTCGCTCGCTCTTACTCCATGTCCAGTAAATGGAGTCTTTGTCATCTTTCCTTTGAGACAAGATTGACAAGTGGCATAAGTTTGATATTCGAACGAGTCCAAATATCCTTCTTTATGTAACTTAGTCAACCTTCTCTCATTGATGTGACCCAGTCTACAATGCCATAAGAAAGCTTTATTTAAATCTGGAGACTTCCTTTTTAGTGTGTTCTGGACATTGAAAATCAGGAGTTGGTTTAAGACATATATACCGTTATTTAGTGTACCGGACCCAATCAAACCATGATTAAGGTGGATGTTAACAACATCACTTACAAACGTGAAATCATAACCTTTATTTGATAACAAGGAAACTGATATGATATTACACGTTAAGCTAGGTACATAAAAACAGTTATGTAAAACCAAAATGTGTCCACTCATCAATCTCAGGTGATAATCCTCGACGGACACAGCTCCCATGCTAGCTCCGTTAGCAACCTTTAGGGTCATATCACCTTTCTTCAGTACTCTACGGTTTCTCAGTGCCTGCAATGAATTGCATATATGAGATCCTGATCCGGTATCCAATACCCAGAAAGTAGAGTTGATTGACAGACAATTCTCAATTACAAACACACCTGAAGTCGAAGCCACAGCTTGCTTCGGTTCCTGGTTCTTGGCGTTCCACGCCTTGCAATCTTTCTTCCAGTGCCCTTTCCTGTGACAATGGAAGCACTCATCCTGGGCCACTACCGACACCGCAATCTTTTTCTTTCCCTTCGCTCCCACCTTACTAACACCTCCTCTAGGTTTGGTGGCGGCCTTCTTCTTCCTTCCTTTGGCCCTAGCCTTGGACCTGGAAGAAGAAGCACCGCTAACAAACATAGCCGGTGTTTCCCTTGCTTTCTGCAAGGTGCCCTCTGCACTCCTCAACATGTTAAGGAGTTCCAGAAGTTCAACTTCTTTTCTTTGAATGTTGAAGTTCAGAATAAACTGGGCGTGGGTGGAAGGAAGGGACTGGAGAATAAGGTCTGTATAGAGCTCATTATCCAAAGTCGTCCCAAGGTCTGCGAGCTCTTCTATATAGCCTATCATCTTTAGGACATGTTCTCCTACCGATGATCCGATGGCCAATCTCGCTCGAAACAAGTTCTTTGAGGTCTCGTATCTTGCTATACGAGATTGCTCTCCATAAAGTTCCTTTGTATGGAGAAATATGGCATCTAGTTCCATATCCTCGTGCCTCCTCTGATGTTCATTATTCATCGAGGCAAGCACGATGCACTTGGCCTTCGCGCAATCGAAATCCCAGGTTTTGCGGATTTCCTTATCCGCATTACTGGATTTGGGACCAGGGACAGCAGGTGCCTTAGCGGTGAGGACGTACCCCAATTTGTCATAGGTCAAAGCCATTTTGACATTCCGCAGCCAATCTTTATAGTTTTGCCCTGTCAGTATATTTTTCTCTAAAAGTAACTTAAGTCCAGTCATTTTCAGGGTCGCTGCAATTAGGAGAGAGAGAAGAAAACTCTTTAGCATGATGCTTTTGCAAGTTTAGAGTGGTTTTTAATTTATCTAAACTGGATGGCTCCCACTGTTTCTCGAATCCTTCCTCAAACCATAAAAGAAGAATTAGCCAGGACTATTCTCACTGTACAATACTTGCTTAACCGTTCAGCCAGGCTAGTGTCGATACTTCGAGGGAGGTTTTCCAACGCTTTCGCGAAGTTCCTTAATTAAATAACCACTTTTCTCTGGGGGCGGACACCTTTCTAGACACCTACTTGGTTTATAGCATTGATCGTTAAGTGACGAATATCCTGATAAGTAGCATATACTTACAGTAGGATCGAGATCCAAATATCATCGTCTGACAATGCTGTAGGAATCCTACCAACATTCATCAAACTCCAAATGGTATGCATCTCTTTGCAAATTTCAGTTTCTTTAGAAATTCCCGATATATATTTTTGCCCCATGCTCTTATGACCTTGGCGTTGGTCAAAATGTCATAAGTCACATGTCAAGTTCTACCCATCATTATCTTGTTAATTTGAACCCATCCGTACATATCCTTGACGTTGGCCAAAATGATCATACGACTGTCCCAAACTAACTCATCTATCTATGCAACAAATGAATACCCAGCAGCTACCAAACACTATGCCTTGGCGTTGGTCAAAATATATAGCTTGAATACTACTGAATACCCAAATGAAATGACAGAGGGCTACGAATGGTTTTGGCGAAACCGTGAACGTAGTGAACTTGATATGACCGAAGGAACCTGATAGCTTTTAAAAGGAGTGGTTAAAGCTCCGCAATTTAAAAATATCATCTGTTTTAAAATAACCGAGTGGTTTCTTTTAAATTGTTCCAACGATTCATCTTTTGGTTTATTTTCTTTGCATTATAAATAATGCGTCTCATCATTAACTTATCATTGCAGAAAACAACGAAAATACGTCTTCTTATGCCATCCGCATTCGCCACTGGGTCCCGTCATCACCCGTTAGGTTACTTAACTAACGACAGAGTGGGGGCTGGGCTAGCGCGGGTGTAAAACATAAGTGACGTCTAAATAGCTATCATATATAGATATTGTACATTCGTCAGACGCAATAATAGGCATTCCAGATCTCATATGAACTTTATTGGATTTGCAAGCAATCCGCGTTTGTTTAGAGCCTGCAACAAAAGACGGATTACACAGTTGTGATGAATAGCCATTACCCCACCCTAGACCCCTACGGGCATGGAAAACTACCCGCCAAGTACCCGAAGTGAAGCGGTCTCCCTCAACAAAGTGAGTAGGCCACTAAACACTTCAAAGTACCTGGTAGTTTGTGCACCCCACCTTGGGTCTGTCCTAGGAGCAAAAACAGTAAAATGAAATAATACAACGGTGGCTACAACCGCAACCTGGATGTGCCCCGCAAAAATAATATTACAACAAATTACAATTACATTGAATGAATTAAAATAATAACCCATCACAAAACCCCGGCTAATCATCACAACAGTCCAATACAGTTCACATCCACAAACAGTAAAAACCATTACAGAAATGTGCAACCCCCTGCCAACCGATATACTAGCAGTTAGGGAGGTTTACGAACACATTATACAATCACAGATATAATCATATTAGCAAACATCGTAAATTTCGATTGAGCAAAACACTTTAGATTCTACTGCAAAACTTCTCTGTGCACCTGAGATCTTAGCAGAAAATAAAATATCCAGAAATATCACTGTTAACACACAGGGGTTACTGAAGAAATTTGGGCCGACTCGGCCGTAACTCGGCCGTGGATCCGCGGCGGATCGCATGGATCCGCCGCGGTTCCGCGGTGAGTTAGCCGAGTTAGCAGTCCAAATTTCTGCAGTAGCCCTATAATTCCTTGCATGTTATTTTGCAGGTCCCTGAAAAATTTTTAGGGCCTGTTTTAAATTCGACAAAAACTGTGTTAAATCGATGATTTTCCCGGTTCATTTTGCGTTCGAAATTCTTACGGCTTTGCTAATGAGTTAATTATTGTTTAGCGAGGATCTGATACCACTGTAAGTCGATGTGCAACACCCCACGACTTGCGGGGAGGCGGAAATATGAAAAACGATCTTGTTCTTTTCTTAAACATCGACTAACCGCAAGAATCGAAGCTAAACTATAACTAACAAGAAACCATAGAAGTGTTAACTACTATGTTAAGTGATTATACCTAAAGAACCGAGTCCTTCGTCTTGTCGTTCTCCACGTCCTCTCCGGCCTTCTCTATGTAGTAGAAGATCCACCCGAGAGCTATACTTCAAGCTTCACCTCAAACTAGAGGTAACTAGGTTTCTTAAAGTGCTAATCTAAGTAACCTAGATGATATAGAGTTGGGTTATGGATTAAGTAGTCTAATCTAATCCTTGATCTCAACACATGAGAGGGGAGGATTAGGGTTTGAAGAGAGAGAGAGCTTGAGGAGAGAGAAGGTGGGCATGAGAAGTGAATGAGATAATGATCTATCATAATATATATCAAGCATTATCATTTATCCAATAAAAGAAAATAAAGGATTTACAACCATGCTTCATAAATATCAAAGGGTGATTCATCTCCATGAGTTATTAGGCATTTATGATGCATTAATGACATGGATGAATCACCCATATGACTCACTAATCTCATTTAATACATATGCCACCTTAACCACCAAGTCATCATCTTCTAGAAGCTTCTCGTGAAATTACGAGAACGCCCCTCCTATCCGTGAAAACACGGAAAAACTTTAGACTGTATAAATCCAATATCCCGATACTAGAATCTGGCTTAAACCAAAGCCGACTAGTAAAAACTGTCCGAAAGTCGTATGTGCGTAAACACACGTATGCGTCCGAACCCTTGTCGTAAAACCATACGACCTCTATATCGTTTCGCCTGGAGTAGGGAAACTCTCTGTGTGGGACTCTAGAGACTCGACTACTACGCTGGCAGTGGGTTTAACCACAGACCGCAAGCGGCACTAGCTGTACGTAACGGTCCCCAGGTAGATGTCGATAAGAAGGCCGATGAGGAAACCCATCCGAACTCCTACTGAGTCTGATGTGACAATCTCCGTACAGTCCGGTCTGTTCGTCTGAGACTATCGCATATCGGGCCTAGGGGGCGACAAGCGTCAGTCCCCTAATAGCGGTATAAGTCGTGTTGGAGTGAAGCCCATTACACCTTGAGAAACTACTGGAACCTACCAGTAAATCTCGCTTGCCCTGGCCAGGGACTTTGCGTAATGGCTCTTTGACACAGCGCGATATCATCTCCCAATACCAGGAGAGACGAATCCTGTCTAACCGCCACTGCCTCCAAGTGCTCGGGACTGCACCCAACTGCTACCTGTTTGCACGACTCCTTTAAGCCGTGGTAGGGTAGCAATCTAAGAACAGTGGGACACACTCGAGGCGAAGTAGCAGTGTCAAGTCTGCGGACTATGCTGTACTCATGTCACCTGGGACTTGTTAACTGACGACTGGTATAAAACCCAACCAACAATTCCCTGCGAGTCCTATCCGGTGTACCCGTAACCCAACGAGCACCTGTATACTATCTCCAGTACGACGTACTAACGGCTGTGGGACAGACCATCTCCCCAACTGGGATGAGAAGCGTACACACTAGTCTACTCCGGAGTATCGATGCCCTGTCTCGATAATCTTACGAATAGAGACCTGAATAAGGATGTGCTTGTAGACTACCCAGCCCCCACTAGTGTGACTGCCATCACAACGCTGGTAGTCAAGCAAGATCCTAAGAGCTCTATCAATACGTATACTCACATATTAAGATAGAAAAACCAAGTAGCATACTACCATGTTTAGCAAGACTGTTATATACATGTGAATATCCCAAGCTTCTATTAAGTAATATACAAACTAGTATGATACAATAATGGCCCCTAGGGCATATACACTAACAGAAGATACTCACGATTCGTTAGTTTTGAAAATAAGTATGACTCGAGCCCAGTCTAATATCTACTAAGTGAACTATAGGACGAAGCTAAGAGACTAATCAAAAGGGTAAGGAAATCCACCTAAGTCCGAGTCGATATATTTAGTAGTCGGTGATTCCGCCTCAATAGCGTTACGTACGATAAAATATAAATAATACGACATCCTCGAGTTAAGAGTGTGGATCAATCATCATATTTATACATCGTACGGTAAAAATCCATCGTATGGCATCCCAAACCGGGGTACGGGTCAAATATCACATATACCTCATTATTCATCTGGTATCATTATCATCATATCCTGAATTAGGGGTACCGTTCTAAGTCTAAAACATACCAATATCATCAAACATCTATCCACGTGTGAATAAAACACATCGCCTACCGATCCGCTATAATATCACGTCGTATCTCATAACATGACCCAATCACATAACCGATCTCACGACATCATGCCCGATCATATCGACTCTCCTCTAAGTATAATATACTATCCTCATCACCCGTGTATACGCATATGTGTATACACACACACACACACACACACACACACACATATATCAACACATCCACACACACACACACACACATACATATATCATATACACCAAAAATATATCATGTGTGTGCAAGTGTGTGTGTGTGTGTACCTTACTCTAGGGTTCGCGACTAAGAAACTAACTAAAATCACTTTCTATCAATTACCCTAAAACCAACCCATGTCTTCTAAAACCTTCCTTGCTAATTATACATGTCTCATAATATGCATATTTATAATTATATATTATATTCGTACGCTACACTACGAAACTGCGGGGTGCTATACGCCATCCACCCGACTTCCCCCGTAGATATACATCTACTCACCTTGATTCTTGCTTGCCGAAGTCGATGACGCCACGCTCATACTTGTTGTTCAAAGTCCACATGAGGGTACCTACATATATAGATATATAGCATCGTAAAACATAAATCGCACATGAAAACCAAAACGGCACACGAATCACACATAGGTTAAAACCTATGGTTTATGCATGCAAGAGAACCAAACAACACCCGATATCGACGTACAACTGTCAAGTGACCGAGGTAACACACCAAATCCAAAGTTCAAGTCATGAAAATCAAGGAAACCAAAACAGATGTCCCAGATTTTGGTTCAGGCAAAAATTAGTTAAACTAGCATTACTGTAGGGTAGTACATGGAGTATGTGAGCTGCTGAACCAACCTAGACACCAAATACCACAATTGACCCGGCGAGAACCACCTAAATTCCGTCCAGCTCGGTTTGGGATGCTTGGATTGGGTTCTTCTTTGCAGGGTGGTTTCCTAGTGCTCAATCTAGGTTAATGGTGTTGCTAGTTTTTCTAGTAAAGATCTCAGGTCACTCCAGATTCCCTGTAGTCACAAATTATACACAAAACTGACATTTCGATATCTAATTCAAGTTTCAGTCTAGGCTCTGGTTTAATCTAGATTTTTAACACTAAGGGGGGGTTTGTAGTCACCAATTACACTCACTTACACAATCACAACTCAAGAATCCCCCTAAACTTGATCTTGGAATTTTCAAACCTCACTAAACCTCACTCAATAACTTCTAAACTAATATAAATGCTAAAGGAAATGAATTACTACTCTAACGGTGAAGGAAATACCTCATTTAGCAACTCAAGAATTTTCTTGAGTTGCCCCAAGTGCTCAAAATCCTAACTTGCTTGATCTCCCATGCTTGTAGTGAGCTTGTTGTAACGTTTTGAAAATCGTTTAGGTAAAATTTCGGATGGGCGGAAAAATTATCGGTGTTTTCCATAAAAACCAAGACATAATTATTTTTTTCGACATAGAATTTAATATACCTATTCTAGCTATGTAATGGCTGGTATTGGTGTTTATTTAGTCACTTATAAAGTTGCTAATTTACTAAAATATTTTCCGTAATTAATTATTTCAAATATTATTTTAAGCTTGCACTAATACATTTAATTAGAGATAATTACAAATTAGATTGGGTTAACTACAAGTTGCATTGCACCATAACAACTTAAACTAATCTTGTAACATATTGTTTTTTTCTAACTTTCCTCAAGAGTTCTTGATAACTCTAAGGTTAAAACTAGAGGATAAATGAAATAAATAAAAAGGAAAATGAGGAGATAAGGAGGTATGATGCTAGTGTGACTGGGTTTTTTTGGTGTTTATCTTTTTTTTCCTCATCCACACTCACACACACACCCAATTCCCCCTCATCTGGCCGAGCCCAGCATGAACCCCCCCATATTTGTTTCACCTCAAAAGAAAAGAAAAGAAATGAAATGGGAACAGTAAGTAGAATAAACTATGAGGTATGGGTTTAAGTAAGTGGGGTATGGGATATTTTTTGACTTAACAAATACCACCTCACTCTCTCTCCCCTCTCCTCATCAAGTGCCCGAGCTCTCCACAGCTGCAGCCCCCCTTTTCCCCATCACTTTTTCCACCTCAAAAATTCTCACAAATTCAACAAAAATCAAAATAAAACCTCACAAACTCCAAATCCAAGCTTTACCCATTATTCTTTAGCCAATCTAGCATGGATCTTGGGGGATGGAAGCAAGTTTGGGAGGGTAAGATTCATGTTTGATCTACAATCTTTGAGGTATAAATCCTAAACCTATAGTTAATTTGATGTTTAAGCACTTAGATCAAACTCAATTAGTAAGTAATATGGTTCCAATTTCAAGTTTAGAAAATTCAAGAAAGAGTTTGAGATCAAGTTAGGGTTGTGATCATGTGTTCATGGTTGTGTGATGTATTTTAGCATCTTAAGCTATGCAAAACTTAATCTTGTTGCTTATTGCTAATTGTAACATTTAAAATGTCCAAATGAAAATATTTTGGAAACTAGGTTTTTAGGATTGATGTAATTAGATGAAATAAAAATTTGGTTATGGTTAGTGTGTCTTAGTTAAGATATTTAGTGAGCATTTTGGCCACTAGATTTGTTAAAATATCAAGTTTTGTACTAAATTGGTTAATTGATGCTTACTAGGTTTTTGGAATAAAACGATTTTAAATTATGTTTAAAGTTTTGATGATTTAAACCCTATTTCATGTATATTTAGTGTGTTGGGAACGCATAATTGGTGCGATTGGGTTTTTGGTTTGGTAGTTGTCACGTATTGCGACCCTAGTTGTGGTTTGTGGCGTTACCGCGAGAGCGTTTTGTGCACCAAGTGCGTGCGCGCCTAGTTAGGGCGCGTGGTTGACTTGTATTGGTTGTGTTCGTGACTAATATTATATTTATTCTCTTTTTGCTTGTGTGCGATCCTAGGATCGGGTGCAGAGGCGTCGGATGTGGCGCGGAAAAGGACAGAGCTGAAATCGGAGCAGATTAGCCGAGGCGTCCAGGTGAGTAGATATATATCTACGGGGGAAGTCGGGTGGATGGCGTATAGCACCCCTGCAGTTCGTAGTGTAGCATACGATATGTTATATATATATTTTATATACGTGTTTTGGGAAACGTGGATAATTAGCAAGAAGATTTTTAGAAGAGCTTGGGTTAGTTTTAGTGTAATTGGGAGAACCGTTTTTAGTTAGTTCTTAGTCGCGAACCCTAGAATAAGGTTTACACACACACATGCACACACAGGATATGATTTTGGGTGTATATGATATATGTGTATATATGTGTGTGTGTGTGTGTGCGCGTGTATGGGTGTTGATATATATATATATACGTATACACGTATGATGAGGATAGTATATGATACTTGGAGATGAGTCGATGTGATTAGGCATGATGCCGTGAGAGCGGTGATATGATTTGGGTTGTGTTATGAGATACGACATATTATTAGCGGATTGATGGGTGATGTGTTTTCATACACACACGGATATATGTTGATGGTATCGGTATGTACTAGACTTAGATCAGTACCCTGTTCATGATATTATGATAATGATATCATATGGATATTGAGGTATATGTGATAGGCGACCCGTACCCCGATTTTGGGATGCCGTACGATGGATTTACCGTACGAGATATAATTATGATAATAGATCCGCACTCTTAACTCGAGGATGTCGTATTATATATTTTATCGTTTGTGACGCTATTGAGGCAGGATCACCGACTACTAGATATATCGACTCAGACTTAGGTGGTTTTCCTTACCCTTTCGATTAGTCCTGTAATATATCAGGTAGATGTTAGGCTGGGCTCGAGTCATACTTATTTTCAAACTGATGAATCGTGGGTATTTTTAAGACATGCTCTATTTTATAAAAACCACGATTCGTGTTATTTCAATAGCCCAAAAACTGTATGACTTGTATATAGAAATGTACATCCTTTATTGTCGCGTTTACTATTCATACTCCGTTTATTCATGTTGTTATCATCGCATTGCATGTTTGTTGCGTACTTTAGTTATTATAAACTCATGCTGTCAGGACACCAGCACCATTACCGATGATGTGTATGCTCCACGTATATTTGCTTGCCGGCTCACACACATCTTCATCGGTACTTGCCATGACACATACACTTTAGAAATATTACTTCATTGATATTGCTTGTTAGCTGATAGTTCTAATATATCATTATGGTGCTAGTTTAGATATTGCATTTATTATTGTGATATTTCATGCATATTTATATATTCATTTGCCATGCGATACTATGGGCCTGTCCGGATTGCCGGAGCCCGGTAATTCATTGTTATTACTCTTGAGATTGGAATTTTGGATTTCCATGAGATTTCTGGATTTGGAGAAACCGCAAGGATTTTATATAAACATAATATCATTTTAAAAATGCAAGTTGCGGTTTTCTCATGATATGATATGAGATATGTCCACCATGAGTTTTCTCGGCTCTTGTGCGATATCATACACCCGATTCAAGGAGGAGGAGGAACCGTCTGTGGGTGCATGGTGGTTCCGGTGCGGTACCCCGGGGCAAGATGGTTGCAGATGATGGCGTTGAGCCTGGCAGGGGAGCACAACCAACCGGTTATTTGTGACGCGGCGGATATCCGGAGGATACCGACGTAGTCATGAGATTTTGATGAGGGGCCAGTCCGGATAGCTGGAGCCCAGGGGCCAGTCCGGATAGCCGGAGCCCGAGATATTGAGACTTTGAGGTATTGAGATTATATGATAGGGGCCAGTCCGGATAGCCGGAGCCCGAGATATTAGATATTTGGATATATGTTTTATGTCGATGCTTGACACAGATTTTATATTGATTTCATTGATGATACCTCGATTTTTATATACAGAAATCTCACTAAATTATGAAAACAGTTTTTCTCATTTAGATGTATTCTGTTTTCATGCATTCATACATCACATATATGATATGTTGCTATCTGGGGCACTGACACGAGCACGTGGTATTACACTTATGCGTAGATAGTTCAGGATATTATTTTGAGGATATATTATCGTATAACCTAGGATTGAGTCATACATGCGATTTCTGCTCGGTGATGTTTTCTATTCACGAGTTGGCAACTCACCCCCGTTGTGCCACAGTTTCTTACAGGTTTTGCCGTACAGGTTTTCTTGGCGGCTTTGCTGGCACACTGCTTCCTTCCGGGTGATTGCTTAAGTAGGTGGGTTCACTTGTATCGTGACCACCATTGTACTTTATTATATTCAGTTGTATCTAGTAACTCCATCAACAAGATTTGTATTATTTATAGACTTAGAAGACTAGTGTATATTATTTCGACCTTAGAGTCTGTTTCCCCCAATAAGAGCAAAGCTCTGTTTTGAATTTCAAAATTCAAAAAAATTGAAGCAACGCTTCAGGTTCTGCACACTGCGCGCTGCACGCCACGTGTCAAACGCAGACGTGCTAGCGCCAGGTGCGCTGCGCCCTAGGCAGCGTACCCCCAATCAGAGCAAAGTTCTGTTTTAAAATTCAAAATTTAAAAGTTGAAGCAACGCTTCAGATCCAGCGCTCTGCGCTGCGCGCCACGTGTCAAACACAGGTATGCTAGCGCAGTTGTGCTGCGCTCTGCGCTGCGTGCCACGTGTCGAACGTAGGTGCGCTCGCGCAAGGTGCGCCAGCGCTGGAATTAAAAATTCTCCACCGTTAGATCAAAAGATCTACTAATAATAAATTATTAATTAATCAGAACTAAAATTCTGTTATGAAAAGATTTTTCAATCTTATTGAAACAAGAAGATTATCTTCTGTAAAACAGAAGGCTTAGGATCAAAGATCCAACGGTGGGAAATATTCCCAAATCAATCAGAGAAAGATCTCTTAAAACCGATTCAACAAATCAATTGGCCCTATATAAAGGCCCCTAGACATCAAGTCTAAAATATACAGAAAGGGAGAGAAAACCCTCTGAAAACTTTGAGAAAAAGAAGAGCAAGCTCTTAGAAAAAAGAAGATCATTTCTTCATCTTCAAGGTAAAGAACTAGTCCTTGAACCACAGAGATGAAATCATCTCATAAAAAGAAGAACCATCTTCTAAAAATATCATAGATCTAAAAAAAAAAAGAAAGACCTAGGTCTTTAATAAAAAGAAAAAGATCCAAAGATCTAATCATAAAAAAATAAAAGAAGTATTTTACTTCATTCATAGATCTTTGATCTATAAAGGCAGAACCCTTTTATAAAAACAAGAACTTTTGTTCTTGGATCTTGATGCAAGGCCTCCTTTAAGAAGAACATAAATTTGTTCTTTGATCTTGAAAGTGCCTTGCACTCATGAATTGCGCTCTTGCGCTCATTGGACCGGCGCTCAGCGCCAAAACCTGTCACGTGTCAACCAAAGACACAATCTGCGCTTTGCGCTTCTGAAACAGTACACTGCGCTCATGGGCTGGCGCTCAGCACCAAGCGCGCCACATGTCACTCACTGGCGCGCCAATAGACTGGCGTAAAGCGCACATAAATTAAAAGCGCAATGCACAAATGAACTAGCGCTTAGCGCTAAGTGCGACACGTGTCCTCTTCATGTGCGCTACCTGACAGAAGCGCAATGCGCTCTTTGACCGGCGCAAAGCGCCTGGCGCGCCACGTGGCGCATTGTCAGAGCACACTTTGTTCTGATGAAGACAAAAGATGTCAGAATCCAATGCTTAGCATTATTAAAAGGGCCGAGCCCGAATAAAGGCTTAATAGCCAGAACAATAAAAATGTTAAACATTTTTAATTGGACTTAGCCCAATTCTGGCCATAAGTCCTCAACTTATATTGAACTGAGCATATTTACTCACAAATATTTAACAGATCTTAGTCCCAAACTGGGCTACAGATCTTTCAAACAATTCACACTGGTTCGAGGGTACATCTTGTTACTCCTCTGATATTTATCGTTGTAATCCTTCAAGGTTTTCAGAGAGGTGACGGGTTTCGGCGACCACACATTTCCATGGACTGTGGGGTCCTTAAACTCATGGACTATGATGTCCTTAACCTCGACCGTGATGTCTTTAAACTAACATTGGACTGTGGGGTCCTTAAACTCATGGACTATGATGTTCTTAACCTCGACCGTGATGTCTTTAAACTAACATCGGACTGTGAGGTCCTTAAACTCATGGACTATGATGTCCTTAATCTCGACCGTGATGTCTTTAAACTAACGATGGACCACCATGTCCTTAAACTGGTAATCGACCGCAATGTCCCTAAACTAAACAATAGAGTCCAAATACTCTTTTGTTGGATCTAAACGATCCCGTTAAGTTGATCTCAGTCTAAAATTAGACCGAGGCGTCCTTAACAAACGTTGAGTTGATCTTAGTCTCAAAATTAGACTAACGTATCCTTAACAAACGTTTAAGTTGATCTTAGTCCCAAATGAGGCTAATGTATCCTTAAACCCAACCCCCCAAACCCAAATCTAAGAAGATACGGATTTGGACTAGTCCACGCCCTATAGGCGACGACATAAATTAGTCTCCGTATACAATCCACGGGAAACCAAACACAAAACAAACACCCATGACATGAAGTGACCATATGGAGAAGGAGAAAGTTTTTACCGCGACGCGGTAGCATAATTAACTGCAGGGGCTTGCGCCTGCAGGGAAGAGCGTCCCCACAATCAAAAACCCCTCAAACGAGGGGGAATCTGACGAAGTCTGCTACATCGGCCGCATCCGTTTAAACCTTCGATATACGGTGCCATAAATCAACTTGGCATCTTCGGAGAGGTGGACTGATAACACCAATTAGCATCTGCCCTGAAATTCAGGCAAGACGTTTATCGCGTCTCTGCCGCGTCTTTCGGAGGGGAACAGATTCTGGCACGCCCGGTGGGACCTTTTCCTCTTTCCACTTCACACTTCGTGTGTCGTGTTCGCGAATGAATCGCGGTTTGCTATGGTTGCCTTTGGGTTCGAGGTACTAAGATTTGGCGTTTTGCTTGGTGCAGAAAGCGAAGGATCAATGGCGTCCACTTGCGCAAAGTGTTCCAACTGCAATTGCAACCTGCACTCCGCCTCATCTGGAGGCATAGCTTATGGGCATCAAGCGGCTTCCTTGTTCGCGATGCCGGTGGAACAGGTCACTCAGGCCACTACAGGATTGTTTTTCGGGACCATGCTCCCACCGATGAGTTTCAGCGCCCTGTGCCAGCACTGGAAGCTCCCAAGAAGTCAGTCTTTGATCGGATTGCTACTGACGCGGCCCCTCTCAACGGGTCGTCCAGCCCCAGCGCCTCAGAATTTTCCAGATTGGGCCAAAGTTCCTATGGGCCCATGATGAAGCCCGCAATTCAAGAAAAGGTTACTCCGAAGAGAGTAACCATCCCTGCTCCCGAAGTCGTCAAGGCGGCTTCTCCTGCTAAAGGGTCGGTCTTTACGAGACTGACTGTTCCGGCTCCAACTCCAGCCCTCGTTCCTGCTTAAAAGTCCGTCTTTGACAGATTGGATACCGTTACTCAATGAACGTCGGTTTTCAAGAGGCTGGTACCAGCAGCGCCTCACCAGAACAGGGGGCATAACAAAGCTATCCCCATCACTGAACCAACACCAACAGCTCGACACGCTCGACGTCGCCACTGGCTCCGAGTAAGGAAGGTTGGGGGCAACTCCCCCTCTGGGTTAACTCCACCAGCCTCAACGGTGGAAGTCAATGCTGCTGTTCCAACCGGGAACAGCTTCGAATTGTTGAACAAGGTGCGTAGGAACTCTCCTCCCGCCGTACTGAAAAGATCTCCTCCACCGGCGAAGACTGTCACAGAAATGAAGCCGGAGCAATCCCCTCAACGGCTGTCCTCCAAAGTTTACAAAATCCGGCGACAAGTCTGAGAGTCGGTGGTCGATCAAGACTATCCTCGCCGGCAGAAGAAGCTGAAGGTTCGACAGGAAGAAAATTGTCCTGGTAAGCCACAGAAGGCGCCGGCTACTTGGGTGCCCATTGCAACGGCCCCCTCAACGTCAACTGCTCATAAGAGGAGAAGGTCGGAGAAAATCCCCATGTCTGCGACAAATGTCAAAGGCACTGAGCCTAAACGCCCTAAGTCTGGGGGCATGGTGGTGCATACCGTCTATATGGCATCCGGAAAAGAGGATAGCCGTATCTCCACAGGTCATCGACCGCTTACATGATCAGTGACTAAGGCTCAGGAGCAACAACAACAATAGCTCCAAGAGATGTTAACGACTATGGCCGCACTTACAGGACCAAAAGCAAACCCGGAAACATCCTCGGAGCAGCGCCGTGAGCAGGAAACTGATACCGAATTCTTTCAGAGAATGCTTGAGAAGAAGGACAAAGAGGTATGGAACAAGCGGCCAACATAAAACAAATGACCCTTTTATTTCAAGATATGGTGGGCATATGATCCAGCCGGATCCCCCAGCCGAAGATCCTCCAGTAATAATTGAAGATGACAGAGGAGAAACATCGAATCCTCTGCCGGCTCTATCAATAGCTAAGGAAGAGACAATTTCAAAAACGGCCCTAGATGATTACATCGCTCAGCAGATACGAGTTCACCAGGCGAATGAAGCGGCTGGGCAAATCGTTAAAACTGGGCGACCGTATACAAGCTGGTATGATCAGATAAAATACCCGCCGGGCTACACGATCCCCAAATTCCATGTGTACAAGGGGACAGGCAATCCCCATCAACATGTCGCTCAGTTCAGGGCTCTCTGTGGCAACACTGGTGGCGATGATAAGCTTTTGCTCCGCCAATTCGTCGGTAGCTTGTCAGAGACGGCGTTTGAGTGGTACTCAGAATTTCCAAACGACTCCGTCAAAACTTTCACAGAAATGGAGTTGTTGTTCACCCAGCGATTCGCAAGTGCTAGTGAACGCACCCTAATAACGGCATTGATTAATGCCAGGGTGAAGCCGGGCGAGACGTGGGTTCAGTACGCAATCCGATGGCGGAATCTGTGGTCGAAGTGCGAACGGCGCATCGATGAAGCACCAGCGGTGGGCATGTTCGTGGGCACTCTAGACCCTCATGCAACTATTTCACAGTTCATGATGTTTTTCAAACCGACCTCGTTCCAGGCTCTAATCGACAAGCTAGCCTAGATAGACTAGATGGGGCATAGACCGTCTCCTCCGAAGCCGGAACTGCGAAACGAAAAGGGTAAAGGGAAGGCGACCTTCATTGCAAATACCCAACAACAGCCCAGTGCCTTAAAAATTAACGGAACTGGAAGAGAGACGACGCTATTATAATGAGAAAATGAAGCGTCCTTACTTGTTCCCTCGGGACAAAACGAAGAGACTGTTCGAATTGGCGATGCGCAACAGGCTCATCAACCTGCCGAATCCTAAGCGACCACTGCAACCCGGCGAAGCGAATAATCCAAATTATTTCCCTTACCACCAAACGGTAGGCCATCCAATCGAAGATTGCTTCGTCTTTAAGGGATGGATCGAGTATCAGTACCAACAAGGCAAGTTTGCGTTGTCTGAGAAGTGGAAAGTAAGCCCACCACAACCGCACACTCCTAAGAAGATGGACACACCGGGGGCAACGTGCTCTTTTGTTGAAGAAGCTCCATGGGAGGTGGCTCTTTCAGCCAAAACCAAAAGAATGCTGAATGATCTCTAAACATGCCCGGCGATCAGGTGGAAGAATCCGCTGGAACCCCAGATCATCGAAGGAATGTTAAAACCGCGTTCAACTCCAAAGATCGGTGGTGATAGCCAAAACACTCACACCCAGCCGTCAAAATCTGTGAAGAAGAAAACGAAATCCAAAAGGCTCGTGAAGCATGGTGATAAGCGTACGGACCTGCAAAAGCAGATTGACGCGCTGGAAGAGTATAACCAGAAGGCGCGGACTCCAGTTACACTCCAAGAATTTCTCAGTCACGTCCTTGAGGACGGAGATGATGGAGAAGACTCATCGGATGAATCTGAAGATTACGTGGCAAGTTGCCATGTGATCTTTCACTCGTCGATAAGCGATGAAGATGCTCCTTGCACCGAGAAACTAGGGGCAAATCCTGAACCAGAACTTCCAGGGCCATCAGAAGAAATGATCGACACATTCCTAAACGAAGCTCTTCTAAAAAGTAAAGCTGACCGGGAGCGTGAGATGGCCATATTTGAAAAGGCCAAACGCCGGCAACTGGATGAAGTAGTCGAGACACCTCTGCCGGATCAAAGTACGTCCGCCGCGAATAAAAACAGGTTCAAGACGAGGAAAAGGTTTGCCAAAGCCATATCAATGGGAATGAAGCTGCCATCCTCCGAAGCGAATGCCCCTGGTGAAGCAGAAACACATCCTAGTTACTGCTCATATCATCGAAGGATTTCGCACCCCACCGAAGAATACGACGCTTTTAAAAGATGGTGGCAGGGATATGTTGCTCATAGACAACATTTTAAGCGGATGAAACGCAGAACTCGTCGGGAGAAGAGAAGTATGACCGAGGAGCATAAAAGAATCGCCGGCAACTGTCGCACAGTCAACGCCGAGGGATCGCAAGTTCTCACCTTCGGAAGTGACTTCGACGAAGAGATGACTCTTGGCCCTCTCTTCAAAGAATCCACCTTAGGAAAAGAGGAAGAACCAAAGACTTGCGAAAATATCCAGCTGCGCAATCGTACACTTCCAGAAAAGAATCTCGGACCCACGAGCAGAAAAGACAAGGGAAAAGAAAAGGTCTCTGAGGATATCATCCTTGATGACCAAGCCATCAAAGAGCTGACAGCCAAGGACCCGCCAAAGAAAAACAAGGTAGACTACAACGTTCTGGCACACTTGAGAAAGCTATCTTCACAGCTAAGCATTCTCGACGCCCTTCTGCTATCCAAAGAGGCGAGAGATTCATTGATCAAGACCCTACAAGAGCCAGAGCAATTCCAAGCTTTCCTCGCCGAAGAAAGGATGAAAGACGAGCTGGAAGAAGTACACACAGCCGATATCACCTTTGGCGATGAAGATCTCCTCCTCGGGACGTGTGAGCACAACCATCCCCTTTATGTCTCAGGATACTGTCACAATATCAAGATAGGCAAAATCCTGGTCGACAATGGGTCTTCCGTCAATCTCCTCAACGTACGAGTGTTGAAGGAAATCTGCATGAGCGTTCAGCACCTCGCTCGTGATAAAATCACCATCTCCGGTTTTGACTCCCAGTCATCACGGACTCTCGGGTCTGTGATACTGACGCTGCGCTTCGGGCAACTTGTCATGGATATTAAATTTCACGTCATTGACGCCAAGACTTGCTACAATGCTTTTCTCGGCAGGCCTTGGTTACACGAGTACAACATCATCCCTTCTACACAACACCAGTGAAGTATTTCAAAGATAGTCTCGAGTACACTGTGACGGGGGAGTTGAACCCATTCTCTGTGAACGAAGTCCGGAAGTACGAAGATGCAAAATACTTCTTACCAGATTTTGAGAACACGGAAAGATGTCACAAACCGAAGAACAAAGCTATCACCACTATTCCGGTCCTCGGGAGTGATACCGAAGAGGAAGAAGAGATAGTTTATTTAGGGCCGCCTCAACGCAACAACCCGGGACTGTCCACCCCCATGTTGATCTTCGGCAGTGACTCGGAAGACTTGGTTATTGCTATATTTTCCGCTTGACCGTCAATATAAGCCTTCGCTGACGATAATCAGAATTTGCAAATTACCATGGTTCCGCGGGAGCATTACAAGGATCTCGATACACTTGAGACTTGTAGTGTGCAAGAACTGCAGACATTCTACGTCCCTCCCAGGCGAAGAGATGAAAAGGTGATCCTCTTTTATCAATCCACGAAAACTAAAGTGGAGAAAGAAGTTTGGCATGGCGCCGATTCTACGCTCGACAGGCTCGAGCCCATCCGTCTGCCTAGATATTACACAGAAGGCTTGAAGAAGCTATTGAAGCGCCAAGGCGTATCTCTCAAATAGACTGCTCGACAAGCAAGGTTCTATGACAGGATCTGGAACGTCCCTGGAACTCAGCGAAAATTGCCCAACGGGAAAATGGAAACGACCGGGTTTGGGTATGTTCAATCCAAGAAACGGAAGCTACTCCGCGACTGCTACGTCGTACATGACTTTGATGAAGAAGGGGATGCTCTATGGGAAGATGCTAACTCTGAACCAGAAAGAGCTCCCGACGTGAAAATGCCCAGTCCGTCGTTCGAAGAACAAATGGACAAGCTTATAAGGGAAGCGGGTCAAAAGGTTCGAGACGACCATAATCGCGAAATGGCCATTTACGAGAAAGCCAGGATTCAACGCCTTCTTCAATAGGCTGCGAAAGATGAAAATGCTCCTCCCTGTCAACCCGTTGTACAAAAGGCACGACGCAGAGGCAGAAACAAACCAAAGAATAGGAAAGGCGTTCGACAGCGACAAAGCGGGATCAAGAAGCCACGCGATCAAGAACCGAGCAACCAGGACTCATCTCTTATAAAGAAGATGGGTCGAGCGTACTCTTTTGCCCAAGACAAGACAAAGAAGATACTTGATCTTGCTATAAAACATCAAATGATTACACTTCCGGAGCCTAAACATCCTGAGCAAGCCAATGAGGTCTCTCACCTAGACTATTGCTCTTATCACCGAGCAATAGGACATTCTCTCGAAGACTGCTTCACCTTTAAGAACTGGGTTGAAGATCAATATCAACAAGGCAGGTTCGCTCTATCCAGCGGCTGGAGGGTAACCCCACCGCAGAAGCATGAACCCAAATCCATAAGAGTAGAGCCGAATCAACATCGGTCTTGGAAGTGAGTTCGTACTTGTTATATGATAACGCTATCAAAAGAAGAGCCCGAGAATATGATGACCTCCCCTGGTGCTTTGAAAACAATGACGACGAGGTGATCTCGGAGTTTCCACCGGCGCCGAAAGAGCTGGAAGATGGAATACATACTACTGCAGATGATCTCAAGAAAATTGATTTGGGGACGACAAGTGACCCGCGGCCGACATTCGTCAGTGAGCTGTTGTCTGAAGAAAAGGTGGCTACACTAAAAGACGTGCTTATGCAGCATAAGGATTGCTTCGCATGGAACTATTCTAAGATGCCAGGATTAGATCCAGAGATTGCTGTGCACAAATTGGCGATATCTCCGGACATCAAGCCGATCAAACAAGCACCGAGAAGAATGCGGCTCGAGCTTGAGATGAGCATCAACGCCGAGGTCAAGAAGCTAATTGACTCCGGCTTCATCCAAGAGGTTCAATAACCAGATTGGATTGCCAACATCGTACCGGTGATGAAGAAAAATGGAACGGTGCGCATATGTGTGGACTTTCGGGATCTCAACAAAGCCTGCCCGAAAGACAACTTCCCAGTACCGGTCACCGAGCTGATGATAGAAAATACGTCCACTCATGAAGTTTTCTCCTTTATGGACGGCTCGTCAGGATACAATCAGATAAAGATGCATCCCGAAGACTAGAAACATACCGCTTTCCGGACCCCTTTAGGCATATTCTGCTACAAGGTGATGCCCTTCGGTCTAAAGAACGCCGGTGCCACCTATCAGAGGGCCATGACGAAGATCTTCGATGACATCATACATGAAATCGTCGAATGCTATATCGACGACCTCGTGGTTAAGAGCAAATCATACGAGGAACATTTAGAGCATCTGAGCATCGTGTTTCAACGCCTCCGGCAATACAACTTGAAGATGAACCCTCTCAAATGCGCATTTGGTGTTTCCTCGGGCAAATTCCTAGGATTCATCGTCCGACACCGAGGCATCGAGATAGATCCGTCAAAGATCAACGCGATCATGGAAATGCCTCCGCCAAGGACTCTCAAGCAATTGCGGTCTCTCCAAGGGAAGCTCGTGTATATCCGGCGATTTATAGCCAATTTTTCGGGCAAGTGCCTTCCTTACAGCCACCTGATGAAGAAGGGAACCCCTTTCGTCTGGGATCGCAAATGCCAAAGCGCGCTGGACGAAATCAAGCAGTACCTATAGAATCCGCCAGTACTGGCCGCTCCGGTCAAGGGAAAGCCTCTCATTCTTTATACAACGGCCCTTGAAGGTTCCTTAGGTGCATTATGGGCACAAGAGAATGACCAAGGGAAGGAGAGAGCGCTCTACTATTTGAGTCGAGTTCTGCTGGGGGCAGAAAGCAATTATTCTCCCATCGAAAAACACTGCCTGGCATTGATCTTCGCAATAACGAAGCTCAGGCACTATGCGTTGGCGCATGAAGTCCGTCTCATATCGAAGGTGGATCCTCTCAAATATTTGATGTCAAAGGCCATATTAACAGGGCGGCTCGCTAAATGGGCCTTGCTCTTGATGGAGTTCTCAATAACTTATCAGCCTCTTAAGGCAGCGAAAGGCCAAGCCATCGCCAACTTCCTCGCTGAGCATTCAATACCTGCCGATTCCCCTTTGAATTGTGAATTGCCATACGAGCATGCGTTTGACACGATCGACGGTAATGGCACCCGATGGGAACTTTATTTTGATGGAGCGTTTTCCATGAATAAGCGCAAGCAAAGCACCCCTATAATCAAATCAGGGGTAGGCCTCATCTTCGTAACTCTACAAGGAGGGATAATGAGCTTTGCTTTATCCTTAACAGAGCCGAGGACAAACAATGAAGCCGAATATGAAGCTTTGTAGCAGGTCTCGAGATCGCCATCGACATGGAGATTGAAGACCTTCTCATATACGGAGACTCCCAACTGGTTGTTAGTCAAGTAAACGGCGACTATCAAACATGCAAACCAGAACTGGTGAAGTACGGCGAAAGGGTGCAGCAACTGCTGACCCAAATACCTTCCTACACCTTGGAAAGCATACCGCGTGCGGAAAATAGCAAAGAGGATGCATTAGCCAAGCTCGCTAAAGAACTAGATGACGAGAATCTCGATGACGTAAGAATCGTGGTACAAAGCTATCGGGTTCTTGCACCGGCAGAAATATCCCCGGAGTCATCCGAAGAAAAAGGAACGGCTAAGCCAGCGGCTCTATAAGTAAAAGACTAAGAAATGGTTGAAGATTGGAGAGAAGTCTTTATAGACTACTTCAAATCCCATCGAACGCCCGAAGATGCGTCCTCAAGACATCAGCTTATGAAACGGGCTCTGTCTTTTGCCTTCATCAATGATACTCTGTACAAGAGGTCATTTGATTCTCTGTGGTTAAGATGCCTGGGATCTGAAGAGGCAAAGAGAGTCGTCCAAGAAACTCATGACGGACTTTTCGGTTCTCACCAAGCCGGGCCAAAGATAAAGCTGAAGATTAAAATGATGGGCTACTATTGGCCCACGATGATCCAGGACTGCCTCGAGTACGCGAAGTGATGCCACTCGTGCCAGATTCACGGGGATTTTATCCATCAACATCCGAATCCACTACATCCGACAGTGGCTAGCTGGCCGTTTGAAATGTGGGGAACTGACATAACCGGTCCCATCGAACCAGCATCGTCCAAAGGACATCGATTCATTTTGGCGACAACTGATTATTTCTCCAAATGGGCAGAAGCAGTACCGCTGAGGGAAGTGAAGACGGAGAATATCCTCCATTTCTTCAAGACACACGTCATTTATCGGTTTAGAACTCTGAGACGAATCATCTCCGATAATGGGCCAGCCTACAGAAGCCACAAAATCAGCCACTTCGCACAACAACACAACATAGACTGGAGATACTCATCAGTCTATAATCCTTGAGCTAACGGTCTGGCTGAGGCTTTTAACAAAACATTGACGAAGATTGTAAAAAAGACGATGTCTTGAAACAAAAAGGACTGGCACGAGAGACTGCATGAAGCTCTCTGGGCATACCGAATGATGTTCAAAACAGCCACGAACGCAACTCCATACGCATTGGTATTCGGTACAGAGGCGGTACTCCCCCTCGAGATAGAGCTACCCTCTCTACGAGTGGCAGTTCATTACGAGCTAACGGATGAAAAGAACGCCCACCTTCGGCTTGAGGAGCTCGATGCCCTTGATGAAACCCGGCTCATAGCGCAACAAAATCTGGAGGTTTATAAGGCAAAGATGACGTGCTCATATGAAAGATTGACTAGGCCGAGGACATTCTGCCAAGGTGAACTCGTGCTAGTGGTCAAAAGACCTATGATCCCCAATCGTGCTAAACGGGGGAAATTCGAGCCAAACTATGAAGGCCCGTACATCATAGACAAGATCTACCAGGGTGGGGCCTATCTACTCTTGGACATGCACAGTGAAAGACCTTTCAGGCCAATAAACGGTCGCTTCCTGAAGAAATACTACGCTTGATGAGTCACGGCCTAGGTCAATGATAGATGACGATGACTATATCCGCTCGCTATCTTCCTAAGCCTAAACTCTATAAGTAGTAGCCGGCTTATCGGACCGAAACGTCCTCAAATTAACAACGGACCGAAATGTCCTTAAACTAACAACGGACCGAAAACGTCCTTAAACTAACGACGGACCGAAACGTCCTTAAACTAATAACGGACCACTATGTCCTAAAACTTGCCGTTGACCGAGATGTCGATAAACTACGGTGGATTGCAGCGTCCCAAAGCTGATAAAAAAAAAGAGAATAAAAAAAAGAGAAAAAAAGAAAACGGTATATCCATAAGCAAAATGGGCACGGATGAAAACCCGAAAGGGCTCCGTGAGTAAAAATAGCAGGACTACCGGCGAGTTTTGTGAAAACCCGAAAGGGCGCAACCTCGTTAGAAAAAAAAAAAAGAAAGAATAAAAAAAAAGAGAAAAAAGAAAACGGTATGTCCACAAGCAAAAAGGGCACGGATGAAAACCCGAAAGGGCTCCGTGAGTAAAAACAGCAGGGCTACCGGCGAGTTTTGTGAAAACCCGAAAGGGCGCAACCTCGTTAGAATAAAAAAAAAAGAAAGAATAAAAAAAAGAGAAAAAAGAAAATGGTATGTCCACAAGCAAAAAAGGGCACGGATGAAAACCCAAAAGGGCTCTGTGAGTAAAAATAGCAGGGCTACCGGCGAGTTTTGTGAAAACTCGAAAGGGCGCAATCTCGTTAAAAGACACTTTCAAGGTCCTCTCGACTTTGTAAGGAGGAACCACTTGCATGAGATCCTTACGACTCACAAGGGAGCAACACACTTAGGGATCCCCACGATTCCTAAGGAGAAATTACACTTGCGAGATCCTCACGACTCGTAAGGAGAATCCTCTTATGGGACCCTCACGGCTCATAAGATTCAAAAGTCTTAAGTTACAGGGATCTGAACATGTTCTTAAGCAGCCCCCACAACCTCCAATACTGCCCTACAAATGGCTCGATGCTGACCCTTGTATACAATCCATGGGTGCGAATAAACATTTCCCTAACGAAGTCCCATCCGTGACTAGAGATATTTCTATACGGTGAACAGCCCTTGTAAGTCCTCTCGACTTATAAGGAGAAAGCACTCTTGTAAGATCCTTACGACTTATAAGAGACCATGCACTTAGGAATCCTCACGATTCCTAAGGAGAAAACACACCTACGAGATCCTCACGACTTGTAGGGAGAAATACCTTTATGAGACCCTTACGGCTCATAAAGTCAAAAGCCTCAGTCGACAGAATTTTAACCCTGTTTGCTAAGCCACCTTTGTTCAACATTGACAGGGGCAAATGATGATTCGCTCGTGGCAATATCCCAGTTGTAGCGGTGCTGATGCCGGAATCGGTGTCTAATTCCAAGCTTGCAGCAAAAAGCCAGTAAGCCACACATGCATACGAAATAGCCGAAATGATTGGGCAACTCGCAATAAAAAGCAGCGAGTAGAAAAAATAAAATAAATAGCCGAAATGATTGGGCACCGCGAAAAATAGCCGAAATGATTGGGTAATCACGACCTTCGCGATATAAAAGCTGAAATGATAGAGCATCGCGGAAAGAAATAAAGAAAAATGAAATTTATGCCCTACAAGTGATATCATATCAATCACTGTACACAATCCAGGGGCACAAACAAAGAGGGAATCACACCTTTCCTCCCTAGGCTTCATCAGAAGAAGAAGCCAAATCTCAACGGTTCACAGATAGCCTGGAGATCATCTCAACATTCGTCTCATTATAACAGACACAATATCAAGCAAAGCGGAACAACGACAACTCCCAGTTCCATGACTCGACGGTGCACAGATGACCGAGAGTCAAACCCCGACTCCGTGAAATGCGGCTTATGTCAATCCTGACCCCATGGGAAATGTCCAGAGCGGATCCTGGTCCTCGCAGAGTACGGCAATGACCCCGTGTGAAGTATCCAGAGCGGAGCCTGGTCCTTGCAGAACACGACAATGACCCCGTGGGAAGCATCTAGAGAAAAATTCCTGGTCACGTGGAACGCGGCTTATGTCAATCTTGACCCCGTGGGAAACATCCAGAGCGGATCCTGGTCCTCGCAGAGCACGGCAATGACCCTGTGTGAAGCATCAGAGTGGAGCCTGGTCCTCGCCGAACACAGCAGTGAACCCGTGGGAAGCATCCAGAGCAAAATTCCTGGCTACGTGGAACGCGGCTTATGTCAATCCTGACCCCATGGGAAACGTCCAGAGCGGATCCTGGTCCTCGCAGAGCACGGCAATAACCCTATGTGAAGTATCCAGAGTGGAGCCTGGTCCTCTCCGAACACGGCAGTGAACCCGTGGGAAGCATCCAGAGCAAAATTCCTGGTTACGTGGAATGCGGCTTATGTCAATCCTAACCCCATGGGAAACATCCAGAGCGGATCCTGGTCCTCCCAGAGCATGGCAATGCCCCCTTGTGAAGCATCCAGAGAGGAGCCTGGTCCTCACCGAACACGGCAATGAACCCGTGGGAAGCATCCAGAGCAAAATTCCTGGTTACATAGAATGTGGATAATGTCAACCCTGACCCCGTGGGAAACGTCCAGAGTGGAGCCTGGTCCTCGCAGAACACGGCAGTGAACCCGTGGGAAGCATCCAGAGAAACTCCTGACTCCGTGAAATGCGGATAAGGACAACTTCACCCATCACTTGCGGGTCCTCACGACTCGTAAGGGAGTAAATTCTCTTGTGAGATCCTTACGACTTTCAAGAGAAAACACACTTAGGAATCCTCACGATTCTTAAGGAGAAATTACACCTACGTGATCCTCTCGACCGGTAGGGAGAAAATTATTTATGAGACCCTCACGGCTCATTAAATTGAAAAGTCTTAGGTGACAGACCCTAACCCTATTTTCTAAGCCATCACCACTCTACAAAGAGCCTAAGATTGACAGCTATATACTATCTACAGACCGCACTTGCTAAAATCACATGGCAACAACACAGCAAGGAGAAGAAAGCAACAGTATAACAGAAAATATGTATCTTTTTTTCATGAATTCAATTGAGTACAAGGAAAATCGTATAAAAGAATAAAAAATGGATACATGTTGTTCAAAGATTACAAGTGTTCAATCTATACAAAAGTAGCTATTGGGAGGGAGGCACCTTCAATAGACCAGCTAGCTGCTCGTGCACTCTTCTCAACTCTTCTTTGCGATCAGCCGCCACGGCCAGCTCTGCTTCAACTTAGGCCGGTTGCTGCATATAGGATGAGAGTTTCTGATCAACTTCCTGCTGGGCAACCTCCTGACTCTGCGCGACCTGCTCATTAAGATCAAGCTTCTTCCTTAACACCAGCCCGTCAGAGACACACCGTTGAAGGTTTTCAAAAATGGTGTTCAGTTGGGCAGCATTAGCTGCAACCTCAGCGCGCAGTTAGGCAGATTCAGCAGCAGTCGCCTCACGTTCCTTACGCTTAAGGGTTGCCTCTCGTCCGAAATGGCGAAGGAAAGGAACATTCTGCTCAACCCATGCGGCCCGCTGGGAGTTCAAAGCCTGAGTTTCAGAGGCAGGACGCATAAGCTCAAGGTCATGCAGACATGCCTCAATCTTCCTGCAGTGATTAACCCAAGACTCGACGACGCCTTCATTATAGAAATTCACAAGCGTCGCCAGCATTGGATTAACCTCGGCAGCGAAAACTGCGGCAGATGTAGGAGCCTCCGCGTCAAGCTCCTCGACGTATTCGCTCAGCATACGCAGACTGGTCACAACACTTTTTGAGGATGGACGTCTAGAAAAGGGCCCTGCCGGCATCATAATGCGAGGCTCGAAAGAAGCCGGAGTCGAAGCGACCGCTGCAAAACAAATCACAATCAGACGACAGATCAAGAAATATAAGAGGTTCATGAAAAATGGGATTTACTATACCAGCTGCAGCAGGTGGCAAAGCCGGGAGGACATGTTCTCTCATCTCCTCCGTCAATCTGTAGTACTGCAATCAAAGCAAAGAAGAATCAGAAATGATTTCACTGTTGGTAAAAGAAAGAACATTAACTGAAGACTGTATTCACCAGCGCCACTTGATGAAGCAATCTCCGACGGGAAGGAGAAGTGGGGGTGCAGCACCTGGTACAGGTGGTCAAAAAGGACTCTTACAAAGACGCAATAATGTAACGTCAGCACATAAATTATATAGCCTAGAGACAAGACTGATGGGTCACAAATCCATACCTTCCAGCATCTGAGACGGTGCGAAAGAAGGTAGAGAGGTGGTCACCGCCATGGTGGTAACTGACGACGCTGCTTCGGGTAGCGCGACATCAGCACCAACCGTACCTTCATTAGAAACAAGATAAACCCTGTTAGGAAAGGTTGAAAAAGATTGCAGAATAAAAAGAAGGGCGGTGACCTAAAATCTACCTGATGAGTCGCCGGTCGGAACCGTGACGAGGGCGTCACTTGATACAACAGCGGCGTCTCCCTCCTCCATCGGGGAGGTCTCACCTCCGGTCGCCTCATCCCCTGACTCCACGAGAGCCGTCATCACGCTTGCGATGCCGGGAGACGGCAAAGAACCGTAGGCGGGAAGAGCGATGATCGGGGCGGTGCCCGACTCTTGAGAGAGAGTGGCCACCTCGGGCCCAGCAATTGTACCCATTTCGCTCGCCACCACCTCAGGCTCAGTAATTGTATCCGTCTCATCCACCGCTGCCTTGGGCTCGGCCATGGTAGCCGTCTCACCCGCAGCCACCTCGGGCTCGGCAATGGTAGCTGTCTCGGGCATAGCAATCGTGACTGTCTCGTCAGCCACTACCTCAAGCCCAGCAATTGCGGCCACCTCGCCTCCCGTCGCTCCGGGTTCAACAATCATAGCTACCTCCTCCACCGCTACCTCAGGCTCAGCGGTCGCCGCCACTTTTTCGGTAAGGCTCGGCCCTGCAAGATAAAGTATATAAGAACTGATAATTTAAAACTTTTACAACGAAGCCTCACGGCACGTTACCTGGAGTTGATTTACTGTTTGCTTCCCGAGCCGCCCGTGCCGCCCGTCTGTAAGCAGTAGACAAAGAACCCGGAGACTCCTCTGAAGGAGTAGCAGCAGGGGTGGCGGCGCTCGAACCCGCTCCCACAGCTAAAGCAGCACTATGCTCCCTTGCTGCGCGCCTCCGGCTCTTCCTTTCCTCCCAGGCCGTCAAAGCAGACCTTCTAGAAGCCTCCTTCAACAGGACATCATCGTCCGCATCTAGGGTTACCTCTGGAGCCGTCAAGGCTTCCGTCATCGGTCGTTTAAGTAAGTCCTCTTTCGGAAGTACCGAAGAGGCCGGGACTTCGGTAGCTGGCCCGGGAAGAATTTCCGCATCAGCTTGCAGGATCGGCATTGTGGTCCCTGCGATAAGACAAAGAAAGGGTCAGATTACTCATAAGAAACGGGAGCAGGAACATGGTGAACCGAAATGTACCGATACCTAAGGATGCTCGAAGTCGTTCCTCTTCCTCAAAAGTCTTGAGAGAAGCAGCGAGATCTTCTTCGGTAGAAATGCCTGTTAAAGAAGAAAAAACATCAGTCATAACACAATAACATAAATATGATGCAATGGCAGAAAATACAGCTAATGAGTACCTGATCGTGCAAGGATAACCAACCCCTCTTCGTGGCTGGCCAATTGTTTAGAAGCTACAATGGCAGCCGCCAGATCAGTATCGTCTGGCGGCATGAATAAGCCCTCGTTTGTTCCATACTCGCTCAGGCCTTCGCCGTAAGGAGCGTGAGGCTCCTGGCCAAGTACAACGTCAATAGAAAAGATCGACTTCTTTTTCTTCTTCTGTGAGCGAGCTCCGGTCCCAGCCAGCACCAGCTTGCGCTTCGTGGGCACTTTGGGATGGCGAGTCCCGATATCCGAGTCTACGCCAGATTCGGGTGAAGCTACATTTACCGTCTCCACGGGAGCGCGGGGCACCAATGGCACATCCACCATCTCCATAAGAGCATAGGGCAACCTACGTGTGGGGCTTAACACACGTGGAGGCTCAACTGCAACAACCTCTCTTAGCGGAGGGGGGACAGCGATCCGTCGCTTTAAAGGGACGTTGCGATCGCTGGCACGGGGCGCACTCTTGCGATCGAGCAGTAGCCGCCTTTCTTCCCTGATAACAGCACCCATCGCGTGTTGATACCAGGCCCCATGTACGTTAAGGGCCCTTGGAATGCAACTCGGCTCGCTAATAAAGAAGTGGGAGCCCGTATTCAAGAGCATAAAGTGATGCAGCGCACCCCGTATTCCCTCTTTGGTGGCAGCAGGTTCTTCCAAGAACGCCTCCAGTGGGACCCCCTGGTTATAACTTAGCTGCTGGGCAAATTGATGGGGGTTGTATCTCATAAAAAGCGCCGCATCATTTTGGCTGAATACGAGAAAGCCCGGCCAGATGGAGTATAGATGTAGAATCTCCCGGGCTTTCAACACAGAGGCCGTGTCCTTAAAAATGTCGCGCAATGCCAGCACCGTCTTGGAAGTTTCCTGGCTGATCGTCAGGACTTTGTCCGTAAAAGACATACCAGCTCCGACCGTGCGCGGACGAAGAAGCAAGCCCCTAGCTTCCCGCTGAGACGAATTCACTATAGAGGCGTCAACCAGCCGCATAATTCTTGGGAATTTGCATTTCTCGAAAAACGAAGGTCTTTTATGAATGCCGAATACCCCGAGCACGTCCATTTCCATCCACGAGGTAAAGTAATGCATCGGGAAGTTAGCGGCATGCACCCCCGGTTCAGTTGTATCCGTCGCCACGCTAAGACCATGGTATAGGTGAGCTAACCCGGCAATCCCGATGGCCACTTGTATTCCAGCCACCATTCGATGCGCTGGGTAGAAGGCAGATGGCCTCATATAGTGAGGGTGCATAGGGAGCGCGAACCAGCATAACCACAGCCCAAGAGACCCAAGAAAGAAAGCCTCCTCGTCAATGCTCGGAGCGGCGATTTCTGACAGAGGAATGATTGGGGCATCAGGAAGAAAAAAGCCCTTCTGATCGTCTTCCAATACTGGTCGACGGACCAAGCCAAAGCCGAAGGGGTCGTCAAGCTTGGCAAATTTTTCGCCTCGTTGCGATAGAATCTCCGGGCGAAGAAACCGGGCAATGAAGTCTGCGAAACTGACCCCCCGGCCTCCGGATTCCAAGAAGAGGCTCTCGTACATGTTCAGCACCTTTATCAGACTAGGAAACTGGTGCTGAATGGCGTTCTCCAGCGTTAGGCCCATCACCACTGGCTTGGTGGCAAAAACGTATTCATCTGGAGGAAGCAGCTCCTCATAGTGCTCCCCCTAACTGGCAGACCGGAAATCTCAGCAAATTCTTCTAAGGATATGGAGACTTCTCTGTCCAGTAGAAGAAAGGTGTGGGTTGGGATGTTTCACTGCTCCAAGAACGCCTTAATCCACCATGTGGGAGGAGCAGAATATTGGAACAACAAAGCATAAACCGCAGGGTATAGGCCGAGCTTCAGCAGTTGCGTTTTCTTCGCTGACAAAATGTACCTGGCCCACTGCAAATACCCGGCTGAATGTCGGGGAGTCAACCCGATGTTGTAGGGTTGTCCCCAAGGGCACGACTCGCCCTGGTATATGTGCCGCCCCAAGGTATCCAAAGCCGCCGGCAGCTGCATGGGTATGGCGGCAATCGAAGGCTGAAGAAGACCCTCCGAAGTCCAATTGACAACCTCTACGGCATAGTTCACCGGGGGTGCATCTGCATAAGAATTCGACGAGATTAGCTCCGATGGCGTCACACAAGAGAAGCTTCGACGACCTCTGATAATCTGGTCATACCACCTACCCCACAAGTGAAAGTTTTTGTGTTCCGGGTCATAGTCTCTGATGAGCGCGAGAACCTCCCGGTCCACAGGTGCCTCAGGGAATCCTCCCTCTGAACGAAAAAACGGGAAAGAGAGATCGGAAGACATGTCGCCTGCGAGAAAGAACAAAATTCGATTGTCAGTACTATAATTTAATTTTAAAATTCTGACACTCGGCACTTTAAAATTTATACCACACTGCAATGCAGTGGAAAGAGGACCAAAGGGGGACCCACAAAATCCAGATGACAATGCATCAATCAATAAAACAGCCTCATCATTGGATGAGACTGTTAATTAATGAGGAAATCCTCAAGGAAATTCTCATTGAATGAGAGATCCCTCAGGAGAAGGAGAAAATCTCCCTTTGAGAGTAAAGCTCTATGACAGAGTGACACTTGTCAAACTCTGATCATGAAGGAATAAAATTCCTTAAAGAGTCTGGCTCTGTAATGATGATGGAAAATCCATCAAAGATTAATTAAAATTAATTTTTGAGAATTAAAAATTCTGGGATCTTCAAGATCCATGAAAAAACTCTTAAGAGCTCTTCATCAAAAATCAAAAAATTCACATATTATCAAAGAGCAGAGCTCTGATTCATGGGATAAGGAACCCCAAGGAAAGATCTCTTTAGATCTATAGGTTCACGAGAGCAAGGCTCTATTAATGAAATCCTAAAAGGGTTTTCTTTAGATCAAAAATCTATGAAGAGCAAGGCTCTATTAATGGGTAAAAACCCTAATTTATTAATTTTTTTTTTTAATTTTACCTAAGTTTGGAAAGAGTTCTGAATCTTGAAAGTTCTTAATTGAAGAGCAAGGCTCTGAATAAAATTCTCAAGAAAGAAGATGATAATCATCTAAGGGACCAAAGGTCCTATTTATAGGTACTGAATCGTCTCTTCAACTTCTGAGTTAATCCAAGGGCTCAGATGTTGCCACCACTGTATTCATGTGTGCGCCACGTGAGCGCAACGGTGGGGGGGCATTTGTTTCCCCCAATCAGAGCAAAGCTCTGTTTTGAATTTCAAAATTCAAAAAAATTGAAGCAACACTTAAGGTTCTGTGCGCTGCGCGGTGCGCGCCACGTGTTAAACGCAAACATGCTAGCGCCAGGTGCGCTGCGCCCTAGGCAGCGCACCCCCAATCAGAGCAAATCTTTGTTTTAAAATTCAAAATTTAAAAGTTGAAGCAACGCTTCAGATCCAGCGCTCTGTGCTGCGTGCCACGTGTCGAACGTAGGTGCGCTAGCGCAGTTGCGCTGCGCTCTGCGCTGCACGCCATGTATCGAACGCAGGTGCGTTAGCGCTGGAATTAAAAATTCCCCACCGTTAGATCAAAAGATCTACTAATAATAAATTATTAATTAATCAGAACTAAAATTCTGTTATGGAAAGATTTTTCAATCTTATTGAAACAAGAAGATTATCTTCTGTAAAACAGAAGCCTTAGATCAAAGATCCGACGGTGGGAAATATTCCTAAATCAATCAGAGAAAGATCTCTTAAAACTGATTCAACAAATCAATTGGCCCTATATATAGGCCCCTAGACTTCAAGTCTAAAATATACAGAAAGAGAGAGAAAACCCTCTGAAAACTTTGAGAAAAAGAAGAGCAAGCTCTTAGAAAAAAGAAGATCATTTCTTCATCTTCAAGGTAAAGAACTAGTCCTTGAACCACAGAGATGAAATCATCTCGTAAAAAGAAGAACCATCTTCTAAAAAGATCATAGATCTAAAAAAAAAAAGAAAGACTAAGGTCTTTAATGAAAAGAAAAAGATCCAAAGATCTAATCATAAAAAAATAAAAGAAGTATTTTACTTCATTCATAGATCTTTGATCTATAAAGGCAGAGCCCTTTTATAAAAACAAGAACTTTTGTTCTTGGATCTTGAGGCAAGGCCTCCTTTAAGAAGAACATAAATTTGTTCTTTGAACTTGAAAGTGCCTTGCACTCATGAATTGCGCTCTTGCGCTCATTGGACCGGCGCTCAGCGCCAAAACCTGCCACGTGTCAACCAAAGACACAATCTGTGCTTTACGTTTCTGAAACAGCGCATTGCGCTCATGGGCTGGTGCTCAGCGCCAAGTGCGCCACGTGTCACTCACTGGCGCGCCAACAGACTAGAGCAAAGCCCTCATAAATTAAAAGCGCAATGCGCTAATGAACTAGCGCATAGCGCTAAGCGCGACACGTGTCCTCTTCGTGTGCGCTACCTGACAGAAGCGCAATGCGCTCTTTGACCGGTGCAAAGCGCCTGGCGCGCCATGTGGCGCATTGTCAGAGCACACTTTGTTTTGATGAAGACAAAAGATGTCAGAATCAAATGCTTAGCATTATTAAAAGGGCCGAGCCCAAATAAAGGCTTAATAACCAGAACAATAATAATGTTAAACATTTTTAATTGGACTTAGCCCAATTCTAGCCATAAGTCCTCAACTTGTATTGAACTGAATATATTTGCTCTCAAATATTTAACAGATCTTAGTCCCAAACTGGGCTACAGATCTTTCAAACAATTCACACTGGTTCGAGGGTACATCTCGTTACTCCTCTGATATTTATCGTTGTAATCCTTCAGCGTTTTCAGAGAGGTGATGGGTCCCGGCGACCACACATTTCCATAGACTGTGGGGTCCTTAAACTCATGGACTATGATGTCCTTAACCTCGACCGTGATGTCTTTAAACTAACATTAGACTGTGGGGTCCTTAAACTCATAGACTATGATGTCCTTAACCTTGACCGTAATGTCTTTAAACTAACATCGGACTGTGAGGTCCTTAAACTCATGAACTATGATGTCCTTAACCTTGACCGTGATGTCTTTAAACTAATGATGGACTACCATGTCCTTAAACTGGTAATCGACCGCAATGTCCCTAAACTAAACAATAGAGTCCAAATGCTCTTTTGTTGGATCTAAACGATCCCGTTAAGTTGATCTCAGTCTAAAATTAGACTGACGTGTCCTTAACAAACGTTGAGTTGATCTTAATCTCAAAATTAGACTAACGTATCCTTAACAAACGTTTAAGTTGATCTTAGTCCCAAATGAGGCTAACGTATCCTTAAACCCAACCCCCAAACCCAAATCTAAGAAGATACGGATTTGGACTAGTCCACACCCTACGGGCGACAACATAAATTAGTCTCCGTATACAATCCACGGGCAACCAAACACAAAACAAACACCCATGACACGAAGTGACCATATGGAGAAGGAGAAAGTTGTTACCGCGACGCGGTAGAGTAATTAACTGCAGGGGCTTGCGCCTGCAGGGAAGAGCGTCCTCACAATCAAAAACCCCTCAAACGAGGGGGAATTTGACGAATTCTGCTACATCGGCCGTATCCGTTTAAACCTTCGATATACGGTGCCATAAATCAACTTGGAATCTTCGAAGAGGTGGATGGATAGCACCAATTAGCATCTGCCCCAAAATTCAGGCAAGATATTTATCGCGTCTCTGCCGCGACTTTCGGAGGGGAACAGATTTGCGCTTGTATTATTATGGTTTTCTGGTGGTTATTGGATTTTCTTTTGAGTTTTGATTCTCTCTCTTCGGTGTTGTATATTATATTGCTTGCGTGGTTGTGACCGCCAATTGGCGAAGAGCTAGCTCCCGCTTGGGGATGCCTTTATTCATATTATGCATGTTGTACCCGTTTTGGGTCAGTATTTACAAAGGAAACTCTGGCGAAATTTTCAAAAAAGACTTGAGGTTTTAAAAATACATACTTTGGCTTATTTTGTTAAACCACTTGCTTTAAAACTAAACTTTTCCTTCTTCCTTCTTTTAAATGGTTTAGATTTTTGGGATTTTGGCTTACTTGAATTAGATGGGGTCCTATAGACTTCATATGATTCAAGTGCCAGTCACTTGCCATTTCGGGTCGTGACACTTGTGCACAATTTTATTGAAGGGAATGAAATGTTTTAATGTGGATTTGGGGTTGTAGTGAGGAGGTAGAGGAGGTGGAGGGAGAGGGCAGCCATGGATGAGGGGAAGGAGAGAAATGATGAAGAAAATGAATAAAGAGGAAATGTCCATCTCTCTCTTGCCCATACCTCATTCTTTATTCATTTCCTTTCTCTTTTCTTTTCTTTTCTATTCTTTATCCTTTTCTTTTCATTTTAAATCTCCAACAAAACAAAAAAACCAAATGTCAAAAGAATAAAGCATGGTTTCCAAACAATAAAAGAAATGTAACAAGTATTATGCAACATATCATGTTGCATGCCATGCACAAATCATACTAAATGAAAAATTAGTAAACACTAATCGAGTTTAGTAAATACCCCATTTAAAATTAACTGTATAGAAATTCGTAGAATGTTTAAATCACATAAACACCTTCAAATCCATAATTCTTATTAGTTTTCAGAATATTTTCCCAATTATCGGTATATGAGCATACCATAACATTAAAACTAATTTCCACACATTAAAATATCCATAATATTTACTATTTTAATTATTTTATTTCCCAAAAATAATATTTTATTTTTCTAAAATGTTATAGTCTCTCCCCTTAAATAAATTCGGTCCCCGAATTTAAATTTAAAACTCTCAAATACTAAAATATTTCAGTAAAATGATCAAGTCGCCGGGGCTCCGAAATCAACCATATTTAAAACACATCTCAGCACAATGCATGCACATGAAGAACGGGTATATAACTCAAATCAAAACTCCGTCAAGCATTACGTAAGCATCGGAGTTATGGTGAAGATACCAATGTCAAAGTCCAGTACGAAAACCAACATGATATACATCAAAACTAAAGCATGCACATAGTACGCATCGTTGTAAACTCGTCAAAATATCGGAAAATAAATGCATGCAAAACCTTTTTTAAGTTGCTGTGCGATGCGTGTATCACGGCACAAGTAGAGGACGTTTAGTGTAAGAAAATAACTATATATATATATCCTTTGTTTAACATACGTCCCACCGTTTTGAAAATAATTTAGAAGAGTTTCCTTTGTAAAATGTCTCGTGTCATCTCGGACACGTAGGAAAATATTGAGACTGTAGCTCCTCTTTGGAAATCCCTTCGATAACTATCGATGCATGCAAAAATATATTCAGGTACTGTCCTCTGACTAGTCCTGCTCAGTTACTATACAAAATAGTAAATATCATAAAACATACTGCTCCAAGAGAAACCAATCCCAAAATGTGTATAAGAATGCCACGTGCGTCTGGTGCGCACGGAAATCGAAATCAATGAATGTGCCATACATGTACACAGAAACAAAATCTAAGTACAACGGGTGTGCCTGACAACAATATCAGGTGCATCTGATATGCACAAAGAATACCGATTTAGTGCTTCTGGTGTGCATCAAAATCACATCAAGCGCGCCACGTATGCACAAGAATCCAAATCAAGAGCACAAGGTGCACAAAAACAAATATCGAATATCACAATCGAAATCGATGGTATATGATTGATATGAAAAAGTGTTTGTAGAATAACCGCAATCAATAACGGTGTCGCTTGTAGCTAGCCGAGATCAGTACGGGTCGTCCGCAGGGAAACGTGGAATATTTTATTCTTACTTTAGGCGCGTTGAGAAAGAAAGGAGGAAGAAATAAGAATGGTTGTAGGTTCTAGATCTACGTTAAACACGGATGCAAAATATAGATCTAGATTAATTATGGATGTAAGTTCAATATTAAAAGGGGGCTTGTAGGATTTAGTAGTTATGGATGGTTAATTAAAAATTACTCTTTTTATCCTTTAATAGATTTAAAACTAGAACGACAGAGATGCATGTAGATTAGGGTTTCTAGAGGGAAAAGGGTTCCCACTCTTAATCCCTATCTCGACATGGAACTCCGTTCATATCTAATCAATAATCTAATCTCTAATCTTTACTAAAACAATCATTAATCTAATCTCTAATCGCGGTCGAGACTAACAATAAATTGGTAGCGCGCCCGATTAGGATATTAATGATTCTTTTAGTAAAGTTTATAAACTTTATAGGACGTAAAAAGAGTTTAAGGATCTTCATCATCCATTAATCTACCCTAATCCTATGAACCCTAACAAGCGGAGAATTACTCGCGCATGTTGGGAAAAGAAGATGAAAAGATAGAGAGGGAAAACATAATGTAAAATGCAAAAGAATTAAAAAATAACTACATTTATTAATCAACTTGAACAATCTACACTTTATTCCTTAGAAAATGATTACAAAAACTTGGTTTGCTTCTCGAACTCTTTCGAAGAAGGTAGATGAACAGTTGATGATCAGCCTGGATGCGTGAGCCGTCTTGGACTTCGTGATCTCTTCGTCTTGATACTTTCTAACTTTAGCCCTTGGTCCTTTATATAGCCCTCAAAAAAGAAAAACTAGTTACCATATATGGCGACTTCCTAATATAGTGACTTTCCATGCCTGGATTCTGAGTCCTTGTCAGTATTGATTTTATGATTTTGGCAGATTTTTGATCCTGACATCTTGAACACCTTGATCTCTTGACCTGAGCTAAATCTTGCACAATATCTCTATGAATAATGTTAGTTTATTTATTAAATTAAAGAGAGTATCTTAATCACTATATATGGTAATAAATCTTTAAGAAACTTGATCAAGAATATTTAATATGCTATGCATTTTATATGGTAATAAATCTTTAAGAAACATGATTAAGAATATTTAATATGTTATGCATCTTTTAATTACTAAAATATTATGCATATATTTTGAAATATTATTCTAACAATTTGTATGATATTATATCTTTTAAGAATTGTGATTAGAATATTTGATATGATATGCATATTTTCAATTACCAAAATATTTTATAAATATAAAATGCCTATATTTTCCTTCATAATAATAATTATAATATATAAACATATGGAAAATAGTATTTTGCAGATAAATCCAAATATGTTTAATATTTATAATAAACACCTTTTATTATTTAAGAAATGTAAGGAAAATACTTATACCAAAGTGCAATATTTTCAACTGAACAAATACCCCCAAACTTAACTTTGATCGTCCCGAGCAAACTAGCTTTTCAAGAGAAAGAGAAAAAGAAAAAGAAAAACCTAAATAGCACACTTTCCTAGGCAAACACGATTGCACTGAGCACGTGCAACAAACCGTTAAACCTCTAGGTGTCCCTAGTAGGAGGAGTGTTGTCTCCTGAGGGTTTTCAGCGGATTACACCCACAAAATCCTATAATAAAAGAGAGATGGTGTAAGTTACATATAAAGATAAGAACTATAAAAGAAAGAACTTGAAAATAAGAGTTTTCAACTACACCAGTTTTTCGGTTGTCATGAGCCCTATCTTAATAGTCATGAAAAGATGTTAGAAATCACATCATCCCTCAATAAAACATCGTCTTTATTCTTCATTCCTATCTTTCTTCCAAACATCGATCATATAACCCTACGTGTGTATAATAGACATCCCTCCACTCGGAGAATTCAATTCAAGCTATCATACTCTTGTCCATCTGCCTCAGTACTTTTTAATTTGATGAATATTTAGATGGATTTGCTCACACACTTTCATGCGATCATTAATATTTCTTGAGGTACTAACCGACCGATTACTCATGTGCTTTCTTATTAGGTGTATTCCTCGTCTTGCACCACCTAAGGCTTAGCAGTGACTCCCAGACCAGTTGGTCTAAGGCACTAGGTGATGAAGCACCCTCGCTATATTTTTTTATTGCTTCCTTGGCGATTAACAAAACCAGTGTTCATTTTTCTCACCATTTTATATTTTATTCAATTTTTTATTTTCTTCATACTTTGGCTTTTAGACAAGAGCATTTTAAGGTATCCTCTACTATCCCTAGTTTCAAGATGTGTGTAAGTGCGTATAGTAGGGTATCAACGTCCAAATGTTTGGCTTGCAGAATAGGAACTATTTTTTAGACTTATTTTTATCCTCAGATTAGTGATTTCTTTCATCTTACTAACCCTTGGGACAACGGCTCATAATTACTTATTACTAGTTCGTTTAAGAAAACTTCTAATTTTCTTGGTTTTCTTAAATTTTTCCAATCTTTTGGATGTAATTTTTCACTATCTAATATTTTTATTATCTAATTAAATATTAAATATTTTTATCTTTTGAAATTTTTGAACTTTTATTTTTATTTTTATATGTTTTAAAAGTTTTGAGTTTTGCAAAGTATGATGCAAAATGATGCGAAAATAAGCACAAACCTCCCCCAAACTTGTTTTCAACAGTGTCCTCACTGTTGTCTTCCGCTAGATCACAAAAAACCTGTAAGCCTGGAAGGAAATTTATTAACGGGGCAAGAATAAGTGAAAGTGAAAATCCTCCCCCAAACTTATTTTTTGGCATACCATTTTGAGTAAAAATTTTTATTTTCGAGAGACAGATTATACCTCCCCCCAAACTTGAGTTAAACAATATTAATCTTTGAAAATCACAAGAGGGGGTCAAGATTAGTGGTCGATGCCAAGCTTTGCAAAGACCGAAGGTCAACACCAACCATTCGAAGATTTTATCAAGGTAATGCTCCAGTTGGTGAAAGAACAAGTTGAAAAGAGCCAAGAAGAAGTGGGGAAAAGGTAAGTGGTGGGATAGAATGTGTTTACGTCTCGTTTTGGAGAGATGATATCGTGATTGTGATGGATTACTCGCATTCTCTTTATAGTCCAGAAGAAGGGGTGGAGGTTCAATTTCGTTGTATTGAGGTGGATTCATCTCAACACCCGTGTCTTTCAAAAATGCGAGTTCTTCAGCGAAAATTTCCTCAAAACTCTCATCTATACCCCGGAGAATAATCTCATCAGAAAGAACGGGATGATACTCTGACTCCATGAAATGTTCATATTTAGTGTTAGATGTTGACCCGGACAACTCGAAAGAAGGGTCAGTATGTGTATAATACATATCTGGGTCAAACAACAACGTATGAAAAGAGTCTAGATCAGTATCGTGAAGCTGTTCAAATTCGCTGCTGTCGACATCCATTAATTCGACAGAACATACTCGAGCATGAGGTTCAGAGGCTTCACTTCCCAACTTGTAAATGTTAAGTTCAATTGACCTATTCCCGAAGGATAGGGTCATAGAACCGTTTCGACAATTGATTACAGCGTTGGAAGTCGCAAGAAAAGGTCGACCCAGAATCACCGGAATTTGGTTCTGTGGGTTTGCTACAGGTTGTGTATCTAGAACAATAAAGTCCACAGGGAAGATAAATTCTCCGACTTTTATTAACACATCCTCTAACATACCCCTTGGTTTGGTGATAGATCGATCAGCCATCTGTAAAGTGCATTGCGATGGTTTTAATTCTCCGATACCCAATTGCTCATACACAGAATAAGGAAGCAAGTTAACACTAGCGCCTAAATCGAGTAAAGTGTTCATACCAGAATATTGCATTTTATACCGCCCATTCTTATGCTCGTGTGTTTATAGGTAGGTGCTTGTAATCCGTGTTTGTTACATATTTACAGAATACAGGTTTCCAGTACAAATATTGCAAATCAAGAAAAAATCTCCACAGTTACACCAAATACAGAACATCTGTCACAGCAGATAAAAGCCGGGTTCCGGTCATCCATATCCGTCCAGTGCCGAGTACCAGTTCCAGAAACAAGACATATGACAGTGGTCATTCGTGTCTCGGACATGCACAGAGCACGAGAGGGGCTGCACAAGAATCAATGGGTGCGCGGAGCTCGAGGGAGATAAAGTCAAAAGTAAAGAAAAGAAAGCAATCTTGGACTAAGAATTCTGAAGATATTCTGGAAAGATTATCAGAAAATACATGTACCAGACAAAAGGGGACAGCAGATCAGGGCAGTACAAGAAAGCCCATGCCCTGACTCCACCATAGGGCCGCGGATCCGCGGCCAATAGGGGGTATAGGCCGCGGATCCGCGTCCGTACTGGCGCCTCACATGGTGAAATTTCAGAGGCTATTTGGTCTTTTTATGTAGGTTCTGAATGTTGCCCTAGATTTCCAGCTCCCTGCCTATAAATACTCCAGAATTGAGCTAAGCCAAGGGTCCATTTTTGTGTTCATTCTTTGTTCCTCTTTTGTAGGTTTTAGTGTAGTTCTTCTTCTTCTTCTTCATTCTTCCTCCATGGAAATGTAGTGAGAGCATTGAGTGGATGTTAATGAAGATGAGGGTTTTTGTATCATTCTCTTTTGTTTAAACTTCCCCTTGAGATTCTTGCTTTATCTTGATCTTTCAACCTCTTCATTGAGCTTGAAAGGTTAAGGGTTTGTTATTGATCTCAAGGGTCGTATTTTTCTTATGGAATTAGCGCTTCATTTCACATGCGTTCTCTACCCTTCTCTTGATCTTGCAACTTCTTGATTGAGCTTGCAAGTTTAAGGGTTGGCTATTGATCCCATGCTTGTCTTGAGTTCTAGTTTCTAATTCTTTTTATTGCTTATTTATTACATGCTTTTTATTACCTTGCTTTACTTATTTGCAATTTAATTAATGCACTTACTTACTTGTAATCTTTTCTTTTCTTTGTTCTTTTCTTTTGCTCTTTTTGGTTCTCTTTGTGAATGGTTGTAATTATCGTTGTTAAGAATAAATACGGTATTGTAAGTTAACGTTTCTTTGCTCATTTCCTTTTCCCGTTATTTTCCATTGAACTCCGCCCAAATGATACGCAAGCGCTCCGTTAGGCACCCTACCCTAACAAGGTAACGGTGATTCCTAACCGCGACCGGTTGCGTTCGGTTTGGCCGGAGGCGAAAGCAAGAGACAAGAACGGAAGGACAAGGGTAAATAAGTCGGATTCTACGAATACCGCGCTTAAATCCCCTAATCCACGTTGTTGCCAATTGCTCTAGCTTCAATTGGTCAAGACTCGGCTCAAAGGTTTTGAGTGCGGATTTCTTTAGCTTACAATTTCGTATCTTTTTCTTAACAACTTTATACTTGCAAATAATACACATAGGTTAGATTGAACAAACTCATACAAAATCTTTATTGACTCGTCTAAGACAAGAAAGGACATACAACCATCTCCCTGTGGATCGATCCGTGCTCAACCGGCTAGCTGCGAAGCGACACCGTCCTGATCGCGGTAAACTTTAGAACTTTGAAATTCCGACACGCTTTTGGCGTGCGATCATAAAGCACGATTGATATTTTTACCCCCAATAGAAATAGAGATTGTAGGATAGCCAGGGTCCTTACGTTTCTTGGGTAATTGCTGTGTAAAAGCTGTGCTTACATTACTCGACATGAAATTTTTTTTCGGCACTTGAGTTTTTCTCTTCCTAGTGCACAAGTTCTTAAGTATTTTCGCATAAGCTGAAACTTGTTGTGTAGCATCTAGGAGAGGAATATTTACGTTAACTTGCTTAAACATTTCCACAACCTTCTCCATTTGTGCATTCGGTTTGTTGGACCTCAATCTATCTGGAAATTGAGCTTTATCAATAAGTGTTGGGTCCAACGTATGTGGAGAAGTTTGTGGGGGTGGAAAGGATGAAGTGGGTGGAGGGTTCGAGCCTTGGGGAAAATGGAGAATAGGCTCGGAAGAAGATGGTAAACTAGACGAAATAGGGTAAGAAGTAGAAGTGGAAGTGGAAGCCGGGGGTTCAATTTGTTCCTCAATATCAGTTTCAATCTGTTCACCCACATGGTTATCCAGCACTCTTCCAGATCTTAATGTGGTAAGTGCATTCACATTATACCATGAGCACCCAGGATCAGGTAGGGGTTGAGTTGGATGATTCCCTTTCTCTCTAGTACTCATTGCTGCAGTCAGTTGTGCAAGTTGTGCTTTTATCAATTTGATACTCTCACCGTGGGAGACAGTGTTTTGCACTAACGTATGGATAGAAGACGTTAAAATGTCATTCGTTCGTATGGACTGTGAAATGAACATATCGAGTGCAGAGGGTTTATCGGTACCGGCAGAAGAAGGATCAAAGTTGTTGGCCGGGTTTTGTAAAGGTTGTGGTTGACAGGGGAGCTGACTCAGTTGTGGTGGTTGCTGTTGCTGTGGAGGGACCCTTTGGAAGTCATTTGGGTTTGGAACCGTATTTTGAGTTTGGTGTTGGTTCCAAGCAACATTAAGGTTATTCCTCTAACCTTGATTATAAGTGGAAGAAGAAGGATCGTTTCTAGGTCTTTGCTGCTGAAAAGCAGCATTGGTGTGCTCTTGACCTTGAAACGGTACATTCAAAAGACATTCTTCCGTCAAATGTGATGGGTTGGAACAGTAACCACACACGGTTTTGGGAAGTGTGTATTGGGTTAGGGAGGCTGAAGAAATTCTGTTTTCTACAGCGTCGAGTTTCCTTTGTATTGCGGCCATTTCGGCTTTCATTGTGACAAAAATATCGAGCTGATTAATACCTTCCCTAGACAATGGTTGACTAACACTTTCCTATTGTAAAGTGTTTTGAGCAAGATCTTCTAGGTATTTCCAAGCTTCACCATCATCTTTAGACAGGAATTGACATTGACACATGGTTTCAAGCATCTGTTTTGTCGTGAGATCAATATCCTCATAGATAATTCGGCACAGATCCCATCTAGGGATTCCGTGATGAGGACATTGTAAAAGAAGATTCTTGAACCGTTCAAAGCATTTCCAAAATGGTTCATTGGGAAGTTGGGTAAATTGGAAGATTTCGTTCCGAACACGAGCAGTCTTATGATTGGGATAAAATTTCTTCAGGAATGCTATAATGAATTCGTCCCATGTTGAAATAGAATGTGCGGGTATGTTATAAAGCCACTTCTCAGCTAAATTGCACAAAGTGAATGGGAGAATACGTAAACGCATAGCATCCACAGAAACTGTGAAGTACCCATCAAAGCACATACGTTTTCGAGTTTGGTGATAAAAACGTATGCGTCTTCAGACTCGAGCCCGTGAAATTTGGGTAAAAGTTTGATGAAATGAGCTTTAATTTCGAAATTATCCCCATTGGCTGGTGGAATGGAAAGACAAGTGTGAAGGGGACCACGTGTAGGGTAGCATCTCTCCTGGAGAGAAATGCGTGGAGGATTCTGCGCACCTGCGGGCGGTGGCAGAGTGGTGGTAAAGTTTGATGGATATCCGTCCATCACGGTCGTGGTGGGTGGTGGAGGAAAAGAAGATGAAGAAGCACCGACTTCGGAGTCGATAGCAGGAACGCGGAAAAGACGGGCACTAGAATCCCGTGTCCAGCCGAGTATGCACTAAGCGGGTTTAGCGCAAGTGGCAGCGTGTGTGATTTAAAAATTTGGTTTGTTTTGAAAAGTGTGTCGGACTTAGACAAATCACACAGAAATGCACAAACAACCCTAGAACTAAGGTTACCTAGGTCAAGTTTCTAGACCGCTCCTAGACTTCCAAAGGACAAGTCGCAGGATCAATCCTCTACCACCTCTTTACTACTCTTGTGGCCATGTAAGTGCCAGGTAAGTGGGAGGTTCTCCACTACGTAAGTAGTGGGCCTAATTAAGTAACCACTTGCCTTAGACACACTTGCCTAGACACTATAAAAGTAATGCGAATAAGCGATAGATTACCCACGACCTTCCTTTGTCCTTATTGAGCACGACAGTCCTTAGAGTCTTATCAAGATATTTTTTTAATTAATGTAGGGTTGACGCGGATGCTCGTTTTGTGATTTGTGGGGCCTAGGAAGGGTGATGAAATCCCCACCTAATCTGAATTTTGGTCTTGCCCCTTAAAGTCCGTATTAAAATATGCAACAACAAACCAATAACAAAACTTTTGCAAAAGATTTTTGAGCGGCGATATTTTGCAAAGAATCCTGCAGAAAAAATATTTTATTGGATTTCAGAGGAGAGAGAAAGATGTAAAGAAGATACCAGAGAAATTGGAAACCCTAAATCCCTTAATGAGCCGCGGTTCCGCCGCCAATAGGCTCTTTATGCCGCGGTTCCGCCGCCGACTAGGAAGATCTGATGAAGATTTTTTCTACGTGGCCTCCCTTCCTCCTCTGGCTCTTGATGAATGTCTCTGAATCTCTGTTTCCTAAAATCTGTGACTCCAGATTCCCTCGCAAAATTCATACAATAATCGTTAAATATACAATTTGCAGTTTTGTTTATTTATGATATGGATCGAATAAGAATTCAATACGAATAGTAAGAAAAAAATATTACGCACGTATCCCCGGCAACGGCGCCATTTGATTGATATGAAAAAGTGTTTGTAGAATAACCGCAATCAATAACGGTGTCACTTATAGCTAGCCGAGATGAGTACGGGTCGTCCGCAGGGAAACGCGGAATATTTTATTCTTACTTTAGGCGCGTTGAGAAAGAAAGGAGGAAGAAATAAGAATGGTTGTAGGTTCTAGATCTACGTTAAACACGGATGCAAAATATAGATCGAGATTAATTATGGATATAAGTTCAATATTAAAAGGGGGCTTGTAGGGTTCATTAGGATTTAGTAGTTATGGATGGTTAATTAAAAATTACTCTTTTTATCCTTTAATAGATTTAAAACTAGAACGACAGAGATGCATGCAGATTAGGGTTTCTAGAGGGAAAAGGGTTCCACTCTTAACCCCTATCTCGACATGGAACTCCGTTCATATCTAGCCTTTGCCAAAACAATCATTAATCTAATCTCTAATCGCGGTCGAGACTAACAATAAATTGGTAGCGCGCCCGATTAGGATATTAATGATTCTTTTAGTAAAGTTTATAAACTTTATAGGACGTAAAAAGAGTTTAAGGATCTTCATCATCCATTAATCTATCCTAATCCTATGAACCCTAACAAGCGGAGAATTACTCGCGCATGTTGGGAAAAGAAGATGAAAAGATAGAGAGGGAAAACATAATGTAAAATGCAAAAGAATTAAAAAAATAACTACCTTTATTAATCAACTTGAACAATCTACACTTTATTCCTTAGAAAATGATTACAAAAACTTGGTTTGCTTCTCGAACTCTTCCGAAGGAGGTAGATGAACAGTTGATGATCAGCGTGGATGCGTGAGCCGTCTTGGACTTTGTGATCTCTTCGGCTTGATGCTTTCTAACTTTAGCCCTTGGTTCTTTATATAGCCCTCAAAGAAGAAAAACTAGTTACCATATATGGTGACTTCCTAATATAGTGACTTTCCATGCCTGGATTCTGAGTCCTTGTCAGTATTGATTTTATGATTTTGGCAGATTTTTGATCCTGACATCTTGAACACCTTGATCTCTTGACCTGAGCTAAATCTTGCACAATATCTCTATGAATAATGTTAGTTTATTTATTAAATTAAAGAGAGTATCTTAATTACTATATATGGTAATAAATCTTTAAGAAACTTGATTAAGAATATTTAATATGCTATGCATTTTATATGGTAATAAATCTTTAAGAAACATGATTAAGAATATTTGATATGCTATGCATCTTTTAATTACTAAAATATTATGCATATATTTTGAAATATTATTCTAACCATTTGTATGATATTATATCTTTTAAGAATTGTGATTAGAATATTTGATATGATATGCATATTTTCAATTACAAAAATATTATATAAATATAAAATGCTTATATTTTCCTTCATAATAATAATTATAATATATAAACATATGGAAATTAGTATTTTGCAGATAAATCCAAATATGTTTAATATTTATAATAAACACCTTTTATTATTTAAGAAATATAAGGAAAATACTTATACCAAAGTGCATTATTTTCAACTGAACAGTATACAACATACCTCAATCCAAATCAGGTAAACCGTAGTATATAATCTCACAACTATGTGCATCAACGTGCACAAAATCGAATCAAAGTACTAAAAGTGCATGAAAACTACACTGAAGCACAAGTCAATTCACATGCATACCATAGGCATGAAATCCAAAATCAAACATCTCGAACGACATCAAATCGAAATCGAGTGCAACAGTGGTGCACAAAATCTCAATCATACAAATAAATTGCCCAAAATACCAAAATCCAAAAGGACGAATACGTTATATTCGAATCACCAAATCGCAAATCGTAAACACTGTCGTCAATATGTCCTTCCTTCAAAGTCGATAAGGTGTCGGTGCATCCAAAACTAGCAGAGCAAGATATCTACTTGCCTCCTGCTCATGGTCTGGCGCCTTATGCCCTTAGGCTCCCATTTCTCACTGCGAATTGCCAGTTACATAACTCCTTGGCTCAACGGCCCAATATGAAAATGACGACGGAAACAGTTCCGCTCTGGCTCATCCTCTAAAGATTTCTGGCCAACTATCATGGTCACTCATAACATGTCTCGTCGATGAAGCCGAACTCTGGCCTACTGGATGTGCGTAATACGACTGATCCTGGGTCCAAATCTTCTCGTGTAGTATTCCAGAAAGATTCTGTCGGGGTCTCTCCTAAATCTCGTTTCTATCGAACTGCCCGGAAGTTATCACCCTTTACTAAATCCATTTCTAGTTCCGGAACAGCTGCATACTCATCACGACTTCTTCTAAAAGATATATCCATAATTAACTCTTCTGCATTCGTATCACATCTCTGATGTCAACGGAGTGAAACGTCATCTCGTCAAAATCTCGTACGAACCTCTTACTTCACTTTTCTCTAATGTCGACTGATTTGGACTCGTCTCTTCGTAGCTGTATGGCCTACGCTATAAATGGCTATACTCATATCTAGAGTCTCCCTTCTGAAACAACGAACTCGACAGCTCAATATCTTATGGTAGGTATCTGGCCAACTGCGCCCTCGGAAACTCTTCCAATTCATCGGAGGAATACTCTTCATTCATCCACTTTCTATCGACTCTCAACGTGCCTGTGTGAAGTCTTCTCTAGCTGAAATCAATCAATCTGACAACCTCGCATCAGGGTATGTAAACGAACCGCATGTCCTAGTCATTCATCCGTGGGCGACTAGCGATCTTCTATCATATCTCTAAGTAAAAATTTGTGCTGCAATAGCTTCAAACATCTGGGGCGATATCTTGTCAGTTGCAGCAACAACTAGCTCATCCGTCCGCACGATAGACAATGCCTCAATCATCAAGAATAAACGGTGCATTGATGGTCATCACATTCTAGCCGGCCTCTAGCAGTGGCCCAATCTCTGGTGCTGATCTGCACGTTCGAGAAATCTTAGTAAAAACAATCCATCAAAACGCTCATGTCGCGAAAAATACAATAAAACGACATATCTACACAATCATGTTGTCACGATCCGTAATTTAGCACGTGACCGGCACTTAACTCACGCAACGTCAAAAGGCGTAACGTAAATCAAGTAAACCGAAGCCCAGAAAATCTAAACCTTTTTGCGGAAAATAGTGGGGGTGCAGTTTTGAAATAAAGGTATAACGAATCATATTTGTCTTTTAAAGTTTCGGGTAGCACCTCCCTCGTATATTTTGATCCAAAAACATATACACAATAATATATAGGCATCCCCAAGCGGAAGCTAGCTCTTCGCCAACTGGCGGAAACACAACCACGCAAGTAATACATATACGACGCCCAACGGCAAAGATCAACCCAGAAAGAACATAAAACAAGACATCAAACTCAAAAAGCGAACACAACCCATCGCTATAAGTCTCGCACAAAACCCAAGTCTTTCTAAGTCTACCAATATACTGTTCTTGTTTCTAATCTGATGGAGTTATCTAGATACAACAGAATATAACCGTACGAGAGTGGGCACGATCAAATAAGTGTCCCACCTACTGAAGCAAACACCCGGAAGAAGCTGTGTGCCAGCAATACCGCTACTGATCCCAAGCGATCAAACCTGCAATAACTGTGGCACAACGGGGGTGAGTTGCCAACTCGTGAGTAGAAAACATCAACAAGTAGAAATCGAATAAAATAACGATTTCCTAGGTCATTATATCCTGAAGGTAATACTATGATTTCTAGGGTGACCACAAATGCATATATGTCAACAATCAAGTTAATGCCCATAGCATATATAAATAAACATCCGACATCATATGCCTGTAATATATGTGGATAACATCCACGTGTCCATAAATGACACAACTCAATATCATGGAACATGAATGTCTAACATCGACTCTCGAAACATCATGAAACATAGTATATATGTATGTATGTATGTATGTATGAGGATATCAACCATGTGTGTCCATCAACACATCAAAATCATGGAACCTGAGTGTCCAATACCGACACTCGAAATATCATGAAAACCCGTGTTCAGTATCGACACGTAAATCCTCATACCTCAGGTACCACATCCTCAGATCGGCCCTCATATACATATCTCATCTCAGGCGCCGCATACTCAGATCGGCCCTCATATCCATCTCACGACTCCGGTCGGTATCCTCCAGATATCCGCCGAGTTCTATACAATCACCGGTAGGTAGTGTTCCCTCTGCCAGGCTCATCGGCTACACCAGGGCAATCATTTCTTGCCCCAGGGATACCATACCGGGTCCACATGTACCTGCAAACGGATCATCCATCTCCTCGAATCGGGTCTCGAAAACCAATCTCAGAACTAAGAAAATTCATGGTGGACGCATCGAAATATCATATCATGAGAAATCGGTTTTTTTTAAAACAATACACAATTTCCTTTGAAATATAACCATGGTTCTCAAATCCAGAAATCTCATAAAAACTGCATCTCAATGCGTATAACCATAAAGTACGACGTATGCAACATAGAGTAATAATATGAGCATATCGGTATATCATGCAAGTATATAACCACAAGGTACGATGTATGCAACATAGAGTAGTAATATGAGTATATCAGTTATATCATGCAAGCATGTCAAGTGGTGGTACAGAATAATGAATATACTACACAGTTACGAATCATATCATGATGTGGCAGTTCTACAGTGTAAGTGACATAGCAATTACCGATGAAGAATGTGTGTGAGCCGGAAAATCTGTGTAAGTGTAACATGCGCATCAACGGTAATGGTGTAGGTGTACTAGCAAATGATATCATATAACATTTATTACTGGAATAAGGTATGCAATTAACTAGGGGTAATATTCTACATAGCATGAACAATCATTAGGTATAACTATCTACTTATGAACTATACGGTCACTTAAAGGTTACGAATCGTAGTTTTGAAAGTGGGGGCTACGGTATTTTAAGAAAAAAATATCATTTGAAAATCCATAACGTCCCTTGAGGTTTCCATTTAAAAGATGTACACGATTCGTCGGTTTGGAATTAGGTATGGTTTAAGTATTATCTCTACATTGGCGATCACGCCTCATAACATCCAACATAGCAATAATCCTCTATCGTCATTCTCAAATAACAAGCACGGATCAATCATCCGGCAAAAGACATCTCGTACGTCAATCCATCATACAGTGACATCAACAGAATAGGGAATCTATCATCTTATACAATATATCTCGTACGTAATTCATAGTAAGATAACAACAAACGGGGTAGGGAATCTATCATCCTATACAATATAAACGGTACGGATCTAGAATCTCATACGTCACATCACTCAATCATCTCATCAATATAGACATATCATACGCATATCTTTCAGTTCACGTTCGTATCAATCTCATAATGATATCGTTCATATACGTCATATCTTATAAATCTCGATTCGTATCGATCTCGATCTCATATTAAGCCACTATCAACTCACACTTGTTCTCTGTCGATTCATACTTATCATGATTCACTTTATCATATTAATCATCATTAGCTATCCTATCCGTGAATTCTATATAGGTTTTCTCCAAACATAATATGTATATATAATTCCAATCTAAATTTGCGGGGGTGCTATACGCCATCCACCCGACTTCCCCCGTAGATATAGATCTACTCATCGCAATTCTCCTCGCTTAGCCGAAGTCGATGTACTTCGTCGTCTCGGAAGTCCACGCAAAGTACCTACAATCAATACAATCGCAATGCAAACATAATTAATATCCAAAAACCGATACGGCACATGTTTCACTCATAGGTTAAAACCTATAGCTTAGCTTGCAAAATCAACCAAACAACCCTCGTCCGTTGACGTACAAACGTCCAACAATCAATTCAAATCTCAATTATTAAAAACCACGCATTCCAAATCAAATACCAAAAACCAAGATTTCACATATCACAAAACCTTAAGCAGCAGCTCATGAAAACTATCCTAGATTTTGACTCAGGTATACTGGGACTAAACAAGCAAGTATAGAGGATAGGTTATAGGGTAAGTGAGCTATAGGTAAAAACCCATCACCAGAACTCACCAAAAATCCGGCGACAATGCCCTCAAATCCGGTCTCGCCGGCCCTCTGAGCGCCAAACGCGCTCATACTTCTGTGGTGGTCTTCTAGTGGTCTATCTAGGTTAGTGGTCTTGTTTGATTTTCTTGGAAAAATCCCAGAAAGCTCTAGATACCCTGTAGGCTATAAGGTTTCACAAAACCGACACGGAAAATTTCAAACTTCGTATTTTGGATTCTAAACTTATTTCCAGGCTACGAAACCAATCCCTAAAGTCTTGTAAACACTCACTAAATCTCAAATGGCCGCTAGACAGCAACATGTAATTTTCTAAAATCAAAAACCTAATTAACTCAATTTCTAACTAGAAATACGATATTTAATGAAATTTCTAAACTAAAGTGAATAGATTGCCTTATTTTCAACAAAGGAACTTTCTTGAGTTGCCCAAGTCTTCAAAATCCAAACTTGGATGGTTCTATGGTCTTAAAATGGCTTGGTGCATGTTTTATGTGAAGGGTGCATGAGGTTTTGAGAATGGATTGAGATGATGCATTAGTGTAGTGGAGGAATGAAGGAATGGAGAAGATGAAGGAAATAATGGGGAAGATGAAGGCAAGGGGCAGCCAAAACAAACCCTCTCTCTCTCTCTCTCTCTCTTAGCCTCACTCTCTACCTCCCCCTACACTCACCTCCTACACAAATATCTAATCTCTTTTGTTTTCTTTCATTAACTCCCTTTCATACACACACACACACACACACACACACACACACACACTCTCTCTTTCTTTTCTTTTCCTTTGCCTTTTCTTTTCTTATAATTCTCACAAGTCACAAACATAACATGCACATGACATGTTCACAAGTCCCGGAAAAATGTAAAAACGAGGATTTTTTCAAAATTCGATAAATATCATTAAAATAAATAAATCATTTTAATTTCAATAAATTTCCAAATATTGGTATATACTTATACCATTTTACGAAAAATCCCTATTCGCAAATCGAATAGTTTTCGCGAAATATATTTATTTAATATTAAATTTCCAAAAATAATATTTTTCTATTTCCGAAATGTTACAGTCTTCCCTACTTAAATAAATTCGGTCCCCGAATTTAAATTTATATCCCTAAATACTAAAATATTTCAATAATCCACTCAAATCTATAGGGTTTCGAAATCACGGAAGACATAAAAATATCAAGGCGCGTCATGGGCGCCTGAAAACGAGTACGAAACTCAAATCAAACTCCATCAAGCATCATGCAATCATCGGAGTTAAAATGGAAATACGAATCTTGAATTCCACCACTGGAATTCAAATGCACTATTTAAATCATAATACGTATATAGTACGCATTTTGTAAAATCATTTTAAAAACTGAATAACTCATGCCAAATCTTTCATAAATCCCTGTGCTATGCGTAGCTCACGGTACAAGTGGCGGACGATCAGTTGTAAGTAATAAATATATACTTATATATGCTTCGTTCAAATTATATGTCTTGCCTTTTTAAATATCCCAGAAGGTTCTCTTTGTAATTATTTCGTGTCACTCGCGAACATGTAAGAAATAGCGAGACTATAGCCTCTTTTTGAAAACCTTTGGTAACTTTTAATGCATGCAAAAGTACCCAGGTACTGTCCTCAGACCAGTCCTGCTCGGCTACTATATAATATAACATCCATCATCAAAACAACAAACTCATAAATAATATCAGCCTCAAAAGGCGTATCCAACATCACATGCGTCTGGTGCGCACGGAAATCCAATCCAATACAATTGCCAAAAATATGCTCAAAAGAAAAACTAAGTGCAACAGGTGTGCATAAAAGCATCTGTCTAGTGCAACGGGTGTGCACGACAACAACATCAAATGCATCTATAGTGCATGAAAATCTAAATCAAGCACAACAACTATGCACGATGAAGTCTCTATCAAGTGCATCCAACATGCGCGAATAAAATCTCATGCACGAATAAATTCTCAATCATGTGCATCCAACATGCACGAATAAAATCCCCAAAATCAAGTGCACCCGGTGTGCACAAAATCTCATATCTTGTGCTCAACATGCGCGAAAATCTAAATCAAGTGCGTCTGGTCCGTATAAAACATCTAGTGCTATAGTATGCACGATAACGAACATCAAGTGCAGACGCTCACGAAAACATCAATTTGTGCAACAACGTATGAAATACAATTTCGGTACAACCAATGCACGAAATACCAATCTGGTGCAACAAATACACAAAATCTCAAGCTAGTGCAACAATGTACAAAATATCATCAACACCTCAACGATCACAAAACAACACCGAGCATGCCAAGGTGTATAAGATCATAAACGTGTGCAACTACGTGCACAAAACCATATATGAATGCATTGCAAGCATATATAAGCTATACCGAGTGCAATAATCAAATCGAGTGCGTACCTCACGAACAAAAATCGAATTAACAATCTCGAAATCCACCAAAATCATAAGTACGTGCAACAAGGCACAAAATCAACCTCAAGTGCAATAGATATGCACAAATCATAATCTCAATATAGCGGTGTATAAAACACAAGTCAAGTGCAATAACTGTGCATAATATAAATCTCTAATAGGTGCAACCAAGGTGCACCAACACATAAACCACGAAACCCAATCATCAAAACTCCAATCCAGGCGATAAAAGTGTGATACTTGGATCACAAAACATAAATCACAATAACTGACATTGAGGTACACCTCTTACAATGTCGAAAAATATGCCGGTATGCCCAAACTGGCAGAGCAAGATCATCTACTTTCCTCCTGCTCACAGTCTGGCATCTCCGGTCACTGGGTTCCTTGTTCCTCTCTGGATTATCAATCTTGCAATCTTTCTGCTCGTCGGCCTAGTCAGGTATACTAATGGAACAGTCCCGCTCTGGAACTCCTTTGATCACCATTTGGCCAATCAACACGACCACTTTCAAACGGCACATTACTGACGGCGGCATCTGGCCCTCTGAATACGCACGCTATAACTGACCTTGGGTGCAAATCTCTATCGCTGTGGTGTCCTGGAAAGAACCTGCTCACGGCTTCTTTCGATCTCACCTATGCCGAACTATACGAAGGTTGTGTTAGTTATGTATATGCCCTAGAGGCCATTATTGTATATATGATGTATATTATAGTGGATGCTTGGATATATATAGATAGGATTTTCTTGCTCGATATGATAGTATGCTATCTGGTTGCACTTTGTCTTAACATGTTGACTTGTATTGGTTTACTGTCTTACTCTCACATGTTGATAAAGCCCTTTGGGATATGTACTTGACTACTAGGACTATGATGAGATCATACTAGTAGGGCCAGGATAGTCAACGAGTACATCCTATAACTGTTCATAGTCGAGGGTGTATCGAGATAGGGCATCGATACACCAGAGTAGACTAGCGTATACGCATCTTGACCCATATGATGGGCGATGGATGATCCCATATCCATTGGTGTTTGACATCAAAGATGGTGTACGGGTGCTCAGTAAAGACTGGGTACACTGAACGGACTTGCCGAGAACTCCTAGATGGATTTATACATATCGTCAGATAGCAGTTCTCTGGTGACATTGGTACAGGTTAGTCTGTAGACCCGAGATCGTCATAGAGACTTGTGTGAATCCCACTGTGCTTTGATTTCCACCTTACCACGTCCAAGAGGGCGTGCAAAACAGTGGCTTTTGGATACAGTCCCGAATCACATGGAGGCAATGAGCGATAGGAGGGGCTTCGTCTCTCCCGGTATAAGGAGTTGATGTTGTGCTGTGTTCGATTGGCTATAACTGGAAGTTCCTGGTCAGGGCTGATATGGAGTGCTACTGGTAAGAGTTATCAGTAGTTTCTCGACCTGTTATGAGCCTCACATCGATGTGACTTATCGGTTACTGGGGTTTGACGTTTACCATCCCTAGACTAGATATGCGACATATCAGACGAAGAGACCGGACTGTATGGTAGTGTTACTGATTGGATTCACATGAGAATGTACAGGCTTGCTTGTTGATCTTCTGATCGCTCAATACCTGGATGGCTGTTACGTTTAGCTGACCGCTTGCAGCTTGTGGGTGTTTGATATGATCATCATCTACTGCCGGCGTATTGACGATTCTTTAAAGTCCTACATAGAGGTTTCCTGGCTCAGGCAAAACGAAATAGGGGCACATATGCGATATGTGCGGGACCGAGAATAATACGATATGAGATACCGTAATCTATTCTCGCGATATGAGATATCGGCCGGGTATATGTGATATAGCCGGGTCATCGGATCAAGTGTTGATTCGATGAAATGGTATATGTTATATTAGTCGGTTATATGCAATATAGCCGGATTGTCGGATCAAGTGTTGATTCGATAATTTAATGTATAATTATATATGTGATATATTACATTACGTTAACTAATATATGTAGGGTTCCTAGGCACTCTTGTGAAGGTTCATAAGGCATCAAACATGCCCGAATAAAATTTAGACGTGCCGAACAACCCAAAGTCGGGATCTTTACTAGATTATTAGGGTTTAACATGCAAGTAAATATCTTTACTACTAAGTGTGAGGGATTACAACCTTTGTAGTCCGCTCCTTTGCTTCACAAGCTCCGAGTAGAGGTCCCTTTGCCGCGATCCACGATCTCCCGGACTCAAGAGAGGCTCCACGACTCGAACGATCCATGATAGCTTGTCGTATTCCTTTTCTCCGATGATCTACGTCGAAGTTGCAATAGCTCAAGCTCTCTCACTCTAATGAGGTGAACACCCTAATCTAATGGGCTAGATTAGATGAGGATGATGGAGTAGTATTTATTCTTTCTTTTTATATCATAATCTCACATGAAATCATCATAAAAGGAATTTCTAGTAAGCTTTCTCAAAGCTAAAGAGAGAAGAAGATGATGAATGAAAAAGATAATCCCTTTGTGATGAATAGTAGTAAAGAATATATGATAGATTATGGAACCATTGTCAAGGATGAGAAGCTTAACCTTTGTAGAGAATAAACTAGAGCTAGGGTTTGGTTAGGTTAAGGAATGTGTCATGGATAAATATCAACCATAATATCTTAACGAAGACAAAAGGAAATCCTTCTAGAATGAACAAGAAGGAGCTAACCCTAATCAAACCCTAATCTCTTTTTATCATCACTAAACATGTTTCATAATAAATCATATCATGTTACTATAATATATATCACCTATATATTATATTTGTAACAAAAGAAAATAATATAATTAATATATATCGCATATATATTAATGTATTATCCGGTGAGAAAATGAAATAATAAAGCGAGCCAATATTAGATAATGTAATACAATATATCATATATATTATTATACATTAAATTATCGAATCAACAATTGATCCGACAATCCGACTATATCGAATATAACCGACTAATATATCATGTACCGATTCATCGAATCAACACTTGATCCGATGACCCGGTTCATATATAAATATCATGAGAATATAGTACGGTATCACATATCGCATTATCCTCGGTCCTGCACATATCACATATGTGATACGCCGGTATAAGGAGTTGATGTTGTGCTGTGTTCGATTGGCTATAACTGGAAGTTCCTGGTCAGGGCTGATATGGAGTGCTACTGGTAAGAGTTATCAGTAGTTTCTCGACCTGTTATGAGCCTCACATCGACGTGACTTATCGATTACTGGGGTCTGACGTTTACCATCCCTAGACTAGATATGCGACATATCAGACGAAGAGACCGGACTGTATGGTAGTGTTACTGATTGGATTCACATGAGAATGTACAGGCTTGCTTGTTGATCTTCTGATCGCTCAATACCTGGATGGCTGTTACGTTTAGCTGACCGTTTGCAGCTTGTGGGTGTTTGATATGATCATCACCTACTGCCGGCGTATTGACGATTCTTTAAAGTCCTACATAGAGGTTTCCTGGCTCAGGCAAAACGAAGTAGGGGCACATATGCGATATGTGCGGGACCGAGAATAATACGATATGAGATACCGTAATCTATTCTCGCAATATGAGATATCGGCCGGGTATATGTGATATAGCCGGGTCATCGGATCAAGTGTTGATTCGATGAAATGGTATATGTTATATTAGTCGGTTATATGCAATATAGCCGGATTGTCAGATCAAGTGTTGATTCGATAATTTAATGTATAATTATATATGCGATATATTACATTACGTTAACTAATTTATGTAGGGTTCCTAGGCACTCTTGTGAAGGTTCATAAGGCATCAAACATGCCCGAATAAAATTTTAGACGTGCCGAACAACCCAAAGCCGGGATCTTTGCTAGATTATTAGGGTTTAACATGCAAGTAAATATCTTTACTACTATGTGTGAGGGATTACAACCTTTGTAGTCCGCTCCTTCGCTTCACAAGCTCCGAGTAGAAGTCCCTTTGCCGCGATCCATGATCTCCCGAACTCAAGAGAGGCTCCACGACTCGAACGATCCATGATAGCTTGTCGTATTCCTTTTCTCCGATGATCTACGTCGAAGTTGCAATAGCTCAAGCTCTCTCACTCTAATGAGGTGAACACCCTAATCTAATGGGCTAGATTAGATGAGGATGATGGAGTAGTATTTATGCTTTCTTTTTATATCATAATCTCACATGAAATCATCACAAAAGGAATTTCTAGTAAGCTTTCTCAAAGCTAAAGAGAGAAGAAGATGATGAATGAAAAAGATAATCCCTTTGTGATGAATAGTAGTAAAGAATATATGATAGATTATGGAACCATGGTCAAGGATGAGAAGCTTAACCTTTGTAGCGAATAAACTAGAGCTAGGGTTTGGTTAGGTTAAGGAATGTGTCATGGATAAATATCAACCATAATATCTTAACGAAGACAAAAGGAAATCCTTCTAGAATGAACAAGAAGGAGCTAATCCTAATCAAACCCTAATCTCTTTTTATCATCACTAAACATGTTTCATAATAAATCATATCATGTTACTATAATATATATTACATATATATTATATTTGTAACAAAAGAAAATAATACAATTAATATATATCGCATATATATTAATGTATTATCCGGTGAGAAAATGAAATAATAAAGCGAGCCAATATTAGATAATGTAATACAATATATCATATATATTATTATACATTAAATCATCGAATCAAGAATTGATCCGACAATCCGGCTATATCGAATATAACCGACTAATATATCATGTACCGATTCATCGAATCAACACTTGATCCGATGACCCGGTTCATATATAAATATCATGAGAATATAGAACGGTATCACATATCGCATTATCCTCGGTCCTGCACATATCACATATGTGCCTCTACTCCGTTTTTTCTAAGCCAAGAAACCTCTGTGTAGGACTCTAAAGAATCGTCAATACGCCGGTAGCAGGTGATGATCATATCAAACACCCACAAGCTACAAGCGGTCAGCTAAACGTAATAGCCACCCAGGTATTGAGCGATCAGAAGATCAACAAGCTAGCCTGTACGTTCTCCCGTGAATCCAATCAGTAACACTCTCGTACAGTCCGGTCTGTTCGTCTGATATGTCGCATATCAAGTCTAGGGGTGGTATACGCCAGACCCCAGTAACCGATAAGTCATGTCGATGTGAGGCTTATAACAGGTCGAGAAACTACTGGTAACACTTACCAGTAAATCTCTATATCAGCCCTGGCCAGGGACTTCCAGTTATAGCCAATCGAACACAGCACAACATCAACTCCCTATACCGGGAGAGACGAATCCCCTCCTATCGCTCATTGCCTCCATGTGATTCGGGACTGTATCCAAAAGCACCGTTTTGCACGCCCTCTTGGACGTGGTAAGGTGGAAATCAAAGCACAGTGGGAATCACATAAGACTCTATGACGATCTCGGGTCTACAGACTACCATGTACCAGTGTCACCGGAGAACTGCCATCTGACGTGTGGTATATCACCATCTGGGAGTTCTTGGCGAGTCCGTCCAGTGTACCCAGTCTCCACTGAGCACCCGTACACCATCCTTGATGTCAAACACCGATGGATATGGGATCATCCATCGCCCATCATATGGGTCAAGATGCGTATATGCTAGTCTACTCTGGTGTATCGATGCCCTGTCTCGATATACCCTCGACTAGGAACATTTATAGGATGTACTCATCGACTACCATGGCCCCACTAGTATGATCTCATCATAGTCCCAGTAGTCGAGTACAGATCCTAAGGGCTTTATCAACATGTGAGAGTAAGACAGTAAACCAGTACAAGTCAACATGTTAAGATAAAGTGAAACCAAATAGCATACTATTATGACGAGCAAGAAAGTCCTCTCTGTATATATCTAAGCATACATCATAATATACATCATATATACAACAATGGCCTCTAGGGCATATACATAACTAACAATATAAGCTCGCTTTATTGATTCATTTTCTCACCGGATAATACATTGATATATGTTAATTGTATTATTTTCTTTTGTTACATTATATATTATATATGTGATATATAATATTATAACATGTTAGGGTTACAAATGCAATATGGTTGTTGAGTTTAAACTAAGTTAGGGTTTGGATTTGGGTTAGCTTTTGGATGGAGCTTTCATGAAGCTTCATAAAGCTTTCCTTTTGTCATCTTGCTTTGATATTTTGTGTCGATATTTGTTTAACCCAACCCAAACTCTTAACCATGGTTTATTCTCTACATGGGTTAAAGCCTTCATTCTTAACTCATGGTTGCAATGGTAACCATAACAATAATTCATTATTCATCACAAAAGCTTTCTTCTTCTTCTTCTTTGAAAAAGCTTTCTAGCTTTTTGTGTTGTGATGATTAAAAGTGAGAAATTGAAAACAAAAGAGTGAAAAATTCCTACTTCATCATCCTCATCTATTCTAGCCACTTAGATTAGGGTATTCACTTCTCTAATAAGTTCATTAGTGAAGTGTAAGCTTGGGTTAGAGATTCTTCAAGGTAGATCATCTTAGATCAAGAAGACTTCAAGCAAGCATGGATCATTCGACTTGTGGAGCCTCTCTAGAGTCCAGGAGTTCATGGATCGAAGCGAAGGAATAGACTACAAAGGTTGTAATCCCTCTCTCTTAGATGTAAAGTTGTTTACATGTAAATTAACCTTAATTCTCTAGTAAAGATTTTGGTTAGGGTTTGTTTAGCACCCCAAAAATTTTAAAGTAGCATGATTGATACTTGCCAAAACCTTCACAAGGTGCTAAGCTAACCCAACAGTGGTATCAGAGCCAAGCTAGAGCATTAGGAGTTGTCTAGACGAAGTTAGAAGTCCGATCGAACCCCGAAACCCCGAAATGACCCCTTTTCTGGAAATTTTTCAAAAAGTTGAAATTTTTCAAAAAGTTGAAATTTTTCATATTAAAAATACTCAGAAAATCATGCAGGGAATTTTATGGAGCCACCCTAAGAACGAGTCCATAACTCGCCACAGTGATCGCGTAACTGCGGCCAAAACCTGGTTTTGGCGGCGGTTCCGCGGTGCCACTGTGGAGGCTTGGGACGGGTCCTTCAGCGACGGTCCGTAGGTGATAGGGCATGCTTCGGGAATTTTTATTTTCTGCTCAAGTGTTGAGCTCACTGGGGTATTTTGGGAATTCGTTGAATCGATCGAATTGTGTAACTTCACCTAGATATCTGTGTTGTGATACAATATGTGGAATTCATTAAGTTAGGCATGAAATCCGTAATATGTGATATTTCGGGTTTATAATGTTTAAAGAGATTATGGTTCCAAATATTGTGGTTTTACATTTTCTTTTTTGTGACCGTAAGTGTAATATGTGGTATATCTCCGTTTTCTTCGCTATAGATCGATGACAATTGTGATAGGCATATTTACTTACGTTGATGACATGTGTTGTTATGTGTTGCTGTGATATGTTATATTGGATCGTCGTGTTTTGAATAGCCGGGGTTTTATGTGAGATGAGAGTTTTCTTTTTCATTCATGTAAAATTCATTTGTATGTAATATTCTTTTATTGGGGAACTTCCGGGTTGAGGTTGATGTCACCATTGTATATTATTTACTTTTTCGCATTAGGATAGACCCAAGGCGGAGAACATAAGTAACTGGATTCTAGGGTCCAGTGGGAGGCCATCTCGAGGAGTCGAGACCGGGTCTCCTAACCCTAGAATTGGCAGGGTTACTTGCCGCTCTCGTGGGGTCTAGGGATGTGGGTTTGGCTATTCATCGCGATTGTGGAATCCGTGTTTTATACAGGCTTAAAATAAAACACGGACATCCTAATATATCCAATATTTCATATGTTATCTTCTGCTGCAATGTTCTGTGATGAGATCATATTACTGCCTGAAATGAATGCTTATACTATATATATATATATATATATATATGATATATGATATATATAAATATTACTGCTTTCGTTTCTTCTGTGATGCTTAGGAAGCATAAATGATGGGATTTATTAATGAGATTAATAAAAGAAAAGAAACCTAAAAGATGTTGTAGAATCAAATTTTCTAAAAGGGTAGCTACAGTTTTTTGCTTTGCATAATGGTATATGTGATATACCCTGCACCTTATTTGATGAGGAAAGAGCCGAGATCCCTTCACAGGGAGTGACCTCTTTAGCAAAACTGGCAGATGCTATAAACTCACGGTTTAGTTTTTGATTGCTTCTATAGTTCTTGCTTTGCACCGCGGTATTTGTGAAATATCCTGCACCTTATTCGATAAAGAAAGAGCCGAGATCCCATCACCGAGAGTGACCTCTTTAGCGAAACTAGAAAAGCCTAAAAAACAATCCTTTTTAAAATCACTTGTTTCTACAACGATATCAAGTTCATTATGCAATAGGTTTTTTGAAAAACCTGCGTAGCCCTCCGACATTTCAGATAGATACTACTTGGTATTCGTGCTACGTTTGTTGGCCCGCGTCAAGATGTAGTGTGCGGTAGCTAACTAGTGCTTATCTGTAACATGAGATGTGATTGGATTAGGGTAGTCGTACGACTTTGTTGGCCTGCGTCAAGGGTCGTACGGGTGGGTTTAATTCAATCAAGAAATGTACGGGTTGAACTTGACTAGCGGACTATGGTTTGTTGGCTGCGTCAAGGTCATGGGACGCTAGGGTTAAAAGTATTATCGGGAATTTCAAGAGTTGAAATTTGCAATGAGATTGCATACCTTCTATGAGATAGATGAATCCTGATACCCACTGCGAGTAAGAGTTACTCCTGGGAGAATTTTACACAGGACAATTAGCCAATCAAGTAGGTGTCTAGAAAGGTGTTAACGGGGTTATGCCTCTGGGAAAGCGAGGTTTATTTTAATTAGGTCCATGCGAATGCACGGGGAACCTCCCTCAAAGTACCAACACTGACCTGGCTGAAAAATTGGCGAACTTGTAAGGTGTAATTAATCCCGGCTAGTCTTACCTTTTAGGGTTTGAAGGAAGACTTGATGAAAACAGTGGGAGACATCCTGATTAGATAAGATAATAACCACGCTAAAGTGTTTTTCTTCTCTCTCTCTCCAGGTAGCGACCATGTCAGGCCTTAATCAAGATAATAATATGGATGTATTGACTGAACCCGCTTATTATACTGAGCAGGGGAACGTTGGCCCCGTTCCAACTTATAATTGTTATATGTCCGAGCAGGGAATAGGAGAATATCTGGATTCTCATGCCGCCCAAACGAAGAATAAGCATGCCGATGCATCTTCTTCGGGGTGTGTTTGTTATCGAGAACTGTTTCTCAGTTCACTCTATATCCTGGGTATTAGATACCGGATCAGGATCCCACATATGTAATATGTTACATGGGCTGAGGAAAGGTAGGGAACTGGGAGAGGGTGATCATTCCGTAAGAGTAGGGAATGGTGCAGATGTTGCAGCCAAAGTTGTTGGCGAATATCACCTTGTATTACCAAATGGTAATACATCGATTCTGAACGAATGCTATTACATTCCGACCCTGATATGTAATCTTATATCAGTTTCTTTATTAAGTAAAGAGGGATATAGTTTTGTAGTACAGGATTATGTTATGAACATATTCCTAGATCAAAAGTTGATTGGATCAGGCTCGTTAAATAATGGCATATACGTTCTAAATCAAACCACAGTTCTTAATGTACAGAACATATACAGGCGGAAAAGTTTAGAAATGAACGAATCTTTCTTGTGGCATTGTAGACTAGGTCATATTAATGTGGCATGACTTGCTAAGTTACATAAGGATGGATATCTGAATACGTTCGAATTATCATCTTATGAAACTTGCCATTCATGTCTCAAAGGCAAAATGACCAAAACACCGTTTAATGGACACGGAGAAAGAGTTAAGGAACTCTTAGGACTGGTACATAGTGATGTATGCGGTCCTATGTCTACGCATGCCAGGAATGGTTCCTCGTACTTTATTACATTCACTGACGATCTCTCAAGATACGGACATGTGTTCCTGTTGAAACACAAGTCTGAAGCTTTTGAGAAATTCAAAGAATATAAGAACGAAGTAGAGAACCAAACGGGAAAAAGTATTAAGATCCTCGATCTGATCGAGGAGGAGAATACTTGAGCAATGAGTTTCTGGACAATCTAAAAGAGAATGGGATTCTCTCTCAGCTTACTCCTCCCTATACACCAGAGCACAACGGTGTATCGGAGCGGAGGAATCGCACCCTATTAGATATGGTGCGCTCTATGATGAGCACTACTGAGTTGCCTATTTCCTTCTGGGGATATGCACTGGAAACAACTGCAGACCTATTGAATATGGCTCCGACCAAATCTATGCCATCCACTCCATATGAGATATGGAAGGGAAAGAGACCATATCTTAATTAAGTTAAGATATGGGGTTATCCGGCATATATGAAAACACAGAATTCGTGCAAGCTCGGCGCATGGTCTTTTCTGAGTAAGTTTATTGGATATCCTAAACATTCGCGCGGGTATATCTTCTACCACACCGAGGAACAAAAGGTGTTTGTATCTCGGCATGCCACCTTTTTAGAAAAGGAATTTTTTGAAAAAGAAATTAGTGGCAATGAGGTAGAACTGGAAGAAGTTCCGTCTACACAAACTGTAACAGAAGATTTGGTAGAACCAGAGGATTTGGTAGTTCCTGACGAACCTCAGCCTCTCCGCCGATCTAGTAGGGTTCCTCATCCACCTGAGAGATACTACGGTTTTCTCATAGACGGTGGGAGCGAGGATTTCATCATGGAAGATGATGACCCAACTAGTTTCGAGCAGGCCAACACGAGTGGTGACTCTGTGAAATGGCTGGATGCAATGCGATCTGAGATGGAATCCATGTACACCAACAAAGTATGGACTTTGGAAATTGCTCCTGAAGGGGTAAAACCCATTGGGAGCAAATGGATCTTTAAGAAGAAACTTGGTGTAGATGGAAAAGTTGAGACTTTCAAAGCTAGACTTGTTGCAAAGGGTTTTCGTCAACGACCAGGTTTGGATTTTGACGAAACCTTTTCTCCAGTGGCTATGCTTAAGTCCATCCGGATCTTACTTGCCATTGCTGCATACCATGACTACGAAATCTGGCAAATGGATGTTAACACCGCCTTTCTAAATGGTGATTTGGAAGGGTGTGTGTACATGACTCAGCTAGAGGGCTTCATAGACAGTGGGAGCAGCGGAAAGGTGTGCAAGCTGCTTAAATCCATCTATGGGTTAAAGCAGGCATCGCGGAGTTGGAACATATGTTTTGATGTGGTAATCAAAGAGTTTGACTTCATCAAAAACATAGATGAACCTTGTATATACAAGAAGGTGGCAGAGAGTAAGGTTGTCTTCTTCGTATTGTATGTGGATGACATACAATTGTTAGGAAATGATATTCCTATGCTGCACTCGGTCAAGCTCTTCTTATCACATAGATTCTCAATGAAAGATCTAGGTGATGCCTCCTGCATTTTGGGGACTAAGATCTATAGAGATGATCTAGACGGATACTGGGATTGTCCCAATCCAGGTACATTGACACCATAATAAAGAGGTTTAGTTTGGAAGAATTCAAGCGTGGGTATTTACCCACGATCTATGGACTCACTCTCTCCAAAGAGATGTCTCCCAAGACTGATTTGGAGAGAGATCGCATGCAAGGCATACCCTATGCTTCGGCAGTAGGCTCTATCATGTATGCGATGCTATGTACCAGACTCGATGTAGCATACTCACTAAGTGTAGTGAGTCGGTATCAAGCAGATCCTGGGGAGAATCACTGGACAGCTGTGAAGAACATTCTCAAGTACTTGAGAAGGACTAAAGAGATGTTCTTGGTGTATGGTAATAGAGAACTCCAGGTGGAGTCCTTTACCGATTCGAGCTTCCTGAGTGATAAGGACGACTCTAAGTCGCACTTGGGTTTTGTCTTTACCCTCACTGGAGAGGCGGTGTGTTGGAAGAGTTCCAAACAGGAAACCGTTGCAGACTCGACGATGGAGACTGAATATATCGCTACCAACGATGCTGCTAAAGAGGCTGTCTGGATAAAGAAGTTCATCACTGAACTTGGTGTGGTTCCGTCCATTGAGCATCCAATACCTTTGTATTGTGATAACAATGGAGCTGTGGATTTGGCCAAGGAACCCAGGTCCCATCAGAAGTCTAGACAAATTCTGAGGCTGTATCACCTGATCTGGGAGATAGTTGATCGCCGGGAGATCGAGGTCAGGAGAGTTGATACGAAGGACAACGCTGCGGATCCACTCACGAAGGCCATACCCCAGATGCAATTTGAGAGACTCTTTGGAATGTTGGGTATGAGATACTACAATAGCTGGCCTTAGTGCAAGTGGGAGATTGTTAGTTACGTATTTGCCCTAGAGGCCATTATTGTACATATGATGTATATTATAGTGGATGCTTGGATATATATAGAGAGGACTTTCTTGCTCGATATGATAGTATGCTATCTGGTTGCACTTTGTCTTAACATGTTGACTTGTATTGGTTTACTGTCTTACTCTCTCATGTTGATAAATCCCTTTGGGATATGTACTTGACTACTAGGACTATGTGTTAGTGTATATGCCCTAGAGGCCATTACTGTATCATACTGGTTTGTATATTACTTAATGGAAGCTTGGGATATTCACAGTTGTATAGACAATCTTGCTCAAAATAGTAGTATGCTACTTGGTTTGTTTCTACTTTAATGTGTACATGTGTTTCTTTTAGTATATCACCTATACACATTAGTGGAGCCCTTAGGATCTTTGCTTGATTACCAGTGTTGTGATGGCAGTCACACTCGTGGGGGCTGGGTAATCCACAAGCACATCCTTATATAGGTCCCTAGTCGTAGGACTATCGAGACAGGGCATCAATACTCCGGAGTAGACTAGCGTATGCGCTTCTCATCCCAACAGGGGAGACGGTCTGTCCCACAGCTGTCAGTACGTCGTACTTGAGATAGTATGCAGGTGCTCGTAAGGTTACGAGTACACTGGACAGGACTCGTCGGGAACTGTTGGTTGGTACTATACCTATCGTCAGTTATCAGTTCCTAAGTGACATGAGTACAGCTTAGTCCGCTGACTTGACACTGTCACTTCGCCTCGAGTGTGTTCCCACTGTACTTTGATTACTACCCTACCACGGCTCAAAGGAGTCATGCAAACAGGGAGTAGTTGGGTGCAGTCCCGAAGCACTTGGAGGCAGTGACGGTTTGATAGGATTCGTCTCTCCCGGTATTGGGAGTTGATATCGCGCTGTGTCATGGAGAGCCATTACACATAGTCGTCCCTGGCCAGGGCAAGCGAGGTATACTGGTAGGTTTCCAGTGTTATCTCTGTAAGTGCACGGCGGCGCCCCGGCCGTCAATCCGACGGCCAAATGCGGAAGCGGTGATAAACTTAAATTTTTCTTGAACTGGCAAACCGCCGCGCACTAATACCCGGATCGAACCATTAATTAGTCCTAGCTAACTACAAGATAGGGAAGAGAGATATACCGACGATCCAAGTCCTCCGGTCTTCTCGTCATCGTCCCGATCTCCTGCGGAATGTCCCGTCTCCTCCTCGTCGCCGGAAGTGCACCACATCGCCTACTTCTTTTACGGGCTCCCACCTCAATGCCGAGGCAACTCGGGCACGAAGCTGGCTAGTCGACGTGCCCAAGGTTTGCTGTAGAATGCGTAGTACTCAAGTCTCACTTTGGGGTTCATGGAGATTGCCATTGGAGGAGGAAATGATATAATCTTTTGGAGGAGGAACTTGTGGGATTTTTCAAAGCTCAAGATACAAAAATCCCACCACAAATGAAATGAATCCCATCCTCCATCAAGGAATGGCCGGCCCCCCCCAATATTGGTGTGATTGGAGAGAGAGAGAGAATGGCTTGATCAATAATGCAAAGAAAATGATGGCTTGGAAAGTCCAACACTCAACAACCATCTCCTCTCCCATCATCACAACCAAAGTCAAGAAATCATGAAAACAAAGTCAAGAAGTCAAGGTAAGGTGCAACCATGATGAAGTCAAAAAGTCAAGCAAGGTCAAGGTATGGTGAGCCATCATGATATAAGGAAATATGCAAAGACCCCCTCCACAATTGCTTATTTGCAACAATGCAAATAAGCCCTCCTCCACCAATCTTCGGCCAATGAACGGAACAATGGAAATTGGCCGAAACGGAAAGCAAACTGGCAACTCCAGAAAACTGGTCCCGTAATAAATTACAGGAAAACCCCGATACTGTGCATACACACCCGCATCTGTATTTCGACCGAAATACAAATGCAAGGAGACAAAATCTACACTGTACTATACTAGGATCCGGCTTATACCAAAGCCGGCTAGTAATATCCGTTCGATCCTGATCCGTGCAATACCGCACGTATCTGATCGAACCCTGCCATATAACCATACGGCCTATAGTACAGACTGTCCGATCCTGATCCGTGCAATACCGCACGTATCTGATCGGACCCTGCCATATCTCCATACGGCCTCTACAACCTTTCGCCCGAAAGCTGAGTAACTGAATGTGGGGGACTCTAAAGACTCATCAACACCTTGGTTGTGGATTTAACCACTAGCACGTCAGAGGTATAAGCCAATACGTAACGGGCTACCAGGTACTGACTAAAAGGGATGTCTGTGAGCGAACTCAGCCTGACAACCCTACTGAGCCTGTCAGTGACAATATCCGTACAGTCCGGTCCGTTCGTCTATGAGCATCGCATGGCGGGCCTAGGGGGTTGGTAAAAGTCAGACCCCCAAAAGCGGTACAAGTCGTGTCGGAGTGTAGCCCAGAACACCCTGAGATACTACTGGAATACCTACCAGTAAATCTCCTTGCCTCGGCCGAGGGCTTCGTGTAATGGCTCTCCTAGACACAGCACGACCTCACCCCCAATACCGGGAGAGACGAACCCCTGAAGATGCGCTCACTGCCTCCATGTAGCTCGGGACTGTACCCAACTAAAACCTGTTTGCACGACTCCTTTGAGCCGTGGTAGGGTAGTAATCAAAGTACAGTGGGAACTCATACGAGACAAATGACGATCCACAGGTCGATGAACTAACCTGCACACATGTCACCAGGGAACTGCCATCTGACGTCTGGTATATGACCAACTAGCATGTTCCCGGCGAGTCCTGTCCAGTGTACTCATAACCCAATGAGCACCTGTATACATCTTAGGTGATCCAACTGACACCAGTGGCTTGTGAGACCGGCCACCGCCCCTCGTCGGGGTCTCGACTGTATACACTAGTCTACTATGGAGAATCGATGCCCTGTCTCGAAACTCTCACGACTAGGGACCTTTTAAGGATATGCTTATAGACCCCCAGCTCCCACTTATATGATCGCCCTCATACTGCTGGTGGTCAAGCAAGAATCCTAGGGGCTCTATCAACGTGTAATAGCGACGTGTCAGGTCACTTAAAACAGTACACGATGATAAAGGTAAACCAGATAGCATACTATCATCTCGAGTAAGACTGTCCTACCGGGATAGGTCCTCCATCAATCATTGCAATCACGTACCTGTGACCTAATAATTGACTCTGAGGGCACTATCTCCAACAATCTCCCACTTGCACTCAAGGCTAATTATTGCGATGTAGCATACTCACAGCCCGTGTGATACCGAACACCCAACTCCTCTACTAGTCAGTCTCACAAAGCTCGTTTGCGAAACAATTGCGTTCGAGGAATAGCCTCAGTGAGTGGATCCGCCTTGATGTTTCTTTCTATGTCTCTCTATATCTCAAGTTCGCGGAGAAAGCCATCTCCCGAAAAGAGCAATACCTGTCTTAGAATGTGTCTGGATGTCTGATGGGACATAGCTCATAAATGAACTCCAAATCCAAACTTCTTAGACTGTATCGTCAACTGAACTTAATCAGTATCCTGCGCCATGCCTCCCTCAGTATTGCCTTGGACCAACTGTCCAAAATACTGCCCCTCGTCAGAAGGAAAACTATAACTCTGACAACCTCCCTGTCGTCCAGGTCACCTTGGAAGCCTGGAATGATAACTGTCTCCTCAATGAGGCTGTCGTTATCATATCCCTAGAACATCCACTTATGTTCTAAAACTGCTTCCGACTGTTTCTCCAGGATAGGATCAATATCAACTTATTGCATCTAGTGCAAGAACAACATCTGGTGTGGTACTTGACATCTCATGATTGACTCAATTGCCTAAGCAAGTGATCTGTCAATCATGCACATCCCTCTCCCCTTTAGTCTATAAGACACCTTTAGAGAGGGTGACTCCATCTTCTGCAGGTACACTACCGTGCATGGAGTCGTCCATTCTAAATACCCTTAGAATGCTGTCTAAGTACCCAGATTGGGAGACTACCCAAATCTAGATCTAAAGCCATAGATCTAGTAACCAGAATGTCTGATATAATGTCCAAGTCCCATGTGGAGAAACCACTGTGTGACGACCAAAGTATAACCGATTGTAGTATAGGAGTTTCTTTTCCTACTCTGTGTATGTCATCCAAATACCAGGATATCACACCCAACTACCTTCTCAACAGATCCATCCCCTATTCTGGTGAAGTCAAACCTATGACTGTCACATCAGAAATAGATGATCTATCTCCGCTATATCTGCTTTAGTCTATAAATAGACATAAGCTACCTGTCCACCAATGCTTCCGCTGCTCCCACTTACTACGACAACCCTCTGGCAGAGTCATATAGACGTACACTTCTAAAGCTAGTTTAGAACGACGCTATACTCATCCTCCTGCCGGGTCTCACGGTCTGGAACAACAGTAATGGCAAGTTTGGGTAAACAAGAACCTCCCTGCCACTGTCCTTGAGCATACCGAAGTACCTCTCGGGTGCCTGAGGTTACCCACCATATCTGCGGAGTGGCCAATGGAATGTCAATCCAGATTGAATCTTTAGGTTCCTTATCAAATCTTCAGTAATCGTTTGTGGTTCTGGAATCACTTCCAGTTCTACCATACTCCCACTACTGTTTTCTGAAAAAATCCATTTTTAATAAAACTGTGGCGAGTCTGGAACAATATTGCTATTGTTCATCCAGATGGTAGAAAGTCAACCCTCGTCATAGCCTGGGTCAACCCACAAACAGCCATTACAGAAACGTGCCTTGAGTTGTCAAGTGTCTGGTTTTAATCATAAACCGGACAACTCCCCGTACCTTAACATCGTTAAGATATGAACTGTTCTATATCATATATAGAACCAGAGGCACTGATTTAACTGAACCAGATCCAAATCATGCAACTGTCTCCAGTGCATGTCAACTTAATGGAAGGAGGCCGATCCGCGTTACTTAACTTAGGAATGCTTCCAATTATGAGTAACCTGAAAGAGAAGCAAGTTCTCTTTAACATTACTATCAACTGAATACCATATACAAGTATCTACATCTTCGATCACTTTGAAGAATCCCGATACTTGCTACACCTGGTTCTTTACTCTATTCAAATACCTATAACTTCTCCAAATTCGGACCCTGTGTTTCCACGAAACACCTGTCTAAAAACTAGAGAAGTCATAAGTAAACCGAATATAGTACGAGGACCATCCCCTCTGTCCTGATGGACCCTGGACAACATACAATACTCTGTATAAGTCCCTTGAGTCTGAAAACTCATTCACTGTGTGTCGTAGGTTGAAAACTGTACTTATGGTTAAGAAGAATTGCACCGCTGTTTAATGCTCCTTACCCAACCATCCACTGATATAGGTAAATGTCATAGACATAATATCAAAAAGGTATATCTCACTCTATGAAAATAGACGTACAGATATATCAATTTGAAATTGGTGCATAAAAGCGGATATTCAAAACCAAATATTTGCCGACCGGCAAACAGCCCAGGTGATTTCCTCAAATATCACCGATTACAACGAATCCCGATATAATGAGGATGATCACCCAATTCCCAATAACCTACTCCCACTCATCATCTGTAAAACCATACAGATGTGAGAATCGTACCTGGTAAATACATACCCTGGAGTAAGTATCTAATCGGGAAATCAGTTTTCCTTTAACATTACACAGTGAAACTGAAACATTGAAATGTTCCGATGGGGTATTCTGGTATTCCTAGTAATGCCTCTTCCAGATTCACGACTGTAACCGTATAGTTCTTTGCCACCTCTCCAAATCCCTTCATATGTCTTTAGTCTTTACCTTCTGTACACCCCTTTAGGCCAAATGGTTTTCTTCCTTCGCTACCGTTCGGCACCAGCCTATGGTTTGGAAGAAGACTATCCAATAAGCATAATGGGTGTACTGTCCCAATCCTAGGAACACTCGCAATGAGAGAGGGTGAAGATAAAATACAACCGAATAAACCTTATTCCTATTTCTCCTGGACCAGAATCCATCCCCGAACTGGAACAAGTTCCATTCGAGTTCGTATATAACCATACGATGGAGTATCCAAATAAACTGTGGATCTTCGTAGTGATACGGAGTGTCCTGGAGAAATACAAAGGTGATGTGGGAGTGGTAACGAAATATTTGGTTTGGTCGTGAATATCTGTTGCATTTTACTTTGCCCTCTTACTAATCCCTTGCTTTGTCTGAACTTAATACCTTCTGTACACCATCGTTAGGCTAATTGGTTTTCTTCATTCCCTACCGGTCGGCACCAGCCTAAGGTTTGGAAGAAGACTATCCAATTTGCGTAATAGGTGTACTATCTCCTAAACCAAGGAGTACTCGCAACCTGAGAGAAGGTAAAAGGAAAAGACAACTGAATAATCCTATCCGTTTTCTCCAGAACCTGAAACCATCCTCGAATAAATTCCTTCGAGTTCGTATCTAACCATACGATGGTTTTGTCCAATGGAAGTGGACGTTCGTAGCAATACGGGGTGTCCTGGAGAAAAGGGTAAAAGTAGGAGTGGCAATGTGGTCTGCAACTCTGACAATCCAAAAGCCAGTGTCAAGAAGGTTCGGTCAACTTGGTCACTGAGTCATAGTCTTAGGGTCGGGTCAAATGGTCGCTGCCAGAGAGAGAGAAAAGAAACACTCAGCGTGCACTCTAACTTAGATCAGAATGGTTACCAATTTATCTAATCTGGAAACCTCCCACTGTACCTCAAATTCTCCTCCAAACCTGAAAGAAGAATTAGTCGGGGTCACCCGAGGAGTAAACCAACTCATCAGTGAGAATCGGGATCCAACTATCATCGCATGATAACGTGAAGGAATCCGCTCACGTCATCACACTCCAGAAGGTATGCGCATATCTGGCAAGTTTCAGTTCTTTTGAAACTCCCGATGTGATTTCTGCCCCATGCTCTTATGACCTTGGCGTGAGGTCAAAATATCATAAGTCACATGTCAAGTTCTGCCCATCATTATCCAGGTTAATTTGAACCCACCCATACATACCCTTGACGTAGGCCAAAATAGTAGTACGACTGTCCCAAACCAACGCATCTATCTATGCAACAGATAAATACCAGGCAGCTACCAATCACTATGCCTTGGCGTGAGGTCAAAATACATAGCTTGAATACTACCGAATATTTAACTGAAATGACGGAGGGCTACGAATGGTTTCTGGCGAAAACCTTTAACGTAATGAACTTGATATCGTTGAAGGAACGGATAGCTTTTTAGAAATATAGTGACGACAACTTCCGCTAAAGAGGTCACTCCCGGTGAAGGGATCTCGGCTCTTTCCCCGTAGAATGGGGTGCAGGATATTCTAACTGAATACCACGGTGCAAAGCAAAAGTAGTCGGCTATAGTGAAGTTAATGCCCTGACGCAAACTTCTGTCCAAGGGGTCACTCCCGGTGAAGGGATCTCGGCCCTTGCCTCGTCGACTGAGGAGCAGGATATTCCAACTGAATACCACGATGCAAAACAAAAGTGAACGTCCTTGCAATAACAGCTTTTTGAAAAGTGTTCCAACAACATCAGATTAGGTTTTTTTTTTTTTTTTAACTTGCATTGATCCGAATCAATGCAGTCCCATCAATTGATCACACCATAAAGAACGAAAATAATATGACGTACGTATATGCCATCCGCATTCGCCACTGGGTCCCGTCATTACCCGTTAGGTTAGCTAACTAACGACAGAGCGGGGACTGGACTAGCGTGGATGTAAAACATATACAACATCTACTAATATATATACCAATATATTATATTCGCTCAAGGCGTGAATAAAATGCAACATCACAGAAATGTACAGGATCACAGAAACAATACAGATATCTGGGATCCCTGGGTTTCACAGAGCCGCTGAAACCCGACGTTCCCCTGGTCGTGTGGATAGCCTGTGCAATGAAATCCTAGACCCCTACGGGCGCGGCAAGTTACCCGCCAAAACCTGAAGCGAGGCAGCCCCCTTCAGCGCCGTGAATGGACCACCCATCACTTCACGGAATCCGGTAACTTGGGCACCCCTCCTGGGTCAACCTGTACCCCCTACGAGTGCGGCGAATAGCCCGCCAATCCTAGAGCGAAGCCCCCTCCGTCCCAATGCCATGAGATGCGGGCTTGTTGCCCTCTAGAACCCGGCTATCCGTGCACCCCTCCGCGGGGTAAGCCTAGTACAGAAAGTAAAATATACATACACCGGGTACATCGACCGCAACCAGGTCGTGCCCCAAAATAATAATACAAACAGGCAGTGACGGCAGTCCACATGTCGGACGCTCGCCCCGCAATATCAAATGTACATAATACAACAACAACTGTACTAGCATTGCATCCAGGCTATCCCCCACGACCGATCCGCAACATCACAGCAAAAACAGAACATCAACGTGAAAGTCACGTTCGCAAATCCGTCTAACCGGGCTATAGCAGTTAGACCGTATTTACCGATCAAGTGACATTCACGGTAGCAGATATAATGTAAATACTGTGAAATAATGTGTTTAAAATATCCGATCAATCAAATTTTAACAAGTGGGCCCCCAAACAATACTGTAGCACTCACAGAAATTATGGGCCCAAAATTAATATTCCAAAACCCATAAAATCAGCCCAGAAGCCCACTGGAGAAAATTGACACAGTGAGCTCATTATAGTGCGGCGGAACCGCGGCCCAAAGGGGGGTTTGGCCGCGGTTCCGCGCTCCAACTATGGCATCACTCAGTCGAATTTCTACAGTGGCCTTACATTTTCCCGTACATCAATTTTATGCAACCTGAAAAATTTTTCGACACCAAAAATTTCCAACAGAAACTGATGCTGAAGGAAATGCGGGTTTTGGGATTTTTGATCGATCCGAATTGCAAACACATTAAACAAAGCTAGACTAAGTTAATGGCCAGGCTCTGATACCACTGTAAGTGCACGGCGGCGCCCCGGCCGTCAATCCGACGGCCAAATGCGGAAGCGGTGATAAACTTAAATTTTTCTTGAACTGGCAAACCGCCGCGCACTAATACCCGGATCGAACCATTAATTAGTCCTAGCTAACTACAAAATAGGGAAGAGAGATATACCGACGATCCAAGTCCTCCGGTCTTCTCGTCATCGTCCCGATCTCCTGCGGAATGTCCCGTCTCCTCCTCGTCGCCGGAAGTGCACCACATCGCCTACTTCTTTTACGGGCTCCCACCTCAATGCCGAGGCAACTCGGGCACGAAGCTGGCTAGTCGACGTGCCCAAGGTTTGCTGTAGAATGCGTAGTACTCAAGTCTCACTTTGGGGTTCATGGAGATTGCCATTGGAGGAGGAAATGATATAATCTTTTGGAGGAGGAACTTGTGGGATTTTTCAAAGCTCAAGATACAAAAATCCCACCACAAATGAAATGAATCCCATCCTCCATCAAGGAATGGCCGCCCCCCCCCAATATTGGTGTGATTGGAGAGAGAGAGAGAATGGCTTGATCAATAATGCAAAGAAAATGATGGCTTGGAAAGTCCAACACTCAACAACCATCTCCTCTCCCATCATCACAACCAAAGTCAAGAAATCATGAAAACAAAGTCAAGAAGTCAAGGTAAGGTGCAACCATGATGAAGTCAAAAAGTCAAGCAAGGTCAAGGTATGGTGAGCCATCATGATACAAGGAAATATGCAAAGACCCCCTCCACAATTGCTTATTTGCAACAATGCAAATAAGCCCTCCTCCACCAATCTTCGGCCAATGAACGGAACAATGGAAATTGGCCGAAACGGAAAGCAAACTGGCAACTCCAGAAAACTGTTCCCGTAATAAATTACAGGAAAACCCCGATACTGTGCATACACACCCGCATCTGTATTTCGACCGAAATACAAATGCAAGGAGACAAAATCTACACTGTACTATACTAGGATCCGGCTTATACCAAAGCCGGCTAGTAATATCCGTTCGATCCTGATCCGTGCAATACCGCACGTATCTGATCGAACCCTGCCATATAACCATACGGCCTATAGTACAGACTGTCCGATCCTGATCCGTGCAATACCGCACGTATCTGATCGGACCCTGCCATATCTCCATACGGCTTCTACAACCTTTCGCCCGAAAGCTGAGTAACTGAATGTGGGGGACTCTAAAGACTCATCAACACCTTGGTTGTGGATTTAACCAATAGCACGTCAGAGGTATAAGCCAATACGTAACGGGCTACCAGGTACTGACTAAAAGGGATGTCTGTGAGCGAACTCAGCCTGACAACCCTACTGAGCCTGTCAGTGACAATATCCGTACAGTCCGGTCCGTTCGTCTATGAGCATCGCATGGCGGGCCTAGGGGGTTGGTAAAAGTCAGACCCCCAAAAGCGGTACAAGTCGTGTCGGAGTGTAGCCCAGAACACCCTGAGATACTACTGGAATACCTACCAGTAAATCTCCTTGCCTCGGCCGAGGGCTTCGTGTAATGGCTCTCCTAGACACAGCACGACCTCACCCCCAATACCGGGAGAGACGAACCCCTGAAGATGCGCTCACTGCCTCCATGTGGCTCGGGACTGTACCCAACTAAAACCTGTTTGCACGACTCCTTTGAGCCGTGGTAGGGTAGTAATCAAAGTACAGTGGGAACTCACACGAGACAAATGACGATCCACAGGTCGATGAACTAACCTGCACACATGTCACCAGGGAACTGCCATCTGACGTCTGGTATATGACCAACTAGCATGTTCCCGGCGAGTCCTGTCCGGTGTACTCATAACCCAATGAGCACCTGTATACATCTTAGGTGATCCAACTGACACCAGTGGCTTGTGAGACCGGCCACCGCCCCTCGTCGGGGTCTCGACTGTATACACTAGTCTACTATGGAGAATCGATGCCCTGTCTCGAAACTCTCACGACTAGGGACCTTTTAAGGATATGCTTATAGACCCCCAGCTCCCACTTATATGATCGCCCTCATACTGCTGGTGGTCAAGCAAGAATCCTAGGGGCTCTATCAACGTGTAATAGCGACGTGTCAGGTCACTTAAAACAGTACACGATGATAAAGGTAAACCAGATAGCATACTATCATCTCGAGTAAGACTGTCCTACCGGGATAGGTCCTCCATCAATCATTGCAATCACGTACCTGTGACCTAATAATTGACTCTGAGGGCACTATCTCCAACAATCTCAGGGTGTTTTAGGCTGCACTCCGACACGACTTGTACCGCTATTAGGGGACTGACGTTTACCGCCCCTAGGCCCGCCATGCGATATTCTCAAACGAACAGACCGGACTGTACGGAGACTGTCACATTCAGGCTCAGTAGGAGTTCAGATGGGTTTCACCTCGTCAGTCTTCTTATCGGCATCAACCTGGGGGCCGTTACTGTAAGTGCACGACAGCGCCCGACCGTCTGAACGAGGCCAAAATGCGGAATATAAAAACTTTTCTTTAAACAGAAACCGGCACTACCGCGGAATTTAAACCCGGATCGGGCCATTAATCTAATGCTAGCTAACTAGAGAAGGGGTAGAGAGATATACCGAGCGATCCGTGTCCTTCGGTCTTCTCGTCGTCGTCCCGATCTCCCCGCGGAATCTCTTGTCTTCATCTCCTCGTCGGAAGGGCACCACATCGCCGGGTTCTTTTACGGGCTCCCACCTCTGGACCGAGGCAACTCGGGCACGAAGTTGGCGAGTCGACGTGTCCAAGAATGCTGTAGGATAAGTGTAGAACACTGGGTCTCATGGGGTTACTAGAAGTTGCTATGTATTGAGTGGAGACGGAGGTGCAAGCTTTTTTCGTGGAGCTATATGAATTTGTGCAAACCAAAAGAGATGAGATCTCCACACTAAAATTTTGGAAAACCCCCATCTACTAGTGTGGCCGGCCAAGCATTTTGCCAAAGGGGAGAGAGAGAAGTCAAGGGGGAGGGAAGCAATAATGCAAGGAAGAGGAATGATGATAATCATAAAGAAAGTCACCTCAATAATTATACCCATATCCATCAACCATCATATCTCCAAAAGTCAAGCCATGATGAACCAAGAATCAAATGATGGTTGAACCATCATGAAGCTATCACAAAAAGTCTTCTCCATAATGAAATGCACAAATGCAAATAACCCCTCCACCAAAATTCAGCTAAAGAAGGAACAAAGGAAAATGGCCGAAACCGGAAAGCAAACTGGCAACTTCAGAAAAACGATCCCGTAACAAATTACAGGAAAACCCCGCGACTGTATATACATACCCGCATTTGTATTCCGACTGAATACAAATGCAATGAGACAAAATCTACACTGTACAATACTAGGATCCGGCTTAAACCAAAGCCCGCTAGTATTATCCGTCCGATCATGATCCGTGCAATACCGCACGTACATGATCGAACCCTGCCATATATCCATACGGCCTCTACAGTGTTTCGCCCGAAACTTGAGAAACTGTCTGTGGGGGACTCTAAAGACTCGTCAATACATTTGGCTGTGGATTTAACCACTAGCACGTCAGAGGTATTAGCCATACGTAACGGGCCACCAGGTATTGACCAAAAGGGACGTCTGTGAGCGAACTCATCCTGACACCCTACTGAGCCTGTCAGTGACAATATCCGTACAGTCCGGTCCGTTCGTCTATGAGCATCGCATGGGGGGCCTAGGTGGTTGGTAAAAGTCAGACCCCCAAAAGCGGTACAAGTCGTGTCGGAGTGTAGCCCAAAACACCCTGAGATACTACTGGAATACCTACCAGTAAATCTCCTGCCTTGGCCAAGGACTTCGTGTAATGGCTCTCCTAGACACAGTGCGACCTCACCCCCAATACCGGGAGAGACGAACCCCTGCCGATCCGCTCACCGCCTCCATATGGCTCGGGACTGTACCCAACTAAAACCTGTTTGCACGACTCCTTTGAGCGTGGTAGGGTAGTAATCAAAGTACAGTGGGAACTCATACGAGACTAATGACGATCTTAGGTCGATGAACTAACCTGTACACATGTCACCAGGGAACTACTATCTGACGTCAGGTATAAGACCAACTGACCAACTAGCATGTTCCCGGCGAGTCCTGTCCGGTGTACTCATAACCCAATAAGCACCTGTATACATCTTAGGTGAACCAACTGACACCAGTGGCTTGTGAGACCGGCCACCGCCCCTCGTCGGGGTCTCGACTGTATACACTAGTCTACTCTGGAGTATCGATGCCCTGTCTCGAAAACTCCCACGACTAGGGATCTTTTAAGGATGTGCTTATAGACCCCAGCTCCCACGTATATGATCGCCATCATACTGCTGGCCGTCAAGCAAGAATCCTAAGGGCTCTATCAACGTGCACTAGTGACCTGTAAGGTCACCTAAAGCAGTACACGATGATAAAGATAAACCAGATAGCATACTATCATCTTGAGTAAGACTGTCCTACCGGCATAGGTCCTCCCTCAATCATTGCAATCACGTGCTTGTGATCCAATAATTGACTCTAAGGGCACTATCTCCAACAATCTCCCACTTGCACTCAAGGCTAATTATTGCGATGTCGCATACTCACAGCCCGTGTGATACCGAACACCCAACTGCTCTACTAATCAGTCTCACAAAACCCATTTGCGAAACTAATGCGTTCGAGGAATAGCCTCAGTGAGTGGATCCGCTCTGATGTTTCTTTCTATGTCTCTTTCACGGAGAAACCCATCTCCCGAAATGAGCAATACCTGTCTTAGAATATATCTGGATATCTGATGGGACCTAGTTCATAAATGAACTCTAAATCCAAACTTCTTAGACTGTATCGTCAACTGAACTTAATCAGTATCCTGTGCCATACCTCCCTCAGTATCTGCTTGGATCACCTGTCCAAAATACTGCCCCTCATCAGAGGGAAAACTATAACTCTGACAATCACTCTGTCATCCAGGTCACCTTGGAAGCCTGGAATGATAACTGTCTCCCGAAAGCGGCTGTTGTTATCATATCCCTAAAACATCCACTTATGTTCTAACACTGCTTCCGATCGTTTCTCCAGGATTGGATCAATATCAACTTATTGCATCTACTGCAAAAACAATATCTGGTGTGGTACTTGACATCTCATGATTGACTCAATTGCTTAAGCAAGTGATCTGCCAATCATGCACATCCCTCTCCTCTTTAGTCTGTAAGACACCTTTAGAGAGGGTGACTCCATCACCTGCAGGTACACTACCGTGCCAGGAGTCGTCCATTCTAAAACACCTTTAGAATGCTGTCTAAGTACCCAGATTGGGAAACTACCCAAATCTAGATCTAAAACTATAGATCCAGTAACCAGAATGTCTGATATAATATCCAAGTCCTATGTGGAGAAACTACTGTGTGACAACCAAAGTATAACCGATCGCAGTATAGGAATATCACTTCCTACTATGTGTATGTCATCCATATACCAGGACATCACACCCTACTACCTTCTTAACAGATCCATCTCCTATTCTGATGAAGTTAAACCTATGACTGTCACATCAGAAATTGATGCTCTATCTTCGCTATTCTTGCTTTAGTCTATAAATAGACATAAGCCACTTGTCTACTATGCTTCCGCTGCTCCCACTGACTACGACAACCCTCTGGCAGAGTCATATACACGTGCACTTCTAAAGCCAGTTCAGAACGACGCTATACTCATCCTTCTACCGGGTCTCATAGTCTGGAACAACAGCAATGGCAAGTCTGGGTAAACAAGAACCTCCCTGCCACCGTCCTTGAGGCTACCGGAGTACCTCTCGGGAGCCTGAGGTTACCCACCTTATCTGCGGAGTGGCCAATGGAACGACAAACTAGATTGAATCTTTAGGTTCTTATCAAATCTTCAGTAATCGTTTGCGGTTCTGGAATCACTTCCAGTTCTACCATACTCCCACTACTGTTTTCTAAAAAAATCCATTTTTATTAAAACTGTGGCGAGTCAAGAACAATATCACTATTGATCTTCCAGATGGTAGAAAGTCAACCCTCGACATAGCCCGGGTCAACCCACAAACAGCCATGCCTCGAGTTATCCGGAGTCTGGTTTTAAGCATAAGCCGGAAAACTCTCCGTACCTTAACAATGTCAAGATATGAACTGTTCTATATCCAATACAGAAACAGAGGCACTGATTTAATTGAACCAGATTCAAATCATGCAGCTGTCTCCAATGCATGTCAACTAAATAGAGGGAGGCCGATCAGTATTACTCAACTTAGGAGTGCTTCCAATTATGAGCAATCTGAAAGAGGAGCAAGTTCTCTTAATCATTACTATTAACTGAATACCATACACAAGTATCTACATCTTCGATCACCCTGAAGAATCTTGATACTTGCAATACCTGGTTCTCTACTTTACTCTTATACCTATAACTTCTCTAAATTCGGATCTTGCGTTTCTACGAAACACTTGTCTAAAAACTAGAGAAGTCATAAGTAAACCGAATATAGTACGAGAACCAACTCCTTTGCCCTAATGGACACTGGACAATATACAATACTCTGTACAAGTCCCTTGAGTCTAATAACTCATTCCCTGTGTGTCGTAGGTTGAAAACTGTACTTATGCTTAAGAAGAATTACACCGCTGTTTAATGCTCCTTACCTAACCATCCACTGATATAGGTAAATGTCATAGAAATAATTTCAAAAAGGTATATCTCACTCTATAAAAATAGACGTACAGATATATCAATTTGATATTGGTGCATAACAGTGGATATTCAAAACCAAATATTTGCCGTCCGGCAAACTACCCAGGCGATTTCCTCAAATATCACCAATTACAACGAATTCCGATATAATGAGGATGATCACCTAATTCCCAATAACTTACTCCCACTCATCATCTGTAAAACCATACAGATGTGAGATTCATACTTGGTAAATACATACCCTGGAGCAAGTGTCTAATTGGGAAATTAGTTTTCCTTTAACAGTGCACAGTGAAACTAAAACATTGAAATGTTTCGTAGGGGTATCCTGGTATTCCTAGTAATGCCTCTTCCATTATCCAGATTCACAACTGTAACCGTATATTTCTTTACCATTTCTCCAAATCCCTTCATATGTCTTTAGTCATTACCTTCTGTACACCCTCTTAGGCTAATTGGTTTTCTTCTTTCCCTACCTTTCGGCACCAGCCTATGGTTTGGAAGAAGACTATCCAATAAGCCTAATGGGTGTACTGTCCTAATCTTAGGAGCACTCGCAATGCGAGGGAAGATGAAGATAAAAGACAACCGAACAAACCTTATTCCTATTTCTCCTGAACCAGAATCCATCTCCGAACTGGAACAAGTTCCTTTCGAGTTCGTATATAACCATACGATGGAGTATCCAATAAACTGTGGATCTTCGTAGTGATACGGAGTGTTCTGGAGAAATACAAAGGTGAAGTGGGAGTGGTAATGAAGTACTTGGTTTGGTCGTGAATAGCAGTCGCAATTTACTTTGCCCTCCTTCTAATCCCTTTATTTGTCTTTACTTAATACCTTCTGTACACCACACTTAGGCTAATCGGCTTTCTTCATTCCCTACCGTTCGGCACCAGCCTAAGGTTTGGAAGAAGACTATCCAATAGACGTAACGGGTGTACTATCCCCTAATCCAAGGAGCACTCGCAACCTGAGAGAAGGTAAAAGGAAAAGACAACTGAATAGTCCCATTCGTTTTCTCCAGAACCGGAAACCATCCTCGAAAAAATTCCTTCAAGTTCGTATATAACCATACGATGGTTTTATCCAATGGAAGTGGACGTCCGTAGTAATACGGGGTGTCCTGGAGAAGAGGGTAAAAGTAGGAGTGGCAATGAGGTTTGCAACTCAGACAATCCAAAAGCCAGTGTTATAAGAAGGTTCGGTCAACTTGGTCACTGAGTCATAGTCTAGGGTCGGGTCATGGTCGCTGCCAAAGAGAGAGAGAAAAGAAACACTCAGCGTGCTCTCTAACCTAGATCAGAATGGTTATCAATTTATCTAATCAGGAAACCTCCCACTGTAACGTCATATTCTCCTCCAAACCTGAAAGAAGAATTAGTCGGGATCACCCGTGGAGTAAACCAACTCATCAGTGGGAATCGGGATCCAACTATCATCGCATGATAACGTGATGGAATCCACTCACGTTATCACACTCCAGAAGGTATGCGCATATCTGGCATGTTTCAGTTTCTTTAGAAACTCCCGATGTGATTTTTACCCCATGTTCTTATGACCTTGACGAAAGCCAACAAATCATAAGTCACATGTCAAGTTCTACCCGTCATTATCCAGGTTAATTTGAACCCACCCGTACAAGCCCTTGACTTTGGCCAACAAGGCTATACGACTGTCCCAAACCAACACATCTATCTATGCAGCAGAAAGGTAACAAGCAGCTACCATACACTATGCCTTGACGAAGGCCAACAAACATAGCATGAATACTACGTGCTACCCGTCTGAAATGACGGAGGGCTACGAATGGTTTTTGGCGAAAAACCTTTAACGTAATGAACTTGATGTCGTTGAAGGAACTGGATAGCTTTTATAAAAATATAGTGACGAAAACCTTTGCTAAAGAGGTCACTCCCGGTGAAGGGATCTCGGCTCTTTCCCCGTAGAATGAGGTGCAGGATATTCCAACTGAATACCATGATGCAAAGCAAAAGGCAATCGGCTATAGTGAAGTTATTACCCTGACGCAAACTTCTGTCCAAGGGGTCACTCCCGGTGAAGGGATCTCGGCCCTTGCCTCGTCGACTGAGGTGCTGGATATTCATAACCGAATACCACTGTGCAAAACAAAAGAGAACGTCCTTGCAATAACAGCTTTTTTTTGAAAAATGTTCCAACAAAATCAGAATAGGTTTGTTTAACTTGCATTGATCCGAATCAATGCAGTCCCATCAATTGATCACACCAATAAAGAACGAAATAATGATGTACGTATATGCCACCCGCATTCGCCACTGGGTCCTGTCATTACCCGTTATGTTACTTAACTAACGACAGAGCGGGGACTGGACTAGCGCGGATGTAAAACATATACAACATCTACTAGTATACATATATATCAATATATAATATTCGCTCAAGGCGTGATAAAATGCAACATCACAGAAATGTAATAAGCATCATAGAACAATACAGATATCTGGAATCCCCGGGTTTCATAGAGCCGCTACTGAAATCTGACGTTCCCCTGGTCGTGTGGATAGCCTGTGCAATGAAATCCTAGACCCCTACGGGTGCCGCAAGTTACCCGCCAAAACCTAAAGCGAGGCAGCCCCCTTCAACAACGTGAATGGGCCACCCAGCACTTCACGGAATCCGGTAACTTGGGCACCCCTCCTTGGGTCAACCTATACCCCCTACGAGTGCGGCGAATAGCCCGCCAATTCTAGAGTAAAGCCCCCTCCATCTCAAAGCCATGAGATGCGGGCTCGTTGCCCTCTAGAACCCGGCTATACGTGCACCCCACCTTGGGGTAATCCTAGTACAGAAAGTAAAATATATATACAACGGGTATACCGACCTCAGCCCGGTCGTGCCCCAAAAGAATAATATACAAACAGGCAGTGACGGTAGTCCACATGTCGGACGCTCGCCCCGCAATATCAAATGTACATAATAAACCAAACTGTACTACCATTGCATCCAGGCTATCCACCACGACAATCCGCAACATCACAGCACAACACAGAACATCAACGTGAATGCCACGTTCGCAAATCCGTCTAAAAGGGCTATAGCAGTTAGACAGGATTTACCGATCAAATGACATTCACGGTCGCAGATATAATGTAAATACTGTGAACTAACATGTTTAAAATTTTTGATCGACCAAAATTCCCGAAGGGGGCCCCAAGCACAACTGTAGCACTCAAAGAAAATCTGGGCCCAAACAGAATATTCCAAAACCCCCAATTTTAACTCAGAAGCCCACTGTAAAAATTTGGTGCATTGATTACATTTTCCCGCCGCGGAACCGCGGCCAGAACAGGGGTATGGCCGCGGTTCCGCGGTCTAACTGAGGAATCACTGCTTCGAATTTTTCCAGAATGTTTAAAAACGCCTGCATGAATTTCTGCAACACTAAAAAAAAAATTTCGAGCCAAAAAAAAATTCGACAGAAAACTGATGCACTTGAAATCGCGGTTTTGGGATATTTGTTCGATCGAAGTTTTAAACACACTAGAGCAAGCTAGACTAGGTTAATGGCGTGGCTCTGATACCAGTGTAAGTGCACGGCAGCGCCCCTGCCGTCTGAACGAGGCCAAAATGCGGAATATAAAAACTTTTCTTTAACCAGAAACCGGCGCTACCGCGGACCTTAAACCCGGATCGGGCCATTAATCTAATGCTAGCTAACTAGAGAAGGGGTAGAGAGATATACCGAGCGATCCGTATGCTTCGGTCTTCTCGTCGTCGTCCCGATCTCCCCGCGGAATCTCCGGTCTTCATCTCCTCGTCGGAAGGGCACCACATCGCCGGGTTCTTTTACGGGCTCCCACCTCTGGACCGAGGCAACTCGAGCACAAAGTTGGTGAGTCGATGTGTCCAGAATGCTGTAAGATAAGTGTAGAACACTGGGTCTCATGGGGTTACTAGAAGTTGCCATGTATTGAGTGGAGAAGGAGGTGCAAGCTTTTTTTGTGGAGCTATATGAATTTGTGCAAACCAAAAGAGATGAGATCTCCACACTAAAATTTTGGACAGCCCCCATCTACTAGTGTGGCCGGCCAAGCATTTTGCCAAAGGGGAAAGAGAGAAGTCAAGGGGGAGGGAAGCAATAATGCAAGGAAGAGGAATGATGATAATGATAAAGAAAGTCACCTCAATAATCATACCCATATCCATCAACCATCATATCTCCAAAAGTCAAGCCATGATGAACCAAGAATCAAATGATGGTTGAACCATCATGAAGCTATCACAAAAAGTCTTCTCCATAATGAAATGCACAAATGCAAATAACCCCCTCCACCAAAATTCAGCCAAAGAAGGAACAAAGGAAAATGGCCGAAACCGGAAAGCAAACTGGCAACTTCAGAAAAACGATCCCGTAACAAATTATAGGAAAACCCCGCGACTGTATATACATACCCGCATTTGTATTCCAACCGAATACAAATGCAATGAGACAAAATCTACACTGTACAATACTAGGATCCGGCTTAAACCAAAGCCCGCTAGTATTATCTGTCCGATCATGATCCGTGCAATACCGCACGTACATGATCGAACCCTGCCATATATCCATACGGCCTCTACAGCGTTTCGCTTGAAACTTGAGAAACTGTCTGTGGGGGACTCTAAAGACTCGTCAATACATTTGGCTGTGGATTTAACCACTAGCACGTCAGAGGTATTAGCCATACGTAACGGGCCACCAGGTATTGACCAAAAGGGACGTCTGTGAGCGAACTCATCCTGACACCCTACTGAGCCTGTCAGTGACAATATCCGTACAGTCCGGTCCGTTCGTCTATGAGCATCGCATGGCGGGCCTAGGGGGTTGGTAAAAGTCAGACCCCTAAAAGCGGTACAAGCCGTGTCGGAGTGTAGCCCAGAACACCCTGAGATACTACTGGAATACCTACCAGTAAATCTCCTTCCTTGGCCAAGGATTTCGTGTAATGGCTCTCATAGACACAGCACGACCTCACCCCCAATACCGGGAGAGACGAACCCCTGCCGATCCGCTCATTGCCTCCATATGGCTCGGGACTGTACCCAACTAAAACCTGTTTGCACGACTCCTTTGAGCGTGGTAGGGTAGTAATCAAAGTACAGTGGGAACTCACACAAGACAAATGACGATCTCAGGTCGATGAACTAACCTGTACACATGTCACCAGGGAACTGCTATCTGACGTCAGGTATAAGACCAACTAGCATGTTCCCGGCGAGTCCTGTCCGGTGTACTCATAACCCAATGAGCACCTGTATACATCTTAGGTGAACCAACTGACACCAGTGGCTTGTGAGACCGGCCACCGCCCCTCGTCGGGGTCTCGACTGTATACACTAGTCTACTCTGGAGTATCGATGCCCTGTCTCGAAAACTCCCACGACTAGGGACCTTTTAAGGATGTGCTTATAGACCCCAGCTCCCACGTATATGATCGCCATCATACTGCTGGCCGTCAAGCAAGAATCCTAAGGGCTCTATCAATGTGCAATAGTGATCTGTAAGGTCACCTAAAGCAGTACATGATGATAAAGATAAACCAGATAGCATACTATCATCTTGAGGAAGACTGTCCTACCGGTATAGGTCCTCCCTTAATCATTGCAATCACGTGCCTGTGATCCAATTATTGACTCTGAGGGCACTATCTCCAACAGTTACGCACAGCTAGTGCCGCTTGCTGTCTGTGGTTAAACCCACTGCCAGCGTAATGTCGAGTCTTTAGAGTCCCACACAGAGAGCTATTCGCCTTTAGGCAAAATAGAGTAGAGGTCGCATGGTTTTGCGACAGGGTTCGGTCACATCCGTGCACTTGTGCACGTTTGGTGTCCGGGCAGTTATTATTAGCGGGCTTTGGTTTAAGCCAAATCCTAGTATACGTTTTGGGATTGGTTTTATCTCGTTAGTATTCGTGTTCCTCGGAACGCGGATGCGGGTGTGTATGCACGGTTGACCGAGACAGAGGCAGATGATTCTCATTAGGGTTGTTGACTGTTGACTTTCTCTAAATCCTAATGAGAATAAGAAATATGATTAGTAATAATATTAATTAAGTATTATTGTGCCATGGTTTGGTTGAAAGTTTGACTTTGTTGACTTGTTGACTTTGTTGACCGGTTGACTAGCTTGGACTTGTTGACCATCATCATGACAATGGCTAGCATTTCATGGCTATGACTTTTGCTTGCTTGTTGGTTTGCAAAATGCATTAAATGCATGAAATGATAATGCCATTGACATGAACCATCACAAGATACTTAATTATTATTATTATTATGATTATTTTGTTTTTAAGAGCATGGTTGCAAAAGTCTTCTCTCATTCTATCATATTGATTCTCTCTCATCCTAGCTCTCCCTCTTCCTCTTGCTCTCTCTCTAGCTCATGGTTCTATTGTCTCATGAGTTGAGAAACAAGAACCATAGGGATAAAACCCAAAACACTTCTCTACTCATCTTAGTGTACAAAGTCTAGCAAGCCAAGTATTCTAGTTTCCTCTTGATTGAGGTTGGAGCCAAAGGTAGAAGCTTTCGGGTGGATCCATCTTCGGCACAAGGAGACGACGAGGTGAGGCCGATCCGACCACCATAAGGAGTCGAAGAGAAGGAGTTCAAGTTAAGGGATAACCCATAACATAGTAGTTAAACTCTTAGTTAGGTTGTTAGATAGTTTGTTTAGCAAAGATCCGTTTTTAGAGTCCATGTTACCTCCACCGAAAAAATCGTTTTTCACCATTTCTGCATCCCCGAAAGAACCGGGAAGAGTAACGTGGACTTACAGTGGTATCAGAGCCTGGCTAAACACTATCTAGCATGTTAGCAAAGTAACTAGAAGTTCGATCGAAAAGAAAATCACAAAACACGCCCGGGACATGTACTTTCTGTCGAATTTTTTACAGCTCAAAAAATTATTCAACACATCTGAAAAATCGTCTCAGGGTTTTATTTGAACACAGCAGAAAAACGAGCCAACGAATCGACCAACTCACCGCGGAACCACGGCAAGAAGAGCTTCTTGCCGTGGATCCGCGGCCGAGTTGACTCGGCCGTGGATCCGCGGCCGAGTTGACTCGGCCGTGGATCCGTTTTCCTGCAGTGTGATCTGTGTACTGTTTTGGGATTTTTGGAATATGATTTTTCTGCCCATATTTTCCAGAAAACAAAATTTGTTTTTGGGGTGGTTACAAATCCATATTTTGATCGAACCTCTATAAACTTTAGCTAACGGGTTATATCTGTGATGTGATATATGTATTGAACGTCTGCTAATCGCTATACGTCGATTAGTGGGGGTTATACATATCTGTGATCTGTAATGTTGAGGTTTGTGTATATGAATTCATTGAATTGTCGCGGATGAATAGCCGGGGGGTTATGAGATGAGAGTTTTATTTATCTTTCAATTCATGTAATTTGTAATTGATGTAATATTATTTATATGGCCGCACATCCGGGATGAGGTTGTAGCCGCCATTGTATAATTTCTTTTACTGTTTTTGCTCCTAGGATAGACCCAAGGTGGGGTGCACAAACTACCGGGTACCTCGAAGTGCTGAGTGGCCTACTTACGTTGTTGAGGGAGGTTGCTTCACTTCGGGTATTTGGCGGGTAGTTTTCCGCACCCGTAGGGGTCTAGGGTGGGGTATTGGCTATTCATCGCGACCGTGTAATTCGCTTTTCATTACAGGCTCGTACGAAATGCAGATTCCTAGTATATCCAATGTGTTCATCTGTGATCTGGAATGGCTATCATTGCATCTGACGAATGTATATATCTATATATGATATCTATTTAGGCGTTGCTTATGTTTTGCATCCGCGCTAGTCCAGCCCCCGCTCTGTCGTTAGTTAAGTAACCTAACGGGTAATGACGGGGGCCCGTGGCGAATGCGGATGGCATAAGCATACGTCATATTTTCGTTGTTTTCTGCAATGGTAGGATTAAATGATGGGACGCATTAAAATTAATGCAAGAAAATAAACCAAGTAAAGTCATTGGAACACTTTCAAAACCACTCGGTTTCTTTTCAAAAACAACTTTTAAACGCGGAGCTTAAGCCACTCCTTTAAAAAGCTATCTCGTTCCATCGATTATATTAAGTTCACTACGTTCACGGTTTCGCCAAAACCATTCATAGCCCTCCGTCGTTTCATATGGATAGTCAATAGTATTCAAGCTGTGTTTGTTGGCCAAAGTCAAGGCGCAGTGATTGGTAGCTATTGGATATTCATATGCAGCATAGATAGATGCGTTGGTTTGGGATAGTCGTACTACCTTGTTGGCCAAAGTCAAGGATAGGTACGGGTGGGTTCAAATTAACCTGGAGAATGACGGGTAGAACTTGACATGTGACTTATGATTTGTTGGCCAAAGTCAAGGTCATAAGAGCATGGGGCAAAAATCCACATCGGGAGTTTCTAATGAAACTGAAACTTGCTAGTGCTGCATACCATTTGGAGTGTGATGATTCTGGTAGAATTCCTTCAGTTTTATCACACGATGATATTTGGATCCCGATCCTACTGTGAGTATATGCTACTCCTTGGGGAATTTCTCACTTAACGATCAATGCTATAAACCAAGTAGGTGTCTAGAAAGGTGTTAGCGGGGCTACGCCCCCAGGGAAAAGAGGTTATTTAATTAAGGAACTTCGCGAAAACGTTGGAAAACCTCCCTCGAAGTACCAACACTGGCCTGGTTAAACGGTTAAGCAAGTATTGTACGGTGAGATTGATCCCGACTAATTCTTCCTTTATGGTTTAAGGAGGGATTCGAGAAACAGTGGGAGCCATCCTGTTTAGACAAATTAAAAACCACTCTAAACTTGCAATCATGCTAAAGTGTTTCTTCTCTCTCTCCTAATTGCAGCGACCAAATCGTCATGACCGGACTTAAGTTATTACTAGATAAAAACATACTGACAGGGACAAACTACAAAGATTGGCTCAGGAATGTCAAAATGGCAATCACTTATGACAAGCTGGGGTATCTTCTTACCACCAAAGCTCCCCCTGTCCCAGGTCCCACCTCCAGCGTCGCGGATAAGGAAATCCGTAAGACCTGGGAGATCGACTGCGCGAAGGCCAAGTGCCTCGTGCTTGCCTCTATGGACAATGAACATCAGAGGAGGCACGAGAATATGGACCTTGAATCCATATTTCTCCATACAAAAGAACTGTATGGAGAGCAATCCCGTATCGCCAGATACGAAGTCTCGAAAAAGCTGTTTTCGGCGAGATTGGCCGTCGGATCATCGGTAGCGGAACACGTGCTTAAGATGATTGGCTATATTGAAGAGCTTGTGGACCTTGGGACCACGTTAGAGAACGAGCTCTATACTGACTTGATTCTCCAGTCCCTTCCTTCCACTTATGCCCAGTTCATCCTGAACTTCAACTTGCAAGAAAAAGAAGTTGAACTTTCAGAACTCCTCAACCTGCTGAGGAGTGCAGAGGGCACCCTACAGAAAGGTAGGGAAACATCCACTTTGTTTGTTGGAGGACCTTCCTCTTCTTGGTCCAAGACGAAGCCAAGGGAAAGAAGAAGAAAACCCCTACCAAACCGAGGGACGGTGTTAGTAAAGTGGAAACGAAGGGAAAAGAAAAAGTAACAAAGGTAGCGGGAAAGCTTGTGGGGAAAGAAGAGTGCTTTTATTGTCATAAGAGTGGACACTGGAAAAAGGATTGCAGGGCTTGGAAGGCTAAGAACCAGGACCCGAAGCAAGTTGCGGCTTCGGCTTCAGGTGTGCATGTTATTGAAAACTGTCTATCAATAAACTCTACTTCCTGGGTATTGGATACCGGATCAGGATCTCATATCTGTAATTCTTTGCAGGCACTGAGAAAGCATAGAGTTTTGAAGGCAGGTGATATGACCCTCAGAGTTGCAAACGGAGCTGGCATGGATGCTGAGTCCGTGGGGGACTATCACTTGGGAATGTCAGATGGACATGTTTTGGTTTTGCGTGATTGTTATTTTGTACCCAATGCAACTTGCAATATCATATCTGTATCTTTATTATCTAAAGAAGGTTATGAATTTGCATTTGTAAGCAATGTTGTGAACATTCACCTTAATCAAGTTTTGATTGGGTCAGGTACATTAAGCAATGGAATTTACGTATTAAACCAACCAAAGATTTTCAATGTCCAGAATACACAAAAGAAAGTCTCCAAAAATCAATCATGCTTTCTTATGGCATTGTAGACTAGGTCACATCAATGAGAGAAGGTTGACTAAGTTACATACAGAAGGATATTTGGATCCGTTCGAATATCAGTCATATGCAACTTGTCAATCCTGTCTCAAAGGAAAGATGACAAAGACTCCGTTCACTGGACACGGAGTAAGAGCAAGCGAGCTCTTGGGGCTCGTACACAGCGATGTGTGCGGTCCAATGTCTACACATGCGCGAAGCGGTTATTCTTACTTCATTACTTTTACGGATGACTTTTCAAGGTACGGATATGTCTTCTTAATGAAACATAAATCTGAAGCCTTTGGAAAATTCCAGGAATATAAGAATGAAGTAGAAAAACAAACTGGCAAAAGTATCAAGACACTGAGATCTGATCGAGTTGGTGAATACTTGAGTGCCGAGTTCCTGGATTACCTAAAAGAGAATGGAATTCTCTCTCAGCTTACTCCTCCATACACTCCGCAACATAACAGTGTATCGGAGAGACGGAACCGAACCCTATTGGATATGGTACGTTCCATGATGAGTAACGCTGAGTTGCCGCGATAATTCTGGGGATATGCACTAGAATCAGCTGCATACCTTTTGAACCGAGTTCCAACTAAGACTGTGCCTACCACACCATATCAGATGTGGTGTGGGAAGAAACCCTATCTTAAGCACATTAAGACATGGGGATGTCCAGCTTTTGTCAAAATGCAGCATGCGGACAAACTCGAGGCACGCTCAGTACAGTGCAAGTTTGTGGGATATCCAAAGAACTCTAAGGGACATTTCTTCTATTGCGAAGGGGAACAAAAGGTTTTTGTTTCTCGTCATGCCTGCTTCATGGAAACTGAGTTTTTGGAAAATCAGATAAGTGGGAGCGCAATAGAACTGGAAGAAATTCCAGAACCACGAGCTATTACTGAAATCATAGAAGAACCGGAAGGTTCGAAAGAACAGGACATTCCTACGCCGCTCCGCAGGAGTAGTAAGCAGTCTCATCCGCCCGAGAGATACTACGGTTTTCTCATAGACGGGGATAGAGAGGATTGCATCATAGATAATGATGAGCCGACTAGCTTTCAGCAGGCCATTCAGAGCGTTGACTCAGTAAAATGGCTGGATGCAATGCGGACCGAAATGGAGTCCATGTACACCAACAAAGTATGGACTTTGGATGTTGCTCCAGATGGGGTAAAACCCGTAGGATGCAAGTGGATCTTCAAGAGGAAGATTGGTATAGATGGACAGGTTGAGACCTATAAGGCTAGACTTGTTGTAAAGGGTTTTTGTTAAAGACCTGGTTTGGACTATGACGAAACCTTTTCTCCAGTGGCTATGCTGAAATCCATTCGGATCCTTCTTTCCATTACTGCCTTCCACGATTATGAGATTTGGTAGATGGACGTAAAGACCGCTTTTCTAAATGGAAATTTAGAGGAGTGTGTCTATATGGACCAGCCAGAAGGTTTCATTCAGAGTGGGAGCAGCGGAAAGGTGTGCAAGTTGCTTAAGTCCATCTATGGACTAAAGCAGGCATCGCGGAGTTGGAACATCTGTTTTGATGAGACGGTCAAAGAATTTGGCTTTATTAAAAATCCAGATGAACCATGCATCTATAGTAGATTTGTAGCAAGAACTGTCGTATTCCTCGTTTTATACGTGGATGACATTCTCTTGATAGGAAATGACATTCCTATGCTACAATCTGTCAAAAGGTTCTTGTCACACAGGTTCTCCATGAAAGACCTGGGTGATGCCTCTTACATTCTGGGGATCCGGATCCATCGTGATAGATCCAAGAGGATATTAGGACTTTCACAGTCCAGGTACACCGACACCATACTAAAAAGATTCAGTATAAAAGATTCCAAGCGCGGTAATGTAGGGTTACTAGGCATACTAATAAGGCTCTACAAGGCATCGACTATGCCAAAATTAAATTCTTATGTGCCGAACAACCCTAAGCAAGATCGTGTACTAGAGATTAGAGTTTCATATGCAAGTAAACTATGTTTACAACTAAGTGAATACGAAATAAAACCTTTGTAGATCGGTCCTTCACTTCTTTAGCTCCTTGTTGAAGTCCCTTCGCTGCGATCAAGGTTCTCCCGGGCTCTTGCATGGCTTCACGACGCGAAGGATGCGACCTTGCTTGAAGTCTCCGAGGCCGAAGATGATCTACATCGAGGGAATTCCGACTCAAGCTCCTACTTCACTAACTAGAGAATTAGTGAAGTAAACACCCTAAACTAAAGTGCTAGTCTAGTAGAGGATGGAGAAATAGGAAGTGGGTTCTCTTTAGATTTTTATTTCTCACAATATTTCTCACTTTGGATCAAACCCTAGCAAGCTTTTCTTTTGAACTCAAGAAAGAAGATGATGAACAAAAGAAAGTGAAGAGGATAATGATCAAGTGTGAAGGGTAACCATGGTGAGTGAGTATCATATACTAACCCTTGTAGAGCCATAACCATAGCTAATTGATTATGGTTGGGTTAAAAGGAATCTAAGGTAAAGACAAAGCTAGTAGACTTTGTCAAAGCAAAGTAAGCTTTTACAAGCTTCATGCTCATTCCAAAACTCCACTAATTTTGTAATTATCTTAAATAATCATAACCCACCATAATACATAGAATGGTGTATGTCTCATACACACATGAATGTTGTATCATCAACCATGATACAATAAGATAACACATTTTAACATATATCATATATATGTTAAAGTAGTGTACATGTGAGAAAACCCCTAAAGTGAACAAGTGTTAGTAAATGTAAATTAGTATATCTAATATACAATTATACACTTAATTATTAAATCAACACTTGACTTAATAATCCGGTCATATCTCATATAACCGGCTAACATCCATTATATCGACTTATCGAATCAACACTTGATTCGATAACCCGGTCATATCTTATATAACCGACCGATACAAAAAGTCGCGAGAATAGAATACGGTATCACATACACGCATTTATTCTCGGTCTCGCACATATCACATACGTGCTCCTATTTCGTTTTGCCTGAGCCAGTAAAACCTCTGTGTAGGACTCTAAAGACTCGTCAATACGCCGGCAGTAGGTGATGATCACATCACGCACCCACAAGCCGTCAACGGTACTAGCTGGACGTAACGGCTACCCGGGTATTGAGCGATCAGAAGATCAGCAAGCAAGCCCGCTCCAACTCCTGTAAAAAGCCTGCCGGTAACACTTCCCGTACAGTTCGGTCTCCTCGTCTGATATGTCGCATATCAAGTCTAGGGGTGGTAAACGTCAGACCCCAATAACCGATAAGTCAGGCCGATGTGAGGCTTATAACGGGTCGAGAAACTACTGGTAACACTTACCAGTAAATCTCTAAATCAGCCCTGGCCAGGGACTTCCCTGTTACAGCCAATCGAGCATAGCGCAACATCAACCCCCAATACCGGGAGAGACGAAACCCCTCCTATCGCTCATTGCCTCCATGTGACTCGGGACTGTACCCAAAAACCACCGTTTTGCACGCCCTCATGGACGTGGTAAGATGGAAATCGAAGCACAGTAGGAATCATACAAGACTCTATGACGATCTCGGGTCTACAGACTAACCTGCACAAGTGTCACCAGAGAACTGCCATCTGACGTGAGGTATAATACCATCTGGGAGTTCTCGGCGAGTCCGTCCAGTATACCCAGTCTCCACTGAGCACCCGTATACCATCTCTGATGTCAAACACCAATGGATAAGGGATCATCCATCGCCCATCTCATGGGTCGAGAAGCGTATACACTAGTCTACTCTGGTATATCGATGCCCCGTCTCGATACACCCACGACTAGGGACCTTGAAGGATGTACTTATGGACTACCATGTCCCCACTAGTATGATCCGCATCATAGTCCAGGTAGTCAAGTACACATCCTAAGGGCTTTACCAACATGTAACTATAAGACAGTATCAAGAGACAAGTATACATGTTAAGATAAAGAGCAACCAGATAGCATACTATCATATCGAGCAAGAAAGTCCTCTCTATATATGTCCAAGCATCCAATATAATATACATCATCTGTACAATATTGGCCTCTAAGGCATACATACAACTAACAGGTAATCTACCGGCTTGTCACGAGATCAACCTCTCTAAAGAGATGTCTCCCAAGACTGATTTGGAAAGGGATCGCATGTCTATTATACCCTACGCTTCTGCGGTAGGCTCTATAATGTATGCGATGTTCTGTACCAGACCAGATGTAGCTTATGCACTGAGTGTGGTATGCCGGTATCAGTCAAACCCTGGGGAGAAGCACTGGATAGCGGTAAAGAACATTCTCAAGTACCTGAGAAGGACTAAGGAGATGTTCTTGGTGTATGGCGGAAAAGACCTCCAGATTGAGGCCTTTGCTGACTCCAGCTTCCAGAATGACAAGGATGATTCCAAGTCCATGTCGGGTTATGTCTTTACCCTCAATGGAGGGGCGGTGTGTTGGAAGAGTTCCAAACAGGAAACCGTTGCTGACTCGATAATGGAAGAGGAATATATCGCTGCTTGCGATGCCGCAAAGGAAGCTATCTGGATGAAGAAGTTCCTCACGGAGCTTCAGGTGGTTCCGTCCATTGTTGATCCAATACCTCTGTATTGCGACAACAACGGGGCTATAGCTTTAGCGAAGGAACCCAGGTCCCATGAGAAGTCCAGACACATCTTGAGGCGGTATCACTTGATCAGGGAGATCGTGGATCGCCAGGAGATTGAGGTTCGAAGGGTTGCTACGGAAGATAACACTGCAGATCCATTCATGAAGGCCTTACCCCAGACTCAGTTCGAGCAGCTGATCGAGATGATAGGTCTTCGATACGCCAGTACATGGCCTTAGTGCAAGTGGGAGATTGTTGGTGTATATGCCCTAGAGGCCATTACTGTATCATACTGGTTTGTATATTACTTAATGGAAACTTGGGATATTCACAGTTGTATAGACAATCTTGCTCAAAATAGTAGTATGCTACTTGGTTTGTTTCTACTTTAATGTGTACGTGTGTTTCTTTTAGTATATCACCTATACACATTAGTGGAGCCCTTAGGATCTTTGCTTGATTACCAGCGTTGTGATGGCAGTCACATTCGTGGGGGCCGGGTAATCCACAAGCACATCCTTATACAGGTCCCTAGTCGTAGAACTATCGAGACATGGCATTGATACTCCGGAGTAGACTAGTGTATGCGCTTCTCATCCCAGCAGGGGAGACGGTCTGTCCCACAGCCGTCAGTATGTCGTACTTGAGATAGTATGCGGGTGCTCGTTAGGTTACGAGTACACTGGACAAGACTCGTCGGGAACTGTTGGTTGGTACTATACCTATCGTCAGTTATCAGTTCCTAGGTGACATGAGTACAGCTTAGTCCGCTGAATTGACACTGTCACTTCACCTCGAGTGTGGTCCCACTGTACTTTGATTACTACCCTACCACGGCTCAAAGGAGTCGTGCAAACAGGTAGTAGTTGGGTGCAGTCCCGAAGCACTTGGAGGCAGTGACGGTTAGATAGGATTCGTCTCTCCCGGTATTGGGAGTTGATATCGCGCTGTGTCATGGAGAGCCATTACACATAGTCGTCCCTAGCCAGGGCAAGCGAGGTATACTGGTAGGTTTCCAGTGTTATCTCAGGGTGTTCTAGGCTACACTCCGACACGACTTGTACCGCTATTAGGGGACTGACGTTTACCGCCCCCTAGGCCGGCCATGCGATATTCTCAGACGAACAGACCGGACTGTACGGAGACTGTCATATTCAGGCTCAGTAGGAGTTCAGATGGGTTTCACCTCGTCAGTCTTCTTATCGGCATCTACCTGGGGGCCGTTACGCACAGCTAGTGCTGCATGCGGTCTGTAGTTAAACCCACTGCAAGCGTAGCGTCGAGTCTTTAGAGTCCCACACAGAGAGCTATTCGCCTTTAGGCAAAACAGAGTAGAGGTCGCATGGTTTTGCGACAGGGTTCGATCACATCCGCGCACTTGTGCATGTTTGGTGTCCGGGCCGTTATTACTAGCGGGTTTTGGTTTAAGACAGATCCTAGTATACGTTTTGGGATTGGTTTTATCTAGTTAGTATTCGTGTTCCTCAGAACGCGGATGCGGGTGTGTATGCACGGTTGACCGAGACAGAGGCAGAGGATTCTCATTAGGGTTGTTGACTGTTGACTTTCTCTAAACCCTAATGAGAATAAGAAATATGATTAGTAATAATATTAATTAAGTATTATTGTGCCATGGTTTGGTTGAAAGTTTGACTTTGTTGACTTGTTGACTTTGTTGACCGGTTGACTAGCTTGGATTTGTTGACCATCATCATGACAATGGCTATCATTTCATGGCTTTGACTTTTGCTTGCTTGTTGGTTTGCAAAATGCATTAAATGCATGAAATGATAATGCCATTGACATGAACCATCACAAGATGCTTAATTATTGTTATTATTATGATTATTTTGTTTTTTAGAGCATGGTTGCAAAAGTCTTCTCTCATTCTATCATATTGATTCTCTCTCATCCTAGCTCTCCCTCTTCCTCTTGCTCTCTCTCTAGCTCATGGTTCTATTGTCTCATGAGTTGAGAAACAAGAACCATAGAGATAAAACCCAAAACACTTCTCTACTCATCCTAGTGTACAAGGTCTAGCAAGCCAAGTATTCTAGTTTCCTCTAGATTGAGGTTGGAGCCAAAGGTAGAAGCTTTCGGGTGGATCCATCTTCGGCACAAGGAGACGACGAGGTGAGGCCGATCCGACCACCACAAGGAGTCGAAGAGAAGGAGTTCAAGTTAAGGTATAACCCCTAACATAGTAGTTAAACTCTTAGTTAGGTTGTTAGATAGTTTGTTTAGCAAAGATCCGTTTTTAGAGTCCATGTTACCTCCACCGAAAAAATCGTTTTTCACCATTTCCGCATCCCCGAAAGAACCGGGAAGGGTAACGTGGACTTACACTATGATGAGATTATACTAGTGGGGCCAGGGTAGTCAACGAGTACATCCTTTAGCTGTTCCTAGTTAAGGGTATATCAAGACAGGGCATCGATACACCAGAGTAGACTAGAGTATACGCATCTTGACCCATATGATGGGTGATGGATGATCCCATAATACTTGATTGATATGAGGTGTTATGATTGTTTTGGATTATGAGAGCTAAATGAGAAAAGTCTTCTCTCATTCTTTCATGCTCATTCTCTCTCTTGTTCTTGAGCTCTCATCTTCCTCCTCTTGCTCTCCCTCTCTTGATTCTATGGTTCACTTGTCTCATGAGTTGAGAACCAAGAACCATAGATAAAATCCCATACAAACTCTTCTCTACTCACTCTAGTTCACAAGGTTTAGCAAACCGAGTGAACTAGTTTCTTCAAAGTTCGAAGAAGGAGCCAAAGGTTGAAGCTTTCAGGTGGATCTATCTTCGGCGCAAGGAGACGACGGGGAGAAGCCGATTCGGACGACTATCAAAGCTTGAAGACGAAGGAGTTCGAGAAAAAGAAAGGTATAACCCCCTAACCGAGTAGTTAGCAACTCGTAGTTAGGTTGTTAGTTAGATGTTTAACAAAGATCCGGTTTTGAGTCCACGTTACCACCTCTAAGAAAATTGTTTTTCACCAAATTCCGCATGCCCGAAAGTACCGGGAGAGGTAGCATGGACTTACAGATAATACATTGATATATATGCGATATATGTTGATTGTATTATTTTCTTTTGTTACATTATATATTATATATGTGATATATAATATTATAACATGTTAGGGTTACAAATGCAACATGGTTGTTGAGTTTAAACTAAGTTAGGGTTTGGATTTGGGTTAGCTTTTAGATGGAGCTTTCATGAAGCTTCATGAAGCTTTCCTTTTGTCATCTTGCTTTGATATTTTGTGTAGATATTTGTTAACCCAACCGAATCCCTTAACCATAGTTTATTCTCTACATGGGTTAAAGCCTTCATTCTTAACTCATGGTTGCAATGGTAACCATAACAATAATTCATTATTCATCACAAAAGCTTTCTTCTTCTTCTTCCTTGAAAAAGCTTTCTAGCTTTTTGTGTTGTGATGATTAAAAGTGAGAATTTAAAAACAAAAGAGCAAAATTCCTACTTAATCATCGTCATCTATTCTAGCCACTTAGATTAGGGTGTTCACTTCTCTAATAAGTTCATTAATGAAGTGTAAGCTTAGATTAGAGATTCTTCAAGGTAGATCATCTTAGATCAAGAAGACTTCAAGCAAGCATGGATCATTCAACTTGTGGAGCTTCTCTAGAGTCCGGGAGTTCATGGATCGAAGCGAAGGAACGTACTACAAAGGTTATAATCCCTCTCTCTTAGATGTAAAGTTGTTTACATGTAAAGTTAACCCTAATTCTCTAGTTAAGATCTTGGTTAGGGTTTGTTTAGCACCCCAAAATTTTTAAAGTAGCATGATTGATACTTACCAAAACCTTCACAAGGTGCTAAGCCAACCCAATAGTGGTATCAGAGCCAAGCTAGAGCATTAGGAGTTTTCTAGACGAAGTTAGAAGTCCGATCGAACCCCGCAACCCCGAAATGACCCCTTTTCTGGAAATTTTTCAAAAAGTTAAAATTTTTCATATTAAAAATACTCAGAAAATCATACAGTGAATTTTATGGACCCACCTGAAGAACGAGTCCTTAACTCGCTACAGTGACCGTATAACCGCGGCCAAAACCTGGTTTTAGCAGCGGTTCCGCGGCCCCACTGTGGAGGCTTGGGACGGGCCCTTCAGCGACGGTCCGTAGGTGATAGGGCATGCTTCTAGGAATTTTTATTTTCTGCTCAAGTGTTGAGCTCACTGGGGTATTTTGGGAATTCGTTGAATCGATCGAATTATGTAATTTCGCCTAGATATCTGTGTTGTGATACAATATGTGGAATTCATTAAGTTAGGCATAAAATCCGTAATATGTGATATTTCGGGTTTATGATGTCTAAAGAGATTATGGAATCCAAATATTGTAGTTTTACATTTTCTTTTCTGTGACCGTAAGTGTAATATGTGGTATATCGCCGTTTTCGTCGCTATAGATCGACGACAATTGTGATAGGCATATTTACTTACGTTGATGACATGTGTTGTTATGTGTTACTGTGATATGTTATATTGGATCATCGTGTTTTGAATAGCCGGGGTTTTATGTGAGATGAGAGTTTTCTTTTTCATTCATGTAAAATTCATTTGTATGTAATATTCTTTTATTGGGGCACTTCCGGTTTGAGGTTGATGTCACCATTGTATATTATTTACTTTTCTGCATTAGGATAGACCCAAGGCGGAGAGCATAAGTAACCGGATTCTAGGGTCCAGTGGGAGGCCATCTCGAGGAGTCGAGACCGGGTCTCCTAACCCTAGAATTGGCAGGGTTACTTACGGCTCTCGTAGGGGTCTAGGGATGAGGGTTTGGCTATTCATCGCGACTGTGGAATCTATGTTTTATACAGGCTTAAAATAAAACACGGACATCCTAATATATCCAATATTTCATATGTTATCTTCTGCTGCAATGTTCTGTGATGAGATCATATTACTGCCTGAGACGAATGCTTATACTATATATATATATATATATATATATATATGATATATATAAATATTACTGCTTTCGTTTCTTCTGTGATGCTTAGGAAGCATAAATGATGTGATTTATTAATGAGATAAATAAAAGAAAAGAAACCTAAAAGATGTTGTAGAATCAAATTTTCAAAAAGGGTAGCTACAATTTTTTGCTTTGCATAGGGGTATATGTGATATACCCTGCACCTTATTCTATGAGGAAAGAGCCGAGATCCCTTCACCGGGAGTGACCTCTTTAGCAAAACTGGCAGATGCTACAAACTCACGGTTTAGTTTTTGATTGCTTCTATAGTTCTTGCTTTGCATTGTGGTATTTGTGAAATATCCTGCACCTTATTCGATAAGGAAAGAGCCGAGATCCCTTCACTGGGAGTGACCTCTTTAGCGAAACTAGAAAAGCCTAAAAAACACTCCTTTTCAAAATCACTTGTTTCTACAACGATATCAAGTTCATTACGCAATAGGTTTTCTGAAAAACCTGCGTAGCCCTCCGACATTTCAGATAAATACTACTTAGTATTCATGCTACGTTTGTTAGCCTGCGTCAAGGTGTAGTGTGCGGTAGCTAACTAGTGCTTATCTGTAACATGAGATGTAATTGGATTAGGGTAGTCGTACGACTTTGTTGGCCTGCGTCAAGGGTCGTGCGGGTGGGTTTAATTCAATCAAGAAATGTACGGGTTGAACTTGACTAGCGGACTATGGTTTGTTGGCCGTGTCAAGGTCATGGGACGCTAGGGGTAAAAGTATTATCGGGAATTTCAAGAGTTGAAATTTGCAATGAGATTGCATACCTTCTATGAGATAGATATATCCTGATACCCACTGCGAGTAAGAGTTACTCCTGGGAGAATTTTACACATGACAATTAGCCGATTAAGTAGGTGTCTAGAAAGGTGTTAACGGGGTTATGCCTCTGGGAAAATGAGGTTTATTTCAATTAGGTCCGTGCGAAAGCACAGGGAACCTCCCTCAAAGTACTAACACTGACCTGGCTGAAAGATTGGCGAACTTGTAAGGTGTAATTAATCTTGCTAGTCTTACCTTTTAGGGTTTGAAGGAAGACTTGATGAAAACAGTGGGAGACATCCAGATCAGATAAGATAATAACCAATCTAATCTTGCAAGAGCATACGCTAAAGTGTTTTTCTTCTCTCTCTCCAGGTTGCGACCATGTTAGGCCTTAATCAAGATAATAATATGGATGTATTGACTGAACCCGCTTATTATACTGAGCAGGGGAACGTTGACCCCGCTCCAACTTATAATTGTTATAAGTCTGAGCAGGGAATATGAGAATATCTGGATTCTCATGCCGCCCAAACGAAAAATAAGCATGCTGATGCATCTTCTTCGGGTGTGTTTGTTATCAAGAACTATTTCTCAGTTCACTCTATGTCCTCGGTATTAGATACCGGATCAGGATCCCACATATGTAATATGTTACATGGGCTGAGGAAAGTTAGGGAACTGGGAGAGGGTGATCATTCCGTAAGAGCAGGGAATGGTGCAGATGTTGCAGCCAAAGCAGTTGGCGAATATCACCTTGTATTACCAAATGGTAATACATTGATTCTGAACGAATGCTATTACATTCCGACCCTGATATGTAATCTTATATCAGTTTCTTTATTAAGTAAAGAGGGATATAGTTTTGTAGTACAAGATTATGTTATGAATATCTTCCTAGATCAAAAGTTGATTGGATCGGGCTCGTTAAATAATGGCATATACGTTCTAAATCAAACCACAATTCTTAATGTACAGAACACATACAAGAGGAAAAGTTTAGAAATGAACGAATCCTTTTTGTGGCATTGTAGACTAGGTCATATCAATGCGACACGGCTAGCTAAGTTACATAAGGATGGATATCTGAATATGTTCGAATATCATCTTATGAAACTTGTCATTCATGTCTCAAAGGCAAAATGACCAAAACTCCATTTAGTGGACACGGAGAAAGAGTTAAGGAACTCTTAGGACTGGTACATAGTGATGTATGCGGTCCCATGTCTACACATGCCAGGAATGGTTCCTCGTACTTTATTACATTCACTGACAATCTCTCAAGATACGGTTGTGTGTTCTTGTTGGAACACAAGTCTGAAGCTTTTGAGAAATTCAAAGAATATAAGAACGAAGTAGAGAACCAAACGGGAAAAAGTATTAAGATCTTTCGATCTGATCGAGGAGGAGAATTCTTGAGCAATGAGTTTCTGGACTATCTAAAAGAGAATGGGATTCTCTCTCAGCTTACTCCTCTCTATACACCACAGCACAACGGTGTATCGGAGCGGAGGAATCGCACCCTATTAGATACGGTTCGCTCTATGATGAGCACTGCTGAGTTGCCTATTTCCTTCTGGGGATATGCACTGGAAACAGCTGCGGACCTATTGAATATGGTTCCCACCAAATCTGTGCCATCCACTCCATATGAGATATGGAAGGGAAAGAGACCATATCTTAATTACGTTAAGATATGGGGTTGTCCGGCATATGTGAAAACAAAGAATCCGGACAAGCTCGGCGCAAGGTCTTTTCTGTGTAAGTTTATTGGATATCTTAAACATTCGCGCGGGTATATCTTCTACCACACCGAGGAACAAAAGGTGTTTGTATTTCGGCATGCCACCTTTTTAGAAAAGGAATTTCTTGAAAAAGAAATTAGTGGCAATGAGGTAGAACTGGAAGAACTTCCAGCTACACAAACTGCAACAGAAAATTCGGTAGAACCAGAGGATTCAGTAGTTCCTGACGAACCTCAGCCTCTCCGCCTATCTAGTAGGGTTCCTCATCCACCTGAGAGATACTACGGTTTTCTCATAGACGGTGGGAGCGAGGATTGCATCATGGAAGATGATGACCCAACTAGTTTCGAGCAGGACATCACGAGTAGTGACTCTGTGAATTGGCTGGATGCAATGCGATCTGAGATGGAATCCATGTACTCCAACAAAGTATGGACTTTGGAAATTGCTCCTGAAGGGGTAAAACCCATTGGGAGCAAATGGATCTTTAAGAAGAAACTTGGTGTAGATGGAAAAGTTGAGACTTTCAAAGCTAGACTTGTTGCAAAGGATTTTCGTCAACGACCAGGTGTGGATTATGACGAAACCTTTTCTCCAGTGGCTATGCTTAAGTCCATCAGGATCTTACTTGCCATAACTGCATACCATAACTACGAAATCTAGCTAATAGATGTTAAGACCGCCTTTCTTGTTAGTTATATGTATGCCCTAGAGGCCATTACTATACATAGGATGTATATTGTAGTGGATACTGGGACATATATAGGGAGGACTTTCTTGCTCGACATGATAGTATGCTATCTGGTTGATCTTTACCTTAACGTGTACACTGATTGTCTCCCTGTTACATGTTGGTAAAGCCCTTAGGATTTGTACTTGACTACCTAGACTATGATGCGGATCATACTAGTAGGGACACGGTAGTCCATAAGTACATCCTTCAAAGTCCCTAGTCGTGGGTGTATCGAGACGGGGCATCGATATACCAGAGTAGACTAGCGTGTACCTTCTCGACCCATACAGATGGGCGATGGATGATCCCATATCCATCGGTGTTTGACATCAGAGATGATATACGGGTGCTCAGTAGAGACTGGGTACACTGGACGGACTCGCCGAGAACTCCCAGATGGTATTATACCTCACGTCAGATGGCAGTTCTCTGGTGACACTGGTACAGAGTAGTCTGTTGACCCGAGATCGTCATAGAGTCTTGTGTGGTTCCCACTGTGCTTTGATTTCCATCTTACCACGTCCAAGAGGGCATGCAAAACGGTGGTTTTTGGGTACAGTCCCGAGTCACATGGAGGTAATGAGCGATAGGAGGGGATTCGTCTCTCCCGGTATAGGGGGTTGATGTTGCGCTGTGTTCGATTGGCTATAACAGGAAATCCCTGGCCAGGGTTGCTGAGATTTACTGGTAAGTGTTACCAGTTGTTTCTCGAACAGTTATAGACCTCATATCGACACGACTTATCGAGCTATTGGGGTCTGACGTTTACCACCCCTAGGCAAGATATGCGACATATCAGACGATCAGACCGGACTGTACGGTAGTGTTACTGGTTGGATTCACTGGAGTGTGAGCGGGCTTGCTCGTCGATCTTCAGATCGCTCAATACCCGGGTGGCCGTTACGTTTAGCAGACCGCTTGCGGCTTGTGGGTGTTTGATATGATCATCACCTGCTGCCGGCGTATTGACGAGTCTTTAGAGTCCTACACAGAGGTTTCCTGGCTCAAGCGAAACGAAATAGGAGCGCATATGAGATATGTGCGGGACCGAGAATAATACGTGTATGTGATACCGTATTACATTCTCGCGATGAATGTGTCGTATGGTTATATGCGATATAACCTAGTTATCGAATCGAGGGTTGATTCGATAAGACGATACATTGGATACTAGTCGGTTATATGCGATATGACCGGATCGTTAAATCAAGTGTTGATTTAATGATTTAATGAATAATTATATATTTGATATATTACTTTGCGTTAACTAGTATTGGTTCACTTTAAATGGATTTTCTCACTCGGATTGTACACATTGTATATGTGATATACTTTTGTGCACTTCATTGTATCATGTTTGATGATACATGTTATGCTAGGGTTTTTGTGTAAAGATCAAACCATGGTTACATGATTATGGTTAGGGTTTTGTTTTATTCACTTATTTATTTATCCATTTCTTTTGGAAAATAAATGGAAAGGAGAAAAGAATGGTGGCTTAATTTGGAGTTTAGTTGAAGCTTCATGAAACTTTGATCAAGTCAACCATTCTTATCTCATCCTTAACCCTAACCATTCCCACTAACCATGATTCATTCTCTACACTTGACTAGAGTTAATATTATGATAAGTATTGTTATTCTTTTCTTTTTTGAATTATCTTATCACAATATTCTTCTTCTTCTTCATCTTCTTTCATGAAGAAAAAGCTTTCTTCATCAATGGTGATTGATGATAAAGAGTGAGAAATCCAATTCTAAATTGAACCCACTTCCTATTTCTTCATCCTCTACCTCTTGCCAAGTAGTAGAGTGTGTTTCCTTCACAAGTTTTTAGGGCTTGTTGAAGGTGGAGCTTGATTTAGCGATGCCTCGACGTAGATCATCTTCGGCATGGACATCGACGACCTAGCTCGCTTTTTCTCCGACGAAGCCGACTCTAGAGCCCGGATTCCTTTTGGACAGCGGAGACGACTTCGTTGCGGAGCTATGGAGGTGGAGCACCGGATCTACAAAGGTTGTATTTCCGATATCCCATTAGTTAAGTTGTTAACTAGTTTGCTTGTTTCGCCTAAATATCTAGTAAACGATCCGTAGTCGGGTTTGTAGGCACCCGTAAAATTTGAAATTGACATGGTTGATGCCTTGTGAGACCTCATTAGGATGCCTAGGAACCCTACAGTGGTATCAGAGCCTAGCTAGAGCCTTAGGCGAAGTCCAGACGGAATTTGAAGTCCAAACGACCCGAAAACCCAAACCTATACATGCTCTCTGTCCTTTTTCTAAAAACAGGGATTTTTGTGAATTAAAAATATGCAGAAAAATCAGCAGGCAATTTTAAGAGATACTGTGAAGTTCGACTGTCTAACTCCATCAACCTGCCGCAGATCCGCGGCACGAGCATGGCTCGTGCGGCGGTTCCGCGGCCGTACTGCATCATTGGTCAGCGAATCTTACACAGTAACTCCTAATAGATAGTACTGGACTTTCTGGGTATTTTTAATAATTTTTCAAGAGTTGAATTTTTCTGAGTTGTTTTGGGGATTCGGTGTTTCGATCGGAGTATCAAATTTTGTCTGTTTGGCTTTCCGGATAAATTTTAGAATATGTTAAAAAGTTCGACCGGATATAAATACCCAATTTTTCCCCTGTCGGGAAATTTCCAAGTGTTGGATTTTTCCGTGGTTTAACGACGTTCTAAGTAGTGCAAGTAACTCTATGGACCCTCTAGAAGACAACAAACCTTAACTCGATTATGTGACCGTCTTGAACTGCCCTTTGAACCTTCGGGTTTGGGGCAGTACGGCGTGCCACATGTGAGGCGTTGGCTTGACCCTTCTACGGCTGGACCGTTGGTACTGAGGCACGAACTGAATGTTGTTAGACTTATTTCATGTGTTGATATTTCGGGAAAACTTGGGTGTTCGATTGTTCGATCGGAAAGTTTAACATTTTCTAATTATCTGGAATGTGATACAATAATTGGAATTCACAAAAAGTTATGAGATAACTGAATGAATGTTATAAACATAGCACTTTAGTCTCACTTGATCGGTTGCCACGGAATTTTGATGCGATCAAAAGTCCGTCGCAATCACGTAGCGTACGCGGATACTCGCCGGGTAAACTTAATAGACAGCCTCACTCCATAGCCCCGACCAAGTGACTGTAGGAGAACCCCGTCGCCGAAAGCATCCGTCCGGGTGCTCGCGGTAGCGGTGTTCCGCCTTGGTGCACTTCGTCGACGGTATCGGGGGTGCGGCCGTCTACTGAAGTTTGCGACGAGTATTCGATCAGGATGTCGGGAATCTTGTTGAATTGCCCGACTTGATATTGAAAAGAGTTTTCGATTTTGAGACTAAAATGCGGGGTTTATAATTGTTGGGCATGCGATGTCTAAGTAATTCATTTGGTCAGGCATGCGATGTCTGAGGTGGTTGCGGATTCCAACTGTTGTAGTTTTACACTTTCTTTTCTGTGACCGTAAGTGTAATATGTGATATCGCCGGTTTCGTTGCTATATGCCAACGACAATTGGGATGCGCATATTTACTTACGTTGATGACATGTGATGTTATGTGTTGCTGGATATGTTATATTGGATCGTCGTGTTTGAATAGCCGGGGGTTTTTATGTGAGATGAGTGTTTTTTCATTTTCATTCATGTAAAAACTTGTATGTAATATTCTTTTATTGGGGCGCTTCCAGGTTGCGGAAGTTGTCACCGTTTGTATATTATTTACTTTTCCGCACTAGGATAGACCCAAGGAGGAGGGCACAAGTAACCGGGTTCTGGAGTCCAGTGGGAGACCAACTCGAGGAGTCGAGTCCGGGTCTCCTAACTCTAGAATTGGTAGGGTTGCTTGCCGCTCTCGTAGGGGTCTAGGGGTGTGGGTTTGGCTATTCATCGCGACCGTGGAATCCGTGTTTTATACTGGCTCGTATTGAAAACACGGACGTCCTAGTATATCCAATATTACATATGTTTCTTCTGCTGCGATATCTGTGATGTGATCATGTGATGTTCTGTGACAGGTATTATATATAGTATATATGATATATTATATAGACGTTGCTTATGTTTTACACCCGCGCTAGCCCTGCCTCGCTCTGGCGTTAGTTACCTAACCTAACGGTGCAGACGGGACATCGAGGCGAATGCGGATGGCATAAGCGTACGTTATATTTATCTGTGATGTTTAGGTGGACTTAAATGATGGGATATTCATTAATGTGATTAATGAAAGAAAATAAACCTAATTGATGTTGTGGAATCGAATTTCAAAATAAAACAGGTAGCTACAGTTCTTGCTTTGCATCGCGGTGTTCATTATAGAACATCCTGCACCTTATTCGATGAGGAAAGGACCGAGATCCCTTCACCGGGAGTGACTCCTTTAGCAATAACTGACAGATGCTACAACCCTCGGTTTGTCTTTGATCGCTTCTATAGTTTCCGCTTTGCACAGTGATATATATGATATATCCCGCACCTCATTCGACGAGGAAAGGGCCGACGATCCCTTCACCGGGAGTGACCCCTTTAGCAAAACTAGAAAAGCCTCGAAAACATTCCATTTAAAAACCATTTGATTCCGCAACGAGATCAAGTTCAAAGCGTTAAAGGTTTTCACAAAAACCAGCCGCAACCCTCCGTCATTTTAGGAAGTAGAGTACTTAGTATTCGTGCTGTGTTTGTTGACCATAGTCAAGGCACAGTGTACGGTAGCTAAGTGATGTCTTCCTACACCGCATATGATGCGATTAGTTAGGACAGTCGCGTGACTTTGTTGACCTTAGTTAAGGGTCATGTGGGTGGGTCTAATTAATCACGAAATGACGGGTAGAACTTGACTAGTACCTATGATTTGTTGACCTTAGCCAAGGTCATAGGTGCTAGGGGTAAAAACCTTTATCGGGAGTTTCAAGTGTTGAAATTTGCAATGAGATTGCATACCTTCTATGAGATAGTTGGATCCCGATACCCGCTGCGAGTAAGAGTTACTCCTGGGAGAGTTTTACATATTACAATTAGCCGATCAAGTAGGTGTCTAGAAAGGTGTTAACGAGGTTACGCCTCTGGGAAAACGAGGTTTACATTAATTAGGTTCGTGCGAAAGCACGGGGGACCTCCCTCAAAGTACCGACACTGGCCTGGCTGAAAGATTGGCGAACTTGTAGTGTGTAATTAATCCCGGCTGGTCTTTCCTTTTAGGGTTTGAAGGAAGATTTGATAAAAAGCAGTGGGAGCCATCCTGATTAGATAAAATAATAACCAATCTATTCTTGACAGAGCGCACGCTGAGTGTTTTCTTCTCTCTCTCTCCTGGTAGCGACTATATCACGCCTTAATCAAGATAATAATACGGAATATTGACCGAACCCGCTTGTTATACTGAGCTGGGAAACGTTGGTCCCGCTCCAACTTATAATTGTTATAAGACAGAGCAGGAAATTGGGGAATACCAGATTTCCCGTGCCGCCCAAACGAAGAGAGTGCATGCTGATGCATCATCTTCGGGTGTGTTCATTATACAGAACTGTTTCTCAGTATCCTCTACGTCCTGGGTATGTGATACCAGATCAGGATCCCAGATATGTAAAATGTTACATAGGGCTACAGATAGGTAGAGAACTGAGAACGGGTGATATGTTTCATGAGGCAGAAAACGGGGCAAGTGTTGCAGCCAAGTCTGTTGGTCACTGTCACCCTGTATTACAATACATTGATTCTGAATGAATGTTATTAGATACCGAACCTGATATACAAAATCATATCTGTCTCTTTATTAGTAAAGAAACGGTCAAATTTTGTATTGTTGGATAATGTTTTGAACATTTCCTATATCAAAAGTTGATCGGTTCAGGCACGTTATCTAAAAGCGTTGATGTTCTAAATCAAACTACAGTTCTTAGTATACGGAACACACACAAGAGGAAGAGTTCAGAAATGAACGAATTCTTCTTGAGGTATTGTAGACTAGGTCAGATCAATGTGACCCGACTAGCTGAAGTTACATGTAGATGCATATTTAAATCAGTTTGAATCTACATCTTGTGAAACTTACCAGTCATGTCACAAAGATATAATGACACTAGCTCTGTTTATTGGAAACAGAGAAAGAGTTAGTGAACTCTTGGGATGATACATGTTGATGTATGTAGGTCCCCAGTCTACACATGCCAAGACTGGTTCTTTGTACTTCATTACGTTCTCTGATGATCTTTCGAGATTCAGACCTATGTTCCTGTTGAAACACAAGTCCGAACCTTTTAAGATATTCACAGAATATAAGCGAGAAGTAGAGAACCAGAATACGGGTATAAGTATTATGTCCTTTGATGTGATCGAGGAGGAGAATACTTGAGCACGGAATTCCTGGACTATTCTAAAGGAGAATGAGATTCTCTCTCAGCATTACACCTCCGTATACACCATAGCATGATGGTATATCGGGGCGGAGCAGATACACCCTATTTGATATGGTGTGCTCTATGATGAGTACTACCGAGTTACCTGTTTCCTTTTGGGAGTCATGCACTTATGAAGTTGCATACCTATTGAATAGGGTTCCAATCAAATAAGTTGCCTACCATTTCATATGTGATATGGAAAGGGAAGAGCCCATGTCTTAAGCTAGTTAAGATTTGGGGTTGTCCGGCCTATGTCTAAAAGGCAAAATCCGGACAAGCTCGAGGCAAGGTCAGTTATGTAGAACTGGAAATGTTCCAGCCATACAAACTGCAACTGATGATTTGATAGAACCAAAGGATTCAGTAAATACCAACGAACCTCAGCCTCTCCGCCGATCTAGTAGGGTTCCTCACCCACCTGAGAGTTACTTCGGTTTCTCTATGACAGTGGGAGCGAGGATTGCATCATGAGATGATGACCCAACTAGCTTCGAGCTGGCCATCAGGAGTAAGACTCTGTAAGAATGGCTGGATGCTTAGTGATCTGAGATGGAATCCTTATACACCAACAAAGTATGGACTTTAGCTGCTATATCTGAAGGGTTAAATCCCCATCAGGAGCAAGTATATCTTGAGAAGATTACTTGGTGTAAATGGAAAAGTTGAGACTTTCAAAGCTAGACTTGTTAAAGGTTTTCGTCATCAACCAGGCGTGGATAATGATGAAACTTTTTCTAAGGAGCTATGCTTAAGTCCATCCAGATCCTACTTGGCACGGCTACATACCATGACTACGATATCTGGTGGTTGGGTGTCATGACAACTTTTCTAAATAATGTTTTGGAAGAGAACGTCTATGAGTACACAGCCAGAGAGCCTCGTAGACAGTGGGAGCAGCAGAAACGTATGCAAGATGTTTTGTATGATAAAGCAGGCATCGCGGAGTTGGAACGTCTGTTTTGATGTAGTAGTCAAAGAGTTTGACATCATCAAAATGGTAGATGAACCTTGTATAAACAAAAAGGTAGTAGGGAGTATGGTGGTGATCCTCGTAGAGTACGTGGATGACATACTCTTGATAGGGAAGGAGTTTCCTATGCTACGCTCGATCGATCTCCGATTATCACAATGATTCTCCATATAGGACCATAATGATACCTACTAACTCCTGGATTTTGGATCTATGAGATAGATCTAAATGGATGTTAGGATTCTCACTTGTTGAAGTGAGATGGTATCACATGATCCTGGGGAGAATCACTGGAAGGGTTCCAGGGTGATAAGGACGACTGAATGTCAGTCACAGGCATTGTCTTTACCCTCAGTGGAGGGACGGTATGTTGGAAGAGTTCCAAGCTAGATACCGTGACATACTAGACGATAAAGGCAGCATACATCGCTACTTAAGATGCTACCAAAGAGGCTGTTTGGATGTATATTGGTTCATGAGATGAACAATGTTCCTCCCATTGTGTGACAATGGAGTTGTGGCTTATGCCAAGGAACGCAGGTCCCATCAGTGATCCAGACATATTCTAAGGCAGTATCACTTGATCATGGAGATGGTTGATCTCCAGGGTGATCGAGGTTTGGAGAGTAGACTCAGAGGACAACACAACGGATCCACTCACAAAGGCCTGTTCCCAGAGAGAGACTTTTATGGGATGGTTGAGTATGAGATACTACAACCACTGCTACAGATGGCCCTAGTGCAAGTGGGAGATTGTTAGTTATATGTATGCCCTAGAGGCCATTACTATACATAGGATGTATATTGTAGTGGATGCTGGGACATATATAGGGAGGACTTTCTTGCTCGACATGATAGTATGCTATCTGGTTGATCTTTACCTTAACGTGTACACTGATTGTCTCCCTGTTACATGTTGGTAAAGCCCTTAGGATCTGTACTTGACTACCTAGACTATGATGCGGATCATACTAGTGGGGACACGGTAGTCCATAAGTACATCCTTCAAAGTCCCTAGTCGTGGGTGTATCGAGACGGGGCATCGATATACCAGAGTAGACTAGCGTGTACCTTCTCGACCCATACAGATGGGCGATGGATGATCCCATATCCATTGGTGTTTGACATCAGAGATGATATACGGGTGCTCAGTAGAGACTGGGTACACTGGACGGACTCGCCGAGAACTCCCAGATGGTATTATACCTCATGTCAGATGGAAGTTCTCTGGTGACACTGGTACAGAGTAGTCTGTTGACCCGAGATCGTCATAGAGTCTTGTGTGGTTCCCACTGTGCTTTGATTTCCATCTTACCACGTCCAAGAGGGCGTGCAAAACGGTGGTTTTTGGGTACAGTCCCGAGTCACATGGAGGCAATGAGCGATAGGAGGGGATTCGTCTCTCCCGGTATAGGGGGTTGATGTTGCACTGTGTTCGATTGGCTATAACAGGAAATCCCTGGCCAGGGTTGCTGAGATTTACTGGTAAGTGTTACCAGTAGTTTCTCGAACAGTTATAGACGTCATATCGACACGACTTATCGAGCTATTGGGGTCTGACGTTTACCACCCCTAGGTAAGATATGCGACATATCAGACGATCAGACCGGACTGTACGGTAGTGTTACTGGTTGGATTCACTGGAGTGTGAGCGGGCTTGCTCGTCGATCTTCAGATCGCTCAATACCCGGGTGGCCGTTACGTTTAGCAGACCGCTTGCGGCTTGTGGGTGTTTGATATGATCATCACCTGCTGCCGGCGTATTGACGAGTCTTTAGAGTCCTACACAGAGGTTTCCTGGCTCAAGCGAAACGAAATAGGAGCGCATATGAGATATGTGCGGGACCGAGAATAATACGTGTATGTGATACCGTATTACATTCTCGCGATGAATGTGTCGTATGGTTATATGCGATATAACCTAGTTATCGAATCGAGGGTTGATTCGATAAGACGATACATTGGATACTAGTCGGTTATATGCGATATGACCGGATCGTTAAATCAAGTGTTGATTTAATGATTTAATGCATAATTATATATTTGATATATTACTTTGCGTTAACTAGTATTGGTTCATTTTAAATGGATTTTCTCACTCGGATTGTACACATTGTATATGTGATATACTTTTGTGCACTTCATTGTATCATGTTTGATGATACATGTTATGCTAGGGTTTTTGTGTAAAGATCAAACCATGGCTACATGATTATGGTTAGGGTTTTGTTTTATTCACTTATTTATTTATCCATTTCTTTTGGAAAATAAATGGAAAGGAGAAAAGAATGGTGGCTTAATTTGGAGTTTAGTTGAAGCTTCATGAAACTTTGATTAAGTCAACCATTCTTATCTCATCCTTAACCCTAACCATTCCCACTAACCATGATTCATTCTCTACACTTGACTAGAGTTAATATTATGATAAGTATTGTTATTCGTTTCTTTTATGAATTATCTTATCACAATATTCTTCTTCTTCTTCATCTTCTTTCATGAAGAAAAAGCTTTCTTCATCAATGGTGATTGATGATAAAGAGTGAGAAATCCAATTCTAAATTGAACCCACTTCCTATTTCTTCATCCTCTACCTCTTGCCAAGTAGTAGAGTGTGTTTCCTTCACAAGTTTTTATGGCTTGTTGAAGGTGGAGCTTGATTTAGCGATGCCTCGACGTAGATCATCTTCGGCATGGACATCGACGACCTAGCTCGCTTTTTCTCCGACGAAGCCGACTCTAGAGCCCGGATTCCTTTTGGACAGCGGAGACGACTTCGTTGCGGAGCTATGGAGGTGGAGCACCGGATCTACAAAGGTTGTATTTCCGATATCCCATTAGTTAAGTTGTTAACTAGTTTGCTTGTTTTGCCTAAATATCTAGTAAACGATCCGTAGTCGGGTTTGTAGGCACCCTTAAAATTTGAAATTGGCATGGTTGATTCCTTGTGAGACCTCATTAGGATGCCTAGGAACCCTACATTTCTAAATGGTGATTTGGAAGAGTGCGTGTTCATGACTCAGCCAGAGGGCTTCTTAGACAGTGGGAGCAGCGGAAAGGTGTGCAAGCTGCTTAAATCCATCTATGGGTTGAAGCAGGTATCGTGGAGTTGGAACATATGTTTTGATGTGGTTGTCAAAGAGTTTGACTTCATCAAAAACATAGATGAACCTTGTATATACCAGAAGGTGGCAGAGAGTAAGGTTGTCTTCTTCGTATTGTACGTGGATGACATACTATTGATAGGAAATGATATTCCTATGCTGCACTCGGTCAAGCTCTTCTTATCACATAGATTCTCAATGAAAGATCTAGGTGATGCCTCCTGCATTTTAGGGACTAAGATCTATAGAGGTAGATCTAGACGGATACTGGGATTGTCCCAATCCAGATACATTGACACCATACTAAAGAGGTTTGGTATGGAAGAATCCAAGCGTGGGTATTTACCCACGATCTCTGGACTCACTCTCTCCAAAGAGATGTCTTCCAAGACTGATTTGGAGAGAGCTCGCATATAAGGGATACCCTATGCTTCGGCAGTAGGCTGTATCATGTATGCGATGCTATGTACCAGACCCGATGTAGCATACTCACTAAGTGTAGTGAGTCGGTATCAAGCAGATCCTGGAGAGAATCACTGGACAGCTGTGAAGAACATTCTCAAGTACTTGAGAAGGACTAAAGAGATGTTCTTGGTGTATGGTAATAGAGAACTCCAGGTGGAGTCCTTTACCAATTCGAGCTTCCAGAGTGATAAGGACGACTCTAAGTCGCACTCGGGTTTTGTCTTTACCCTCAATGGAGGGGCGGTGTGTTGGAAGAGTTCCAAACAGGAAACCGTTGCAGACTCGACGATGGAGGCTGAATACATCGCTGCCAACGATGCTGCCAAAGAGGCTGTCTGGATAAAGAAGTTCATCACTGAACTTGGTGTGGTTCCGTCCATTGAGCATCCAATACCTTTGTATTGTGATAACAATAGAGCTGTGGCTTTGGCCAAGAAATCCAGGTCCCATAAGAAGTCCAGACATATTCTGAGGCGGTATCACCTGATCCGGGAGATAGTTGATCGCCGGGAGATCGAGGTCAGGAGAATTGATATGAAAGACAACACTGCGGATCCACTCACGAAGGCCATACCCCAGATACAATTTTTAGAGACTCTTCGGGATGTTGGGTATGAGATTCTACAACACCTGACCTTAGTGCAAGTGGGAGATTGTTAGTTATGTATATGCCGCAGAGGCCATTATTTTACATATGATGTATATTATAGTGGATGCTTGGATATATATAGAGAGGACTTTCTTGCTCGATATGATAGTATGCTATCTGGTTGCACTTTGTCTTAACATGTTGACTTGTATTGGTTTACTGTCTTATTCTCACATGTTGATAAAGCCCTTTGGGATATGTAGTTGACTACTAGGACAATGATGAGATCATACTTGTGGGGCCAAGGTAGTCAACGAGTACATCTTATAACTGTTCGATAACAAAGATGATCTACCTTGAAGTTTCTTTAACACAAGCTCTCACTCACTAAATGAAGTGAACACCCTAATCTAAATGGCTAGGATAGATTAGGATGATGAAGTAGGATTTTAGCTCTCATTTGTTTTCTTAATCTCACTCATTTTCATCACTAAACTCAAAGCTAGAAAGCTTTGTAAGGAGGAAGAAGAAGATGAATTGTTTTGTGATGAATAATGAATTATTGTAAGATTAGAAATGCAACCATGGCTCAAGAGAGAAGAAGTAGCCATTGTAGAGAGTTTACCATGGTCAAGTGTTTGGGTTGGGTTAAGGAAATATCAACAAAATATCTTTAACAAATATTTTTGCTTAAAACAAAAGCAAAGCTTCTAGAAACTTCTAGAAAAGCTTAACCCAAATGTTTAATCTCCACTAAACATGTTGCATTAATAACCCTAACATGTTACAATATTATATATCACATATACAATATTTATTGTAACAAAATAAAATAATACAATTAACATATATCGCATATATATCAATGTATTACCCGAGTGAGAAAAAGAATCTTTTAGTGAGCTTATATCAGTTAATGTAATTTAATATATCAAATATATAATTATACATTAAATTATCGAATTAACACTTGATCCGATAATCCGGCTATTTCACAAATAACTGACTAATATAATCTGTATCAATTCATCGAATCAACACTTGATCCAATGACCCGGCTATATCACATATACCCGACCGATATCTCATATCACGAGAATCTAATACGGTATCACAAACACGTATAGTTCTCGGTCCTGCACATATCACATATGTGCTCCTACTCCGTTTTGCCTGAGCCAAGAAACCTCTGTGTAGGACTCTAAAGAATCGTCAATACGCCGGCAGTAGGTGATGATCATATCAAACACCCACAAGCTGCAAGCGGTTAGCTAAACGTAACAGCCACCCAGGTATTAAGTGATCATAAGATCAACAAGCAAGCCTGTATATTCTCCTGCGAATCCAATCAGTAACACTCCCGTACAGTCTGGTCTCGTCGTCTGATATATCTCATATCTCGCCAAGGGGTGGTATACATCAGACCCCAGTAGCTTGATAAGTCGGGCCGATATGAGGTCTATAACAGTTCGAGAAACTACTGATAACACTTACCAGTAAATCTCAGCAACCCTGGCCAGGGATTTCCAGTTATAGCCAATCGAACACAACGCAACATCAACTCTCTATACCGGGAGAGACGAATCCCCTCCTATCGCTCATTGCCTCCATGTGATTCGGGACTGTACCCAAAAGCCACCTTTTTGCACGCCCTCTTAGACATGGTATGATGGAAATCAAAGCACAGTGGGAATCATACAAGTCTCTATGACGATCTCGGGTCAACAGACTACTCTGTACCAGTGTCACCAGAGAACTGCCATCTGACGTGAGGTATAATACCATCTGGGAGTTCTCGGCGAGTCCGTCCAGTGTACCCAGTCTCTACTGAGCACCTGTACACCATCCTTGATGTTAAACACCGATGGATATGGGATCATCCATCGCCCATCATATGGGTCAAGATGCGCATACGCTAGTCTACTCTGGTGTATCGATGCCCTGTCTCGATACACCCTTGACTAGGAACAGTTATAGGATGTACTCGTCGACTACCGTGGCCCCACTAGTATGATCTCATCATAGTCCCAGTAGTCGAGTACATATCCTAAGAGCTTTATCAACATGTAACATAGAGATAATCAGAGTACATGTTAAGATAAAGTATAACCAGATAGCATACTATCATGTCGAGCAAGAAAGTCCTCCCTATATATGTCCAAGCATCCATTACAATATACATCATATGTACAGTAATGGCCTCTAGGGCATACATATAACTAACAATCTCCCACTTGCACTAGGGTCATCTGTTGTGGTATCACATACCCAACAATTAGCTGTGGTTGAAGTATCTCATACTCAACCATCCCATAAATGTCTCTACTAGGAAAAAGGCCTTTGTGAATGGATCCGCGCTGTTGTCCTCTGTGTCTACTCTCCTATCCTCGATTTCCTTGGAGATCAACTATCTCCATGATCAGGTGATACTGCCTAAGAATTATATCTGGATTTCTTATGGGACGGGGGTTCCTTGGCATAAGCCACAACTCCATTATCACATAATGGTAGGAACGAAGTTCATCTCATGAACTTATATATATCCAGACTTCCTCTTTGGTAGCATCATTGGTAACGATGTATCTTGCCTTTAATCGTCTAGTAAGTCACGGTATCTAGCTTGGAACTCTTCCAACATACCGTCCCTCTACTGAGGGTAAAGACAATGCTTTCGACTAACATTCAATCGTCCTGATCGCCCTGGAACCTTTCCAGTGATTCTCCCCATGATCGATTGATACCATCTCATTACAACTAGTAAGAATCCTAACATCCATTTAGATCTATCTCATAGATATAAAACCTAGGATTTAGGAGGTATCATCTTGATCCTATATGGAGAATCATTATGATAAGAGGAGATTGACTGAGCGTAGCATAGGAAACTCCTTCCCTATCAAGAGTATGTCATCCACGTATTCTACGAGGATCACCACCATACTCTCTACTACATTTTTATATATACAAGGTTCATCTACCATTTTGATGAAGTCAAACTCTTTGACTACTACATCAAAACAGACGTTCCAACTCCGCGATGCCTGGTTTATCACATAAAACATCTTGCTCACGTTTCCGCTGCTCCCACTGTCTACGAAGCCCTATGGCTGTGTACTTATAGATGCTCTCTTCCAAATCATCATTTAGAAAAGCAGTCATGACACCCAACCGCCAGATATCGTAGTCATGGTATGTAGCCATGGCAAGTAGGATCTGGATGAACTTAAGCATAGCTTTGAAAGTCTCAACTTTTCCATGTACACCAAGTAATCTTCCCAAGATATACTTGCTCCTGATGGGGATTTAACCTTTCAGATAAAGCTACCAAAGTCCATACTTTGTTGGTGTATAAGGATTCCATCTCAGATCACTAAGCATCCAGCCATTCTTACAGAGTCCCACTCTTGATGGCCTGCTCGAACTAGTTAGGTCATCATCTCATGATGCAATCCTCGCTCCCACTGTCATAGAGAAACCGAAGTATCTCTCAGGTGGGTGAGGAACCCTACTAGATCGGCGGAGAGGCTGAGGTTCATTGGAAACTATTGAATCTTTTGGTTCTACCAAATCATCAGCTGCAGTTTGTATAGCTGGAACTCCTTCCAGCTCTACCTCATGACCAATAATTTCTTCACAAGAAATTCCCTTTCACAAAGGTGGCATGTTGAGAAACAAAACATATTTTGTTCCTCGGTTAGGTAGAAGATAATCCCTTGCGTATGCTTGGGATATCCAACAAACTTCCACAGATCTGACTTTGCCTCGAGCTTGTCCGGATTTTGCTTTTAGACATAGGCCGGACAACCCCAAATCTTAGCTTACTTAAGATATGGGCTCTTCGCATTCCATATCACATATGAAGTGATAGGCAACTGATTTGATTGGAACCCTATTCAATGTTAGTTATATGTATGCCCTAGAGGCCATTACTCTACATACGATGTATATTGTAATGGATGCTTGGACATATATAGGGAGGACTTTCTTGCTCGACATGATAGTATGCTATCTGGCTGTACTTTATCATAACATGTACTCTGATTGTCTCTATGTTACATGTTGATAAAGCCCTTAGGATATGTACTCGACTACTGGGACTATGATGAGATCATACTAGTGGGGCCACGGTAGTCGACGAGTACATCCTATAACTGTTCCTAGTCGAGGGTGTATCGAGACAGGGCATCGATACACCAGAGTAGACTAGCGTATGCGCATCTTGACCCATATGATGGGCGATGGATGATCCCATATCCATCGGTGTTTAACATCAAGGATGGTGTACGGGTGCTCAGTAGAGACTGGGTACACTGGACGGACTCGCCGAGAACTCCCAGATGGTATTATACCTCACGTCAGATGGCGGTTCTCCGGTGACACTGGTACAGAGTAGTCTGTTGACCCGAGATCGTCATAGAGACTTGTATGATTCCCACTGTGCTTTGATTTCCATCATACCACGTCCAAGAGGGCGTGCAAAAAGGTGGCTTTTGGGTACAGTCCCGAATCACATGGAGGCAATGAGCGATAGGAGGGGATTCGTCTCTCCCGGTATAGGGAGTTGATGTTGCGCTGTGTTCGATTGGCTATAACTGGAAATCCCTGGCCAGGGTTGCTGAGATTTACTGGTAAGTGTTATCAGTAGTTTCTCGAACTGTTATAGACCTCATATCGACACGACTTATCAAGCTACTGGGGTCTGATGTATACCACCCCTTGGCGAGATATGCGATATATCAGACGACGAGACCGGACTGTACGGGAGTGTTACTGATTGGATTCGCAGGAGAATATACAGGCTTGCTTGTTGATCTTCTGATCACTTAATACCTGGGTGGCTGTTACGTTTAGCTAACCGCTTGCAGCTTGTGGGTGTTTGATATGATCATCACCTACTGCCGGCGTATTGACGATTCTTTAGAGTCCTACACAGAGGTTTCTTGGCTCAGGCAAAACGGAGTAGGAGCACATATGTGATATGTGCAGGACCGAGGATAATGCGATATGAGATACCGTATTATATTCCTGCGTTATTTTTACTTAAGCCGGATCATCGGATCAAGTGTTGATTCGATAAATCGTTACATGATATATTAGTCGGTTATATTCGATATAGCCGGATTGTCGGATCAAGTGTTGATTCGATAATTTAATGTATAATAATATATATGATATATTAAATTACATTAACTAATATTAGCTCACTAAAAGATTCTTTTTTCACTCGGGTAATACATTGATATATATGCGATATATGTTAATTGTATTATTTTATTTTGTTACAATAAATATTATATATGTGATATATAATATTGTAACATGATATGGTTATTAATGCAACATGATTAGTAGAGATTAAACATGGTTACGGTTTGATTTGGGTTAAGCTATTCTAGAAGTTTCTAGAAGGTTTTCTTTTGTTTTGTGTAAGATATTTTGTGAAGATATTTGCTTAACCAAACCCAAACCCTTGACCATGGTTGTTTCTCTACAAGGGTTAAGGATTCATTCTTAACTATGGTTGCATTTCTAACCTCACATATGAGTTATTCATTATTCATCACAAAAGGATAATTCTTCTTTTTCTTCTTCTTCTTACTTGATGCAAACCTTTCTTGCTTTGCTTTTTGTGATGAAAGTGAGTGAGAATAAAAAAACAATTGAGAGCAAAAATTCTACTTCATCATCCTCATCTATCCTTGCCATTTAGATGAAGGTGTTCACTTCATTTAGTGAGTGAGAGCTTGTGTTAATGAAACTTCAAGGTAGATCATCTTTGTTATCGAAGATCGGAAGCAAGCTTGCACCTTTCTCCTTGTGGAACCTCTCGAGAATCCGGATACATGATGATCGCAGCGAAGGGACCTCAACACGGAGCTTAAGAAGTGAAGGACCGGATCTACAAAGGTTGTAATCCCTCTCACTTAGTGTTAAAGTGTTTAACATGCTTGTTTTCGTCTAAACTCTAGTATAAAGATCTTGGTTAGGGTTGTTCGGAATGGCTAAATTTTAAATCGGGCATGGTTAATGCCTCGTAGATCCTTGTATGAGTGCTTAGCATCCCTACAGTGGTATCAGAGCCAAGCTAGAGCTTTAGGCGAAGTCTAGGCGAAATTTAAAGTCCGATCGAACTCCGAATACCCGATATACCGTAGTTTCTGGAAATTTTTCAAAACTGTTGATTTTTTCATATTAAAAATATTTAGAAAATCAAGCAGGGAAATATAGGAAATACTGTGAAGTACGGACCTCTAAGTCCCTCACGTGACCGCGGAACCGCGGCCAAACCACGCGTTTGGCGGCGGTTCCGCGGCCAATAATTGGAGTTGGGGCCCACTACTTCTGGAATATATTCCTGGGTCTTTTTTGATAGTTCTGGGTATTTTTAATTTACTCAAGTGTTTAGTTTTCTGGGTTGTATTGGGGACTCGTTGATTCGATCGGATAATTTAACTTCGTTTAAATTTTTTCCGGATAATTTTAGAAACTGTTAAAAAGTTCGAACGGGTATCAATAACTCACTTTTTCCCCTGTCGGAAAATTTTTCAAAAGTTGGATTTTTTCTCGAGTTTGAAACTTCTGGAAAATCATGCAAGTAACGCGGTGGACCCTCTAGAAGAAAACAAACCTTAACTCGATTATATGACCGTCTGAACCGCCTCTAAACCTTAGGGTTTGTGGCAGTACGGCGTGCCACATGTGAGGCGTTGGCTTGACCCTTCTACGGCTGGACCATTGGTACTGTGGCATGTGATGGATGTTTTAAAACTAATTTGAAGTGTTGAGAACTATTTGGGAAAACTTGGGTGTTTGATTATTCGATCGGAAAGTTTAACACTGTCCATTTATCTTGAATGTGATACAATGTTTGGAATCCACATGTAGTTATTAGATAACTAATTTGAATATTATAAATCTAGCAGTTCAGTCTCAGTTGATCGGTTGCCACAGGATTTTGATGTGATCAAATGTCCGTCGCAATCACGTAGCGTACGCAGATACTCGCTGGGTAAACTTAATAGATAGCCACGCCCCATAGCCCTGACTAAGTGACTGTAGGAGAACCCCGTCGCCAAAAGAATCTGTTCGGGTGCTCGCGACAGCGGTGTTCCGCCTTAGTGCACTTCGTCAACGGCATCGGGGGTGCGGCCATCTACTAAAGTTTGCGACGAGCATTCGATCAGAATGTCGGGAATCTTGTTGAATTGCCCTACTTGATATTGAAAAGAGTTTTCGATAATAAGACTAAAATGCGGGGTTTATAATTGTTAGGCATGCGATGTCTAAGGAATTCATTTGGTTAGGCATGCGATGTCTAAAGAGGTTGCGGATTCCAACTGTTGTAGTTTTACACTTTCTTTTCTGTGACCGTAAGTGTAATATGTGGTGTATCGCCGGTTTCGTTGCTATACATCAACGACAATTGGGATACGCATATTTACTTACGTTGATGATATGAGATATTATGTGTTGCTGTGATATGTTATATTGGATCGTCGCGTTTTGAATAGCCAGGGGTTTTATGTGAGATGAGAGTTTTTCTTTTTCATTCACGTAAAATTCATTTGTATGTAATATTCTTTTATTGGGGCACTTCCGGGCTGAGGATGATGTCACCATTGTATATTATTTACTTTTCCGCATTAGGTAGACCCAAGGCGGGGAGCACAAGTAACCGGGTTCTAGGGTCCAGTGGGAGACCATCTCGAGAAGTCGAGACCGGGTCTCCTAACCCTAGAATTGGCAGTGTTGCTTGCCGCTCTCATAGGGATCTAGGGATGTGGCTTTGGCTATTCATCACGACCGTGGAATTCGTGTTTTATACAGGCTCGTATTAAAACACGGACGTCCTAATATATCCAATATTTCATATGTGTTCTTCTGCTGCAATGTTCTGTGATGAGATCATATCACTGCCTGAGACGAATGTTTATATTATATATATGAGATATATGTTATATTGCAGATTTCGTTTCAAATGTGATGCTTGTGAAGCATAATAAAATGGGACTTCATTAATGAGATTAATGAAATAAAAGAAACCTAAGATGTTGTAGAAACTTGTTTAAAAACCGGTAGCTCTAGTTCTTGTTTTGCATAGCGGTGTTCCTTATAGAACATCCAGCACCTTATTCGATAAGGAAAGAGCCGAGATCCCTTCACCGGGAGTGACCTCTTTAGTGAAACTAGCAGATGCTACAAACTCGGTTTGTCTTTTGATTGATTCTATAGTTTTTTCTTTGCACAGCGGTATTTGTGAAATATCCTGCACCGTATTCGATGAGGAAAGAGCCGACGATCCCTTCACCGGGAGTGACCTCTTTAGCAAAACTAGAAAAGCCTAAAAAACACTCAATTTAAAATCACTCGATTCTGCAACGATATCAAATTCATTACACAAAGGGTTTTCTTAAAAACATGTCGTAGCCCTCCGTCATTTCAGATAAGTAATAATTAGTATTCGTGCTGTGTTTGTTGACCTTGTCAAGGCGTAGTGTGCGGTAGCTGATTACTGCTTATCTGTATAAGCATATGATGCGATTGGATTAGGGTAGTCGTCCGACTTTGTTGACCTTGTCAAGGGTCGTGCGGGTGGGTTTAATTCATATCAGGAAATGACGGGTTGAACTTGACTTGCGGTCTATGGTTTGTTGACCTTGTCAAGGTCATAGATCGCTCGGGGCAAAATATTATTGGGAATTTCAAGTGTTGAAATTTGCAATGAGATTGCATACCTTCTATGAGATAGTTGGATCCCGATACCCGCTGCGAGTAAGACTTGCTCCTAGGAGAGTTTTACACATTACAATTAACCGATCAAGTAGGTGTCTAGAAAGGTGTTAATGGGGTTACGCCCCTGGGAAAACAAGGTTTACTTTAATTAGGTCCGTGCGAAAGCAAGGGGAACCTCCCTCAAAGTACCGGCACTGGCCTGGCTGAAAGATTGGCGAACTTGTAGGGTGTAATTAATCCCGGCTAGTCTTTCCTTTTAGGGTTTGAAGGAAGATTTGACTAAAACAGTGGGGGACATCCTGATTAGATAAATTGATAACGAATCTAATCTTGTAAAAGCGCACACTGAGTGTTTTCTTCTCTCTCTCTCTCCAGGTTACGACTATGTCACGCCTTAATCAAGATAATAATACGGATGTATTGACCGAACCCGCTTGTTATACTGTGCTAAGGAACGTTGGTCCCGCTCCAACTTATAATTGTTATAAGACAGAGCAGGAAATTAGGGATTACCAGAATTCCCGTGCTGCCCAAGCGAAGAAAGTGCATGCTGATGCATCTTCTTCGGGTGTGTTCATTACAGAGAACTGTTTCTCAATATCCTTTACGTCCTGGGTATGTGATACCGGATCAGGATCCCGCAAATGTAATCTGTTACATGGGCTATAGAAAGGTAGAGAACTGAGAACGGGTGATAAGTTTCATGAGATAGAAACGGTGCAAGTGTTGCAGCCAAGTCTGTTGGTCATTATCACCCTGTATTACCAGAATACATTGATTCTGAACGTATGTTATCAGATACCGAACCTGATATACAACTTCATATCAGTCTCTTTATTAGTAAAGGAAGGATATAATTTTGTATTGTTGGATAATGCTTTGAACATTTCCTATATCAAGAGTTGATCGGTTCAAGCACGTTATCTAAAAGCATTGACGTTCTAAATCAAACTACAGTTCTTAGTATACAGAACACACACAAGAGGAAGAGTTCAGAAATGAATGAATCCTTCTTGAGGCATTGTAGACTAGGTCATATCAATGTGACCCGACTAGCTGAAGTTACATATAGATGCATATTTAAAATTTGTTTGAATTTACATCTTGTGAAACTTGCCGGTCATGTCACAAAGATAAGATGACCACAGCTCTGTTTATTGGAAACAGAGATAGAGTTAGTGAACTCTTGGGATTGATACATGCTGATGTATGAAGGTCCCCTGTCCACACATGCTAAGACCGGTTCTTTGTACTTCATTACATTCTCTGATGATCTCTCCAGATTAAGACATATGTTCCTGTTGAAACACAAGTCCGAAGCTTTTGAGATATTCACAGAATATAAGTTAGAAGTAGAGAACCAAAAACGGGTATAAGTATTATGTCCTTTGATAAGATCAAGGAGGAGAATACTTGAGCACGGAGATTCCTGGACTATTCTAAAAGAGAATGAGATTCTCTCTCAGCATTACTCCTCCGTATACACCACAGCACCTTAGTGTATCGGGGCGGAGCAATCATACCCTATGTGATATGGTGCCCTCTATGATGAGTACTACTGAGTTACCAACGAACCTCAGCCTCTTCGCCGATCTGGTAGGGTTCCTCATCCACCTGAGAGATACTTCGGTTTTCTCTATGACAGTGGGAGTGAGGATTGCATCATGAGATGATGACCCAACTTATTTCGAGCTGGCCATCAGGAGAGGGACTCTGTAAGAATGGCTGGATGCTTAGCGATCTGAGATGGAATCCTTATACACCAACAAAGTATGGACTTTGGTTGCTTTATAGGAAGGGTTAAATCCCCATCATGAGCAAGTATATCTTGAGAAGATTACTTGGTGTACATGGAAAAGTTGAGACTTTCAAAGCTATGCTTAAGTCCATCCAGATCCTACTTGCCACGGCTACATTCCATAACTACGATATCTGGCGGTTGGGTGTCATGACTGCTTTTCTAAATGATGATTTGGAAGAGAGCGTCTATAAGTACACAGCCAGAGGGCTTCGTAGACAGTAGGAGCAGCGGAAACGTGTGCAAGATGTTTTATGTGATAAAGCAGGCATCACGGAGTTGGAACATCTGTTTTGATGTGGTAGTCAAAGAGTTTGACTTCATCAAAATGGTAGATGAACCTTGTATATATAAAAAGTTAGTAGAGAGTATGGTGGTGATCCTCGTAGAGTACGTGGATGACATACTTTTGATAGGGAAGGAGTTTCCTATGCTACGCTCGGTCACTCTCCTCTTATCACAATGATTCTCCATATAGGATCAAGATGATACCTCCTAAATCCTAGGTTTTGGGTCTCTGAGATAGATCTAATTGGATGTTAGGATACTCACTAGTTGTAGTGAGATGGTATCAATCGATCCTGGGGAGAATCACTTGAAAGGTTCCAGGGCGATAAGAACGACTGAATGTCAATCGCAGGCATTGACTTTGCCCTTAGTGGAGGGACGGTATGTTAGAAGAGTTCCAAGCTAGATACCGTGACTAACTAGACGATTAAAGGCAAGATACATCGTTACCAAGGATGCTACGAAAGAGGCAGTCTGGATATATATTAGTTCATGAGATGAACTTCGTTCCTACCATTGTGTGACAATGGAGTTGTGGCTTATGCCAAGGAACGCTCGTCCCATCAGAAATCCAGATATAATTCTTAGGCAGTATCACCTGGTCATGGAGATGGTTGATCTCCAGGGAAATCGAGGTTAAGAGAGTAGACACAGAGGACAACAGCGCGGATCCACTCACAAAGGCCTTTTTCCCAGTAGAGACTTTTATGGGATGGTTGAGTATGAGATACTTCAACCACAGCTAATTGTTGGGTATGTGATACCACAACAGATGGCCCTAGTGCAACTGGGAGATTGTTAGTTATATGTATGCCCTAGAGGCCATTACTGTACATACGATGTATATTGTAATGGATGCTTAGACATATATAGGGAGGACTTTCTTGCTCGACATGATAGTATGCTATCTGGCTGTACTTTATCTTAACATGTACTCTGATTGTCTCTATGTTACATGTTGATAAAGCCCTTAGGATATGTACTCGACTACTGGGACTATGATGAGATCATACTAGTGGGGCCATGGTAGTCGACGAGTACATCCTATAACTGTTCCTAGTCGAGGGTGTATCGAGATAGGGCATCGATACACCAGAGTAGACTAGCGTATACGCATCTTGACCTATATGATGGGCGATGGATGATCCCATATCCATCGGTGTTTGACATCAAGGATGGTGTACGGGTGCTCAGTGGAGACTGGGTACACTGGACGGACTCGCCGAGAACTCCCAGATGGTAATATACCTCACGTCAGATGGCAGTTCTCCGGTGACACTGGTACAGAGTAGTCTGTTGACCCGAGATCGTCATAGAGTCTTGTGTGATTCCCACTGTGCTTTGATTTCCATCATACCACGTCCAAGAGGGCGTGCAAAAAGGTGGCTTTTGGGTACAGTCCTGAATCACATGGAGGCAATGAGCGACAGGAGGGGATTCATCTCTCCCGGTATAGGGAGTTGATGTTATGCTGTGTTCGATTGGCTATAACTGGAAATCCCTGACCAGGGTTGCTGAGATTTACTGGTAAGTGTTATCAGTAGTTTCTCGAACTGTTATAGACCTAATATCGACACGACTTATCGAGCTACTGGGGTCTGACGTTTACCACCCCTAGGCGAGATATGCGACATATCAGACGACGAGACCGGACTGTACGGGAGTGTTACTGATTGGATTCGCAGGAGAATGTACAGGCTTGCTTGTTGATCTTCTGATTGCTCAATACCTGGATGACTGTTAAGTTTAGCTGACCGCTTGCAGCTTGTCGGTGTTTGATATGATCATCACCTACTGCCGGCGTATTGACGATTCTTTAAAGTCCTACACAAAGGTTTCTTGGCTCAAGCAAAACGGAGTAGGGGCATATATGTGATATGTGCAGGACCGAGGATAATGCGAGATGAGACACCGTATTATATTCTCGCGTTATTTTGACATGAGCCAGATCATCAGATCAAGTGTTGATTCGATAAATCGGTACATGATATATTAGTCGGTTATATTCGATATAGCCGGATTGTCGGATCAAGTGTTGATTCGATAATTTAATGTATAATAATATATATGATATATTAAATTACATTAACTAATATTAGCTCACTAAAAGATTCTTTTTCTCACTCGGGTAATGCATTGATATATATGCGATATATGTTAATTGTATTATTTTATTTTGTTACAATAAATATTATATATGTGATATATAATATTGTAACATGATATGGTTATTAATGCAACATGATTAGTAGAGATTAAACATGGTTAGGGTTTGATTTGGGTTAAGCTATTCTAGAAGTTTCTAGAAGGTTTTGTTTTGTTTTGTGTAAGATATTTTGTGAAGATATTTGCTTAACCAAACCCAAACCCTTTGTCACGACCCGAAAGTACGGAACGTGACCGACACTTAGATTACGAAGCGTCTAGAGGCGCCACGTAAACTAAGTAAGCCGAAGCCCAGAAATCTAAACCATAGAAGAAGAAGAAAAAGAAAACAAGTTTAAAAGCATAAACAAATTTTCCCAAAAATTTTGGCAGAGTCTCCTCTGTAAAAACTGGCCCCAAACGGGTACAACAAGTATAATATACATAAACAATAAAAAGCATCCCCAAACGGGAGCTAGCTCAACGCCAACAGGCGGAAACAACCACAACAATACACAATAATATACAACGCCAAAGGGCGAGGAGCAAAACTCAAAAGAAAACAAAACCACCAGATCAGAATAATACATACGCGACTCTAAGGTCGAAATAAAAAAACTGGTCCAATAAACTTATCAAGTAATACAAGTATGGTTGATGGAGCTTACTAGATACAAATGAATGAATAAAATACAATGGTGGTTCAGATACAAGTGAACCAACCTACCGTACAAATCACCCTGAAAGAAAAGATGTGCCAGCAAGCTGCCAGGGAAACCTGTACATCGAACCTGTAATAAAATTTGGCACAACGGGGGTGAGTTGCCAACTCGTGAGTAGAAGACATCTACGAAAAGAAATCGAATGCACGACGCTATCCTAGGTCATAATAATACACTATTATATCCAAATCATCTAGTAATAGCAGGGTAAAACTACGTGTAAATGCAGATACTCCGTGCTCGTGTCAGTGCCTCATATAATACTATGTCATATGAAAGGATATGCATGCACCATGAATATAAAATAATCAATCTGAAATCCAGATATATCTGTATAAGAAATCTTTAACTGTTATCATAGTAAAATGTGTATAGGAATCTGAAATCTCAACAATGAAATCCATGGAAATCCGTGTCAAGCATCGACACAAACATGTAAATCTCAAGTCTCATAGTCTCAATACCTCGGGCTCCGTCAGTCCGGATCGGCCCATATCATCAAATCTCACGACAACGGTTGGTATCCTCCGGATATCCGCCGCGCCAGACATCACCGGTAGGTAGCCTTCCCCTGCCAGGCTCATCGTCTACAACTCGATCTTCTTGGCCCGGGGTACCATACCGGGCCCACCATGTACCCGAGACGGTTCATCCACTCCTCGAATCGGGTCTCGAAATCTATCAGAAAACATGAAATCTCATGGTGGACGACACATACATCACGAGAAAACCGCATCTTATATTTTAAAAAGAGAGGAGGAGAGAGAGAAGTTTTTATATATTCTTGCGGTTTTCCCCAAAATCCAGAAATCTTATAGAAATCCAAATCTCAAAATCATGAGTAAGTAAATGATAAGTGTCGGCATATGCCCCATAATACTGCATGATAACATGAGAATATGAATGCATGGATGTCTAAGTAATAAATGCCCTGTCTATACTAACATCTGAGAGTAATCACAATATTATATATCGATCTAGTTGCTAGCTGATTCTATCAATAAAAGATAATAAGATCTAAAGTGTACGTGACATAGCAATTACCGATGATGATGTGTGTGAGCCGGCAAATAAGTGTGGGTGGAATATGCGCATCATCGGTAATGGTGCTGGTGTCCTAACAGGTAAGGTTTATACTGATTATAGCAACATATGTAAGAACATGCGCCATGATGATTACAGTATGAATGTGAAGACAGATGTGCATTATCCACTCCTCTGCGATATACGAGTACAACTACCACTATATGAATCGAACCTAAACTAGTGTCCATCTAACCTCCTAATGAACTAAACCTAAGAAACTAGTCAATAAGAAACAAGGGTCTACCTAAGGTCTGAATCAATATCTCTAATAGTCGGCGATCCAGCCTCAATAGCGTCACGTAAGTAGTACGGCTTCCTCGAATAAAGAGTGCGGATCAATCATCATATCTATGCCTCGTACGGTAAAATCCATCGTATGACATCCCAATATCGGGGTACGGGTCAAGTATCTCCTAGGTGTCTCATCATTTGTATAATGTCATCATCAACTCATCTCATGATCAAGGTGCTAAACTGTAATCGCATACATCAATCATATATCATTGCCATCATAATATGCATCATTAGTTTATCCTCAGAAATATCATGTCATATGTATCATATTGTGATTAAGTCATACTGATATCATATCGTCATCAAGTCACACCTATATGATATCGACGTCAGGTCACACCTATATGATGTCGTAATCAAGTCGTACATATATCATATCGTGATCAGTCACAAGTTACAGTTCGGGATCTATTTTAGAGTTCCATGTACCACAATATCATCATTACCCATTATAATTTATGTATACCTGTTCATTATTTCATTCTCTAATGATCCGCTAACACTTTAATACGACTGTATAGTCAAGAATCACGGCATCAAGCCCAGTTATACTGTTTCATTCCCGTGTATCATATCACATCAATGTATCCCACATACGTGTTGTATATATATATATATATACCTTTACCTAGTCCTATATATATATACACATATCCGTATACACCATGTCGAGTTTCAGTGTGTGCGTGTGTGTGTTTCTATCTGAAACCTATGAACCTCTTCCAAGGTATTCATCCTCTGGTATGGTTTTCCTAAATCAGTCTAGTCCAGCCTAGGGTCATTACTAGGGTCCTACTCATTAAGAATCTAGGGTCACATCTGGTTTCCTAATGGCAATAAGTACTATTCCTATTCTACGTTGCGGGGGTGCTAAACGCCATCCACCCAACTTCCCCCCGTAGATATATATCTACTCACCTGGTCCATGTCTGCCGAAGACGGTGTCGCCATCCTCCTCTTCATCGCCCGCAGTCCACATGAGGGTATCTAAACGCAAACATATAAATAGTATCGTAAACTGAATCACATACAAAAGTCAAAACGACGCAAGGAACCAGCATAGGTTAAAACCTATGTCCCGTTCACGCAAAAGAACCAAATATCGCTCGATATCGGCGTACAAACTCCGATGGATCGAGATAAACATCAAAAAATAACTCATAGTTTTAAAACTCATTACTTATATTATAAAACATGATTAAATCCATCGAAACCCTAAAATCCATCAAATCGCCCGATTTCGTAAAACCTGAAAATGCCAATTTACCGTTTTTCTTCAAAACTTGACATTTAAATGAAACCAATGGTCATAAAACTCATTAAATAGCGTAACTAAACTATACAAACCATTACTATATTTTTATTACACAAATTTGTATTAATTTGAAATTTCTAGTTTGCAACCTTTAGTAATTTTTAACATCTTTCAAGCAAAATAACACAATTCCACCACAAAACTTGATTGTGCATGAATTAATGTATTAACTACAATTCATGATGATAATGATATAATGAAATCATAATTATATTTTTAATGTCATTTATTTAGGAATTTCCAAAATCTAGTTTGCAAAAACTAGCATAATTAGCATATTTATCATACTTTATTAACTAACAATTGAAACTAATAACTAGATTAGGTTTTGCATTCCACTAACAGGTTAATATCCCTATTAAAACCATAATATAATGATAAAAACATTAATTAGAATTTTATCTCACCCACATATACATTTATAAAAAAACTAGTTAGCTAAATAGCATAATTAAATCAATATTTGATAACAATTTATTATACCACAACCATGCAAGAATTTTCCACTCTAAAAGATGTTAAACTAGATATTATAACCCTAATTAATTAATAAAAACCACCACTTGAATTTGCAAACCCTAACTTGAATTTTAAAATTTGCAACTAGAATTAATATAATAAATCTAATTATGCTTTAAAAGAACATCAAATAGAAATAAATCAAAAGAGAAGGATTTATACCTCCACAACCTAAAGTCCAAACATGAAAATGAGCCTCCAAAATGCATGCTTTCCCACTCCAAAATCCATGTAAAAATAAGCAAAGAATAAAGGGTAGGAAATAAATAGGATTTTGTGGATTTTTAATTGAATTTTTGAAGGATTTTTGATGAATTTTGAACAAAAAATGAAGTGGAAATTGGGGTGGGGGGTGGGGGGGCTGCCATGGGGTGATGGCCGGCCAAAATAGGAGGTGGGGAAGAGAAAGAAGAGAGTGAAGAATAATGTAGAAGTTTCCCCCAAAGCTTTCACTTCTTATGTCTTTTCATGATTTATTTATTTTCTTTTTATTTCTTTACTATAGCAACTCAAGAAAACTCTAGAAAATTGGAAAAATTTGCAAATAAATTTTGCATGATACACACTAAATTCTAATATGCCATGGTTCATTTTTACAAATTAAAACCATTCAAATTTGTAATTTACACTAATTTAGTGTAAAAATAAAGCTTATGTTAATATTTAAAATAATTAATTTAGGAAAAATATTTAATTAAACTAAAAATTTATAAGTGGATAAATAAACACCATTTACTAGTAATTACATAATTAAAATAGGTATTTTTGAAATTATAATGAAAAACAATCACGGTTTAGTTTTACGAAAAATACATTTTACTTTACCGAAAATCATAAAATTCACTTAAACAATTTTATTCATTTAATTATTTATTTAATTATTTTTAAAGCGTTACAATCTTCCCCCCTTTAAGAAATTCGGTCCCCGAATTTAAATTAAAACTCCCCCTCCAAATACTAAAACATTTAGCAAAACACTCAAATCGTCGGGGCTCCGAAATCATCAATACATAACAAAAATCAACTCCGTCAAGCATAACGCAATCATCGGATTTATGGCGAGAATAAAATATCAAAACCCAATATGAAAACCATCTTAATATACATCAATCTATAACTTATATATAGTGCGCATCATAGTAAAACCGTCCAAATATCTGGATAAGGAAATATGCAAAAACCCCTTTTGAAAATCGTCGTGTGATGCACGTGTCACGGCATAAGTAGCGGACGTTTATTTTTAAAAAAATAACTATATATATATATATATATATATATATATATATATATATATATATATATATATCTTTTATTTAACATACACGTCCCGCCTGGTTACTAAATCAAATAATAATGACTATGAAAACATACTGCTCAAACTGAAATCAATCCCAATCACATCATAAAAATATCATGTGCGTCCGGTGCGCACTGAAATCGAAACCAAATACAGATACCACGAATACACACAACAACAAAACTAAGTGCAATAGGTGTGCACCAAAAACATCTGTCAAGTGCAACGGACGTGCACGACTCAAAATCAGGTGCATCTAATCTGCACAAAACCCCGATTTAGTGCATCTGGTGTGAACAAAATCGCATCAAGTGCACCAAGTATGCGCAAGAATCCTAATCAGGTGCACATGGTGCACGAAAACATACATCGAATGTCAAAATCGAAATCACAGTACAAAAATATATGAAAACTAGGTCGAAACATATGTTAAAATCATGCGTAACCCATATGCACGAAATCAAATCAAAATCTCAAAATGTATTAAAACCAATTCAAGTGCACTGGGTATGTATTGAATAACATCAATACAACTGATATATGAAACACAGATAGAATGTAATGAAGGTACACACATGAAATACCAATCGTAGAACAAAGTCCTCAAAATACCAAAAATCCAATCAACGAAAATATGAAATTCAAATCACTAAATCACAATCGTAAACACTATCGTCAATGTGCGCCCCTTTCCTCTGATGTCGGCTGCTTCAAACTTGTCTCTTCATAAGTGTGCTGACTGCGCTACCAACGGCAATACTCATATCTAGAGTCTCCCACGTAGTCGATCCCTTCACTTGATATCCGGACTACATTAAACTTTTCGATCGATCCATCAAAATCCCATAATTCTCCGAGAGCTCAACACTCAAGTACAGTTTAAAAATATTCGGTACATACCCCAGCATCGATGATCCAGCCGTAGAAGGGCAAACCCAAGCCTCACTAATGGCATCGCGGAACTGCCGTAAACCCTAAGGTTCAAGGGCGTTCTCATGGTCATTATGTCGAGTTAGGGTTTCATTCTTCTAGAGGGTCCATCGAAATACCTGCATGTTCTTCCGAATACCTTAAACTTGGAAAAATGGTTTTCTGATAATCGTTCGAACCCTTTAACTTCATCCGGACGGCATGTGAATACCCTTCATCCGCACGCTAAACAATGCTTCAATCCTCAAGAATAACCAATACTCTAATGGTTATCGCATTCGAGCCGCAGCTCCCTCTGCCAGTGTGCCTGTGGTAACAGAAACTACCATCCGATATCGACGAAGATAGATCAAATGAACGAATGAAATACGGTGCAAACAATGTACATCCTAAGGCTCCTTAAGCAGAGTATGCCGCGGACCATACCCACGGTACGTTACTCTACCTAAATCGCCTACTCCATCAACCAAGGGTCACCTAGACTTATACAAGGTTAAACCTAGCGCTCTGATACCAACTTTGTCACGACCCGAAAGTACGGAACGTGACCGGCACTTAGATTACGAAGCGTCTAGAGGCGCCACGTAACCTAAGTAAGCCGAAGCCCAGAAATCTAAACCATAGAAGAAGAAGAAGAAAAAGAAAACAAGTTTAAAAGCATCAGCAAATTTTCCCAAAAATTTCGGCAGAGTCTCCTCTGTAAAAACTGGCCCCAAACGGGTACAACAAGTATAATATACATAAACAGTAAAAAGCATCCCCAAACGGGAGCTAGCTCAACGCCAATAGGCGGAAACAACCACAACAATACACAATAATATACAACGCCAAAGGGCGAGGCTCAAAACTCAAAAGAAAACAAAACCACCAGATCAGAATAATAAATGTGCGACTCTAAGGTCGAAATAAAAAAACTGGTCCAATAAACTTATCAAGTAATACAAGTATGGTTGATGGAGCTTACTAGATACAAATGAATGAATAAAATACAATGGTGGTTCAGATACAAGTGAACCAACCTACCGTACAAATCACCCTGAAAGAAAAGATGTGCCAGCAAGCTGCCAGGGAAACCTGTACATCGAACCTGTAATAAAATTTGGCACAACGGGGGTGAGTTGCCAACTCGTGAGTAGAAGACATCTACGAAAAGAAATCGAATGCACGACGCTATCCTAGGTCATAATAATACACTATTATATCCAAATCATCTAGTAATAGCAGGGTAAAACTACGTGTAAATGCAGATACTCCGTGCTCGTGTCAGTGCCTCATATAATACTATGTCATATGAATGGATATGCATACACCATGAATATAAAATAATCAATCCTAAAATCCAGATATATCTGTATAAGAAATCTTTAACTGTTATCATAGTAAAATATGTATAGGAATCTGAAATCTCAACAATGAAATCCATGGAAATCCGTGTCAAGCATCGACACAAACATGTAAATCTCAAGTCTCATAGTCTCAAAACCTCGGGCTCCGTCAGTCCGGATCGGCCCATATCATCAAATCTCATGACAACGGTCGGTATCCTTCGGATATCCACCGCGCCAGACATCACCGGTAGGTAGCCTTCCCCTGCCAGGCTCATCGTCTATAACTCGATCTTCTTGCCCCGGGGTACCATACCGGGCCCACCATGTACCCGAGACGGTTCATCCACTCCTCGAATCGGGTCTCGAAATCCATCAGAAAACATGAAATCTCATGGTGGACGACACATACATCACGAGAAAACCGCATCTTATATTTTAAAAAGAGAGGAGGAGAGAGAGAAGTTTTTATATATTCTTGCGGTTTTCCCCAAAATCCAGAAATCTCATAGAAATCCAAATCTCAAAATCATGAGTAAGTAAATGATAAGTGTCGGCATATGCCCCATAATACTGCATGATAACATGAGAATATGAATGCATGGATGTTTAAGTAATAAATGCCCTGTCTATACTAACATCTGAGAGTAATCACAATATTATATATCGATCTAGTTGCTAGCTGATTCTATCAATAAAAGATAATAAGATCTAAAGTGTACGTGACATAGCAATTACCGATGATGATGTGTGTGAGCCGGCAAATAAGTGTGCGTGGAATATGCGCATCATCGGTAATGGTGCTGGTGTCCTAACAGGTAAGGTTTATACTGATTATAGCAACATATGTAAGAACATGCGCCATGATGATTACAGTATGAATGTGAAGACAGATGTGCATTATCCACTCCTCTGCGATATACGAGTACAACTACCACTATATGAATCGAACCTAAACTAGTGTCCATCTAACCTCCTAATGAACTAAACCTAAGAAACTAGTCAATAAGAAATAAGGGTCTACCTAAGGTCTGAATTAATATCTCTAATAGTCGGCGATCCAGCCTCAATAGCGTCACGTACGTAGTACGGCTTCCTCGAATCAAGAGTGCGGATCAATCATCATATCTATGCCTCGTACGGTAAAATCTATGGTACGGCATCCCAATATCGGGATACGGGTCAAGTATCTCCTAGGTGTCTCATCATTCGTATAATGTCATCATCAACTCATCTCATGATCAAGGTGCTAAACTGTAATCGCATACATCAATCATATATCATTGCCATCATAATATGCATCATTAGTCTATCCTCAGAAATATCATGTCATATGTATCATATTGTGATTAAGTCATACTGATATCATATCGTCATCAAGTCACACCTATATGATATCGACGTCAGGTCACACCTATATGATGTCGTAATCAAGTCGTACATATATCATATCGTGATCAGTCACAAGTTACAGTTCGGGATCTATTTTAGAGTTCCATGTACCACAATATCATCACTACCCATTATAATTTATGTATACCTGTTCATTATCTCATTCTCTAATGATCCGCTAACACTTTAATACGACTGTATAGTCAAGAATCACGGCATCAAGCCCAGTTATACTGTTTCATTCCCGTGTATCATATCACATCAATGTATCCCACATACGTGTTTTATATATATATATATATATACCTATACTTAGTCCTATATATATATACACATATCCGTATACACCATGTCGAGTTTCAGTGTGTGCGTGTGTGTGTTTCTATCTGAAACCTACGAACCTCTTCCAAGGTATTCATCCTCTGGTATGGTTTTCCTAAATCAGTCTAGTCCAGCCTAGGGTCATTACTAGGGTCCTACTCATTAAGAATCTAGGGTCACATCTGGTTTCCTAATGGCAATAAGTACTATTCCTATTCTACGTTGCGGGGGTGCTAAACGCCATCCACCCAACTTCCCCCCGTAGATATATATCTACTCACCTGGTCCATGTCTGCCGAAGACGGTGTCGCCATCCTCCTCTTCATCGCCCGCAGTCCACATGAGGGTACCTAAACGCAAACATATAAATAGTATCGTAAACTGAATCACATACAAAAGTCAAAACGACGCAAGGAACCAGCATAGGTTAAAACCTATGTCCCGTTCACGCAAAAGAACCAAATATCACTCGATATCGGCGTACAAACTCCGATGGATCGAGATAAACATCAAAAATAACTCGTAGTTTTAAAACTCATTACTTATATTATAAAACATGATTAAATCCATCGGAACCCTAAAATCCATCAAATCGCCCGATTTCGTAAAACCTGAAAATGCCAATTTACCGTTTTTCTTCAAAACTTGACATTTAAATGAAACCAATGGTCATAAAACTCATTAAATAGCGTAACTAGACTATACAAACCATTACTATATTTTTATTACACAAATTTGTATTAATTTGAAATTTCTAGTTTGCAACCTTTAGTAATTTTTAACATCTTTCAAGCAAAATAACACAATTCCACCACAAAACTTGATTGTGCATGAATTAATGTATTAACTACAATTCATGATGATAATGATATAATGAAATCATAATTATATTTTTAATGTCATTTATTTAGGAATTTCCAAAATCTAGTTTGCAAAAACTAGCATAATTAGCATATTTATCATACTTTATTAACTAACAATTGAAACTAATAACTAGATTAGGTTTTGCATTCCACTAACAGGTTAATATCCCTATTAAAACCATAATATAATGATAAAAACATTAATTAGAATTTTATCTCACCCACATATACATTTATAAAAAAACTAGTTAGCTAAATAGCATAATTAAATCAATATTTGATAACAATTTATTATACCACAACCATGCAAGAATTTTCCACTCTAAAAGATGTTAAACTAGCTATTATAACCCTAATTAATTAATAAAAACCACCACTTGAATTTCCAAACCCTAACTTGAATTTTAAAATTTGCAACTAGAATTAATATAATAAATCTAATTATGCTTTAAAAGAACATCTAATAGAAATAAATCAAAAGAGAAGGATTTATACCTCCACAACCTAAAGTCCAAACATGAAAATGAGCCTCCAAAATGCATGCTTTCCCACTCCAAAATCCATGTAAAAATAAGCAAAGAATAAAGGGTAGGAAATAAATAGGATTTTTTGGATTTTTAATTGAATTTTTGAAGGATTTTTGATGAATTTTGAACAAAAAATGAAGTGGAAATTGGGGTGGGGGGGATGCCATGGGGTGATGGCCGGCCAAAATAGGAGGTGGGGAAGAGAAAGAAGAGAGTGAAGAATAATGTAGAAGTTTCCCCCAAAGCTTTCACATCTTATGTCTTTTCATGATTTATTTATTTTCTTTTTATTTCTTTACTATAGCAACTCAAGAAAACTCTAGAAAATTGGAAAAATTTGCAAATAAATTTTGCATGATACACACTAAATTCTAATATTCCATGGTTCATTTTTACAAATTAAAACCATTCAAATTTGTAATTTACACTAATTTAGTGTAAAAATAAAGCTTATGTTAATATTTAAAATAATTAATTTAGGAAAAATATTTAATTAAACTAAAAATTTATAAGTGGCTAAATAAACACCATTTACTAGTAATTACATAATTAAAATAGGTATTTTTGAAATTATAATGAAAAACAATCACGGTTTAGTTTTACGAAAAATACATTTTACTTTACCGAAAATCATAAAATTCACTTAAACAATTTTATTCATTTAATTATTTATTTAATTATTTTTAAAACGTTACACCATTGACCATGGTTGTTTCTCTACAAGGGTTAAGGATTCATTCTTAACTATGGTTGCATTTCTAACCTCACATATGAGTTATTCATTATTCATCACAAAAGGATAATTCTTCTTCTTCTTCTTCTTCCTTGATGCAAATCTTTCTTGCTTTGCTTTTTGTGATGAAAGTGAGTGAGAATAAGAAAACAATTGAGAGCAAAAATCCTACTTCATCATCCTCATCTATCCTTACCATTTAGATGAGGGTGTTCACTTCATTTAGTGAGTGAGAGCTTGTGTTAATGAAACTTCAAGGTAGATCATCTTTGTTATCGAAGATCGGAAGCAAGCTTGCATCTTTCTCTTCGTGGAACCTCTCGAGAGTCCGTATACACGATGATCGCAGCGAAGGGACTTCAACATGGAGCTTAAGAAGTGAAGGACCGGATCTACAAAGGTTGTAATCCCTCTCACTTAGTGTTAAAGTGTTTAACATGCTTGTTTTCGCCTAAACTCTAGTATAAAGATCTTGGTTAGGGTTGTTCAGCACGGCTAAATTTTAAATCGGGCATGGTTGATGCCTCGTAGACCCTTGTGCGAGTGCCTAGCATCCCTACATTCAAAAGGTATGCAGCTTCTCAAGTGCATAACTCCCAAAAGGAAATAGGAAACTCAGTAGTACTCATCATAGAGCGCACCATATGACATAGGGTGTGATTGCTCTGCCCCGATACACTGAGGTGCTGTGGTGTATACGGAGGAGTAATGCTGTGAGAGAATCTCATTCTCTTTTAGAATAGTCCAGGAATCTCCGTGCTCAAGTATTCTCCTCCTTGATCTCATCAAAGGACATAATACTTATACCCGTTTTTGGTTCTCTACTTCTAACTTATATTCATTGAATTTCTCAAAAGTTCCAGACTTGTGTTTCAACAGGAACATATGTCCGGATCTTGAGAGATAATCAGTGAATGTAATGAAGTATAAAGAACCGGTCCTGGCATGTGTAGACAAGGGACCTCATACATCAACATGTATCAATCCCAAGAGTTCACTAACTCTTTCTATGTTTCCAATAAACGGAGCTGTGGTCATCTTATCTCTGTGACATGACCGGCAAGTTTCACAAGATGTAAATTCAAACTAATTTAAATATGCATCTATATGTAACTTCAGCTAGTCGGGTCGCATTGATATGACCTAGTCTACAATGCCTCAAGAAGGATTCGTTCATTTCCGAACTCTTTCTCTTGTGTGTGTTCTGTACGTTAAGATCTGTGGTTTGATTTAGAACGTCTATGCTTTTAGATAACGTGCCTGAACCGATCAACTCTTGATATAGGAAATGTTCAAAACATGATCCAACAATACAAAATTATATCCTTCTTTACTAATAAAGAGACTGATATGATGTTGTATATCAGGTTCGGTATCTAATAATATTCGTTCAGAATCAATGTATTTGTTAATACAGGGTGATAACTACCAACAGACTTGGCTGCCACACTTGCACCGTTTCTATCTCATGAAATTTATCACCCGTTCTCAGTCTTCTACCTGTCTGTAGCCCATGTAACAGATTACATTTGCGGGATCCTGATCCGGTATCAAATACCCAGGACGTAAAGGATACTGAGAAACAGTTCTGTGTAATGAACACACCCGAAGAAGATGCATCAACATGCATTTTCTTCGTTTGGGCGGCACGGGAATTCTGGTAATCCCCAATTTCCTGCTCTGTCTTATAACAATTATAAGTTGGAGTGGGACCAACATTCCATAGCGCAGTATAACAAGCGGGTTCGGTCAATACATCCGTATTATTATCTTGATTAAGGCATGACATAGTCGTAACCAGAAGAGAGAGAGAAGAAAACACTCAGCGTGCGCTTTTACAAGATTAAATTGGTTATTAATTTATCTAATCAGGATGTCTCCCACTGTTTTAGTCAAATCTTCCTTCAAACCCTAAAAGGAAAGACTACCCGGGATTAATTACACCCTACAAGTTCGCCAATCTTTCAGCCAGGCCAGTGCCGGTACTTTGAGGGAGGTTCCCCGTGCTTTCGCACGGACCTAATTAAAATAAACCTCCCAGGGGCGTAACCCCGTTAACACCTTTCTAGACACCTACTTGATCGGCTAATTGTAATGTGTAAAACTCTCCCAGGAGTAACTCTTACTCGCAGCGGGTATCGGGATCCAACTATCTCATAGAAGGTATGTAATCTCATTGCAAATTTCAACACTTGAAATTCCCAATAATATTTTACCCCAAGCCTCCTATGACCTTGACAAATGCCAATAAACCATAGGCTGCTAGTCAAGTTCAACTCGTCATTTCCTGATTGAATCAAACCCACCCGCACGACCCTTGACAAAGGCCAACAAGGTTGTACGACTACCCTAATCTAATATGCATCATATGCATAAGCAGATAAGTACTATTCAGCTACTGCACACTACGCTTTGACAAAGGCCAACAAACGCAGCACGAATACTAAATAGTCCTTATCTGAAATGACGGAGGGCTACGACAGGTTTTTAAAAAAACCTTATGCGTAATGAACTTGATATCGTTGTAGAATCGAGTGATTTTAAATGGAGTGTTTTTGAGGCTTTTCTAGTTTTGCTAAAGAGGTCACTCCCGGTGAAGGGATCGTCGGCTCTTTCCTCATCGAATAAGGTGCAGGATATTTCATAAATGCCGCTGTGCAAAGCAAGAACTATAGAAGCAATCAAAAGACAGACCGAGTTTGTAGCATCTGCCAGTTTCACTAAAGAGGTCACTCCCGGTGAAGAGATCTCGGCTTTTTCCTTATCGAATAAGGTGCTGGATTTTCTACCAGGAACACCGCTATGCAAAGCAAGAACTAGAGCTACCAGTTTTTAAACAAGTTTCTACAACAACTTTAGGTTTCTTTTATTTCATTAATCTCATTAATGAAGTCCCATTTTATTATGCTTCACAAGCATCACATTTGAAACGAAATGTGCAATATAACATATATCTCATATATATAATATTAAACATTCGTCTCAGGCAGTAATATGATCTCATCACAGAACATTGCAGCAGAAGAACATATATGAAATATTGGATATACTAGGACGTCCGTGTTTTAATACGAATCTGTATAAAACACGGATTCCACGGTCATGATGAATAGCCAAACCCACATCCCTAGACCTCTACGAGAGCGGCAAGTAACACTGCCAATTCTAGGGTTAGGAGACCCGGTCTCGACTCCTCGAGATGGTTTCCTACTGGATCCTAGAACCTGGTTACTTGTGCTGCCCGCCTTGGGTCTACCTAATGCGGAAAAGTAAATAATATACAATGGTGACATCATCCTCAGCCCGGAAGTGCCCCAATAAAAGAATATTACATACAAATGAATTTTACATGAATGAAAATGAAAAAAAAACTTTCATCTCATATAAAACCCTCGGCTATTCAAAACGCGACGATCCAATATAACATATCACAACAACACATAATATCTCATATCATCAACGTAAGCAAGTATGCGTATCCCAATTGTCGTTGATGTATAGCAACGAAGCCGGCGATACACAACATACTACGCTTACGGTCACAGAAAAGAAAGTGTAAAACTACAACAGTTGGAATCCGCAACCTCTTTAGACATCGCATGCCTAACCAAATGAATTCCTTAGACATCGCATGCTTAACAATTATAAACCCCGTATTTTAGTCTCATTATCGAAAACTCTTTTCAATATCAAGTCGGGCAACTCAACAAGATTCCCGACATCCTGATCGAATGCTCGTCGCAAACTTTAGTAGACGGCCGCACCCCCGGATGCCGTCGACGAAGTGCACTAAGGCAGAACACCGCTGCCGCGAGCACCCGAACGGATGCTTTTGGCGACGGGGTTCTCCTACAGTCACTTGGTCGGGGCTATGGGGCGTGGCTTGTTAGTTATATGTATGCCCTAGAGGCCATTACTATACATAGGATGTATATTGTAGTGGATGCTGGGACATATATAGGGAGGACTTTCTTGCTCGACATGATAGTATGCTATCTGGTTGATCTTTACCTTAACGTGTACACGGATTGTCTCTCTGTTACATGTTGGTAAAGCCCTTAGGATCTGTACTTGACTACCTAGACTATGATGCGGATCATACTAGTGGGGACATGGTAGTCCATAAGTACATCCTTCAAAGTCCTTAGTCGAGGGTGTATCGAGACGGGGCATCGATATACCAGAGTAGACTAGCGTATACCTTCTCGACCCATACAGATGGGCGATGGATGATCCCATATCCATCGGTGTTTGACATCAGAGATGATATACGGGTGCTCAGTAGAGACTGGGTACACTGGACGGACTCGCCGAGAACTCCCAGATGGGATTATACCTCACGTCAGATGGAAGTTCTCTGGTGACACTGGTACAGAGTAGTCTGTTGACCCGAGATTGTCATAGAGTCTTGTGTGGTTCCCACTGTGCTTTGAATTCCATCTTACCACGTCCAAGAGGGCGTGCAAAACGGTGGTTTTTGGGTACAGTCCCGAGTCACATGGAGGCAATGAGCGATAGGAGGGGATTCGTCTCTCCCGGTATAGGGGGTTGATGTTGCGCTGTGTTCGATTGGCTATAACAGGAAATCCCTGGCCAGAGTTGCTGAGATTTACTGGTAAGTGTTACCAGTAGTTTCTCAAATTGTTATAGACCTCATATCGACACGACTTATCGAGCTATTGGGGTCTGACGTTTACCACCCCTAGGCAAGATATGCGACATATCAGACGATCAGACCGGACTGTACGGTAGTGTTACTGGTTGGATTCACTGGAGTGTGAGCGGGCTTGCTCGTCGATCTTCTGATCGCTCAATACCCGGGTGGCCGTTAAGTTTAGCAGACCGCTTGCGGCTTGTGGGTGTTTGATATGATCATCATCCGCTGCCGGCGTATTGACGAGTCTTTAGAGTCCTACACAGAGGTTTCCTGGCTCAAGCGAAACGAAATAGGAGCGCATATGAGATATGTGCGGGACCGAGAATAATGCGTGTATGTGATACCATATTCCATTCTCACGATGAATGTATCGATTAGGTTATATGCGATATACCCTAGTTATCGAATCAAAGGTTGATTCGATAAGCCGATACATAGGATACTGGTCGGTTATATGCGATATGACCGGATCGTTAAATCAAGTGTTGATTTAATGATTTAATGTATAATTATATATTTGATATATTACTTTGCATTAACTAGTATCGGTTCACTTTAAATGGATATTCTCACTCGGGTGTGCGCATTGCATATGCGATATGATTTTGTGCACATGTTTGTATCATGTTTGATGATGCATGCTTTTTGGTTAAGTATAAAGAATTAAACCAAGGTTAAGTTGTTGATTAGGGTTTTACTTATTCATTTATCTTATTTATTTATTCATTTTGAATAAATTGGAAGATAAATGAATGGTGGCTACTTTTGTTTTTAGTTGAAGTTTCATGAAGCTTTGACTTGTTGACCTTTTGTTCTCATCCTTAACCCTAACCATTCAACCCAACCTTAGTCAATTCTCTACACTTAACTAAGGTTAAGATTATGATAAGTATTCTTTTATTTTTTCTATTTTCAAATAACTTATCATATTCTTCATCTTCTTCTTCTTCTTCACTTCAAGAAAAAGCTTCACAAGCTTTAATGGCAAAGTGAGAATTAGAGTGAGAAATCCAATTCTAAAGTCTACCCACTTCCTATTTCTTCATCCTCTACCTCTTGCCAAGTAGTAGAGTGTGTTTCTTTCACAAGTTTTTAGGGCTTGGTGAAGGTGGAGCTTGATTTAGCGATGCCTCGACGTAGATCATCTTCGGCGTGGACATCGACGACCTAGCTCGCTTTTTCTCCGACGAAGCCGACTCTAGAGCCCGGATTCCTTTTGGACAGCGGAGACGACTTCGTTGCAGAGCTATGGAGGTGGAGCACCGGATCTACAAAGGTTGTATTTCCGTATCTCTTAGTTAATTGTTAACTAGTTATATTTTTCGCCTAGAAATCTAGCCAACGATCCGTAGTCGGGTCTCTCGGCACCTAGAATTTTTGAAATCGGCATGGTTGATTCCTTGTGAGACCTCACTAGGGTGCCTAGGAACCCTACAGTGGTATCAGAGCCTAGCTAGAGCCTTAGGCGAAGTCCAGACGGAGTTTGAAACCCGAACGAACCCGAAAACCCAATTCTAACATGCTCTCTGTCCTTTTTTGAAAACAGTGAGTTTTTCAACATTAAAAATATGCAGAAAAATCAGCAGGTGAATTTAAGAGATACTGCAAAATTCGAGCAAGTGATTCCTCAAAGAGGGCGCGGATCCGCGACCTTACAGGAGGCTCATGCGGCGGATCCGCGGCCCTGTTGTCGTTTTGTACTTCGAAATTTGCACAGTAATTCTTAATTTTCAGTGCTGGTTTTCCTGGGTATTTTTGATATTTTTTCAAGAGTTGAATTTTCTGGGGTTGTTTTGGGGATTCGTATGTTCGATCGGATTATCAAATTTTGTCTGTGTGGCTTTTCGGATAAATTTTAGAATATGTTAAAAAGTTCGACCGGATATAAATACCCAATTTTTCCCCTGTCGGGAAATTTCCAAGTGTTGGATTTTTCCGTAGTTTAACGACGTTCTAAGTAGTGCAAGTAACGCGATGGTCCCTTTAGAAGACAACAAACCTTAACTCGATTATGTGACCGTCTTGAACTGCCCTTTGAACCTTCGGGTTTGGGGCAGTACGGCGTGCCACATGTGAGGCGTTGGCTTGACCCTTCTACGGCTGGACCGTTGGTACTGAGGCACGAACTGAATGTTGTTAGACTTATTTCATGTGTTGATCTGTATCGGGAAAACTTGGGTGTTCGATTGTTCGATCGGAAAGTTTAACATTTTCTATTTATCCGGAATGTGATACAACAATTGGAATTCACAAGAAGTTATGAGATAACTGAATGAATGTTATAAACATAGCACTTTAGTCTCACTTGATCGGTTGCCACGGAATTTTGATGCGATCAAAAGTCCGTCGCAATCACGTAGCGTACGCGGATACTCGCCGGGTAAACTTAATAGACAGCCTCACTCCATAGCCCCGACCAAGTGACTGTAGGAGAACCCCGTCGCCGAAAGCATCCATTCGGGTACTCGCGGCAGCGGTGTTCCGCCTTGGTGCACTTCGTCGACGGTATCGGGGGTGCGGCCGTCTACTGAAGTTTGCGACGAGCATTCGATCAGGATGTCGGGAATCCTGTTGAATTGCCCGACTTAATATTGAAAAGTGTTTTCGATTATGAGACTAAAATGCGGGGTTTATAATTGTTAGGCATGCGATGTCTAAGAAATTCATTTGGTCAGGCATGCGATGTCTGAGGTGGTTGCGGATTCCAACTGTTGTAGTTTTACACTTTCTTTTCTGTGACCGTAAGTGTAATATGTGATATCGCCGGTTTCGTTGCTATATGTCAACGACAATTGGGATGCGCATATTTACTTACGTTGATGATATGTGATGTTATGTGTTGCTGGATATGTTATATTGGATCGTCGTGTTTGAATAGCCGGGGGTTTTTATGTGAGATGAGTGTTTTTCATTTTCATTCATGTAAAAACTTGTATGTAATATTCTTTTATTGGGGCGCTTCCAGGTTGCGGAAGTTGTCACCTTTTGTATATTATTTACTTTTCCGCACTAGGATAGACCCAAGGAGGAGGGCACAAGTAATCGGGTTCTGGAGTCCAGTGGGAGACCAACTCGAGGAGTCGAGGCCGGGTCTCCTAACTCCAGAATTGGTAGGGTTGCTTGCCGCTCTCGTAGGGGTCTAGGGGTGTGGGTTTGGCTATTCATCACGACCGTGGAATCCGTGTTTTATACTGGCTCGTATTGAAAATACGGACGTCCTAGTATATCCAATATTTCATATGTTTCTTCTGCTGCGATATCTGTGATGTGATCATGTGATGTTCTGTGATAGATACAGCATACAGTATATATGATATATTATATAGACGTTACTTATGTTTTACACCCGTGCTAGCCCTGCCCTGCTCTGCCGTTAGTTACCAACCTAACGGTGCACGAGGGGACATCGAGGCGAATGCGGATGGCATAAGTGTACGTCGTATTTATCTGTGATGTTTAGGTACTTAAATGATGGGACTTCATTAATATGATTAATGAAATAAAAGAAACCTAAGATGTTGTAGAATCGAATTTCAAAATAAAACAGGTAGCTACAGTTCTTGCTTTGCACAGCGGTATATGTGATATATCCTGCACCTTATTCGATGAGGAAAGGACCGAGATCCCTTCACCGGGAGTGACTCCTTTAGCAATAACTGGCAGATGCTACACACTCGGTTTGTCTTTTGATTGCTTTTAAGTGTTTTTGCTTTGCACAGTGATATATGTGATATATCCCGCACCTCATTCGACGAGGAAAGGACCGACGATCCCTTCACCGGGAGTGACTCCTTTAGCAAAACTAGAAAAGCCTCAAAAACACTCCATTTCAAAATTCATTCGATCCTACAACGATATCAAGTTCATTACGCAATAGGTTTTCAGAAAAACCTGTCGTAGCCCTCCGTCATTTCAGATAAGTTGTATATAGTATTCGTGCTGCATTTGTTGGCTTTCGTCAAGGTGCAGTGTGCGGTAGCTATATGCTGCTTATCTGCCAGCATACGATGCGATTGGATTAGGGTAGTCGTGCGGCTTTGTTGGCTTTCGTCAAGGGTCGTGCGGGTGGGTTTAATTCGATCAAGAAATGTACGGGTTGAACTTGACTAGCGGGCTATGGTTTGTTGGCTTTCGTCAAGGTCATAGCACGTTAGGGCCAAAATATTATCGGGAATTTCAAGTGTTGAAATTTGCAATGAGATTGCATACCTTCTATGAGATAGTTGGATCCCGATACCCGCTGCGAGTAAGAGTTACTCCTGGGAGAGTTTTATACATTACAATTAGCCGATCAAGTAGGTGTCTAGAAAGGTGTTAACGAGGTTACGCCTCTGGGAAAACGAGGTTTACATTAATTAGGTTCGTGCGAAAGCACGGGGGACCTCCCTCAAAGTACCGACACTGGCCTGGCTGAAAGATTGGCGAACTTGTAGTGTGTAATTAATCCCGGCTAGTCTTTCCTTTTAGGGTTTGAAGGAAGTTTTGATAAAAAGCAGTGGGAGCCATCCTGATTAGATAAAATAATAACCAATCTATTCTTGCAAGAGCGCACGCTGAGTGTTTTCTTCTCTCTCTCTCCAGGTAGCGACCATATCACGCCTTAATCAAGATAATAATACGGATTATTGACCGAACCCGCTTGTTATACTGAGCTGGGGAACGTTGGTCCCGCTCCAACTTATAATAGTTATAAGACAGAGCAGGAAATTGGGGATTACCAGAATTCCCGTGCCGCCCAAACGAAGAGAGTGCATGCTGATGCATCATCTTAGGGTGTGTTCTTTATACAGAACTGTTTCTCTTTTCTTTACGTCCTGGGTATATGATACCAGATCAGGATCCCAGATATGTAATATGTTACATAGGGCTACAGATAGGTAGAGAACTGAGAACGGGTGATAAGTTTCATGAGGCAGAAATCGGGGCAAGAGTTGCAGCCAAGTCTGTCGGTCACTGTCACCCTGTATTACCAATACATTGATTCTGAACGAATGTTGTTAGATACCGAACCTGATATACAAAATCATATCAGTCTCTTTATTAGTAAAGAAATGATAAAATTTTGTATTGTTGGATAATGTTTTGAACATTTCCTATATCAAAAGTTGATCGGTTCAGGCACGTTATCTAAAAGCATTAATGTTCTAAATCAAACTACAGTTCTTAGTATACGGAACACACAAAAGAGGAAGAGTTCAGAAATGAACGAATTCTTCTTGGGGTATTGTAGACTAGGTCATATCAATGCGACCCGACTAGCTGAAGTTACATATAGATGCATATTTAAATCAGTTTGAATTTACATCTTGTGAAACTCGCCAGTCATGTCACAAAGATAAGATGACCATAGCTCTGTTTATTGGAAACAGAGAAAGAGTTAGTGAACTCTTGTGATGATACATGTTGATGTATGTAGGTCTCCTGTCTACACATGCCAGAACTGGTTCTTTGTACTTCGTTACATTCTCTGATGATCTCTCGAGATTCAGACATATGTTCCTGTTGAAACACAAGTCCGAACCTTTTGAGATATTCACAGAATATAAGTTAGAAGTAGAGAACCAAAATAAGGGTATAAGTATTATGTCCTATGATGAGATCAAGGAGGAGAATACTTGAGCATGGAATTCCTGGATTATTCTAAAGGAGAATGAGATTCTCTCTCAGCATTACTCCTCTGTATACACCATAGCACGATGGTATATCGGGGTGGAGCTATTACACCCTATGTGATAAGGTGTGCTCTATGATGAGTAATACTGAGCTACCTATTTCCTTTTGGGTGTTATGCACTTATGAAGTTGCATACCTATTGAATAGGGTTCCAATCAAATCAGTTGCCTACCACTTCATATGTGATATGGAATGGGAAGAGCCCATGTCTTAAGTTAGTTAAGATTTGGGGTTGTCCGGCCTATGTCTAAAAGTATGATCCGGACAAGCTCGAGGCAAGGTCTGTTATGTACAACTGGAAAGGTTCCAGCTATACAAACAGCAGCTGATGATTTGGTAAAACCAAATGATTCAATAGTTACCAACGAACCTCAGCCTCTCCGCCGATCTAGAAGGGTTCCTCACCCACCTGAGAGATACTTCGGTTTCTCTATGAAAGTAGGAGCGAGGATTGCATCATGAGATGATGACCCAACTAGTTTCGAGCTGGCCATCAGGAGTAAGACTCTGTAAGAATGGCTGGATGTTTAGTGATCTGAGATGGAATCCTTATACACCAACAAAGTATGGACTTTGGTTGCTATATCTGAAGGGCTAAATCCCCATCAGGAGCAAGTATATCTTGAGAAGATTACTTGGTGTAGATGGAAAAGTTGAGACTTTCAAAGCTAGACTTGTTAAAGCTTTTCGTCATCGACCAGGCGTGGATCATGATGAAACATTTTCAAGTGGCTATGCTTAAGTCCATCCGGATCCTACTTGTCACGGCTACATACCATGACTACGATATCTGGTGGTTGGGTGTCATGACTGCTTTTCTAAATGATGTTTTAGAAGAGTGCGTCTATAAGTACACAGCCAGAGGGCTTCGTAGACAGTGGGAGCAGCGGAAACGTGTGCAAGATGCTTTATAGGATTAAAGCAGGCATCGCGGAGTTGGAACATCTGTTTTGATGAAGTAGTCAAAGAGTTTGACATCATCAAAATGGTAGATGAACCTTGTATAAACAAAAAGGTAGTAGGGAGTATGGTGATGATCCTCGTAGAGTACGTGGATGACATACTCTTGATAGGGAAGGAGTTTCCTATGCTACGCTCGATCAATCTCCGCTTATCACAATGATTCTCCATATAGGATCAAAGTGATACCTCCTAAATCCTGGGTTTTTGGATCTATGAGATAGATCTAATTGGATGTTAGGACTCTCACTAGTTGTAGTGAGACGGTATCAACCGATCCTGGGGAGAATCACTGGAAGGGTTCCAGGGTGATAAAGACGACTGAATGTCAGTCACAGGCATTGTCTTTACCCTCAGTAAAGGGACGGTATGTTGGAAGAGTTCCAAGCTAGATACCGTGACATACTAGACGATAAAGGCAGGATACATCGCTACTTAAGATGCTACCAAAGAGGCACTCTGGGTGTATATTGGTTCATAAGATGAACTATGTTCCTCCCATTGTGTGACAGTGGAGTTGTGGCTTATGCCAAGGAACGCAGGTCCCATCAGTGATCCAGACATATTCTAAGGCAGTATCACTTGATCATGGAGATAGTTGATCTCCAGGGTGATCGAGGTTAGGAGAGTGGACTCAGAGGACAACACAGCGGATCCACTCACAAAGGCCTGTTCCCAGAGAGAGACTTTTATGGGATGGTTGAGTATGAGATACTGCAACCACTGCTATCAGATGGCCCTAGTGCAAGTGGGAGATTGTTAGTTATATGTATGCCCTAGAGGCCATTACTATACATAGGATGTATATTGTAGTGGATGCTGGGACATATATAGGGAGGACTTTCTTGCTCGACATGATAGTATGCTATCTGGTTGATCTTTACCTTAACGTGTACACCGATTGTCTCTCTGTTACATGTTGGTAAAGCCCTTAGGATCTGTACTTGACTACCTAGACTATGATGCGGATCATACTAGTGGGGACATGGTAGTCCATAAGTACATCCTTCAAAGTCCCTAGTCGAGGGTGTATCGAGACGGGGCATCGATATACCAGAGTAGACTAGCGTATACCTTCTCGACCCATACAGATGGGCGATGGATGATCCCATATCCATCGGTGTTTGACATTAGAGATGATATACGGGTGCTCAGTAGAGACTGGGTACACTGGACGGACTCGTCGAGAACTCCCAGATGGTATTATACCTCACGTCAGATGGCAGTTCTCTGGTGACACTGGTACAGAGTAGTCTGTTGACCCGAGATCGTCATAGAGTCTTGTGTGGTTCCCACTGTGCTTTGATTTCCATCTTACCACGTCCAAGAGGGCGTGCAAAACGGTGGTTTTTGGGTACAGTCCCGAGTCACATGGAGGCAATGAGCGATAGGAGGGGATTCGTCTCTCCCGGTATAGGGGGTTGATGTTGCGCTGTGTTCGATTGGCTATAACAGGAAATCCCTGGCCAGGGTTGCTGAGATTTACTGGTAAGTGTTACCAGTAGTTTCTCGAATTGTTATAGACCTCATATCGACACGACTTATCGAGCTATTGGGGTCTGACGTTTACCACCCCTAGGCAAGATATGCGACATATCAGACGATCAGACCGGACTGTACGGTAGTGTTACTGGTTGGATTCACTGGAGTGTGAGCGGGCTTGCTCGTCGATCTTCTGATCGTTCAATACCCGGGTGGCCGTTACGTTTAGCAGACCGCTTGCGGCTTGTGGGTGTTTGATATGATCATCATCCGCTGCCGGCGTATTGACGAGTCTTTAGAATCCTACACAGAGGTTTCCTGGCTCAAGCGAAACGAAATAGGAGCGCATATGAGATATGTGCGGGACCGAGAATAATGCGTGTATGTGATACCGTATTCCATTCTCGCGATGAATGTATCGATTAGGTTATATGCGATATACCCTAGTTATCGAATCAAAGGTTGATTCGATAAGCCGATACATAGGATACTGGTCGGTTATATGCGATATGACCGGATCGTTAAATCAAGTGTTGATTTAATGATTTAATCTATAATTATATATTTGATATATTACTTTGCATTAACTAGTATCGGTTCACTTTAAATGGATATTCTCACTCGGGTGTGCGCATTGCATATGCGATATGATTTTATGCACATGTTTGTATCAGGTTTGATGATGCATGCTTTTTGGTTAAGTATAAAGAATTAAACCAAGGTTAAGTTGTTGATTAGGGTTTTACTTATTCATTTATCTTATTTATTTATTCATTTTGAATAAATTGGAAGATAAATGAATGGTGGCTACTTTTGTTTTTAGTTGAAGTTTCATGAAGCTTTGACTTGTTGACCTTTTGTTCTCATCCTTAACCCTAACCATTCAACCCAACCTTAGTCAATTCTCTACACTTAACTAAGGTTAAGATTATGATAAGTATTCTTTTATTTTTTCTATTTTCAAATAACTTATCATATTCTTCATCTTCTTCTTCTTCTTCACTTCAAGAAAAAGCTTCACAAGCTTTAATGGCAAAGTGAGAATTAGAGTGAGAAATCCAATTCTAAAGTCTACCCACTTCCTATTTCTTCATCCTCTACCTCTTGCCAAGTAGTAGAGTGTGTTTCCTTCACAAGTTTTTAAGGCTTGGTGAAGGTGGAGCTTGATTTAGCGATGCCTCGACGTAGATCATCTTCGGCGTGGACATCGACGACCTAGCTCGCTTTTTCTCCGACGAAGCCGACTCTAGAGCCCGGATTCCTTTTGGACAGTGGAGACGACTTCGTTGCGGAGCTATGGAGGTGGAGCACCGGATCTACAAAGGTTGTATTTCCGTATCTCTTAGTTAATTGTTAACTAGTTATATTTTTCGCCTAGAAATCTAGCCAACGATCCGTAGTCGGGTCTCTCGGCACCTAGAATTTTTGAAATTGGCATGGTTGATTTCTTGTGAGACCTTACTAGGGTGCCTAGGAACCCTACATGGCTGTCTGTTAAGTTTACCCGGCGAGTATCCGCGTACGCTACGTGATTGCGAAGGACTTTTGATCGCATCAGAATCTCGTGGCAACCGATCAACTGAGATTGAACTGCTAGATTTATAACATTCAAATTAGTTATCTCATAACTACTTGTGGATTCTAAATATTGTATCACATCCAGATAAATAGACAGTGTTAAACTTTCCGATCAAATAAACAAACACCCAAGATTTCCCAAATAGATCAACACATGAACGGAGTTCAAAAAGTATCCATCACATGCCACAGTACCGATGGTCCAGCCGTAGAAGGGTCAAGCCAACGCCTCACATGTGGCAGCGCCGTACTGCCCCAAACCCTAAGGTTCAGAGGCGGTTCAGACGATCATATAATCGAGTTAAGGTTTGTGTTCTTCTAGAGGGTTCTCCGCGTTACTTGCATGATTTTCCGGAAGTTTCAAACTCGAGAAAAAATCCAACATTTGAAAAAATTTCCGACAGGGGAAAAAGTGAGTTATTGATATCCGTTCGAACTTTTTAACAGTTTCTAAAATTACCCGGGAAATATTAAACGAAGTTAAACTTTCCGATCGAATCAACGAGCTCCCAATACAACCCAGAAAACTCAACACTTGATTAAAATAAAAATTTCCCAGAAGAATCAGGAATTAGATACGGACATTACTGTGTAAAAACTATCCCTCAATCTACAGTACCTGCCGCGGAACCGCCGCCAATACCCTGGTTTGGCCGCGGTTCCGCAGCGCTTTTATTGATTTAGGGGGTCGTTTTTCACAGGTGTCCATAGAATTCCCTGCTGATTTTTCTGAGTATTTTTAATCTGAAAAAAATCAACATTTTTGAAAAATTTCCAGAAACTAGGGTTTTACGGGTATTCGGAGTTCAATCGGACTTTATATTTCGCCTAGACTTCGCCTAAAGCTCTAACCTGGCTCTGATACCACTGTATGATTACTAGGCACACGCACAAGGGTCTATTAGGCATCAACCATGCCCGATTTAAAATTTAGACGTGCCGAACAACCCTAACCAAGATCTTTAAACTAGAGATTAGGCGAAACAAAGCATGTTAAACACTTTAACACTAAGAGTTTGGGATTACAACCTTTGTAGTCCAGTCCTTCACTTATAAAGCTCCGTGTTGAGGTCCTTTCGCTGCGATCATCGAGTTTCCGGACTCTAGAGAGGCTCCACGAAGAGAAAGATGTAAGCTTGTTTCCGATCTTCGATAACAAAGATGATCTACCTTGAAGTTTCTTTAACGCAAGCTCTCACCCACTAAATGAAGTGAACACCCTAATCTAAATGGCTAGGATAGATTAGGATGATGAAGTAGGATTTTAGCTCTCATTTGTTTTCTTAATCTCACTCATTTTCATCACTAAACTCAAAGCTAGAAAGCTTTGCAAGGAGGAAGAAGAAGATGAATTGTTTTGTGATGAATAATGAATTATTGTAAGGTTAGAAATGCAACCATGGTTCAAGAGAGAAGAAGTAACCATTGTAGAGAGTTTATCATGGCTAAGGGTTTGGGTTGGGTTAAGGAAATATCAACAAAATATCTTTAACAAATAACTTTGCTTAAAACAAAAGGAAAGCTTCTAGAAACTTCTAGAAAAGCTTAACCCAAATGTTTAATCTCCACTAAACATGTTGCATTAATAACCCTAACATGTTACAATATTATATATCACATATACAATATTTATTGTAACAAAATAAAATAATACAATTAACATATATCGCATATATATCAATGTATTACCCGAGTGAGAAAAAGAATCTTTTAGTGAGCTTATATCAGTTAATATAATTTAATATATTAAATATATAATTATATATTAAATTATCGAATCAACACTTGATCCGTTAATCCGGCTATTTCACAAATTACTGACTAATATAATCTGTATCAATTCATCGAATCAACACTTGATCTGATGACCCGGCTATATCACATATACCTGACCGATATCTCATATCGCGAGAATCTAATACGGTATCACATACACGTATTGTTCTCGGTCCCGCACATATCACATATGTTCTCCTACTCCATTTTGCCTGAGCCAAGAAACCTCTGTGTAGGACTCTAAAGAATCATCAATACGCCGACAGTAGGTGATGATCATATCAAACACCCACAAGCTGCAAGCGGTCAGCTAAACGTAACAACCACCCAGGTATTGAGCGATCAGAAGATCAACAAGCAAGCCTATACATTCTCCTGCGAATCCAATCAGTAACACTCCCGTACAGTCCGGTCTCGTCGTCTGATATGTTGCATATCTCGCCTAGAGTGGTATACGTCAGACCCCAGTAGCTTGATAAGTCGTGTCGATATGAGGTCTATAACACTTCGAGAAACTACTGATAACACTTACCAGTAAATCTCAGCAACCCTGGCCAGGGATTTCCAGTTATAGCCAATCGAACACAGCGCAACATCAACTACCTATACCGGGAGAGACGAATCCCCTCCTATCGCTCATTGCCTCCATGTGATTCGGGACTGTACCCAAAAGCCACCTTTTTGCATGCCCTCTTGGACGTGCTATGATGGAAATCAAAGCACAGTGGGAATCACACAAGACTCTATGACGATCTCGGGTCAACAGACTACTCTGTACCAGTGTCACCGGAGAACTGCCATCTGACGTAAGGTATAATACCATCTGGGAGTTCTCGGCGAGTCCGTCTAGTGTACCCAGTCTCTACTGAGCACCCGTACACCATCCTTGATGTCAAACACCGATGGATATGGGATCATCCATCGCCCATCATATGGATCAAGATGCGCATACGCTAGTCTACTCTAGTGTATCGATGCCCTGTCTCGATACACCCTCGACTAGAAACAGTTATAGGATGTACTCGTCGACTACCGTGGCCCCACTAGTATGATCTCATCATAGTCCCAGTAGTCGAGTACATATCCTAAAGGCTTTATCAACATGTAACATAGAGAAAAATCAGAGTACATGTTAAGATAAAGTACAACCAGATAGTATACTATCATGTCGAGCATGAAAGTCCTCCCTATATATGTCCAAGCATCCATTACATTATACATCATATGTACAGTAATGGCCTCTAGGGCATACATATAACTAACATACACTAGAGTAGACTAGCGTTTACGTATCTTGACCCATATGATGGGCGATGGATGATCCCATAACCATTGGTGTTTGACATCAAAGATGGTGTATGGGTGCTCAGTAGAGACTGGGTACACTGAACGGACTCACCGAGAACTCCTAGATGGATTTATACCTATCGTCAGATAGCAGTTCTCTGGTGACACTGGTACAGGTTAGTCTGTAGACCCGAGATCGTCATAGAGTCTTGTGTGATTCCCACTGTGCTTTGATTTCCACCTTACCACGTCCAAGAGGGCATGCAAAACAGTGGCTTTTGGGTAAAGTCCCGAATCACATGGAGGCAATGAGCGATAGGAGGGGTTTCGTCTCTCCCGGTATAGGGAGTTGATGCTGTGCTGTGTTCGATTGGCTCTAAGTCCCTGGCCAGGGCTGATATGGAGTGCTACTGGTAAGAGTTATCAGTAGTTTCTCGACCTGTTATGAGCCTCACATCGACACGACTTATCGGTTACTGGGGTCTGACGTTTACCACCCCTAGACTAGATATGCGACATATCAGACGAAGAGACTGGACTGTATGGTGGTGTTACTGATTGGATTCACAGGAGAATGTACAGGCTTGCTTGTTGATCTTCTGATCGCTCAATACTTGGGTGGCTGTTACGTTTAGCTGACCGCTTGCAGCTTGTCGGTGTTTGATATGATCACCACCTACTGCCGGCGTATTGACGATTCTTTAGAGTCCTATACAGAGGTTTTCTGGCTCAGGCAAAACGAAGTAGGGGCACATATGCGATATGTGCTGGACCGAGAATAATACGATATGAGATACCATATTCTATTCTCGCGATATGAGATATCGGCCGGGTATATGTGATATAGCCGGGTCATCGGATCAAGTGTTGATTCGATGAAATGGTACATGTTATATTTGTCGGTTATATGCAATATAGCCGGATTGTCGGATCAAGTGTTGATTCGATAATTTAATGTATAATTATATATGTGATATATTACATTACGTTAACTAATATAATCTCGCTTTATTGATTCATTTTCTCACCGGATAGTACATTGATATATATGCGATATATGTTAATTGTATTATTTTCTTTTGTTACATTATATATTATATATGTGATATATAATATTGTAACATGTTAGGGTTACAAATGCAACATGGTTGTTGAGTTTAAACTAAGTTAGGGTTTGGATTTGGGTTAGCTTTTGGATGGAGCTTTCATGAAGCTTCATGAAGCTTTCCTTTTGTCATCTTGCTTTGATATTTTGTGTAGATATTTGTTAACCCAACCCAAACCCTTAACCATAGTTTATTCTCTACATGGGTTAAAACCTTCATTCTTAACTTATGGTTGCAATGGTAACCATAACAATAATTCATCATTCATCACAAAAGCTTTCTTCTTCTTATTTCTTGAAAAAGCTTTCTAGCTTTTTGTGTTGTGATGATTAAAAGTGAGAAATTGAAAACAAAAGAGAGCAAAATTCCTACTTCATCATCCTTATCTATTTTAGCCACTTAGATTAGGGTGTTCACTTCTCTAATAAGTTCATTAGTGAAGTGTAAGCTTGAGTTAGAGATTCTTCAATGTAGATCATCTTAGATCAAGAAGACTTCAAGCAAGCATGGATCACTCGACTTGTGGAGCCTCTCTTGAGTCCGGGAGTTCATGGATCGAAGCGAAGGAACAGACTACAAAGGTTGTAATCCTTCTCTCTTAGATGTAAAGTTGTTTACATGTAAAGTTAACCCTAATTCTCTAGTTAAGATCTTGATTAGGGTTTGTTTAGCACCCCAAAAATTTTAAAGTAGCATGATTAATGCTTGCCAAAACCTTTACAACGTGCTAAGCTAAGCCAACAGTGGTATCAAAGCCAAGCTAGAGCATTAGGAGTTGTCTAGACGAAGTTAGAAGTCCGATCGAACCCTGAAACCCCGAAATGACCCCTTTTCTGGAAATTTTTCAAAAAGTTAAAAATTTTCATAATAAAAATACTCAGAAAATCATGCAGCGAATTTTATGGACTCACCTGAAGAATGAGTCCCTAACTCGCTACAGTGACCGCGTAACCGCGGCCAAAACTTGGTTTTGGCGGCGGTTTCGCGGCGCCACTGTGGAGGCTTGGGACGGGCCCTTCAGCGACGGTCCGTAGGTGATAGGGCATCCTTCTGGGAATTTTTATTTTCTGCTTAAGTGTTGAGCTCACTGGGGTATTTTGGGAATTCGTTGAATTGATCGAATTGTGTAACTTTGCCTAGATATCTATGTTGTGATACAATATGTGGAATTCATTAAGTTAGGCATGAAATCCGTAATATGTGATATTTCGGGTTTATGATGTCTAAAGAGATTATGGATTCCAAATATTGTATTTTTACATTTTCTTTTCTGTGACCGTAACTGTAATATATGGTATATCGCCGTTTTCGCCGCTATAGATCGACGACAATTGTGATAGGCATATTTACTTATATTGACGACATGTGTTGTTATGTGTTGCTGTGATATGTTATATTGGATCGTCGTGTTTTGAATAGCCGGGGTTTTATGTGAGATGAGAGTTTTCTTTTACATTCATGTAAAATTCATTTGTATGTAATATTCTTTTATTGGGGCACTTCCGGGTTGAGGTTGATGTCACCATTGTATATTATTTACTTTTCCGCATTAGGATAGACCCAAGGCGGAGAGCATAAGTAACCGGATTCTAGGGTCCACTGGGAGGCCATCTCGAGGAGTCGAGAATGGGTCTCCTAACCCTAGAATTGGCAGGGTTACTTACCGCTCTCGTAGGGGTCTAGGGATGTGGGTTTGGCTAATTATCGCGACTATGGAATCCGTGTTTTATACAGGCTTAAAATAAAACACGGACGTCCTAGTATATCCAATATTTCATATGTTATCTTCTGCTGCAATGTTCTATGATGAGATCATATTACTGCCTGAGACGAATGCTTATACTATATATATATATATATATATATGTATGATGATATATATAAATATTATTGCTTTCGTTTCTTCTGTGATGCTCAGAAAGCATAAATGATAGGATTTATTAATGAGATTAATAAAAGAAAAGAAACCTAAACGATGTTGTAGAATCAAATTTTCAAAAAGGGTAGCTACAGTTTTTTGCTAGGCATAGTGGTATATGTGATATACCCTGCACCTTATTCGATGAGGAAAGAGCTGAGATCTCTTCACCGGGAGTGACCACTTTAGCAAAACTGGCAGATGCTACAAACTCACGGTTTAGTTTTTGATTGCTTCTATTGTTCTTGCTTTGCACCGCGGTATTTGTGAAATATCCCGTACCTTATTCGATAACGAAAGAGCCGAGATCCCTTCACCGGGAGTGACCACTTTAACGGAACTAGAAAAGCCTCAAAAACACTCCTTTTCAAAATCACTTGTTTCTACAACGATATCAAGTTCATTACGCAATAGGTTTTCTGAAAAACCTGCGTAGCCCTCCGATATTTCGGGTAGATACTACTTAGTATTCGTGCTACGTTTGTTGGCTTGCGTCAAGATGTAGTGTGCGGTAGCTAACTAGTGCTTATCTGTAACATGAGATGTGATTGGATTAGGGTAGTCGTACGACTTTGTTGGCCTGCGTCAAGGGTCGTGCGGGTGGGTTTAATTCAATCAAGAAATGTACGGATTGAACTTGACTAGCGGACTATGGTTTGTTGGCTGCGTCAAGGTCATGGGACGCTAGGGGTAAAAGTATTATCCGGAATTTCAAGAGTTGAAATTTGCAATGAGATTGCATACCTTCTATGAGATAGATGGATCCTGATACCCACTCCGAGTAAGAGCTACTCTTGGGAGAATTTTACACAGGACAATTAGCCGATCAAGTAGGTGTCTAGAAAGATGTTAACGGGGTTATGCCTCTAGGAAAACGAGGTTTATTTTAATTAGCTCCGTACGAAAGCACGGGGAACCTCACTCAAAGTACCAACACTGACCTGGCTAAAAGATTGGCGAACTTGTATGGTGTAATTAATCCCGGCTAGTCTTAACTTTTAGGGTTTGAAGGAAGACTTGATGAAAACAGTGGGAGACATCCTGATTAGATAAGATAATAACCAATCAAATCTCGCAAGAGTATACGCTAAGCTGTTTTTCTTCTCTCTCCCTCTCCTGGTAGCGACCATGTCTGGCCTTAATCAAGATAATAATATAGATGTATTGACTGAACCCGCTTATTATACTGAGCACGGGAACGTTGGCCCCGCTTCAACTTATAATTGTTATAAGTCCGAGCAGGGAATAGGAGAATATCTGGATTCTCATACCGCCCAAACGAAGAATAAGCATGCTGATGCATCTTCTTCAGGTGTGTTTGTTATCGAGAACTGTTTCTCAGTTCACTCTATGTCCTGGGTATTAGATACCGGATCAGGATCCCACATATGTAATATGTTACATGGGCTGAGGAAAGGTAGGGAACTGGGAGATGGTGATCATTCCGTAAGAGTAGGGAATGGTGCAGATGTTGCAGCCAAAGCTGTGTAGGGTTCCTAGGCACACTCAAGAGGTTACTCAAGGCATCTACCATGCCAAATTCAAAAATTTATGTGCCGAGAAACCCTAATTCAAGATCGTTAACCAGAGGATAGGCGAAACTACAAACTAGCAAACAACTTTACTAATAAGTGAAAGGGATTACAACCTTTGTAGATCCGGTCCTCCACTTCTAAAGCTCCGTGATGACGTCCCACCACTGCGATCATCGGAATCCCGGACTCTAGCGATGGTTTCGTCGGAGAAATGATCGGGCTAGGTCGTTGACTTCGATGCCGAAGATGATCCACGTCGAGGCGACTCAAACTCAAGCTCCATCTTCACTTGGTCATGAACCTTGTGAAGAAAACACCTATACAACATGGCAAGTGGTAGAGGATGAAGAAATAGGAAGTGGGTTCACTTTGGATTTGGATTTCTCACTTGATTTCATCACTTGAAATTTTTCTAGAAAGCTTTTCTTTTCTTCATAAAGAAGAAGAAGAAGGAAATGAAAAAGGATTAACTTTAAAAGAAAATTCAACTGAATCTTATCATTTAGCAACCATGGGTGAGTTAACTTGTGTAGAGACTAAATAAGGGTTTAGGTTGATGGTTAGGTTAAAGCATAAAACAAATGGTTAGACTTTTCAAAGATGCTTGAAATGCTTCATGAAGCTTCAAGCATAAAACAAGAAAGCCACCATTTTACTTTTGCAAAAATAAATTAAACCTAACCATTAACCTAAACATGGGTAAAGTGATACACACACTCAAGTTTGCATGTATCATCAAACATGATACAAACTAGTGCACAGAAATATATCACATATACAACTTGTGCACATCAAGTGAGAAAATCAATCTTAAGTGAACAAATACTAGTTAATGTAAAGTAATATATCAAATATATAATTATACATTAAATCATTAAATCAACACTTGATTTAATGATCCGGTCATATTGTATATAACTGACTAATATCAAGTGTATCAATGTATCGAATCAACACTTGATTCGGTAACCCGGCTATATCTTATATAACCGTCCGATGATACAAATCGCGAGAATAGAATTCAGTATCACATACTGGTATTATTCTCGGTCCCGCACATATCTCATATGCGCCCCTATTTCGTTTCGCTTGCGTCAGGAAATCTCTGTGTAGGATTCTAAAGACTCGTCAATACGCCGGCAGCAGGTGATGATCATATCAAACACCCACAAGCCGCAAGCGGTCTGCTAAACGTAACGGCCACCCGGGTATTGAGCGATCAGAAGATCAACGAGCAAGCCTGCTCACACTCCTGTGAATCCAACCAACAACACTTACCGTACAGTCTGGTCTCGTCGTCTGATATGTCGCATATCTCGCCTAGGGGTGGAAAATGTCAGACCCCAGTAGCTCGATAAGTCGTGTCGATCTGAGGTCTATAACAGTTCGAGAAACTACTGGTAACACTCACCAGTAAATCTCAGCAACCCTGGCCAGGGATTTCCGGTTATAGCCAATCGAACACAGCGCAACATCAATTCCCTATACCGGGAGAGACGAATCCCCTCCTATCGCTCATTGCCTTCATGTGATTCGGGACTGTACCCAAAAATCACCGTTTTGCATGCCCTCTTGGACGTGGTAAGGTGGAAATCAAAGCACAGTAGGAATCACACAAGACTCTATGACGATCTCGGGTCTACAGACTAACCTGTACCAATGTCACCAGAGAACTGCCATCTGACGTAAGGTATAATACCATCTGGGAATTCTCGGCGAGTCCGTCCAGTGTACCCAGTCTCCACTGAGCACCCGTATATCATCTCTGATGTCAAACACCAATGGATATAGGATCATCCATCGCCCATCTGTATGGGTCGAGAAGGTATACGCTAGTCTACTCTGGTATATCGATGCCCCGTCTCGATACACCCACCACTAGGGACCTTGAAGGATGTACTTATGGACTACCATGTCCCCACTAGTATGATCCGCATCACAGTCCAGGTAGTCAAGTACACATCCTAAGGGCTTTACCAACATGTAACAGAGAGACAATCAGTGTACACGTTAAGATAAAGAGCAACCAGATAGCATACTATCATGTCGAGCAAGAAAGTCCTCCCTATATATGTCCCAGCATCCACTACAATATACATCCTATGTACAGTAATGGCCTCTAGGGCATACATAGAACTAACAATCTCCCACTTGCACTAGGGCCATCTGTAGCAGTGGTTGCAGTATCTCATACTCAACCATCCCATAAAAGTCTCTCTTTGGGAAAAGGCCTTTATGAGTGGATCCGCCGTATTTTCCTCTGAGTCTACCCTCCTAACCTCGATCCCCTGGAGATCAACCATCTCCATGATCAGGTGATACTGCCTTAGAATATGTCTGGATCATTGATGGGATAGGCATTCCTAGGCATAAGCCACAACTCCATTGTCACACAATGGTAGGAACGAAGTTCATCTCATGAACTAATATACACCCAGACTTCCTCTTTGGTAGTATCTTTGGTAGCGATGTATCCAGCCTTTATCTTCTAGTATGCCACAGTATCTAGCTTGGAACTCTTCCAACATACCGTCCCTTTACTGAGGGTAAAGACAATGCTTACGACTGACATTCAGTCGTCCTTATCACCCTGGAACCTTTCCAGTGATTCTCCCCAGGATCCATTGATACCATCCTACTACAGCTAGTGAGAATCCCAACATCCAATTAGATCTATCTCATAGATCAAAACTCAGGATTTAGAAGGTATCACTTTGATCCTATATGGATAATCCTTGTGATAAGCGGAGATTGACTGAGCGTAGCATAAGAAACTCCTTCCCTATCAAAAGTATGTCATCCACGTACTCTACGAGGACCATCACCATACTCCCTACTACCTTTTTGTATATACAAGGTCCATCTACCATTTTGATGAAGTCAAACTCTTTAACTAACACATCAAAACAGACGTTCCAACTTCGCGATGCCTGCTTTATTACATAAAACATCTTGCACACGTTTCCGCTGCTCCTACTGTCTACGAAGCTTTCTGGCTGTGTACTTATAGACGCTCTCTTCTAAAACATCATTTTAGAAAAGCTGTCATGACACCCAACCACCAGATATCGTAGTCATGGTATGTAGCCGATGATTAATTCAAAAATATATGTTAACCGTAATCAGAAACGGCGTCGCTTTGTAGCTAGCCGGTGAATACGGGTCGATCCACAGAGATGTGTAATTTTCTTATGTGTTTTTACGAGTTGATTCCAATGGTTGTTTGGATTGATTTATTAAATCTAAAAAGAACTACCAAATTAAGTTATACAAAAATTATCTAGATCTAAGTCTTGCTAGGGTTAGGTTTAGGGGAAGTTGGGAGATTAAAGGTTTCCTCACCGCTTTCAATGCCTTATTTTAGATCTATTAGATGTTATGGTAATTATCAATAAAGTGGATTAGAATCTTTTGGAAATATGTTTCTTCCTCTTGGTTCTTGTCCTTCCTTTATCGATCCTTACCCTAACCTCCATGGAAAACACGCGCAACCGGTCCTTTATACTACGGTGTCACCATTACCTCGAGGGATAAGGTGCCGTAGGGAGCGGTGTGTGCGTGCATGCATGGAGTTCTAATTCTTAGGTGTGAAGGGGCATGAAAGGGGTGAGAGATCTTATCTCTCAAATCTTTCCCTAAGGCTAACCCTAACAAGTGAGGAGATTACTCGCTCATTAGGGGATTAAAAGACATTCTAAATTAAAAGAGAATTAAAGCAAAGAATTAAAAGTAACTTACTAATTTTTATTGATGGCTCTCTCCAAACAATAATGCAAAACAGATCTGAATTTATGAAATGAAAAGAGGCATAGGTTTACAAATTTGTGATTACAATTTATAAGTAAACAGGGAAAACTAGGGTTACAGATTCTCGTGCATGTGATTTTACAGATATGCCCACGAAAAATCCCAACCCTCGCACCGACGCACCGACACCAGAAGTTTCCACCAACACAGGCACTTAATGGCCGCGGAACCGCGGCAAATGTAGGCCTTGGGCCGCGGTTCCGCGGCCCTTTGGTGAGCTCAGCTCACCAAATTTCTTGAGCTGCATTCTGGGTATTTGGACTTCTTTATTCTTCACTATTTTTCTCTGTTTGGCTTCTTATTCTTCCCCAGATCTTCAGTGAAAATTTGTATTGGTCTTTTAACCGTTTCATTCTGACATGTTTGGACCTTGCGTTGCCTTGTACCTATGTGAACTGTTATTAGTCTAGGCTTGACTAGGATCCGTCTACTTGTTGGTCAAAAGTCCCTTTTTGTGTCTTCTTCTGTCTTTTTCACTGTATTTGCTCCAAGAACCTGTATCCTGTAATATGCAGCAGTCATGCGTCAAAAGCACCTGTTTAGTTATAAAACGAATAAGAATTGGGGAATATGAATTGCAATATTATGATATGAACAAATACCCCCAAACTTATCTTTTGCTCGTCCTCGAGCAAACTTATTTTTATTCACTAAAATCCTAACCTAACCGCACTTTCGCAGGGAAACGCGATTGCACTGAGCACGTGCAACAAGCCGTTAAACCTTTAGGTGTCCCTAGTAGGAGGAGTGTTGTCTCCTGAGGGTTTTCAGCGGATACTACCCACAAAATCCTATCAATTTGGCCCATTGACTTTTGTTCTCCAATTAGGTTTTCTAACAAGGAATTCTATTATCTTTTGACCCGTAAATTATCCACCCACATTCTTCACACTTCCTCATCATCTAACTTAAGATTATATATATCCTATAGACTTATCTAGCTTTCGGCATTTCTTAAGTTTTCCTTCTAGGGTTCCATCTCCACTTAGGAATTTCTATCAACTCTATTAAAGATACAAGTTCTATCCTTCATTCCTTTCTCTCATTTAAACTCTAATCACATATCCCCACGTGTGTGTATAAATTACCCCTACACTTAGAAATTCAAATCAAGCAATCGTACTCTCGTCCATTGTCCAAAGCACTTATTAATTGGTGAATTTTTTTGATTGAATTTCGTTTACACATCCTTCATACGACCGTTAATACTTCTTGAGGTACCAACAACCGATTACAAGATGCATTAGCACTTTAAAGCGTACTTCCTAGTTTTGCAACACCCAAGGCTTTAGCAGTGACTCCCAAACCAGTTGGTCTAAGGCACTAGGTGATGAAGCACCCTCGCTAAATATTTTTCTATTTTTCACAGCCTTAAGTAATCACAAAAACCAGTGTCCATTTTTTTTATTCACTTTTTTTTTCTTTTATTTTCATTGTACTAAGGACTTTAGACAAGAGCATTTCAAGGTCTCTTCTACTATTCCAAGTTTCAAGGTGCGTGATTGTGCAAGTTGTAGGGTATACATTTTCAGAATTTAGACTTAAGCTAGGAACTATTTTTCAAACTTATACTCTAATAAGAACATCAATACTCTTCCCTTGTTTCGACTTAGCCCAAGAAGTGAACCCAAAATTTGCCTATTTCTAAATAAACTATAAGGCATATACTTTCTACCGTTAAACTTTAAGGAATGTTATTTTCAGGGTTTTTAATTCACTAAGTTTATGATCTAGTTGCTCCTAGCTAGTTAACCTATCTGTCAAACTCTAGTCAAATATGGCCAAAATTGAATACAATTATTTTTATAATTTTTCAAAATTTTTCAATTTTTATGGGTTTTCAAATAAGTATGCAAATACAAAAATATGTACAAATGAATGCGAAGGAAGAAGACGTACCGAGCATACCCCCAAACTTGAACTTGACAGTGTCCTCACTGTCATGCTATACCAAGAAGGTAAAAATGTCGGCACTTCCCTGTTTATTTATTTATAATTTTTTTTATCGTTAAGAAAAACAAAAATATATACAGAAAGGCCCCCCAAACTTCATTTAAACAATGTTAGACATTACTGCCAAACTTTGCATAGACCAAACGTCAACACCAACCAGTTGAAAAATTTATCAGTAAAGAGTATCGGTTGGTGGAAGAATAAGTTGTAGCGATTCAAAAAGAATTGGGGAAGATAGAAGTGGTGGTATGGAAGGTGCGGAGGTGAATAGACAGGAGGTGGTGATGAATCAAAACGAGAATGTGAATGCTCAGCAATCAGTGGAATATGGGCATTCTCGTTGCTTATTAAAAGACATGAGGGTGGTTCAACTTCTAAAGGAGGAGGTTGACTAACCACAATATCCCCAAGATATTTCTGTGGATCCTTTATTGACTTGGCATCATCCATCATATGCATATGATATTCAATTATGAGAGAACTAATCTCCTCAATATCCGCCATAGTCCAACCGAAAACTTGCCGCCTATCTTGTAAGACCATCAAAAGGGTGTTCTCTTGCTTAAGGGCTAGAGAAGCCGATATGATAATGGGAAAGGTCTCATTCTCACCTATGTAAGCATATTTAAGGTGAGACGGCAAGGGCGTGAGTTCGAGTTTCGGAGATGAAACAATCATAGGCAAAATTGGGAAATCTACCTCGAACTCAAAGGACTCCAACACAGGTTCGAAATCACTGCAAACAACCGATTTGGATGGTTCAACTAATTCATCCAAAAATTCAAAAGACTCATATTCGGGCTGTGAGTCGTCATCATCTGAAAAAGTGAAACATTCATAATCAATATCGGTTGTGTTAACTGTGGTAGGCTCGAGGAGGGACGCATTAGTGGCGTCAAAACTGTTCTCATCAAACAAAAATCTTTCAAGCTCGCAGTCTTCCTGCGTGCTTTCGTGAATAGAGCAAACATCTCGTGTACTAGTTTTAGGCACGGGGGGCAGACTTCCTAACTTGTAAATATTGAACTCACTAGATGTCTTCCCGAAGGATAGAGTCATGGAGCCATTGCGATAGTTTATTACAACATTGGAAGTGGCCAAAAATGGTCGACCGAGAATCACCGGAATTTGGTTCCGTGAGTTAGCAACAGGTTGTGTATCCATAACAATAAAATCAACGGGGAATATGAACTCCCAACTTTGATCAACACATCCTCTAGCTCACCCCTTGGATGGGTGATTGATCGATCAGCCATTTGGAGAGTACAACGAGTGGGTTTCAACTCTCCAACCCCTAATTGTTCGTACACGGAGTAGGGAAGCAGGTTAACACTAGACCCAAGATCTAAAAGTGCTCGATTAATTTTCTTATCCCCAAGTGTGATTGAAATCGTAGGACAGCCGGGGTCCTTTCATTTTTGGGATAAGGGTTGAGGTTGGTTAATAGCATTGCTCACTGCACTAGCCACTAGCACTTTCTTGGGTATTTGAGATGATTTTTTCTTCGAGGTGCATAATCCCTTTAAGCTTTTTGCGTATGAAGGGACTTGTTGGATTGCATCCAAGAGAGGTATATTTATGCTAACCTGCTTAAATAACTCCACAATCTTCTCCATTTGTGTAGTTGGTTTATTGGGACTCAATCTGTTTGGAAATGGAGCATTTTGAAAATTTGTTGAGTCAAATGTCTGTGGAGTAGAATGTGGAGTAGGAACAGATCCCAGTGTGGGTCCGTTCGGATTAGAAGAAGAAGAGCCTTTTGAAGAATGAAGAATAGGCTCTAGCGGAGGAAATGAGGGTGAAGAAGAAGGAGGAGAAGAAGGAGAAGATGACGATGGAGAAGAAGAAGAAGAAGAAGAAGAAGAACCACCGGTGGGGATGTCATCACTAATACCCACATTATTCTGCAACACTCTTCCAGATCTCAACGTGGTCACCGCATTTACATTGTGATTGTGATATGCGTTTTGTGTGTGACCGGGATTTGGCAATGGTTGAGATGGAAGCTTTCCCTTTTCTCTCTCGCTCAACGCAGCAGTTAATTGTGCAATTTGTGCCTTAATAGATTTGATACTTTGATCGTGTGAAGCATTGTTATGCATCAAAGACTGAACACAATTTTCAAATCTTGCTGCGGATTCTGTAGATTGCTTGAGAAATGCATCTAGACTTTTTTCTAGCGAGATAACCTTATCATCATTTGGTTGAACCAAATTGTTCGTTTGATTTGAATAAGGTTGTTGTTGGAAAGGCTGCTGGTTTTGAGCTTGTTGGGGTCCTTTTTGTTGTGGAGGAGGCCTTTGAAAGTTGTTGTTTCCTTGGAGTTGCTGATTTTGATTCCAAGCAAAATTTGGGTGGCTCCTCCAACCCGGATTGTAGGTCGAAGAGTAAGGATCATTTCTTTGTCGTTGCTGAAAGGCAGCATTGACTTGATCTTGTCCTTGAATAGGTGGATTATAAGGACACTCTTCGGTAAGGTGTGATGGATCCGAACAACAAGCACAAACAGTTCGTGGGGGTAAAGCAGGGGCAGGAGAAGACGATGAGATTTTGGTCTCAATGGCTTCTAGCTTTTCCATAAGTGCGGTCATCTCGGCCTTCATAGCAATCGACATATCTACTTGATGTATGCATGCCCTAGATTGACCAATAGAAGAAGATGAGGTGGTCTTTGTGCTCTCCCACTGAATTGTTTGTTCACTAAGATCCTCGAGAAACTGCCATGCTTCCTCACTAGATTTGGTTAGAATGTGACCTTGACAAATGGTTTCTAGCAACTGCTTCGTTGCCGGGTTCAATCCCTCGTATAATGTTTGGCAAAGTTGCCAACTTTCGATCCCATGATGAGGGCATTGAACAAGTAGGTCTTTGAATCTTTCAAAACACTTCCAAAATGGTTCGGAAGGAAGCTGGGAGAATTGTATTATTTCATTGCGAATTCTCGCGGTCTTGTGATGAGGATAAAACTTTTTAAGAAAAGCTTTAACAAACTCGTCCCAATTTCTAATTGAATGTGATGCTGTGCTGTATAGCCACTTCTCGGCTAAGTCATATAAGGTGAAAAGAATGACCCTTAACCTTATCGCGTCATCACTTAATTGGGTCGTTTTCATCATAGCGCACACATTTTGGAATTTATTGATAAAGATATAAGCATCTTCAGATTCCAAACCATGAAATTTTGGCAGCATATTGATGAAATGTGGTTTTATTTCAAAGTTATCCCCATTTGCCGGTGGGGTGAAAGACAGGTAGGTAAAGACGTGCGGACGGGGTGAAAGAGATCCTGGAGCGCGACTCGTGCGGGCGCTACAACAGGCGAAAGATTCGGGTTATTCGCACCTAACGGAGGTGGAATCATTCCCGTCGGTAAGGTATTGTTGGGGTTGAATCCCGACATAACTTCGAAAGAAGAATTTGAAGGTAGAGGTAAGGAAATGGAGGGAATTTCGACTTCGGTGTCGAAAGGTTCGTCGGTCGGTACCAACGAAACACAGACTAGTCGGGCGTTAGTATCCCTAGTCCAAAGTGACATACACTAAGGGGTAGTGCAGTCAGAAAAAAAATAAAAGACAGAATGTGGAGGTAAGATAACGTCAATGAAGGGAAGTGGTGTAAGTGAGTTGCAAGTTTTCTTAGCGACAAGTTGCAAGTTTTTGAAAAGATTTTTCTTTTCTTTTTTTTATGTGAGAGATTTTGCAAAGAGATTTTTGAAAAGAGACTTGTGACACAAATGCTATCCACCACACATGCACAATCAGGCCTAGATCTAGGGTCACTTAGGTCTGCTAGACAGCTCCTAACTAGGGCTAGAAATAGGACCTCAAACCGCCTCTTCACCGTCAATTGCGGCCAGGTAAGTGCCAGATAAGTGGGAAGGAACCACAATAGTGGGCCTAATTAATAACCACTAGCCTAGACACACTTGCCTAGACACCGCAAAGTCAGTTAGGATAAACGGTCGATGCCTATACTAGTCCTTTTTCCTATTGAGCTCGACATCCTTAGGGCTGAGTCTAATATTTTTTAATTAATTGTGGTCAATGCAAAATGCCTTTAAGTGATTTCTGGGGTCCTGGGAAGGGTGATGAAATCCCCACCCAATCTGAGTTTGGTCAATTAGCCCCTTAAAGTCCGATTAAATTATGCAAAACTGTAAATTCACCTGCAATCAATTTTTTAGCGCGGCGCAAAGAAACCTGCAGAAAATCTGTTATTTAGAAGGGGGAGAAGATTTTTAGCGCAAAGAAATTCTGCAGAAAGTTTTGACAATGGATATATTGTAGGTTGCAGAGGGGAGAAGGAGAAGACAAACCGAGCAAATTTCGCGCAGAGAGGAGGCTAAATCGCCGCGGTTCCGCGGTCTGGGGCCCACTTTTGCCGCGGTTTCGCGGTCTGGTGACGGGATCAGCTCCTGAAAAAAATTGTACTGCTCTGTTGTGAACTTTCCCTTCTGTTCTGATATGATTTTTTTTATTTTGCCCTCTGTAAATTTCCAGATCCGAGAATCTTCGCTATTCCTGCAAAATTCAAAAGATAAACCCTTCAAACAGATAAAAATTGATAAATTTTTTTATTTTTTTCTATTTTCAGATTTTTATGATTTTTAAGATTTCTATCAACCCGAAATTACACCAAAGAATTTTTTTGCCATCCCCGGCAACGGCGCCATTTGATTAATTCAAAAATATATGTTAACCGTAATCAGAAACGGCGTCGCTTTGCAGCTAGCCGGTGAATACGGGTCGATCCACAGAGATGTGTAATTTTCTTATGTGTTTTTACGAGTTGATTCCAATGGTTGTTTGGATTGATTTCTTAAATCTAAAATGAACTATCAAATTAAGTTATACAAAAATTATCTAGATATAAGTCTTGCTAGGGTTAGGCTTAGGGAAAGTTGGGAGATTAAAGGTTTCCTCACCGCTTTCAATGCCTTATTTTAGATCTATTAGATGTTATGGTAATTATCAATAAAGTGGATTAGAATCTTTTGGGAAGATGTTCTTCCTCTAGGTTCTTGTCCTTCCTTTATCGATCCTTACCCTAACCTCCATGAAAAACACGCGCAACCGGTCCTTTATACTATGGTGTTACCATTACCTCGAGGGATAAGGTGCCGTAGGGAGCGGTGTGTGCGTGCATGCATGGAGTTCTAATTCTTAGGTATGAAGGGGCATGAAAGGGGTGAGAGATCTCATCTCTCAAACCTTTCCCTAAGGCTAACCCTAACAAGCGAGGAGATTACTCGCTCATTAGGGGATTAAAAGACATTCTAAATTAAAAGAGAATTAAAGCAAAGAATTAAAAGTAACTTACTAATTTTTATTGATGGCTCTCTCCAAACAATAATGCAGAACAGATCTGAATTTGTGAAATGAAAAGAGGCATAGGTTTACAAATTTGTGATTACAATTTATAAGTAAACAGGGAAAACTAGGGTTACAGATTCTCGTGCATGTGATTTTACAGATATGCCCACGAAAAATCCCAACCCTCGCACCGACGCACCGACACCAGAAGTTTCCACCGACACGGGCACTTAATGGCCGCGGAACCGCGGCAAATGTAGGCCTTGGGCCGTGGTTCCGCGGCCCTTTGGTGAGCTCAGCTCACCAAATTTCTTGAGCTGCATACTGGGTATTTGGGCTTCTTTATCTTCTATATTTTTCTCTATTTGGCTTCTTATTCTTCCCCAGATCTTCAGTGAAAATTTGTATTGGTCTTTTAACCGTTTCACTCTGACATGTTTGGACCTTGCGTTGCCTTGTACCTATGTGAACTGTTATTAGTCTAGGCTTGACTAGGGTCCGTCTACTTGTTGGTCAAAAGTCCCTTTTTGTGTCTTCTTCTGTCTTTTTCACTGTATTTGCTCTAAGAACCTGTATCCTGTAATATGCAGTAGTGATGCGTCAAAAGCACCTGTTTAGTTATAAAACGAATAAGAATTGGGGAATATGAATTGCAATATTATGATATGAACAGCCGTGGCAAGTAGGATCTGGATGGATCTTAAGCATAGGCCCTAGAAAAGGTTTCATCATTAGCCACAATTGGTCTATGATGCAAACCTTTAACAAGTCTAGCGTTGAAAGTCTCAACTTTTCCATGTACACCAAGTAATCTTCTCAAGATATATTTGCTCCTGATGGGGATTTAACCCTTCAGATAAAGCAACCAAAGTCCATACTTTGTTGGTGTATAAGGATTCCATCTCAGATCACTAAGCATCCAGCCATTCTTACAGAGTCCCACTCCTGATGGCCAGCTCGAAACTAGTTGGGTCATCATCTCATGATGCATTCCTTGCTCCCACTTTCATAGAGAAACCGAAGTATCTCTCAGGTGGGTGAGGAACCCTACTAGATCGGCGGAGAGGCTGAGGTTCGTTGGTATCTACTGAATCCTTTGGTTCTACCAAATCATCTGCTGTAGTTTGTATAGCTGGAACTCATTCCAGTTCTACATTACAGACCTTGCCTCGAGCCTGTCCGGATTTTGCTTTTAGACATAGGCCGGACAACCCCAAATCTTAACTGACTTAAGAGATGGGCTCTTCCCTTACCATATCATATATGAAGTGGTAGGCAGCTGATTTGATTTGAACCCTATTCAATAGGTATGCAACTTCTCAAGTGCATAACTCCCAAAAGGAAATAGGAAACTCAGTAGTACTCATCATAGAGCACACCATATCACATAGGGTGCTATTGCTCCGCCCTGATATACCATCGTGCTATGGTGTATACGGAGGAGTAATGCTGAGAGAGAATCCCATTCTCCTTTAGAATAGTCCAAGAATTCCATGCACAAGTATTCTCCTCCCTGATCTCATCATAGGACATAATACTTATACCTGTATTTTGGTTCTCTACTTCTAACTTATATTCTGTGAATATCTCAAAAGCTTCGGGCTTGTGTTTCAACAGGAACATATGTCTGAATCTTGAGAGATTATCAGAGAATGTAATGAAGTACAAAGAACCGGTCCTGGCATGTGTAGACAGGGGACCTTACATACATCATCATGTATCAGTCCCAAGAGTTCACGAACTCTTTCTCTGTTTCTAATAAACGGAGCTATGGTCATCTTATCTCTGTGACATGACCGGCAAGTTTCACAAGAGGTAAATTCAAACTGATTTAAATATGCATCTATATATAACTTTAGCTAGTCGGGTTGCATTGATATGACCTAGTCTATAATACCTCAAGAAGGATTCGTTCATTTCTGAACTATTCCTCTTGTGTGTGTTCTGTATACTAAGAACTGTAGTTTGATTTAGAACATCAATGCTTTTAGATAACGTGCCTGAACCGATCAACTTTTGATATAGGAAATGTTCAAAACATAATCCAACAATACAAAATTATATCCTTTCTTTATTAAATAAAGAGATTGATATGATTTTGTATATCAGGTTCGGTATCTAATAGTATTTGTTCAGAATCAATGTATTTGGAAATACAGGGTGACAGTGACCAACAGACTTGGCTGCAACACTTGCACCGTTTTCTGTCTCATGAAACTTATCACCCGTTCTCAGTTCTCTACCTTTCTGTAGCCCATGTAACGGATTACATTAGCGGGATCCTGATCCGGTATCTAATACCTAGGACGTAGAGGATACTGAGAAACAGTTCTTTATAACTAACACACCCGAAGGAGATGCATCATATACACTTTCTTCGTTTGGGCGACATAGGAATTCTGGTATTCCCCTATTTCTTGATCGGTCTTATAACAATTATAAGTTGGAGCGGGACCAACGTTCCCCAGCTCAGTATAACAAGCGGGTTCGGTCAATACATCCATATTATTATCTTGATTAAGGCGTGATATGGTCGCTACCTGGAGAGAGAGAGAAGAAAACACTCTGCGTATGCTCTTGCAAGATTAGATTGGTTATATATTTTATCTAATCAGGATGGCTCCCACTGTTTTTATCAAATCTTCCTTCAAACCCTAAAAGGAAAGACTAGCCGGGATTAATTACACGCTACAAGTTCGCCAATCTTTCATCCAGGCCAGTGTCGGTACTTTGAGGGAGGTCCCCCGTGCTTTCGCACGAACCTAATTAATGTAAACCTCATTTTCCCAGAGGAGTAACCTCGTAAACACCTTTCTAGACACCTACTTGATCGGCTAATTGTAATGTGTAAAACTCTCCCAGCAGTAACTCTTACTCGCAGCGGGTATCGGGATCCAACTATCTCATAGAAGGTATGCAATCTCATTGCAAATTTCAACACTTGAAATTCCCGATAATTTTGCCCCTAACCTCCTATGACCTTGACAAAGGCCAACAAATCATAGGATGCTAGTCAAGTTCAACCCGTCATTTCTTGATTGAATTAAACCCATCCGCACGACCCTTGACAAAGGCCAACAAGGTCGTACGACTACCCTAACCCAATCTGCATCATATGCATAAACAGATAAATACTAGTTAGCTACCGCACACTACGACTTGACGCAGGCCAACAAACGTAGCACGAATACTAAGTAGGACTTATCTGAAATTGCGGAGGGCTACGACAGGTTTTTCTGAAAACCAATTGCGTAATGAACTTGATATCGTTGTAGAATCAAATGATTTTAAAATGGAGTGTTTTTGAGGCTTTTCTAGTTTTGCTAAAGGGGTCACTCCCGGTGAAGGGATCGTCGGTCCTTTCCTCGTCGAATGAGGTGCAGGATATATCATATATATCACTGTGCAAAGCAAAAACTCCAAAAGCAATCAAAAGACAAATCGAGTGTTGTAGCATCTGCCAGTTATTGCTAAAGGGGTCACTCCTGGTGAAGGGATCTCGGCCCTTTCCTCATCGAATAAGGTGCAGGATGTTCTACAAGGAACACCTCGATGCAAAGCAAGAACTGTAGCTACCTGTTTTTGAAAATTCGATTCCACAACATCTTTTAGGTTTCTTTTCTTTCATTAATCTCATTAATGAATGTCTCATCATTTAAGTCCACCTAAATATCACAGATAAATATAACGTACGCTTACCGCATTCGCCTCGATGTCCCGTCTGCACCGTTAGGTTAGGTAACTAACGCCAGAGCGAGGCAGGGCTAGCGCGGGTATAAAACATAAGTAACGTCTATATAATATATCGTATATACTATATATAGTATCCATCACAACATATCAAATGAACACATCACAGATATCGCAGCAGAAGAAACATATGAAACATTGGATATACTAGGACGTCCGTGTTTTCAATACGAGCCAGTATAAAACACGGATTCCACGGTCGCGATAAATAGCCAAACCCACATCCCTAGACCCCTACGAGAGCGGCAAGCAACACTGCCAATTCTAGGGTTAGGAGACCCGGTCTCGACTCCTCGAGATGGTCTCCCACTGGACTCTAGAACCCGGTTACTTGTGCTCCCCTCCTTGGGTCTATCCTAATGTGGAAAAGTAAATAATATACAAATGGTGACATCAACCTCAACCCGGAAGTACCCCAATAAAAGAATATTACATACAAGTTTTTACATGAATGAAAATGAAAAACACTCATCTCACATAAAAAAATCCCGGCTATTCATAACGCGACGATCTAATCTAACATATCCAGCAACACATAATATCACATGTCATCAACGTAAGTAAATATGTCCATCCCAATTGTCGTTGACATATAGCAACGAAACCAGCGATATCACATATTACTCTTACGGTCACAGAAAAGAAAGTGTAAAACTACAACAGTTGGAATCCGCAAATCTTTTAGACATCGCATGCCTAATCAAATGAATTCCTTAGACATCGCATGCCTAACAATTATAAACCCCGCCTTTTAGTCTCATCATCGAAAACTCTTTTCAATATCAAGTCGGGCAATTCAACAAGATTCCCGACATGTGATCGAATGCTTATCGCAAACTTTAGTAGACGGCCACACCCCTAACACCGTCGACGAAGTGCACTAAGGAGGAACACCGCTACCGCGAGCACCCGAACGGATGCTTTCGGCGACGGGGTTCTCCTACAGTCACTTGGTCGGGGCTATGGGGCGTGGCTATCTATTAAGTTTACCGGCGAGTATCCGCGTACGCTACGTGATTGCGACGGACTTTTGATCACATCAAAATCCCGTGGAAACCGATCAAGTGAGACTAAACTGCTATGTTTATAACATCCAAATCAGTTATCTCATAACTACTTGTGGATTCCAAATATTGTATCACATTCCGGATAAATAGAAAATGTTAAACTTTCCGATCGAACAGTCAAACACCCAAGTTTTCCCGATACAGTTCAACACATGAAATAAGTTTTAAAACATCCACTTCATGCCACAGTACCAACGGTCCAGCCGTAGAAGGGTCAAGCCAACGCCTCACATGTGGCACGCCGTACTGCCCCAAACCCTAAGGTTCAAAGGGCAGTTCAAGACGGTCACATAATCGAGTTAGGTTTGTTGTCTTCTAGAGGGTCCATCGCATTACTTGCACTACTTAGAACATTCTTAAACTACGGAAAAATCCAACACTTCGAAATTTCCCGGCAGGGGAAAAATTAGGTATTTATATCCGGTCGAACCTTTTAACATGTTCTAAATTATCCGGAAAAACACATAGAAAAAATTAGACAATACGATCGAATCTTCGAACTCTCAATACAACCCAGAAAACTCAACTCTTGAGTGCATATTAAAAATTCCCAGAAAACACAGGAATAATATTAAGACATTACTGTGCAAACAATGAACAAAGAGGCAACTTTATGGCCGCGGAACCGCCGCGTGACCTAGGGTACGGCCGCGGTTCCGCTGCGCCTGTATTGAATTGGGGTCACGTGCTTCACTGTAATGCTTAGAAATCCCTGCTGATTTTTCTGCATATTTTTAATTCACAAAAATCACAGTTTTGAAAAATTGTACAGAGAAGGGTTTTCAATTAGGGTTTCGGGTTCGACCGGACTTCTAACATCGTCTACACTTCGCCTATGATTCTAGCTAGGCTCTGATACCACTGTAAGGTTCCTAGGCACACTCAAGAGGTTACTCAAGGCATCTACCATGCCAAATTCAAAAATTTATGTGCCGAGAAACCCTAATGCAAGATCGTTAACCAGAGGATAGGCGAAACTACAAACTAGCAAACGACTTTACTAATAAGTGAAAGGGATTACAACCTTTGTAGATCCGGTCCTCCACTTCTAAAGCTCCGTGATGACGTCCCTCCGCTGCGATCATCGGAATCCCGGACTCTAGCGATGGTTTCGTCGGAGAAATGATCGGGCTAGTTCGTTGACTTCGATGCCGAAGATGATCTACGTCGAGGCGACTCAAACTCAAGCTCCATCTTCACTTGGTCATGAACCTTGTGAAGAAAACACCCTATACAACATGGCAAGTGGTAGAGGATGAAGAAATAGGTGTTGGATATAGTGCCCTCAGAGTCAATTATTGGATCACAGGCACGTGATTGCAATGATTGAGGGAGGACCTATACCGGTAGGACAGTCTTACTCGAGATGATAGTATGCTATCTGGTTTATCTTTATCATCGTGTACTGCTTTAGGTGACCTTACGAGTCGCTATTACACGTTGATAGAGCCCCTATGATTCTTGCTTGACTACCAGCAGAATGAGGACGATCATATACGTGAGAGCTGGAGTCTATAAGCACATCCTTAAAAGGTCCCTAGTCGTGGGAGTTTCGAGACAGGGCATCGATTCTCCAGAGTAGACTAGTGTATACAGTCGTGACCCCGACGAGGGGCGGTGGCCGGTCTCACAAGCCACTGGTGTCAGTTGGTTCACCTAAGATGTATACAAGTGCTCATTGGGTTATGAGTACACCGGACAGGACTTGCCGGGAACCTGCTAGTTGGTATTATACCTGACGTCAGATAGCAGTTCCCTGGTGACATGTGTACAGGTAGTTCATCGACCTGAGATCGTCATTTGTCTCGTGTGAGTTCCCACTGTGCTTTGATTACTACCCTACCACGCTCAAAGGAGACGTGCAAACAGGTTTTAGTTGGTTACAGTCCCGAGCCATATGGAGGCAGTGAGCGGATCTGCAGGGGTTCGTCTCTCCCGGTATTGGGGGTGAGGTCGCGCTGTGTCTAGGAGAGCCAGTACATGAAAAGTCCTTGGCCAAGGCAGGAGATTTACTGGTAGGTATTCCAGTAGTATCTCAGGGTGTTCTGGGCTACACTCCGACACGACTTGTACCGCTATTGGGGGTCTGACTTTTACCAACCCCCTAGGCCCGCCATGCGATGCTCATAGACGAACGGACCGGACTGTACGGATATTGTCACTGACAGGCTCAGTAGGGTGTCAGGATGAGTTCGCTCATCGACGTCCCTTTGGTCAATAGCTGGTGGCCCGTCACGTATGGCTAATACCTCTGACGTGCTAGTGGTTAAATCCACAGCCATAGTATTGACGAGTCTTTAGAGTCCACCATACACAGTTACTCAGGTTTCGGGCGAAACGCTGTAGAGGCCGTATGGAGATATGGCAGGGTTCGATCAGATACGTGCGGTATTGCACGGATCGTGATCGGACGGATTTTACTAGCCGGCTTTGGCTTAAGCCGGATCCTAGTATTAGACAGTGTAGATTTTGTCTCTTTGCATTTATGTTCAGTGGGAATACAAATACGGGCATGTATTTGCAGTAGCGGGGTTTTCCTGTAATTTATTACGGGATCAGTTTTCTGAAGTTTCCAGTTTGCATTTTGTTCCGGCCGGTTTTCTTTGTTCCTTCACGGCCGGACTTTTCGATGGAGGGGGTAATTTGCAATTGTGCAAATTACTTATTTGTGGAGGGGTTTCTTGCATTTGTTCCTTCTTATCATCATGAGATTCTTTTCTAGTCTATTCTTATGCATTTATTGTGATGAGATTGAGTGAGGTTGAGATGAGAAATGAGTGTGACAAATTTCATTTGATTATGATACCTTTTCTTCTCTTGTATAAGATTATTACATGGTTCATTCTTTTTCCCACCCACCATTAATAAAGGGGGCCGGCCACATCTTGTGAGAAATAGAGCGAGTTCATTTTTGATGAGGGAAAATTTTGTTCATCTCATTTTTCCTTGCTACACAATTTCATTTACCTCACTCCAAAGTCCATTCTTGATTCCTCCATACATGGCAACTTCTACCCGCAAGAGACAAAGCAATTCTACACTTGCCTACAGCATTCCTTGGACGCGTCGGCTAGCCAACTTCGCGCCTGAGTTGCCTCGGTCCAGAGGTGGGAGCCCGTATACGAACCCGGCTACGTGGTACCCTTTCCGACGAGGAGGTGACAGACGGAGATTTCGGGGGAGATCGGAGTGGAGACGAAGACCGAAGGACACGGACCGCTTGGTATACTTCTCTACCCATATTGTATTTTGCTAATAGCTAGGTTAATGGCCCGATCCGGGTTAAAAGTGCGCGGTGGTGCCGGTTTTGCTAGTTTGCAAAGTTTTTCGTTTCCATATTCCGGCGTCGGATCGACGGCCGGGGCGCCGCCGCGGACTTACATTGGTATCAGAGCCACGCCGTTAACCTAGTCTAGGTTGCTCTAGTATGTTTAGAACTCGATCGAATAAAAAAATCCCGAAAACCCGATTTCAAGTTGCACAGTTTCTGTCGAAATTTTTTGGAGTCTAAAAATTTTTCAGGTTGTTGCAGAATACTATGCATGGAAACTATGAAAATTTGGTCGCGAGATCTCACCATACCACCGCGGAACCGTGGCCTAACCCATGCTTAGGCCGCGGTTCCGCCGCGCTTTTAACTGTTCAGCGCACCAAATTTTTACGGAGAGCTCCTGTATAGAAAATAGGGTTTTTGGAATATTCTTTTTGGGCCCAGATTTTCTGTGAGTGCTACAGTACTGCTTAGGGCCCACTTCGATAAATTTGTTCGATCGGATATTTTAAACATGCTAGTTCACAGTATTTACATTATATCTGCGACCGTGAATGTCATTCGATCGGTAAATCCAGTCTATCTGCTATAGCCCTTTTAGACAGATTTGCGAAAGTGACATTCACGTTGATGTTCTGTGTTGTGCTGTGATGTTGCGGATTGGTCGTGGGGGATAGCCTGGTTGCAATATTAGTACAGTTCTGTTTTATATGTACATTTGATATTGCGGGGCGAGCGTCCGACATGTGGACTGCCGTCACTGCCTATTTGTATTATTCTTTTAGGGCATGACCAGGTCGAGGTCGATGTACTCATTGTATGTATATTTACTTTCTGTACTAGGATTACCCCGCGGAGGGGTGCACGGATAGCCGGGTTCTAGAGGGCAACGGGCCCGCATCTCATGGCATTAAGACGGAGGGGGCTTCACTCTAGAATTGGCGGGCTATTCGCCGCACTCGTAGGGGGTATAGGTTGACCCAGGAGGGGTGCCCAAGTTACTGGATTCCGTGAAGTGCTGGGTGGTCCATTCACGTTGCTGAAGGGGGCTGCCTCGCTTCAGGTTTTGGCGGGTAACTTGCCGCGCCCGTAGGGGTCTAGGATTTCATTGCACGGGCTATCCACACGACCAGGGGAACATCGGGTTTCAGTAGCGGCTCTATGAAACCCGGGGATCCCAGATATCTGTATTGTTCTGTGATGCTGCATTTTTTATCACGCCTTGAGCGAAAATTATATATTATATATATACTAGTAGATATTGTATATGTTTTGCATCCGCGCTAGTCCAGTCCCCGCTCTGTCGTTAGTTAGCTAACCTAACTGGTGATGACGGGACCCAGTGGCGAATGCGGATGGCATATACGTACGTCATTATTTTCGTTCTTTATTGGTGTGATCAATTGATGGGACTGCGTTGATTCGGATCAATGCAAGATAAACAAACCTATTCTGATGTTGTTGGAACATTTTTCAAAAAGCTGTTATTGCAAGGGCGTTCTCTTTTGTTTTGCACAGTGGTATTCAGTTGGAATATCCTGCTCCTCAGTCGACGAGGCAAGGGCCGAGATCCCTTCACCTGGAGTGACCTCTTGGACAGAAGTTTGCGTCAGGGCAATAACTTCACTATAGCCGATTACTTTTGGTTTGCATCGTGGTATTTAGTTGGAATATCCTGCACCTCATTCCACGGGGAAAGAGCCGAGATCCCTTCACCGGGAGTGACCTCTTTAGCAAAGGTTTTCGTTACTATATTTTTCTAAAAAGCTATCCGTTCCTTCAACGATATCAAGTTCATTACTTTAAAGGTTTTCGCCAGAAACCATTCATAGCCCTCCGTCTTTTCATATGGATAGTCAATAGTATTCAAGCTGTGTTTGTTGGCCAAAGTCAAGGCACAGTGTTTGGTAGCTGTTGGTTATTCATATGCAGCATAGATAGATGCGTTGGTTTGGGACAGTCGTATAGCCTTGTTGGCCAAAGTCAAGGGCTTGTGCGGATGGGTTCAAATCAACCTGGAGAACGACGGGTAGAACTTGACATGTGACTTATGATTTGTTGGCCAAAGTCAAGGTCATAAGAGCATGGGGTAAAAATCCACATCGGGAGTTTCTAAAGAAACTGAAACTTGCCAGATATGCGCATACCTTCTGGAGTGTGATAATGTGAGCGGATTCCGTCACGTTATCATGCGATGATAGTTGGATCCCGATTCCCACTGATGAGTTGGTTTACTCCTCGGGTGATCCCGGCTAATTCTTCTTTCAGGTTTGGGGAAGAATTTGACGTTACAGTGGGAGGTTTCCTGATTAGATAAAGTGATAACCATTCTGATCTAGGCTAGAGTGCACGCTGAGTGTTTCTTTTCTCTCTCTCTTTGGCAGCGACCATTGACCCGACCCTAGACTATGACTCAGTGACCAAGTTGACCGAACCTTCTTAACACTGGCTTTTGGATTGTCAGAGTTGCAGACCTCATTGCCACTCCTCCTTTTACCCTTTTCTCCAAGACACCCCGTATTACTACGAACGTCCACTTCCATTGGACAAAACCATCGTATGGTTATATACGAACTCGAAGGAATTCGAGGATGGTTTCCGGTTCTGGGGAAAACGAATAGGACTATTCAGTTGTCTTTTCTTTTTACCTTCTCTCAGGTTGCGAGTACTCCTTGGTTTAGGAGATAGTACACCTATTATGCAAATTAGATAGTCTTCTTCCAAACCATAGGCAGGTGCCGACCGGTAGGGAATGAAGAAAACCAATTAGCCTAAACGGTGTACAGAAGGTATTAAGTTAAGACAAATAAAGGGATTAGTAAGAGGGCAAAGTAAATTGCGACTGCTATTCACGACCAAACCAAGTATTTCTTCGCCAATCCTAAATCACCTTTGTATTTCTCCAGGACACTCCATATCACTACGAAGATCCCAAGTTTATTGGATACTCCATCGTATGGTTATATACGAACTCGAAAGGAACATGTTCCAGTTCGGGGATGGATCCTGGTTCAGGAGAAATAGGAATAAGGTTTATTCGGTTGTCTTTTATCTTCACCTTCTCTCGCATTGCGAGTGCTCCTAGGATTAGGACAGTACACCCATTATGCTTATTGGATAGTCTTCTTCCAAACCATAGGCTGGTGCCGAACGGTAGGGAAGGAAGAAAACCATTTGGCCTAAAGTGGTGTGCAGAAGGTAACGACTAAAGACATATAAAGGGATTTGGAGAGGTGGCAAAGAATTATACGGTTATAGTTATGAATCTGGATAATGGAAGAGGCATTACTAGGAATACCCGGATACCCCATCGAAACATTTCAGTGTTTCAGTTTCACTGTGTATTGTTAAAGGAAAACTGATTTCCCAATTAGACACTTGCTCCCGAGTATGTATTTACCAGGTTTGATTCTCTCATCTGTATGATTTTACAGATGATGAGTGGGAGTAAGTTATTGGGGATTAGGTGATCATCCTCATTATATCGGGATTCGTTGTAATTGGTGATATTTGAGGAAGTCACCTGGGTTGTTTGCCGGACAGCAAATATTTGGTTTTGAATATCCGTTGTTATTCACCAATTTCAAATTGATATATCTGTACGTCTATTTTTATAGAGTGAGATATACCTTTTTGAAATTATGTCTATGACATTTACCTATATCAGTGGATGGTTAGGTAAGGAGCATTGAACAACGGTGTAATTCTTCTTAACCATAAGTACAGTTTTCAACCTACGACACACAGTGAATGAGTTACTAGACTCAGGGGACTTATATAGAGTATTGTATATTGTCCAGTGTCCATTAGGACAGAGGGGTAGGTCCTCATACTATATTCGGTTTACTTATGACTTCTCTAGTTCTTAGACAGCTGTTTCGTGGAAACACAGGGTCTAAGTTTTGAGAAGTTATAGGTATTTGAGTAAAGTAGAGAACCGAGTATTGCAAGTATCGGGATTCTTCAAGGTGATCGAAGATGTAGATACTTGTGTATGGTATTCAGTTGATAGTAATGTTTAAGAGAACTTGCTTCTCTTTCAGGTTACTCATAATTGGAAGCATTCCTAAGTTGAGTAACGCTGATCGGCCTCCTTCCATTTAGTTGACATGCACTGGAGACAGCTGCATGATTTGAATCTGGTTAAATTGAATCAGTGCCTCTGTTCCTGTATTGGATATAGAACAGTTCATATCTTGACATTGTTAAGATACGGGGAGTTGTCCAGCTTATGCTTAAAACCAGACTCTGGATGACTCAAGGCACGTTTCTGTAATGGCTGTTTGTGGGTTGACCCGGGCTATGACGAGGGTTGAATTTCTACCATCTGGAAGATCAATAGTGATATTGTTCTTGACTCGCCACAGTTTTAATAAAATTGGATTTTTTCAGAAAACAGTAGTGGGAGTATGGTAGAACTGGAAGTGATTCCAGAACTGCAAACGATTACTGAAGATTTGATAAAGAACCTAAAGATTCATCTGGTTTGACATTCCATTGGCCACTCCGAAGATATGGTGGGTAACCTCAGGCACTCGAGAGGTACTTCGGTATGCTTAAGGACGATGGCAGGGAGGTTCTTGTTTACCCAGACTTGCCATTGCTGTTGTTCCAGACTGTGAGACCCGGCAGGAGGATGAGTATAGCGTCGTTCTAAACTAGCTTTAGAAGTGTACGTCTATATGACTTTGCCAGAGGGTTGTCGTGGTCAGTGGGAGCAGCGGAAGCATTGGTGGACAGGTGGCTTATGTCTATTTATAGACTAAAGCAGATATAGCGGAGATAGATCATCTATTTCTGATGTGACAGTCATAGGTTTGACTTCATCAGAATAGGGGATGGATCTGTTAAGAAGGTAGTAGGGTGTGATGTCCTAGTATTTGGATGACATACACAGAGTAGGAAGTGATATTCCTATACTACGGTCGGTTATACTTTGGTTGTCACACAGTAGTTTCTCCACATAAGGCTTGGATATTATATCTGACATTCTGGTTACTAGATCTATGGTTTTAGATCTAGATTTGGGTGGTTTCCCAATCTGGGTACTTTGACAACATTCTATGAGTATTTAGAATGGACGACTCCTGGCACGGTAGTATACCTCCAGGTGATGGAGTCACCCTCTCTAAAGGTGTCTTACAGACTAAAGTAGAGAGGGATGTACATGATTGGCAGATTACTTGTTTAGGCAATTGAGTCAATCATGAGATGTCAAGTACCACACCAGATGTTGTTCTTGCAGTAGATGCAATAAGTTGATATTGATCCAATCCTGGAGAAACAGTCGGAAGCAGTTTTAGAACATAAGTGCATGTTCTTGGGATTTGATAACGGCAGCATCTTTTAAGAGACGGTTATCATTCCAGGCTTCCAAGGTGACCTGGATGGCAGAGTGGCCGTCAGAGTTTTAGTTTTCCCTCTGACGAGGGGCAGTATTTTGGACAGATGGTCCAGGTGGATACTGAGGGAAGGATGGCGCAGGATACTGATTAAGTTCAGTTGACGATACAGTCTAAGAAGTTTGGATTTGGAGTTCATTTATGAGCTAGGTCCCATCAGATATCCAGACACATTCTAAGACAGGTATCGATCATTTCGGGAGATGGCTTTCTCCATGAACATGGGATATAGAGAGACACAGAAAGAAACATCACAGCGGATCCACTCACTGAGGCTATCCCTCGAACGCAATAGTTTCGCAAACGAGCTTTGTAAGACTGACTAGTAGAGGAGTTGGGTGTTCGGTATCACACGGGCTGTGAGTATGTGACATCGCAATAATTAGCCTTGAGTGCAGGTGGGAGATTGTTGGATATAGTGCCCTCAGAGTCAAATATTGGATCACAGGCACGTGATTGCAATGATTGAGGGATGACCTATACCGGTAGGACAGTCTTACTCGAGATGATAGTATGCTATCTGGTTTATCTTTATCATCGTGTACTGCTTTAGGTGACCTTACAAGTCGCTATTACACGTTGATAGAGCCCCTAGGATTCTTGCTTGACTACCATCAGTATGAGGGCGATCATATACGTGAGAGCTGAAGTCTATAAACACATCCTTAAAAGGTCTGTAGTCGTGGGAGTTTCGAGACAGGGCATCGATTCTCCAGAGTAGACTAGTGTATACAGTCGAGACCCCGACGAGGGGCGGTGGCCGGTCTCACAAGCCACTAGTGTCAGTTGGTTCACCTAAGATGTATACAGGTGCTCATTGGGTTATGAGTACACCGGACAGGACACGCCGGGAACCTGCTAGTTGGTATTATACCTGACGTCAGATAGAAGTTCCCTGGTGACATGTGTACAGGTTAGTTCATCGACCTGAGATCGTCATTTGTCTCGTGTGAGTTCCCACTGTGCTTTGATTACTACCCTACCACGCTCAAAGGAGACGTGCAAACAGGTTTTAGTTGGGTACAGTCCCGAGCCATATGGAGGCAGTGAGCGGATCTGCAGGGGTTCGTCTCTCCCGGTATTGAGGGTGAGGTCGCGCTGTGTCTAGGAGAGCCAGTACATGAAAAGTCCTTGGCCAAGGCAGGAGATTTACTGGTAGGTATTCCAGTAGTATCTCAGGGTGTTCTGGGCTACACTCCGACATGACTTGTACCGCTATTGGGGGTCTGACTTTTACCAACCCCCTAGGCCCGCCATGCGTTGCTCATAGTCGAACGGACCAGACTGTATGGATATTGTCACTGACAGGCTCAGTAGGGTGTCAGGATGAGTTCGCTTATCGACGTCCCTTTGGTCAATAGCTGGTGGCCCGTCACGTATGGCTAATACCTCTGACGTGCTAGTGGTTAAATCCACAGCCATAGTATTGACGAGTCTTTAGAGTCCACCACACTCAGTTACTCAGGTTTCGGGCGAAACGTTGTAGAGGCCGTATGGAGATATGGCAGGGTTCGATCAGATATGTGCGGTATTGCACGGATCGTTATGGGACGGATTTTACTAGCCGGCTTTGGCTTAAGCCGGGTCCTAGTATTAGACAGTGTAGATTTTGTCTCTTTGCATTTGTGTTCAGTGGGAATACAAATACGGGCATATATTTGCAGTAGCGGGGTTTTCCTGTAATTTATTACGGGATCAGTTTTCTGAAGTTGCCAGTTTGCATTCTGTTCCGGCCGGTTTTCCTTTGTTCCTTCGCGACCGGACTTTTCGATGGAGGGGGTAATTTGCAATTGTGCAAATTACTTATTTGTAGAGGGGTTTCTTGCATTTGTTCCTTCTTATAATCATGAGATTTTTTTCTAGTCCATTCTTATGCATTTATTGTGATGAGATTGAGTGAGGTTGAGATGAGAAATGAGTGTGACAAATTTTATTTGATTATGATACCTTTTCTTCTCTTGTATAAGATTATTCCATGGTTCATTCTTTTTCCCACCCACCATTGATAAAGGGGGCCGGCCACATCTTGTAAGAAATAGAGTGAGTTCATTTTTGATGAGGGAAAACTTTGTTCATCTCATTTTTCCTTGCTACACAATTTCATTTACCTCACTCCAAAGTCCATTCTTGATTCCTCCATACATGGCAACTTCTACCCGCAAGAGACAAAGCAATTCTACACTTGCCTACAGCATTCCTTGGACGCGTCGGCTAGCCAACTTCGCGCCCGAGTTGCCTTGGTCCAGAGGTAGGAGCCCGTATACGAACCTGGCTACATGGTGCCCTTTCCGACGAGGAGGTGACGGACAGAGATTTTGCGGGAGATCGGAGTGGAGACGAAGACCGAAGGACACGGACCGCTTGGTATACTTCTCTACCCATATTGTATTTTGCTAATAGCTAGGTTAATGGCCCGATCCGGATTAAAAGTGCGCGGTGGTGCCGGTTTGCTAGTTTGCAAAGTTTTTCGTTTCCGCATTCCGGCGTCGGATCGACGGCCGGGGCGCCGCCGCGGACTTACAATAGGAAGTGGGTTCACTTTGGATTTGGATTTCTCACTTGATTTCATCACTTGAAATTTTTCTAGAAAACTTTTCTTTTCTTCATAAAGAAGAAGAAGAAGGAAATAAAAAAGGATTAACTTTAAAAGAAAATTCAAGTGAATCTTATCATTTAGCAACCATGGGTGAGTTAACTTGTGTAGAGATTAAACAAGGGTTTAGGTTGATGGTTTGGTTAAAGCATAAAACAAAATGGTTAGACTTTTCAAAGATGCTTGAAATGCTTCATGAAGCTTCAAGCATAAAACAAGAAAGCCACCATTTTATTTTTGCAAAAATAAATAAATAAAATAAATAAAACCTAACCATTAACCTAAACATGGGTAAAGTGATACACACACCCAAGTTTGCATGTATCATCAAACATGATACAAACTAGTGCACAGAAATATATCACATATACAACTTGTGCACATCAAGTGAGAAAATCAATCTTAAGTGAACAAATACTAGTTAATGTAAAGTAATATATCAAATATATAATTATACATTAAATCATTAAATCATTAAATCAACACTTGATTTAATGATCCGGTCATATTGTATATAACCGACTAACATCAAGTGTATCAATGTATCGAATCAACACTTGATTCGGTAACCCGGCTATATCTTTTATAACCGTCCGATGATACAAATCGCGAGAATAGAATTCAGTATCACATACTGGTATTATTCTCGGTCCCGCACATATCTCATATACGCCCCTATTTCGTTTCGCTTGAGCCAGGAAACCTCTGTGTAGGACTCTAAAGACTCGTCAATACGCCGGCAGCAGGTGATGATCATATCAAACACCCACAAGCCGCAAGCGGTCTGCTAAACGTAACGGCCACCCAGGTATTGAGCAATCAGAAGATCAATGAGCAATCCCGCTCACACTCCTGTGAATCCAACCAGCAACACTTACCGTACAGTCCGGTCTCTTCGTCTGATATGTCGCATATCTCGCCTAGGGGTGGTAAACGTCAGACCCCAGTAGCTCGATAAGTCGTGTCGATCTGAGGTCTATAACAGTTCGAGAAACTACTGGTAACACTTACCAGTAAATCTCAGCAACCCTGGCCAGGGATTTCTGGTTATAGCCAATCGAACACAGCGCAACATCAACTCCCTATTCCGGGAGAGACGAATCCCCTCCTATCGCTCATTGCCTTCATGTGATTCGGGACTGTACCCAAAAATCACCGTTTTGCACGCCCTCTTGGACATGGTAAGGTGGAAATCAAAGCACAGTAGGAATCACACAAGACTCTATGACGATCTCGGGTCTACAGACTAACCTGTACCAGTGTCACCAGAGAACTGCCATCTGACGTAAAGTATAATACCATCTGGGAGTTCTCGGCGAGTCCGTCCAGTGTACCCAGTCTCCACTGAGCACCCGTATATCATCTCTGATGTCAAACACCAATGGATATGGGATCATCCATCGCCCATCTGTATGGATCGAGAAGGTATACACTAGTCTACTCTGGTATATCGATGCCTCGTCTCGATACACCCACGACTAGGGACCTTGAAGGATGTACTTATAGACTACCATATCCCCACTAGTATAATCCGCATCACAGTCCAGGTAGTCAAGTACACATCCTAAAGGCTTTACCAACATGTAACAGAGAGACAATCAGTGTACACGTTAAGATAAAGAGCAACCAAATAGCATACTATCATGTCGAGCAAGAAAGTCCTCCCTATATATGTCCCAGCATCTACTACAATATACATCCTATGTACAGTAATGGCCTCTAGGGCATACATATAACTAACAAGCTGTTGGCGAATATCACCTTGTATTACCAAATGGTAATACATTGATTCTGAACGAATGCTATTACATTCCGACCCTGATATGCAATCTTATATCAGTTTCTTTATTAAGTAAAGAAGGATATAGTTTTGTAGTACATGATTATGTTATGAACATATTCCTAGATCAAAAGTTGATTGGATCAGGTTCGTTAAATAATGGCATATACGTTCTAAAACCACAGTTCTTAATATACAGAACACACACAAGAGGAAAAGTTCAGAAATGAACGAATACTTCTTATGGCATTGTAGGCTAGGTCATATCAATGCGACACGACTAGCTAAGTTACATAAGGATGGATATCTGAATACGTTCGAATTATCATCTTATGAAACTTGCCATTCATGTCTCAAAGGCAAAATGACCAAAACTCCGTTTAGTGGACACGGAGAAAGAGTTAAGGAACTCTTAGGACTGGTACATAGTGATGTATGCGGTCCCATGTCTACACATGCCTGGAATGGTTGCTCGTATTTTATTACATTCACTGACGATCTCTCAAAATACGGACATGTGTTCCTGTTGAAACATGTAACGTTTTGAAAATCGTTTCGGTGAAATTTCGAAAAAACGGTAAAATAAGGGAGTTTTCTGTAAAAAGTCAAAATACAAATATCTTTATTATAAAATTAAATATACATATTCTAGCTATGTAATTGCTAGTATTTGGTGTTTATTGACCCACTGGTGAAATTTCAAATTTTCTGAAAAATTTTCCGAAATTAATTATTTTAATATTATTTTAAGCCGTCACTAATATATTTAATTAGGGAAAATTACAAATTGGAATGAGTTGAAACAAATTTTGTGCATCATAAAACTTTAAATAAAATTTTATCATGTGGTTTTTGAAACGAAATCGTTTGCCAAAACGGTTTAGAAAATATCGAAGAAAAAAGGCTTTTTTTAGTGTAAATGGATGTTTGGGGTGTTATATTTATCATTTTTCATCACCCCACACTCATACCCACACTCACACACCCCCATTTACTTCTCCCCTTGGCTGAATTCAGCAGCCCCCACCCTTTTCCCCACTTGAATTTCAAAGAAAAGAAAAGAAAGAAAAGAAAAGAAAGGAAATAAGAAAATAGTAAAAAGAGTATGGTCTTTTGTTGACTTGGTCTTCTTTTCTCCCCTTGACTTCACCCACCCCCACACCACACCTCACCCCTCTCCTCTCTTGGCCGAAACTGATCTCTTGGCAGCCCTCCCCCCCCCATTTTCTTCAAGTCTTCATCTTCCTTCACCTCCAAATTCATTCAAAAATCAACCAAAATCAACACAAATCAAAGCAAACTCAAAAATCTAATCCCTACCCATTATTCCTTTGCCATTCAAGCTTGGATCTTGGTGAAGAGAGAGCATTTTGGGAGGCTAGATTTCATGTGAGATCAATAAAATTATGGAGGTATAATTTTAACCTTATAGTTAATTGTTGATTATTGCTTATGTTAGCTTAATTAAGTGTTTAATTAGGTGTTAACTTGGTTTACCCTTCAAGTTGAAATTGTAAGGAATTGGGTTTGGATCAAGATAAGGGTTTTGATAAATTGTTCATGCTTTAATTGTGTAGTTGAACCTCTTAAGGTTTGGAAAACCTAATCTTGTTGCTATTATGTAAATTGTTGCATTTAATTTGTCCAAATCAAGTTTTTAAGCAAACTAGGTTTTTGAAATTAAATTACAGTGTGGGATTAAAATCTAAATTAAGGTTTCATGTCATTATTAATATTATAATGAGCGGTTTGATGACTTTGGTTCATGCAAAACCAAGCTTAATTGATGAATTGTGAATTTTGCTTTAAAAGGTGTTAAAAATTGATATTTTTGCAAACTAGGATTTTGGAAATTATGCAAATTTATGAGATTAAATTATGGAAATGGTTTTTATGACTTATTTAAGATATTTAGTGAATATTGTGGCCGCTAGATTCGTTTATACATCGAGTTTTGTACTAAAACGGTGATTTGTGCTTGCTAGATTTTCGGAAAAATGACTTTTTAAGTGAAATTGGGATTTTTGTGAATTTTAAGCTATTTTATATTATAATTAGTGCTTGTAATTGTACAAATGAGTGCGTTGGGAGTTTTCTCGATGGTTTGGTGTTTGTACGCCGACGTCGAGGGTTTTTGGGTCGATTTGTGAAAGCAACCTTAGGTTTTGACCTATGTGGGATTCGTGCGTCGTTTTGGTCATGAGTCAGATTTTAATGCGATATGGTGCGTTATGATATGTAGGTACCCCATGTGGACTTCGAGACCGTGGACCAGGTGAGTAGATTTATATCTACGGGGAGAAGTCGGGTGGATGGCGTATAGCACCCCCGCAGTTCGTGGTGATGTATACGAATACGTATACTCACATATATATATATTGTTTATATATTGTTGAGTTATTGATGATAAATATGGATATTTGGTGTTCTTGGATGATTGAGTGCCGCGAAACCCTAGAGTAGCGGTCGCACACACTTGAACATACCCACCCATACTTGCATACTTTCTTCTTTCTTTTATGCTCATACGGGAATATTTAGTTATGTGTTCACATAGGTATGGGACTATGTGTTCACATACGGATTTGGGGATGATACTTAGGATTGAGATGAGTCGATGAGATTTGTGTTGAGATTGTGATATCGGTGATATGGCAGAATTCGTACTTGAGGTACGTCCTGGTGTTATAGCGGATCTTGGGGCGACGATACGGGTGAATAGTGTTATAAATAGGTGGTCGACATATGATCGTGATATGAGATATGATATGTTAGGATATTGATCCTAGGCTGTATTGGGCGATGTATACCCCTTGATGATGATATGTGCTGATGATATCGGTTTGTACGAGACTGTCGATCAGTAGTCAGATCATGACTATATTGATGATATTAGTATTGTACTAGACATAGGTCCGTACCTTAGACTATGATCTTTGATAAAGAGGATACCGGATGAATAGTGTGATGAATATGATTTTGACCCGTACCCAGATTTGGGATGCCGTACGACGGATTTACGTACGAGCTATATATTGATGATTGATCCGCACTCTTGACTTGGGATGTCTGATTATAGATATGGTATCGGATATGATATTATTGAGGCAGGATCGCCGACTATACATATACAGGTATGTATATGTATCGAATCAGATGATAGGCGGTTTCCTTACCTGCAGTTCAGCCGTATAGTTTAGTGTAGTTGTTAGGTTAGATTAGACTCCTACCTATTTCAAAACTAGCGGATCGTGGGTATTTTAAAAGACAGGTCAAGGGATCTACGGATATTTCAAAAGACGTATCCCTTCTTAAAACTACCGTAGCCCTATTTTCAAAACCCCACGATTCGTGTTATTTCAAATGGCACCATTGTTCAATATTTAGCTCCCGCTCATTTTGGTTGCTCGCTCCGCATCGCATACTTACATTGTTTTCTTCCTATTGCATTGTTGACATTATGCTGTTAGGACACCAGCACCATTACCGATGATGCGTATGTACCACATACACTTACTTGCCGGCTCACACACATCTTCATCGGTAATTGCCATGTCACGTACACCTTAGAAAATATTATTGCTTAACTTAGCTTGATAGCCAGTAGTTTGACATAATATTAGTGTACATACTTTATATTCCAGCTTAGATATTGTAGTTATTACTTATCGCTTCATGCATACCGTTATTCATTGATATGCCGCATTCATGGATTCTCATGCATATATTCACTATTTTACGTGTTATTGAGGTTTTGGATTCGGATTTCCATGAGATTTTCTGGATTTGGAGGAAAACCGCAAAAACATAAATAAACCTTTTCTCTCTTTTAAAAATACAAATTGCGGTTTTTCCCATGATGTATGAGTCGTCCACCATGAGTTTGCTGATGGATTTCGAGACCCAATTCGAGGAGACGGATGAACCGTTTCGGGTACATGGTGGACCCGGTAAGGTACCCCGGGGCAAGAAGCGCGTGATGATGACGATGTGAGCCTGGCAGGGGAGCACTACCTACCGGTGATTTGCTAGTAGGTGGGTTTACTTGTATCGTACCCCCATTATATATCTTGTATATCATTATTCTGTTGTATCTAGAAGTTCCATCAACCAAACATGTATTTATTTTGAGATAGAGACCAGTGATGTTATTCCTTCGACCTTAGAGTCGCGCGTTTTATTCCTGTGGTTTTCTTGTGGTTTTGAGTTTCCTTTTGAATTTTGATCCTCTCCGTTGGCGTTGTATATTATATTGCTTGTGTGGTTGTGGCCGTCGATTGACGAAGAGCTAGCTCCTGCTTGGGGATGTCTTTTTATTGATTTCATATACTATTCATGTTGTATCCCGTTTGGGGCCAGTATTTACAAAGGAGACTCTGCCGAAATTTTCAGGAAATTTTTGATGTTTTTAAAAAACCGCATAATTCGGCTTATGCTATTGAAACTACTTGCTTTAAGTTGGTTTTTCCTGCACTCTACATCTTTTCTTGGTTTGGATTTCTGGGTTTTTGGTTTACTTAGATTACGTACATCTCGAGACGTTCGTAGTTTAAGTGCCGGTCATGTTCTGTACTTTCGGGTCGTGACAAAACACAAGTCTGAAGCTTTTAAGAAATTCAAAGAATATAAGAACGAAATAGAGAACCAAATGGGAAAAAGTATTAAGATCCTTCGATCTGATCGAGAAGGAGAATACTTGAGCAATGAGTTTCGAGACTATCTAAAAGGGAATGGGATTCTCTCTCAGCTTACTCCTCCCTATACATCACAGCACAACGGTGTATCGGAGCGGAGGAATCGCACCCTATTAGATATGGTTCGCTCTATGATGAGCACTGCTGAGTTGCCTATTTCCTTCTGGGGATATGCACTGGAAACAGCTGCGGACCTATTGAATATGGTTCCCACCAAATCTGTGCCATCTACTCCATATGAGATATGGAAGGGAAAGAGTCCATATCTTAATTACGTTAAGATATGGGGTTGTCCGGCATATGTGAAAACACAGAATCCGGACAAGCTCGGCGCAATGTCTTTTTTGTGTAAGTTTATTGGATATCCTAAACATTCGCACGGGTATATCTTCTACCACACCGAGGACCAAAAGGTGTTTGTATCTCGGCCAACCACGTTTTTAGAAATGGAATTTCTTGAAAAAGAAATTAATGGCAATGAGGTAGAACTAGAAGAAGTTCCAGCTACACAAACTGCAACAGAAGATTTGGTAGAACCAGAGGATTCAGTAGTTCCTGACGAACCTCAGCCTCTCCGCCAATCTAGTAGGGTTACTCATCCACCTGAGAGATACTACGGTTTTCTCATAGACGGTGGGAGCGAGGATTGCATCATGGAAGATGATGACCCAACTAGCTTCGAGCAGGCCATCACGAGTGGTGACTCTATGAAATGGCTGGATCCAATGCGATCTGAGATGGAATCCATGTACACCAACAAAGTATGGACTTTGGAAATTGCTCCTGAAGGGGTAAAACCCATTGGGAGCAAATGGATCTTTAAGAAGAAACTTGGTGTAGATGGAAATGTTGAGACTTTCAAAGCTAGACTTGTTGCAAAGGATTTTCGTCAACGACCAGGTGTGGATTATGATGACACCTTTTCTCCAGTGGCTATGCTTAAGTCCATCAGGATCTTACTTGCCATAGCTGCATACCATGACTACGAAATCTGGCAAATGGATATTAAGACCGCCTTTCTAAATGGTGATTTGGAAGAGTGCGTGTACATGACTCAGCCAGAGGGCTTCGTAGACAGTGGGAGCAGCGAAAAGGTGTGCAAGCTGCTTAAATCCATCTATGGGTTGAAGCAGGGATTGCGGAGTTGGAACATATGTTTTGATGTGGTAGTCAAAGAGTTTGACTTCATCAAAAACATAGATGAACCTTGTATATACAAGAAGGTGGCAGAGAGTAAGGTTGTCTTCCTCGTATTGTATGTGGATGACATACTCTTGATAGAAAATGATATTCCTATGCTGCACTCGGTCAAGCTCTTTTTATCACATAGATTCTCAATGAAAGATCTAGGTGATGCCTCCTGCATTTTGGGGATTAAAATCTATAGAGACTTGTGTGATTCCCACTGTGCTTTGATTTCCACCTTACCATATCCAAGAGGGCATGCAAAACAATGGCTTTTGGGTACAGTCCCGAATCACATGGAGGCAATGAGAGATAGGAGTGGTTTCGTCTCTCCCGGTATAGGGACTTGATGTTGTGCTGTGTTCGATTGGCTATAACTGGAAGTCCCTGGCCAGGGCTGATATGGAGTGCTACTGGTAAGAGTTATCAGTAGTTTCTTGACCTGTTATGAGCCTCACATCGACACGACTTATCGGTTACTGGGGTCTGACGTTTACTACCCCTAGACTAGATATGCGACATATCAGATGAAGAGACCGGACTGTATGGTAGTGTTACTGATTGGATTCATAGGAGAATGTACAGGCTTGCTTGTTAATCTTCTGATCGCTCAATACCTGGGTGGCTGTTACGTTTAGCTGACCACTTGCAGCTTGTGAGGGTTTAATATGATCATCACCTACTGCCGGGGTATTGACGATTCTTTAGAGTCCTACACAGAGGTTTTCTGGCTCAGGCAAAACGAAGTAGGGGCACATATGCGATATGTGCGGGACCGAGAATAATACGATATGAGATACCATATTCTATTCTCACGATATGAGATATCGACCGGGTATATGTGATATAGCCTGGTCATCGGATCAAGTGTTGATTCGATGAAATGGTACATGTTATATTAGTCGGTTATATGCAATATAGCCGGATTGTCGGATCAAGTGTTGATTCGATAATTTAATGTATAATTATATATGTGATATATTACATTATGTTAACTAATATAAGCTCGCTTTATTGATTCATTTTCTCACCGGATAATACATTGATATATATGCGATATATGTTAATTATATTATTTTCTTTTGTTACATTATATATTATATATGTGATATATAATATTGTAACATGTTAGGGTTATAAATGCAACATGATTGTTGAGTTTAAACTAAGTTAGGGTTTGGATTTGGGTTAGCTTTTGGGTTAGCTTTTGGATGGAGCTTTCATTATGCTTCATGAAGCTTTCCTTTTGTCATCTTGCTTTGATATTTTGTGTAGATATTTGTTAACCCAACCCAAACCCTTAACCATAGTTTATTCTCTATATGGCTTAAATCTTTCATTCTTAACTCATTGTTGCAATGGTAACCATAACAATAATTCATTATTCATCACAAAAGCTTTCTTCTTCTTCTTCCTTGAAAAAGCTTTCTAGCTTTTTGTGTTGTGATGATTAAAAGTGAGAAATTGAAAACAAAAGAGAGCAAAATTCCAACTTCATCATCCTCATCTATTCTAACCACTTAGATTAGGGTGTTCACTTCTCTAATAAGTTCATTAGTGAAGTGTAAGCTTGGGTTAGAGATTTTTCAAGGTAGATCATCTTAGATCAAGAAGACTTCAAGTAAGTATTGATCATTCGACTTGTGGAGCCTCTCTAGAGTCCGGGAGTTCATGGATCGAAGTGAAGGAACGGACTACAAAAGTTGTAATCCCTCTATCTTAGATGTAAAGTTGTTTACATGTAAAGTTAACCCTAATTCTCTAGTTAAGATCTTGGTTAGGGTTTGTTTAGCACCCCAAAAAATTTAAAGTAGCATGATTGATGCTTGCCAAAACCTTCACAAGGTGCTAAGCTAACCCAACAGTGGTATCAGAGCCAAGCTAGAGTATTAGGAGTTGTCTAGACGAAATTAGAAGTCCGATCGAACCCCGAAACCCCGAAATGACCCCTTTTCTGGAAATTTTTCAAAAAGTTGAAATTTTTGATATTAAAAATACTCAAAAAATCATACAGGGAGTTTTATGGAGCCACCTGAAGAACGAGTCCCTAACTCGCTACAGTGACCGCGTAACCGCGGCCAAAACCTGGTTTTGGCGGCGGTTTCGCGGCGCCACTGTAGAGGCTTGGGACGGGCCCTTCAGCGACGGTCCGTAGGTGATAAGGCATGCTTCTGGGAATTTTTATTTTCCGCTCAAGTGTTGAGCTCACTGGGGTGTTTTGGGAATTCGTTGAATCGATCGAATTGTGTAACTTCGCCTAGATATCTGTGTTGTTATACAATATGTGGAATTCGTTAAGTTAGGCATGAAATCCGTAATATGCGATATTTCGGGTTTATGATGTCTGAAGAGATTATGGATTCCAAATATTATAGTTTTACATTTTCTTTTCTGTGACCGTAAGTGTAATATGTGGTATATCGCTATTTTCGTCGCTATAGATCGACGACAATTGTGATTGGCATATTTACTTACGTTGATGACTTGTGTTGTTATGTGTTGCTGTGATATATTATATTGGATCGTCGTGTTTTGAATAGCCGGGGTTTTATGTGAGATGAGAGTTTTCTTTTTCATTCATGTAAAATTCATTTGTATGTAATATTCTTTTATTGGGGCACTTCCGGGTTGAGGTTGATGTCACCATTGTATATTATTTACTTTTCCGCATTAGGATAGACCTAAGGCGGAGAGCATAAGTAACCGAATTCTAGGGTCCAGTGGGAGGCCATCTCGAGGAGTCGAGACCGGGTCACTTAACCCTAGAATTGGCAGGGTTACTTACCGCTCTCGTAGGGATCTAAGGATGTGGGTTTGGCTATTCATCACGACTGTGGAATCCGTGTTTTATACAGGCTTAAAATAAAACACGGACGTCCTAATATATCCAATATTTCATATGTTATCTTCTGCTGCAATGTTCTGTGATGGGATCATATTACTGCCTGAGATGAATGCTTATACTATATATATATATATATGATATATATAAATATTACTGCTTTCGTTTCTTCTGTGATGCTTAGAAAGCATAAATGATGGGATTTATTAATGAGATTAATAAAAGAAAAGAAACCTAAAAGATGTTGTAGAATCAAATTTTCAAAAAGGGTAGCTACAGTTTTTTGCATTGCATAGTGGTATATGTGATATACCCTGCACCTTATTCGATGAGGAAAGAGCCGAGATCCCTTCACCGGGAGTGACCTCTTTAGCAAAACTGGCAGATGCTATAAACTCACGGTTTAGTTTTTGATTGCTTCTATAGTTCTTGCTTTGCACCGCGGTTTTTGTGAAATATCCTGCACTTTATTCGATAAGGAAAGAGCCGAGATCTCTTAACCGGGAGTGATCTCTTTAGCGAAACTAGAAAAACCTAAAAAACACTTCTTTTCAAAATCACTTGTTTCTACAACGATATCAAGTTCATTACGTAATAGGTTTTCTGAAAAACCTACGTAGCCCTCTGACATTTCAGATAAATACTACTTAGTATTCGTGCTACGTTTGTTGGCTTGCGTCAAGGCGTAGTGTGCGGTAGCTAACTAGTGCTTATTTGTAACATGAGATGTGATTGGATTAGGGTAGTCGTACGACTTTGTTGGCCTGCGTCAAGGGTCGTGTGGGTGGGTTTAATTCAACCAAGAAATGTACGGGTTGAACTTGACTAGCGGACTATGGTTTGTTGGCCTGCGTCAAGGTCATGGGACGCTAGGGGTAAAAGTATTATCGAGAATTTCAAGAGTTGAAATTTGCAATGAGATTGCATACCTTCTATGAGATAGATGGATCCTGATACCCACTACGAGTAAGAGTTACTCCTGGGAGAATTTTACACAGGACAATTAGCCGATCAAGTAGGTGTCTAGAAAGGTGTTAACGGAGTTATGCCTCTGGGAAAATGAGGTTTATTTTAATTTGGTCAGTGCGAAAGCACGGGAAACCTCCCTCAAAGTACCAACACTGACCTGGCTGAAAGATTAGCGAACTTGTAAGGTGTAATTAATCCCGGCAAGTCTTACCTTTTAGGGTTTGAAGGAAGACTTGATGAAAACAGTGGTAGACATCCTAATTAGATAAGATAATAACCAATCTAATCTTGCAAGAGCATACGCTAAACTGTTTTCCTTCTCTTTCTTTCAAGGTAGCGACCATGTCAGGCCTTAATCAAGATAATAATATGGATGTATTGACTGAACCCGCTTATTATACTGAGCAGGGGAACGTTGGCCCCGCTCCGACTTATAATTGTTATAAGTCCGAGTAAGGAATAGGAGAATATCTGGATTCTCATGCCGCCCAAACGAAGAATCAGCATGCTGATGCATCTTCTTCGGGTGTGTTTGTTATCGAGAACTGTTTCTCAGTTCACTCTACGTCCTGGGTATTAGATACCGGATCAGGATCCCATATATGTAATATGTTACATGGGCTGAGGAAAGGTAGGGAACTGGGAGAGGGTGATCATTCCGTAAGAGTAGGGAATGGTGCAGATGTTGCAGCCAAAGCTGTTGGCGAATATCATCTTGTATTACCAAATGGTAATACATTGATTCTGAATGAATGCTATTACATTCCGTCCCTGATATGCAATCTTATATCAGTTTCATTATTAAGTAAAGAGGGATATAGTTTTGTAGTACAGGATTATGTTATGAACATCTTCCTAGATCAAAAGTTGATTGGATCAGGCTCGTTAAATAATGGCATATACGTTCTAAATCAAACCACAGTTCTTAATGTACAGAACACACACAAGAGGAAAAGTTCAGAAATGAACGAATCCTTCTTGTGGCATTGTGGACTAGGTCATATCAATGCGACATGACTAGCTAAGTTACATAAGGATGTGTAAGTGCACGGCGGCGCCCCGGCCGTCGATCCGACGCCGGAAACGCGGAAACGAAAAACTTTGCGAAACTTGCAAACCGGCACCACCGAGCACTTTTATCCCGGATCGGGCCATTAACCTAGCTACTAGCAAACAAGAAAAGGAGTAGAGAAGCCATACCAAGAGATCCGTGTCCTTCGGTCTTCGTCTCCACTCCGATCTCCCGCGGAATCTCCGTCCGTCACCTCCTCGTCGGAAAGGGCACCACGTAGCCGAGTTCTTTTACGGGCTCCTACCTCTGGACCGAGGCAACTCGGGCGCGAAGTTGGCTAGCCGAAGTGTCCAAGGTTTGCTGTAGACTAGTGTAGAAAACCTTTGTCTCTTGGGGTTTATGGAGTTGCCTTAATGTTGTGGAGGAGGAAAAATAAGCTATGGAGTGATGTGTGTAATTTTGCAAGCAAGCATAAAATGAGATGATATATTTTCCACCACTAGAAAATGAAGCCTCTCTCTCCCCCTCTCCAAGATGTGGCCGGCCCCTCATCGAAATATGGTGGAGATAAAGGAATGAAAAATCCAAGTGAGAAATGTGTGAAGATAATGATAAAAAAGTCACTACATTTCAAATCCAAAAGCCAAATCTATTTCTTAATCAACTCCTTTTTCATTAATGCAAGAAAGAGACCAAAATGGAATCTCATCATGAGGAAGCCACAATCACAATAAACCCCCTCCACAAAATGTTATTTGCAAACTGCAAATAACACCCTCCAACGATAAAGTCCGGCCGTGAAGGAACAAAGGAAAACCGGCCGGAATGGAATGCAAACTGGCAACTTCAGAAAACTGATCCCGTAATAAATTACAGGAAAACCCCGCGACTGTATATACATACCCGCATTTGTATTCCCACTGAACACAAATGCAAAGAGACAAAATCTACACTATCTAATACTAGGATCCGGCTTAAGCCAAAGCCGGCTAGTAAAAACCGTCCGATCACGATCCGTGCAATACCGCACGTATCTGATCGAACCCTGCCATATCTCCATACGGCCTCTACAGCGTTTCGCCCGAAACCTGAGTAACTGTGTGTGTGGTGGACTCTAAAGACTCGTCAATACTATGGCTGTGGATATAACCACTAGCACGTCATAGGTATCAGCCATACGTGACGGGCCACCGGCTATTGACCAAAAGGGACGTCGATGAGCGAACTCATCCTGACACCCTACTGAGCCTGTCAGTGACAATATCCACACAGTCCGGTCCGTTCGTCTATGAGCATCGCATGGCGGGCCTAGTGGGTTGGTAAAAGTCAGACCCCCAATAGCGGTACAAGTCGTGTCGGAGTGTAGCCCAGAACACCCTGAGATACTACTGGAATACCTACCAGCAAATTTCCTGCCTTGGCCAAGGACTTTTCATGTACTGGCTTTTCTAGACACAGCGCGACCTCACCCCCAATACCGGGAGAGGCGAACCCCTGCAGATCCGCTCACTGCCTCCATGTGGCTCGGGACTGTACCCAACTAAATACTGTTTGCACGTCTCCTTTGAGCGTGGTAGGGTAGTAATCAAAGCACAGTGGGAACTCACACGAGACAAATGACGATCTCAGGTCGATGAACTAACTTGTACACATGTCACCAGGGAACTGCTATCTGACGTCAGGTATAATACCAACTAGCAGGTTTCCGGCGAGTCCTGTCCGGTGTACTCATAACCCAATGAGCACCTGTATACATCTTAGGTGAACCAACTGACACCAGTGGCTTATGAGACCGGCCACTGCCCCTCGTCGGGGTCTCGACTGTATACACTAGTCTATTCTGGAGTATCGATGCCCTGTCTCGAAACTCCCACGACTAGGGACCTTTTAAAGATGTGCTTATAGACTCCAGCTCCTACGTATATGATCGCCCTCATACTGCTGGTAGTCAAGCAAGAATCCTAGGGACTCTATCAACGTGTAATAGCGACTCGTAAGGTCACCTAAAGCAGTACACGATGATAAAGATAAACCAGATAGCATACTATCATCTCGAGTAAGACTGTCCTACCGGTATAGGTCCTCCCTCAATCATTGCAATCACGTGCCTGTGATCCAATAATTGACTCTGAGGGCACTATATCCAACAATCTCCCACTTGCACTCAAGGCTAATTATTGCGATGTCGCATACTCACAGCCCGTGTGATACCGAACACCCAACTCCTCTACTAGTCAGTCTCACAAAGCTCGTTTGCGAAACTATTGCGTTCGAGGAATAGCCTCAGTGAGTGGATCCGCTGTGATGTTTCTTTCTATGTCTTTCTATATCCCATGTTCACGGATAAAGCCACCTCCCGAAATGAGCAATACCTGTCTTAGAATGTGTCTGGATATCTGATGGGACCTAGCTCATAAATGAACTCCAAATCCAAAATTCTTAGACTGTATCGTCAACTGAACTTAATCAGTAACCTGCACCATCCTTCCCTCAGTATCCGCCTGGACCACCTGTCCAAAATACTGCCCCTCGTCAGAGGGAAAACTAAAACTCTGACGGCCACTCTGCCGTCCAGGTCACCTTGGAAGCCTGGAATGATAACTGTCTCCCGAAGGAGAATGCTATTATCATATCCCTAGAACATCAACTTATGTTCTAAAACTGCTTCCGACTGTTTCTCCAGGATTGGATTAATATCAACTTATTGCATCTACTGCAAGAACAACATCTGGTGTGGTACTTGACATCTCATGATCAACTCAATTGCCTAAGCAAGGGATCTGCCAATCATTCACATCCCTCTCGTAGTATAGGAATATCACTTCCTACTCTGTGTATGTCAACTAAATGGATTCGTCCATTCTAAATACTCATAGAATGCTGTCTAAGTACCCAGATTGGGAAACCACCCAAATCTAGATCTAAAACCATAGATCTAGTAACCAGAATGTCTGATATAATATCCAAGTCCTATATGGAGAAACCACTGTGTAACAACCAAAGAATAACCGATCGTAGTATAGGAATATCACTTCCTACTCTGTGTATGTCATCCAAATACCAGGACATCACACCCTACTACCTTCTTAACAGATCCATCCCCTATTCTGATGAAGTCAAACCTATGACTGTCACATCAGAAATAGATGATCTATCTCTGCTATATCTGCTTTAGTCTATAAATAGACAAAAGCCACCTGTCCACCAATGCTTCCGCTGCTCCGACTGACCATGACAACCCTCTGGCAGAGTCATATAGACGTACACTTCTAAAGCCAGTTTAGAACGACGCTATACTCATCCTCCTGCCGGGTCTCATAGTCTGGAACAACAACAATAGCAAGTCTGGGTAAACAAGAACCTCCCTGTCACCGTCCTTGAGGCTACCGGAGTACCTCTCGAGCGCCTGAGGATACCCACCATATCTGCGGAGTGGCCAATAGAATGTCAAACCAAATTGAATCTTTAGGTTCTTATTAAACTTTCAGTAATCGTTTGCGGTTCTGGAATCACTTCCAGTTCTACCATACTCCCACTACTATTTTCTGAAAAAATCCATTTTTATTAAAACTGTGGCGAGTTAAGAACAATATCACTATTGATCTTCCAGATGGTAGAAAGTCAACCCTCGTCATAGCCCGGGTCAACCCACAAACAGCCATTACAGAAACGTGCCTTGAGTCATCCAGAGTCTGGTTTTAAGCATAAGCTGGACAACTCCCCGTATCTTAACAATGTCAAGATATGAACTGTTCTATATCCAATACAGGAACAGAGGCACTGATTTAATTGAACCAGATTCAAATCATGCAGCTGTCTCCAGTGCATGTCAACTAAATGGAAGGAGGCCGATCAACGTTACTCAATTTAGGAATGCTTCCAATTATGAGTAACCTGAAAGAGAAGCAAGTTCTCATTACTATCAACTAAATACCATTCACAAGTATGTACATCTTCGATCACCTTGAAGAATCCCGATACTTGCAATTCCTGGTTCTCTACTTTACTCATATACCAATAACTTCTCAAAACTCAGACCCTGTGTTTCTACGAAACACCTGTCTAAAACTAGAGAAGTTATAAGTAAACCGAATATAGTACGAGTACCTACCCCTCTGTCCTATTGGACACTGGACAATACACAAAACTCTGTATAAGTCCCTTGAGTCAAATGACTCATTCACTCTGTGTCGTAGGTTGAAAACTGTACTTATGGTTAAGAAGAATTACACTACTGTTCAATGCTCCTTACCTAACCTTCCACTGATATAGATAAATGTCATAGACATAATCTCAAAAAGGTATATCTCACTCTATGAAAATAGACGTACAGATATATCAATTTGAAATTGGTGCATAACCGCGGATATTCAAAACCAAATATTTGCCGTCCGGCAAACAACCCAGATGACTTCCTCAAATATCACCAATTACAACGAATCCCGATATAATGAGTGTTAGTTATATGTATGCCCTAGAGGCCATTACTGTACATAGGATGTATATTGTAGTGGATGCTTGGACATATATAGGGAGGACTTTCTTGCTCGACATGATAGTATGCTATCTGGTTGCTCTTTACCTTAACGTGTATACTGATTGTCTCTCTGTTACATGTTGGTAAAGCCCTTAGGATGTGTACTTGACTACCTGGACTATGATGCGGATCATACTAGTGGGGACATGGTAGTCCATAAGTACATCCTTCAAAGTCCCTAGTCGTGGGTATATCGAGATGGGGCATCGATATACCAGAGTAGACTAGCGTATACCTTCTCGACCCATACAGATGGGCGATGGATGATCCCATATCCATTGGTGTTTGACATCAGAGATGATATACGGGTGCTCAGTGGAGACTGGGTACACTGGACGGACTCGCCGAGAACAATCAGATGGTATTATACCTTACGTCAGATGGCAGTTCTCTGGTGACACCGGTACAGAGTAGTCTGTTGACCCGAGATCGTCATAGAGTCTTGTGTGGTTCCCACTGTGCTTTGATTTCCACCTTACCACGTCCAAGAGGGCGTGCAAAACGGTGGTTTTTGGGTACAGTCCCGAGTCACATGGAGGCAATGAGCGATAGGAGGGGATTCGTCTCTCCCGGTATAGGGGGTTGATGTTGCGCTGTGTTCGATTGGCTATAACCGGAAATCCCTGGCCAGGGTTGCTGAGATTTACTGGTAAGTGTTACCAGTAGTTTCTCGAACTGTTATAGACCTCATATCGACACGACTTATTGAGCTATTGGGGTCTGACGTTTACCACCCCTAGGCGAGATATGCGACATATCAGACGACAAGACCGGACTGTACGGTAAGTGTAACTGGTTGGATTCACAGGAGTGTGAGCGGGCTTGCTCGTCGATCTTCTGATCGCTCAATACCTGGGTGGCCGTTACGTTTAGCAGACCGCTTGCGGCTTGTGGGTGTTTGATATGATCATCACCTGCTGCCGGCGTATTGACGAGTCTTTAGAGTCCTACACAGAGGTTTCCTGGCTCAAGCAAAACGAAATAGGAGCGCATATGAGATATGTGCGGGACCGAGAATAATGCGTGTATGTGATACCGTATTCTATTCTCGCGATAAATGTATCGATTGGTTGTATGCGATATAACCTAGTTATCGAATCGAGGATTGATTCGATAAGCCAATACATTGGATATTAGTCGGTCATATGCGATATGACCGGATCGTTAAATCAAGTGTTGATTTAATGATTTAATGTATAATTATATATTTGATATATTACTTTGCATTAACTAGTATTGGTTCACTTTAAATGGATTTTCTCACTAGCATTGTACAAGTTGTATATGTGATATACTTTTGTGCACTTGATTGTATCATGTTTGATGATACATGTTTACTTGGTTAAGTGTAAAGAATTAAATCTTGGTTAAGTTAATGATTAGGGTTTTCTTTTTCTTACTAATTTATTTATTTATTTATTTTGGAAAAGATATGAAATGAAATGGTTGCTAGTTTTGTTTTTTCTTTGAAGCATCTTGAAGCTTTGACTAAAGTGACCATTTTGTCTCATACTTAACCCTAACCATTCCACTTAACCCTAGTACATTCTCTACACCTAACCAAGGTTAGAAAATGATAAGTGTTGATTTTATTTTCTATTTTTAATAACACTTATTATATCTTTTTCTTCTTCTTCTTCATGAGCAAGAAAGAAAAGCTTTCTACATCAATGGCAAGTAATGAAATCAAGTGAGAAATCCAATTCTAAAGTGAACCCACTTCCTATTTCTTCATCCTCTACCTCTTGCCAAGTAGTATAGGGTGTTTTCTTCACAAGTTTCATGACTTGGTGAAGTGGGAGCTTGATCTTGTGATGCCTCGACGTAGATCATCTTCGGCATCGTTGTCGATGACCTAGCCCGCCCATTTCTCCGATGAAGCCGACGCTAGAGCCCGGGATTGGATTTGGACAGCAAGGGGACTTCATCATGGAGCAATGGAGGTGGAGAACCGGATCTACAAAGGTTGTATTTCCGTTCACTTAGTTAAGTTGTTAACTAGTTTCATTGTTTCGCCTAAAATTCTAGTTAACGATCCGTATTAGGGTTTCTCGGCACTTGTAAAATTTGAAATTGGCATGGTTGATGCCTTGTGAGACCTCATTAGTGTGCCTAGGAACCCTGCAATGAGGATGATCACCTAATCCTCAATAACTTACTCCCACTCATCATCTGTAAAACCATACAGATGTGAGAATCAAACCTGGTAAATACATACCCTGGAGCTAGTGTCTAATTGGGAAATCAGTTTTCTTTTAATAGTACATAGTGAAACTGAAACATTAAAATGTTTCGTTGGGGTATCCCGGCATTCCTAGTAATGCCTCTTCCATTATCCAGATTCACAACTTTAGCCGTATAATTCTTTGCCATCTCTCCAAATCCCTTTACATGTCTTTAGTCATTACCTTCTGTACGCCCCTTTAGGCCAAATGGTTTTCTTCCTTCCCTACCGTTCGGCACCAGCCTATGGTTTGGAAGAAGACTATCCAAAAAGCATAATGGGTGTACTGTCCTAATCCTAGGAGCACTCGCAATGCGAGAGAAGGTGAAGATAAAAGACAACCGAATAATCCTTATTCCTATTTCTCCCGAACCAGGATCCATCTCCGAACTGGAACAAGTTCCTTTCGAGTTCGTATATAACCATACGATGGAGTATCCAATAAACTTGGGATCTTCGTAGTGATACGGAGTGTCTTGGAGAAATACAAAGGTGATTTAGGATTAGCGAAGAAATTATTGGTTTGGTCGTGAATAGCAGTCGCAATTTACTTTGCCCTCTTACTAATCCCTTTCTTTGTCTTAACTTAATACCTTCTATACACCGTTTAGGCTAATTGGTTTTCTTCATTCCCTACCGGTCGGCACCTGCCTATGGTTTGGAAGAAGACTATCCAATTTGCGTAATAGGTATACTATCTCCTAAACCAAAGAGTACTCGCAACCTGAGAGAAGGTAAAAGGAAAAGACAACTGAATAGTCCTATTCGTTTTCTCCAGAACCGGAAACCATCCTCGAATTCCTTCGAGTTCGTATATAACCATACGATGGTTTTGTCCAATGGAAGTGGACGTTCGTAGTAATACGGGGTGTCCCGAAGAAAAGGGTAAAAGTAGGAGTGGCAATGAGGTTTGCAACTCTGACAATCCAAAAGCCAGTGTTAAGAAGGTTCGGTCAACTTGGTCACTGAGTCATAGTCTAGGGTCGGGTCAATGGTCGCTGCCAAAGAGAGAGAGAAAAGAAACACTCAGCATACACTCTAACCTAGATCAGAATGGTTATCACTTTATCCAATCAGGAAACCTCCCACTGTAACGTCAAATTCTTCCCCAAACCTGAAGGTACAATTAGCCGGCATCACCCGAGGAGTAAACCAACTCATCAGTGGGAATCGGGATCTAACTCTCATCGCATGATAACGTGACGGAATCCGCTCACATTATCACACTCCAGAAGGTATGCGCATATTCGGCAAGTTTCATTTTCTTTAGAAACTCCCGATGTGGATTTTTGCCCCATGCTCTTATGACCTTGGCGTGAGGTCAAAATATCATAAGTCACATGTCAAGTTCTACCCATCATTGTCCAGGTTAATTTGAACCCACCCGTACATACCCTTGACGAAGGCCAAAATATTAGCACGACTGTCCCAAACCAACGCATCTATCTATGCAACAGATAAATATCCGGCAGCTACCAATCACTATGCCTTGGCGTGAGGTCAAAATATATAGCTTGAATACTACCGAATATTTAACTGAAATGATGGAGGGCTACGAATGGTTTCTGGCGAAAACCTTTAACGTAATGAACTTGATGTCGTTGAAGGAACCGGATAGCTTTTAAAAATATAGTGACAAAAACCTTTGCTAAAGAGGTCACTCCTGGTGAAGGGATCTCGGCTCTTTCCCCGTAGAATGAGGTGCAGGATATTCCAACTGAATACCACGATGCAAAGAAAAAGTAATCGGCTATAGTGAAGTTATTGCCCTGACGCAAACTTTTGTCCAAGGGGTCACTCCCGGTGAAGGGATCTCGGCCCTTGCCTCGTCGACTGAGGAGCAGGATATTCCAACTGAATACCACGATGCAAAATAAAAGAGAACGCCCTTGCAATAATAGCTTTTCTAAAAAAATATTCCAACAATATCAGAATAGGTTTGTTTATCTTGCATTGATCCGAATCAACCCAGTCCCATCAATTGATCACACCACAAAAGAACGAAAATAATGATGTATGTATATGCCATCCGCATTCGCCACTGGGTCCCGTTATCACCCGTTAGGTTACTTAACTAACGACAGAGCGGGGACTGGACTAGGGTGGATGCAAAACATATACAACATCTACTAGTATATATATAATATATAATTTCCGCTCAAGGCGTGATAAAATGCAATATCACAGAAATGTACAGCATCACAGAACAATACAGATATCTGGGATCCCCGGGTTTCATAGAGCCGCTACTGAAACCCGACGTTCCCCTGGTCGTGTGGATAGCCCGTGCAATGAAATCCTAGACCCCTGAGGGCGCAGCAAGTTACCCGCCAAAACCTGAAGCGAGGCAGCCCCCTTCAGCAACGTGAATGGACCACCCAGCACTTCACGGAATCCGGTAACTTGGGCACCCCTCCTGGGTCAACCTGTACCCCCTACGAGTGCGGCGAATAGCCCGCCAATTCTAGAGTAAAGCCCCCTCCGTCTCAATGCCATGAGATGCGGGCCCGTTGCCCTCTAGAATCCGGCTACCCATCCACCCCTCCGCGGGGTAATCCTAGTACAGAAAGTAAAATATACATACAACGGGTACATCGACCTCGACCCGGTCGTGCCCCAAAAGAATAATACAAACAGGCAGTGACAACAGTCCACATGTCGGACGCTCGCCCCGCAATATCAAATGTACATATAAAACAAAACTGTACTAATATTGCAACCAGGCTATCCCCACGACCAATCCGCAACATCACAGCACAACACAGAATATCAACGTGAATGTCACGTTCGCAAATTCGTCTAAAAGAGCTATAGCAGTTAGACAGGATTTACCGATCAAATGACATTCACGGTCGCAGATATAATTTAAATACTGTGAACTAACATGTTTAAAATATCCGATCGAACAAATGTACCGAAGTGGGCCCCAAGCAGTACTGTAGCACTTACAGAAAATCTGGGCCCAAAAATAATATTCCAAAAACCCAATTTCCAACTCAAAAGCTCTCTGCAAAAATTTGGTCAAATGAACAGTCAAAAGTGCGGCGGAACCGCGGCCCAAGCATGGGTTTGGCCGCGGTTCCGCGGTGGTATGGTGAGATCACGTGACCAATTTTTCATAGAGTGCTTAGAATTCCTTGCACAGTATTCTGCAACAACCTGAAAAAATTTTGGAGCCAAAAAAAATTCGACAGAAACCCAATGCATAAGAAAATACGGTTTTTGGGGTTTTATTGTTCGATCGAGTTCTAAACATGTTAGAGCAAGCTAGGCTAAGTTAATGGCATGGCTCTGATGCCATTGTAAGTGCACGGCGGCGCCCCGGCCGTCGATCCGACGCCGGAAACGCGGAAACGAAAAACTTTGCGAAACTTGCAAACCAGCACCACCGCGCACTTTTATCCCGGATCGGGCCATTAACCTAGCTACTAGCAAACAAGAAAAGGAGTAGAGAAGCCATACCAAGCGATCCGTGTCCTTCGGTCTTCGTCTCCACTCCGATCTCCCGCGGAATCTCCGTCCGTCACCTCCTCGTCGGAAAGGGCACCACGTAGCCGAGTTCTTTTACGGGCTCCCACCTCTGGACCGAGGTAACTCGGGCGCGAAGTTGGCTAGCCGACGCGTCCAAGGTTTGCTGTAGACTAGTGTAGAAAACCTTTGTCTCTTGGGGTTTATGTAGTTGCCTTAATGTTGTGGAGGAGGAAAAATAAGCTATGGAGTGATGTGTGTAATTTTGCAAGCAAGCATAAAATGAGATGATATATTTTCCACCACTAGAAAATGTGTAAGTCCATGCTACCTCTCCCGGTACTTTCGGGAATGCGGAATTTGGTAAAAAACGATTTTCTTAAAGATGGTAACATGGACCTATAACCCGAATCTTGGTTAAACATCTATCTAACATCCTAACTAAGAGATTCTAGCTACTCGGTTAGGGGGTTATACCTAGCTTGTCTTGAACTCCTTCTCTTCAAGCTCCGATGGTGGTCCGATGGCTCCTTCTCGTCGTCTCCGTACGCCGAAGATAGATCCACTTGAAAGCTCCAACCTTTAGCTCCTTCTTCGTTCTTTGAAGAAACTAGTTCACTTGGTTTGCTAAACCTAGTGAACTAGAATGAGTAGAGAGGAAATAGAATGGGATTTTATCTATGGTTCTTGATTCTCAACTCATGAGACAAGAGAACCATAGATCAAGAGAGGGAGCAAGAGGTTGAGGGTGAGAGCAAGATGAGAGCTCAAGAACAAGAGAGAGAATGAGCAAGAAAGAATGAGGCTCTCTTTTGTCTTTCACCCTCTCATAATCCAAAGTGATCATAACTCATCATATCAAAAAAAGTCTTATGTGATGGTTTGAAGCAACCACAACCATATCATTTCATGCACTCATTTTACACAAATGAGCAAGTAAACAAAAGTCTTTGCCATGAAATGATGGCTATGGTTATCATGATGGTCAACTAGTCAAGCCTAGTCAACCGGTCAACAAGTCAACAAAAGTCAACAAGTCAACAAAGTCAACAAGTCAACAAAAGTCAACAAGTCAACAACCATATCACCATAATGCTTAATTAATATAATAGTTAATCACATATCATATTCTCATTAGGGTTGAGCATAAAGTCAAATAGTCAACGGTCAACTGTCAACAACCCTAATGAGAATCCGCTGCCTCTGCCTCCCTGTCAACTGTGCATACACACCCGCATCCGCGTTCCGAGGAACACGAATGCAAACTGGATAAATCCAACCCCATAAGGTACACTAGGATCTGGCTTAAACCAAAGCCCGCTAGTGTAAACTGTCCGGATACTGTACGTGCACAAGTGCACGGATGTGACCGAACCCTGTCGCAAAACCATGCGACCTGTCGCAATACCATGCGACCTCTACTCTTTTGCCTAAAGGCGAAAAGCTTTCTGTGTGGGACTCTAAAGACTCGACACTACGCTGGCAGTGGGTTTAACCACAGACCGCAAGCGGCACTAGCTGTGCGTAACGGTCCCCAGGTAATGCCGACAAGAAGACCGACGAGGCGAAACCCATCTGAACTCCTACTGAGCCTGAGTGTGACATTCTCCGTACAGTCCGGTCTGTTCGTCTGATACATCGCATGGCGGGCCTAGGGGGCGGTAAACGTCAGTCCCCCAATAGCGGTACAAGTCGTGCCGGAGCGAAGCCTAAAACACCCTGAGATAACACTGGAAACCTACCAGTATATCTCGTTTGCCCTGGCCAGGGACTACTCGTGTAATGGCTCTCCTAGACACAGCGCGATGTCAACCCCCAATACCGGGAGAGACGAATCCTGTCTAACCGTCACTGCCTCCAATTGCTTCGGGACTGCACCCAACCACTACCTGTTTGCACGACTCCTTTGAGCCGTGGTAGGGTAGTGGTCAAAGTACAGTGGGAACACACTCGAGACGGAGTGACAGTGTCAAGTCAGCAGACTAAGCTGTACTCATGTCACCTGGGAACTGATAACTGACGATAGGTATAATACCAACTAGTCAGTTCCCGACGAGTCCTGTCCAGTGTACCCGTAACCTAACGAGCACCCGCATACTATCTCAAGTACGACGTACTGACGGCTGTGGGACAGACCGTCTCCCACACTGGGATGAGAAGCGCATGCGCTGGTCTACTCCGGAGTATCGATGCCCTGTCTCGATAGTCCTGCGACCAGGGACCTGCATAAGGATGTGCTTATAGATTACCCAGCCCCACTAGTGTGACGGCCATCACATCGCTGGTAATCAAGCAAAGATCCTAAGGGCTCTACTAATGTGTATAGGCGATATACAAAAATAAACACATGTACACATTGAAGTAGAAACAAACCAAGTAGCATACTACTATTTTGAGCAAGATTGTATATACAAGGTGAATATCCCAAGCATCCATTAAGTAATATACAAACCAGTATGATACAGTAATGGCCTCTAGGGCATATACACTAACAATCTCCCACTTGCACTAAGGCCATGTACTGGCGTATCGAAGACCTATCATCTCGATCAGCCGTTCGAACTGAGTTTGGGGCAGGGCCTTGGTGAATGGATCTGCAGTGTTATCTTCTGAAGCGACTCTCCGAACCTCGATCTCCTGGCGATCCACGATCTCCCTGATCAGGTGATACCGCCTCAAGATGTGCCTGGATCTCTGATGGGACCTGGGTTCCTTTGCTAAAGCTATAGCCCCGTTGTTGTCGCAATACAGAGGTATTGGACCAACAATGGACGGAACCACCTGAAGTTCTTTCAAGAACTTCCTCATCCAGACAGCTTCTTTTGCGGCATCAGATGCAGCGATGTATTCCGCTTCCATCGTCGAGTCTGCAACGGTTTCCTGTTTGGAACTCTTCCAACACACCGCCCCTCCATTGAGGGTAAAGACAAAACCCGACATGGACTTGGAATCATCCTTGTCACTCTGGAAGCTGGAGTCAGCAAAGGCCTCGATCTGGAGGTCTTTTCCGCCATACACCAAGAACATCTCCTTAGTCCTTCTCAGGTACTTGAGAATGTTCTTTACCGCTATCCAGTGTTTCTCTCCAGGGTTTGACTGATACCGGCTTACCACACTCAGTGCATAAGCTACATCCGGTCTGGTACACAACATCGCATACATTATAGAGCCTACCGCAGAAGCGTAGGGTATAATAGACATGCGATCCCTCTCCAAATCAGTCTTGGGAGACATCTCTTTAGAGAGGGTGATCCCGTGACAAGCCGGTAGGTTACCGCGCTTGGAATCTTCCATACTGAATCTCTTCAGTATGGTGTCGATGTACCTGGACTGTGATAGTCCTAATATCCTCTTGGATCTGTCACGGTAGATCCGGATACCCAGAATGTATGAGGCATCACCCAGGTCTTTCATGGAGAACCTGTGTGACAAGAACCCCTTGACAGATTGTAGCATAGGAATGTCATTTCCTATTAAGAGAATGTCATCCACGTACAAAACGAGGAATACTACAGTTCTCGCTACAAATCTACTATAGATGCATGGTTCATCTGGATTTTTGATAAAGCCAAATTCTTTGACCGTCTCATCAAAGCAGATGTTCCAACTCCGCGATGCCTGCTTTAGTCCATAGATGGACTTAAGCAACTTGCACACCTTTCCGCTGCTCCCACTCTGAATGAAACCCTCTAGTTGGTCCATATAGACACACTCCTCTAAATTTCCATTTAGAAAAGCTGTCTTTACGTCCATTTGCCAGATCTCATAATCGTGGAAGGCAGCAATGGCAAGAAGGATCCGAATGGATTTCAGCATGGCTACTGGAGAAAAGGTTTCGTCATAGTCCAAGCCAGGTCTTTGACGAAAACCCTTTGCTACCAGCCTAGCTTTATAGATCTCAACCTGTCCATCTACACCAATCTTCCTTTTGAAGATCCACTTGCATCCTACGGGTTTTACCCCGTCTGGAGCAATGTCCAACGTCCATACCTTGTTGGTGTACATGGACTCCATTTCGGTCCGCATTGCATCCAGCCATTTCACTGAGTCAACGCTCTGAACGGCCTGCTGGAAGCTAGTAGGCTCATCATAATCTATGATGCAATCCTCTCTATCCCCGTCTATGAGAAAACCGTAGTATCTCTCGGGCGGATGAGTCTGCCTACTACTCCTGCGGAGCGGCGTAGGAATGTCTTGTTCTTCCGAACCCTCTGGTTCCATTAAACTTTCAGTAATAGTCCGTGGTTCTGGAATTTCTTCCAGTTCTATTGTGCTCCCACTTATCTGGTTTTCCAAAAACTCAGTTTCCAAGAAGTAGGCATGACGAGAAACAAGGACTTTTTGTTCCTCTTCACAGTAGAAGAAATATCCTTTGGAATTCTTTGGATATCCTACAAACTTGCACTGTACTGAGCGTGCCTCGAGCTTGTCCGCATGCTGCTTTTTGACAAAAGCTGGACATCCCCATGTCTTAATATGCTTAAGATAGGGTCTCTTCCCACACCACATCTCATATGGTGTAGTAGGCACGGTCTTAGTAGGAACTCGGTTCAAAAGGTATGCGGCTGATTCTAGCGCATATCCCCAGAATGATCGCGGTAACTCAACGTTACTCATCATGGACCGCACCATATCCAATAGGGTACGGTTCCGTCTCTCCGATACACCGTTATGTTGCGGGGTGTATGGAGGAGTAAGCTGAGAGAGAATTCCGTTCTCTTTTAAATAGTCCAGGAACTCGGCACTTAAGTATTCTCCACCTCGATCCGATCTTAGAATCTTAATACTTTTGCCGGTCTGTTTCTCTACTTCATTCTTATACTCCTGGAATTTTCCAAAGGCCTCGGACTTATGTTTCATCAAGAAGACATAACCGTACCTTGAGAAGTCATCCGTAAAAGTAATGAAGTAAGAATGTCCGCTTCGGTCATGTGTAGACATTGGACCGCACACGTCACTGTGTACGAGTCCCAAGAGCTCGCTCGCTCTTACTCCTTGTCCAGTAAACGGAGTCTTTGTCATCTTTCCTTTGAGACAAGATTGACAAGTGGCATACGATTGATATTCGAACGCATTCAAATATCCTTCTGTATGTAACTTAGTCAACCTTCTCTCATTGATGTAACCCAATCTACAATGCCATAAGAAAGTCTGATTCATTTCCGGAGACTTTCTTTTGTGTATATTCTGGACGTTGAAAATCTGTGGTTGGTTTAATACGTATATACCATTACTCAATGTACCTGACCCAATCAAAACTTGATTAAGGTGAATGTTTACAACATTACTTACAAACGCAAATTCATAACCTTCTTTAGAAACTAAAGATACAGAAATGATATTACAAGTTGCGTTGGGTACAAAAAAGCAATTACGCAAAACCAAAACATGTCCATCTGACATTCCCAGGTGATAGTCCCCCACGGCTTTAGCATCCATGCTAGCTCCGTTCGCAACTCTGAGGGTCATGTCACCTGCCTTCAAAACCCTACGGTTTCTCAACGCCTGCAAAGAATTACAGATATGAGATCCTGATCCGGTATCCAATACCCAGGAAGTAGAGTTTATTGAAAGACAGTTTTCAATAACATACACACCTGAAGCTGAAGCTGCAACCTGCTTCAATTCCTGTGTTCTGGCCTTCCAGGCCCTGCAATCATTCTTCCAGTGTCCTTTCTTATGACAATAGAAGCATTCTTCCTTATCCACAAGCTTCCCCGCTATCTTTGTTGATTTTGCTTTTCCCTTCGTATCCACTTTACTAACACCGCCCCTTGGTTTGGCGGGGGCTTTCTTCTTCTTTCCCTTGGCTTTCGCCTTGGACCTAGAAGAAGATGATCCTCCTACAAACAAAGTGGATGTATCCCTACCTTTCTGTATGGTGCCCTCTGCGCTCCTCAGCATGTTGAGGAGCTCTGAAAGTTCAACCTCTTTTTCTTGTAAGTTGAAGTTCAGTATAAACTGGGCGTAAGTGGAAGGAAGGGACTGGAGAACTATATCCGTATATAGCTCACTCTCCAATGTGATCCCTAGGTCAGCGAGCTCCTCAATGAAGCCGATCATTTTTAGCACGTGCTCGGCTACTGATGATCCGACGGCCATTCTTGTCGAAAATAACTTTTTCGACGCTTCGTATCTTGCGATACGAGATTGCTCTCCATACAGTTCTTTTGTATGAAGCAATATGGATTCCATGTCCATATTCTCGTGCCTCCTCTGATGTTCGTTGTCCATCGAGGCAAGCAGGAGGCATTTGGCCTTCGCGCTATCAATCTCCCAAGTCTTGCGGATTTCCTTATCCGCGACGCTGGAAGTTGGACCAGGGACAGGGGGAGCTTTGGTGGTAAGAAGATGTTAGTGTATATGCCCTAGAGGCCATTACTGTATCATACTAGTTTGTATATTACTTAATGGATGCTTGGGATATTCACCTTGTATATACAATCTTGCTCAAAATAGTAGTATGCTACTTGGTTTGTTTCTACTTCAATGTGTACTTGTGTTTATTTCAGTATATCACTTATACGCATTAGTGGAGCCCTTAGGATCTTTGCTTGATTACCAGCGTTGTGATGGCAGTCACACTAGTGGGGGCTGGGTAATCTATAAGCACATCCTTATTCAGGTCCCTGGTCGCAGGACTATCGAGACAGGGCATCGATACTCCGGAGTAGACCAGCGCATGCGCTTCTCATCCCAGTGTGGGAGACGGTCTGTCCCACAGCCGTCAGTACGTCGTACTTGAGATAGTATGCGGGTGCTCGTTAGGTTACGGGTACACTGGACAGGACTCGTCGGGAACTGACTAGTTGGTATTATACCTATCGTCAGTTATCAGTTCCCAGGTGACATGAGTACAGCTTAGTCCGCTGACTTGACACTGTCACTCCGCCTCGAGTGTGTTCCCACTGTACTTTGATCACTACCCTACCACGGCTCAAAGGAGTCGTGCAAACAGGTGGTGGTTGGGTGCAGTCCCGAAGCACTTGGAGGCAGTGACGGTTAGACAGGATTCGTCTCTCCCGGTATTGGGGGTTGACATCGCGCTGTGTCTAGGAGAGCCATTACACGAGTAGTCCCTGGCCAGGGCAAACGAGATATACTGGTAGGTTTCCAGTGTTATCTCAGGGTGTATTGGGCTTCACTCCGGCACGACTTGTACCGCTATTGGGGGACTGACGTTTACCGCCCCCTAGGCCCGCCATGCGATGTATCAGACGAACAGACCGGACTGTACGGAGAATGTCACACTCAGGCTCAGTAGGAGTTCAGATGGGTTTCGCCTCGTCGGTCTTCTTGTCGGCATTACCTGGGGACCGTTACGCACAGCTAGTGCCGCTTGCGGTCTGTGGTTAAACCCACTGCCAGCGTAGTGTCGAGTCTTTAGAGTCCCACACAGAAAGCTTTTCGCCTTTAGGCAAAAGAGTAGAGGTCGCATGGTATTGCGACAGGTCGCATGGTTTTGCGACAGGGTTCGGTCACATCCGTGCACTTGTGCACGTACAGTGTCCGGACAGTTTACACTAGCGGGCTTTGGTTTAAGCCAGATCCTAGTGTACCTTATGGGATTGGATTTATCCAGTTTGCATTCGTGTTCCTCGGAACGCGGATGCGGGTGTGTATGCACAGTTGACAGGGAGGCAGAGGTAGTGGATTCTCATTAGGGTTGTTGACAGTTGACCGTTGACTTTTGACTTTTTGCTCAACCCTAATGAGAATATGATATGTGATTAACTATTATATTAATTAAGTATTATGGTGATATGGTTGTTGACTTGTTGACTTTTGTTGACTTGTTGACTTTGGTGACTTGTTGACTTTTGTTGACTTGTTGACCGGTTGACTAGGCTTGACTAGTTGACCATCATGATAACCATGGTTATCATTTCATGCCAAAGACTTTTTTCTTGCTTGCTTTTTGAGTAAAATGAGTGCATGATATGATAACCTTATGGTTGCTTCTAACCATCACCAAAAGACTTTTTTGATATGATGAGTTATGATCACTTTGGATTATGAGAGGGTGAGAGAGAAAAGAGAGCCTCATTCTTTCTTGCTCATTCTCTCTCTTGTTCTTGAGCTCTCCCCTTGCTCTCACCCTCAACCTCTTGCTCCCTCTCTTGATCTATGGTTCTCTTGTCTCATGAGTTGAGAATCAAGAACCATAGATAAAATCCCATTCTACTTCCTCTCTACTCATTCTAGTTCACTAGGTTTAGCAAACCAAGTGAACTAGTTTCTTCAAAGACCGAAGAAGGAGCTAAAGGTTGGAGCTTTCAAGTGGATCTATCTTCGGCGTACGGAGACGACGAGAAGGAGCCATCGGACCACCACCGGAGCTTGAAGAGAAGGAGTTCAAGTTTAGGTATAACCATCTTCATCCGAGTAGCTAAACATCTTTAGCTTAGTTTGCTAGTTTTAGTTTAGGTAACGATCCCGACCATAAGTTAGTCCATGTTGCCTCTTGCGATAAAAATTTTGATTTTATACCGTTTCCGCCTCCCCGTAAGAACCGGGGGTCGCAATATGGACTTACAGTGGTATCAGAGACTAACTAAACTTAAACTAGCTAGGTAGTAAGGTGTAACGAAGTTCGGAACCGAAAAAAATCACAAAACCGGAAAACTACAAAAACTGAGTTTCTGTTGAAATTTTTTCTGGTCAAAATGAAAAAATTCATACTCCTAAATTCGTCTCAGGGTTTTGTTAGAACACCCATGAAAAACGATTCACCAATTCGTCTAAACCGCCGCGCTTCCGCCGCGTGACCCTTCTTGGTCGCCGCGGAAGCGCCGCGGTTTGTTGTCTTTAGTGCGTCGTTTTTCGTGCAGTGTGTGTCTGTGTTGGTTTTGGGATTTTTGAGATATATTATATGTGCCCAGATTTTACAGAAAAGAAATTTCCTTTTGGGGTCCTATAATTCCGTATTTTTTCCGAACTTCATTGCACTTTGACTATGATGGTTATATCTGTGATGTTTGCATGTATTGAACGTCGGCTAATCGCTATAAGTCGATTAGTCGGGGTTATACATGATCTGTAATGTGCTGGAATGTGTATATAAATATGTTGGATTGTCGCGGGTGAATAGCCGGGGGTTGTGAGACGAGAGTTTACTTTTCTTGCTATTCATGTAAATTTGTAAATTGATGTAATAATTATTTGTTTGGCCGCACAACCGGGTCGGGGTTGTAGCCGTCATTGTATAATTTCTTTTTACTGTTTTTGCTCCTAGGATAGACCCGTGGAGGGGTGCACAAACTACCGGGTATGCCGAAGTGTCGAGTGGCCTACTCATGGAGATGAGGGAGGTTGCTACGCTTCGGGTACTTGGCGGGTAGTTTGCCGTACCCGTAGGGGTCTTGGGTGGGGTTTTGGCTATTCACCGCGACCGTGTTATCTGTTTTTGTTACAGGCTCGTACAAATTACAGATTACTAGTATATCCAATGTATTTATCTGTGATCTGAAATGTTTATCATTGCTTACTATTTAGGCGTTGCTTATGTTTTACAGACGCGCTAGCCCAGCCCCCGCTCTGTCGTTAGTTAAGTAACCTAACGGGTAATGACGGGGCCCAGTGGCGAATGCGAATGGCATAAGCGTACGTCATATTTTGGTTGTTTTCTGCAATGGTAGGGTTAAATGATGGGACGCATTAAAAGTACTAATGCAAGAATATCACGCATTAAAAGAACTAATGCAAGATAATAAACCAAGTTAAAGTCGTTGGAACACTTTCGAAAAACCACTCGGTTCTTTTCAAAATAACTTTTAAATGCGGAGCTTGAGCCACTCCTTCTAAAAGCTATCTCGTTCCATCGATTAAATCAAGTTCACTACGTTCACGGTTTCGCCAAAACCATCCGTAGCCCTCCGTCGTTTCACATGAATAGTCAATAGTATTCAAGCTGTGTTTGTTGGCCAAAGTCAAGGCACAGTGATTGGTAGCTATTGGGTATTCATGTGCAGCATAGATAGATGCGTTGGTTTGGAACAGTCGTACTGCCTTGTTGGCCAAAGTCAAGGGTAGGTGCGGGTGGATTCAAATTAACCTGGAGAACGACGGGCAGAACTTGACATGTGACTTATGATTTGTTGGCCAAAGTCAAGGTCATAAGAGCATGGGGCAAAAATCCACATCGGGAGTTTCATAAGTACTGAAACTTGCTAGATTTGCATACCATTTGGAGTGTGATGATTCTGGTAGGATTCCTTCAGTTTCGTCACGCGATGATATTTGGATCCCGATCCTACTGTGAGTATATGCTACTCCTCGGGAAATTTCTCACTTAACGATCAATGCTATAAACCTAGTAGGTGCCTAGAAAGGTGTTAGCGGGGCTACGCCCCCAGGGAAAAGAGGTTCTCTAATTAAGGAACTTCGCGAAAGCGTTGGAAAACCTCCCTCGAAGTACCGACACCGGCCTGGCTGAACGGTTAAGCAAGTATTGTACGGTGGGATTGATCCCGGCTAATTCTTCCTTTATGGTTTGAGGAGGGATTCGAGAAACAGTGGGAGCCATCCTGTTTAGACAAACTAAAAACCACTCTAAACTTGCAAGAGCATCATGCTGAGTGTTTCTTCTTCTCTCTCCTAATTGCAGCGACCAATCAACATGACTGGACTTAAGTTACTCCTAGATAAAAACAAACTGACAGGGCCAAACTACAAAGATTGGCTCAGGAATGTCACGATAGCAATCACTTATGACAAGCTGGGGTATCTTCTTACCACCAAAGCTCCCCCTGTCCCTGGTCCAACTTCCAGCGTCGCGGATAAGGAAATCCGCAAGACTTGGGAGATTGATAGCGCAAAGGCCAAGTGCCTCCTGCTTGCCTCGATGGACAACGAACATCAGAGGAGGCATGAGAATATGGACATGGAATCCATATTGCTCCATACAAAAGAACTGTATGGAGAGCAATCACGTATCGCAAGATACGAAGCGTCGAAAAAGTTATTTTCGACAAGAATGGCCGTCGGATCATCAGTAGCCGAGCATGTGCTAAAGATGATCGGCTTCATTGAGGAGCTCGCTGACCTAGGGATCACATTGGAGAGTGAGCTATATACGGATATAGTTCTCCAGTCCCTTCCTTCCACTTACGCCCAGTTTATACTGAACTTCAACCTACAAGAAAAAGAGGTTGAACTATCAGAGCTCCTCAACATGCTGAGGAGCGCAGAGGGCACCCTACAGAAAGGTAGGGAAACATCCACTTTGTTTGTAGGAGGATCATCTTCTTCTAGGTCCAAGGCGAAAGCCAAGGGAAAGAAGAAGAAGGCCCCCGCCAAACCAAGGGGCGGTGTTGGTAAAGTGGATACGAAGGGAAAAGGCAAAGCAACAAAGATAGCGGGGAAGCTTGTGGATAAGGAAGAATGCTTCTATTGTCATAAGAAAGGACACTGGAAGAATGATTGCAGGGCCTGGAAGGCCAGAACACAGGAATTGAAGCAGGTTGCAGCTTCAGCTTCAGGTGTGTATGTTATTGAAAATTGTCTTTCAATAAACTCTACTTCCTGGGTATTGGATACCGGATCAGGATCTCATATCTGTAATTCTTTGCAGGCGTTGAGAAACCGTAGGGTTTTGAAGGCAGGTGACATGACCCTCAAAGTTGCGAACGGAGCTAGCATGGATGCTAAAGCCGTGGGGGACTATCACCTAGGAATGTCAGATGGACATGTTTTGGTTTTGCGTAATTGCTTTTTTGTACCCAACGCAACTTGTAATATCATTTCTGTATCTTTAGTTTCTAAAGAAGGTTATGAATTTGCGTTTGTAAGTAATGTTGTAAACATTCACCTTAATCAAGTTTTGATTGGGTCAGGTACATTGAGTAATGGTATATACGTGTTAAACCAACCACAAATTTTCAACGTCCAGAATACACACAAAAGAAAGTCTCCGGAAATAAATCAGACTTTCTTATGGCATTGTAGATTGGGTCACATCAATGAGAGAAGGTTGACTAAGTTACATACAGAAGGATATTTGAATGCGTTCGAATATCAATCGTATGCCACTTGTCAATCTTGTCTCAAAGGAAAGATGACAAAGACTCCGTTTACTGGACATGGAGTAAGAGCGAGCGAGCTCTTGGGACTCGTACACAGTGACGTGTGCGGTCCAATGTCTACACATGCCCGAAGCGGACATTCTTACTTCATTACTTTTACGGATGACTTCTCAAGGTACGGTTATGTCTTCTTGATGAAACATAAGTCCGAGGCCTTTGGAAAATTCCAGGAGTATAAGAATGAAGTAGAGAAACAGACCGGCAAAAGTATTAAGATTCTAAGATCGGATCGAGGTGGAGAATACTTAAGTGCCGAGTTCCTGGACTATTTAAAAGAGAACGGAATTCTCTCTCAGCTTACTCCTCCATACACCCCGCAACATAACGGTGTATCGGAGAGACGGAACCGCACCCTATTGGATATGGTGCGGTCCATGATGGGTAATGCTGAGTTACCGCGATCATTCTGGGGGTATGCGCTAGAATCAGCAGCGTACCTTTTGAACCGAGTTCCGACTAAGACTGTGCCTTCCACACCATATGAAATGTGGTGTGGGAAGAGACCCTATCTTAAGCACATTAAGACATGGGGATGTCCGGCTTTTGTCAAAAAGCAGCATGCGGACAAGCTCGAGGCACGCTCAGTACAGTGCAAGTTTGTGGGGTATCCAAAGAACTCAAAAGGATATTTCTTCTACTGTGAAGAGGAACAAAAAGTTCTTGTTTCTCGTCATGCCTACTTCTTGGAAACTGAGTTTTTGGAAAACCAGATAAGTGGGAGCACAGTAGAACTGGAAGAAATTCCAGAACCACGGACTGTTACTGAAAGTTTAGTGGAACCAGAAGGTTCGGAAGAACAGGACATTCCTACGCCGCTCCGCAGAAGTAGTAGGCAGTCTCATCCGCCTGAGAGATACTACGGTTTTCTCATAGACGGGGATAGAGAGGATTGCATCATAGATTATGATGAGCCTACTAGCTTCCAGCAGGCCGTTCAGAGCATTGACTCAGTGAAATGGCTGGATGCAATGCGGACCGAAATGGAGTCCATGTACACCAACAAGGTATGGACGTTGGACATTGCTCCAGACGGGGTAAAACCCGTAGGATGCAAGTGGATCTTCAAAAGGAAGATTGGTGTAGATGGACAGGTTGAGACCTATAAAGCTAGGCTGGTAGCAAAGGGTTTTCGTCAAAGACCTGGCTTGGACTACGACGAAACCTTTTCTCCAGTAGCCATGCTGAAATCCATTCGGATCCTTCTTGCCATTGCTGCCTTCCACGATTATGAGATCTGGCAAATGGACGTAAAGACAGCTTTTCTAAATGGAAATTTAGAGGAGTGTGTCTATATGGACCAGCCAGAGGGTTTCATTCAGAGTGGGAGCAGCGGAAAGGTGTGCAAGTTGCTTAAGTCCATCTATGGACTAAAGCAGGCATCGCGGAGTTGGAACATCTGCTTTGATGAGACGGTCAAAGAATTTGGCTTTATCAAAAATCCAGATGAACCATGCATCTATAGTAGATTTGTAGCGAGAACTGTAGTATTCCTCGTTTTATACGTGGATGACATTCTCTTAATAGGAAATGATATTCCTATGCTACAATCTGTCAAGGGGTTCTTGTCACAAAGGTTCTCCATGAAAGACCTGGGTGATGCCTCATACATCCTGGGGATCCGGATCCATCGTGATAGATCCAAGAGGATATTGGGACTTTCTCAGTCCAGGTACATCGACACCGTACTGAAAAGATTCAGTATGGAAGATTCCAAGCGCGGTAACCTACCGGCTTGTCACGGGATCACCCTCTCTAAAGAGATGTCTCCCAAGACTGATTTGGAGAGGGATCGCATGTCTATTATACCCTACGCTTCTGCGGTAGGCTCTATAATGTATGCGATGTTGTGTACCAGACCGGATGTAGCTTATGCACTGAGTGTAGTAAGCCGGTATCAGTCAAACCCTGGGGAGAAACATTGGATAGCGGTAAAGAACATTCTCAAGTACCTGAGGAGGACTAAGGAGATGTTCTTGGTGTATGGCGGAAAGGACCTCCAGATCGAGGCCTTTGCTGACTCCAGCTTCCAGAGTGACAAGGATGATTCCAAGTCCATGTCGGGTTTTGTCTTTACCCTCAATGGAGGGGCGGTGTGTTGGAAGAGTTCCAAACAGGAAACCGTTGCAGACTCGACGATGGAAGCGGAATACATCGCTGCATCTGATGCCGCAAAAGAAGCTGTCTGGATGAGGAAGTTCTTGAAAGAACTTCAGGTGGTTCCGTCCATTGTTGATCCAATACCTCTGTATTGCGACAACAACGGGGCTATAGCTTTAGCGAAGGAACCCAGGTCCCATCAGAAATCCAGGCACATCTTAAGGCGGTATCACCTGATCAGGGAGATCGTAGATCGCCAGGAGATCGAGGTTCGGAGAGTCGCTTCAGAAGATAACACTGCTGATCCATTCACCAAGGCCCTGCCCCAGACTCAGTTCGAGCGGCTGATCGAGATGATAGGTCTTCGATACGCCAGTACGTGGCCTTAGTGCAAGTGGGAGATTGTTAGTGTATATGCCCTAGAGGCCATTACTGTATCATACTAGTTTGTATATTACTTAATGGATGCTTGGGATATTCACCTTGTATATACAATCTTGCTCAAAATAGTAGTATGCTACTTGGTTTGTTTCTACTTCAATGTGTACTTGTGTTTATTTCAGTATATCACTTATACGCATTAGTGGAGCCCTTAGGATCTTTGCTTGATTACCAGCGTTGTGATGGCAGTCACACTAGTGGGGGCTGGGTAATCTATAAGCACATCCTTATTCAGGTCCCTGGTCGCAGGACTATCGAGACAGGGCATCGATACTCCGGAGTAGACCAGCGCATGCGCTTCTCATCCCAGTGTGGGAGACGGTCTGTCCCACAGCCGTCAGTACGTCGTACTTGAGATAGTATGCGGGTGCTCGTTAGGTTACGGGTACACTGGACAGGACTCGTCGGGAACTGACTAGTTGGTATTATACCTATCGTCAGTTATCAGTTCCCAGGTGACATGAGTACAGCTTAGTCCGCTGACTTGACACTGTCACTCCGCCTCGAGTGTGTTCCCACTGTACTTTGATCACTACCCTACCACGGCTCAAAGGAGTCGTGCAAACAGGTGGTGGTTGGGTGCAGTCCCGAAGCACTTGGAGGCAGTGACGGTTAGACAGGATTCGTCTCTCCCGGTATTGGGGGTTGACATCGCGCTGTGTCTAGGAGAGCCATTACACGAGTAGTCCCTGGCCAGGGCAAACGAGATATACTGGTAGGTTTCCAGTGTTATCTCAGGGTGTATTGGGCTTCACTCCGGCACGACTTGTACCGCTATTGGGGGACTGACGTTTACCGCCCCCTAGGCCCGCCATGCGATGTATCAGACGAACAGACCGGACTGTACGGAGAATGTCACACTCAGGCTCAGTAGGAGTTCAGATGGGTTTCGCCTCGTCGGTCTTCTTGTCGGCATTACCTGGGGACCGTTACGCACAGCTAGTGCCGCTTGCGGTCTGTGGTTAAACCCACTGCCAGCGTAGTGTCGAGTCTTTAGAGTCCCACACAGAAAGCTTTTCGCCTTTAGGCAAAAGAGTAGAGGTCGCATGGTATTGCGACAGGTCGCATGGTTTTGCGACAGGGTTCGGTCACATCCGTGCACTTGTGCACGTACAGTGTCCGGACAGTTTACACTAGCGGGCTTTGGTTTAAGCCAGATCCTAGTGTACCTTATGGGATTGGATTTATCCAGTTTGCATTCGTGTTCCTCGGAACGCGGATGCGGGTGTGTATGCACAGTTGACAGGGAGGCAGAGGTAGTGGATTCTCATTAGGGTTGTTGACAGTTGACCGTTGACTTTTGACTTTTTGCTCAACCCTAATGAGAATATGATATGTGATTAACTATTATATTAATTAAGTATTATGGTGATATGGTTGTTGACTTGTTGACTTTTGTTGACTTGTTGACTTTGGTGACTTGTTGACTTTTGTTGACTTGTTGACCGGTTGACTAGGCTTGACTAGTTGACCATCATGATAACCATGGTTATCATTTCATGCCAAAGACTTTTTTCTTGCTTGCTTTTTGAGTAAAATGAGTGCATGATATGATAACCTTATGGTTGCTTCTAACCATCACCAAAAGACTTTTTTGATATGATGAGTTATGATCACTTTGGATTATGAGAGGGTGAGAGAGAAAAGAGAGCCTCATTCTTTCTTGCTCATTCTCTCTCTTGTTCTTGAGCTCTCCCCTTGCTCTCACCCTCAACCTCTTGCTCCCTCTCTTGATCTATGGTTCTCTTGTCTCATGAGTTGAGAATCAAGAACCATAGATAAAATCCCATTCTACTTCCTCTCTACTCATTCTAGTTCACTAGGTTTAGCAAACCAAGTGAACTAGTTTCTTCAAAGACCGAAGAAGGAGCTAAAGGTTGGAGCTTTCAAGTGGATCTATCTTCGGAGTACGGAGACGACGAGAAGGAGCCATCGGACCACCACCGGAGCTTGAAGAGAAGGAGTTCAAGTTTAGGTATAACCATCTTCATCCGAGTAGCTAAACATCTTTAGCTTAGTTTGCTAGTTTTAGTTTAGGTAACGATCCCGACCATAAGTTAGTCCATGTTGCCTCTTGCGATAAAAATTTTGATTTTATACCGTTTCCGCCTCCCCGTAAGAACCGGGGGTCGCAATATGGACTTACAGAAGATACCCCAGCTTGTCGTAAGTGATTGCTATCTTGACATTCCTGAGCCAATCTTTGTAGTTTGGCCCTGTCAGTTTGTTTTTATCTAGGAGTAACTTAAGTCCAGTCATGTTGATTGGTCGCTGCAATTAGGAGAGAGAAGAAGAAACACTCAGCATGATGCTCTTGCAAGTTTAGAGTGGTTTTTAGTTTGTCTAAACAGGATGGCTCCCACTGTTTCTCGAATCCCTCCTCAAACCATAAAGGAAGAATTAGTCAGGATCAATCCCACCGTACAATACTTGCTTAACCGTTCAGCCAGGCCGGTGTCGGTACTTCGAGGGAGGTTTTCCAACGCTTTCGCGAAGTTCCTTAATTAAAGAACCTCTTTTCCCTGGGGGCGTAGCCCCGCTAACACCTTTCTAGGCACCTACTAGGTTTATAGCATTGATCGATTAGTGAGAAATTTCCCGAGGAGTAGCATATACTCACAGTAGGATCGGGATCCAAATATCATTGCGTGACGAAACTGAAGGAATCCTACCAGAATCATCACACTCCAAATGGTATGCAAATCTAGCAAGTTTCAGTACTTATGAAACTCCCGATGTGGATTTTTGCCCCATGCTCTTATGACCTTGACTTTGGCCAACAAATCATAAGTCACATGTCAAGTTCTGCCCGTCGTTCTCCAGGTTAATTTGAATCCACCCGCACCTACCCTTGACTTTGGCCAACAAGGCAGTACGACTGTTCCAAACCAACGCATCTATCTATGCTGCACATGAATACCCAATAGCTACCAATCACTGTGCCTTGACTTTGGCCAACAAACACAGCTTGAATACTATTGACTATTCATGTGAAACGACGGAGGGCTACGGATGGTTTTGGCAAAACCGTGAACGTAGTGAACTTGATTTGGTCGATGGAACGAGATAGCTTTTAAAAGGAGTGGCTCAAGCTCCGCATTTAAAAGTTGTTTTGAAAAGAACCGAGTGGTTTTTCGAAAGTGTTCCAACGACTTTAACTTGGTTTATTATCTTGCATTAGTTCTTTTAATGCGTGATATTCTTGCATTAGTTCTTTTAATGCGTCCCATCATTTAATCCTACCATTGCAGAAAACAACCAAAATATGACGTACGCTTATGCCATTCGCATTCGCCACGGGGCCCCGTCATTACCCGTTAGGTTACTTAACTAACGACAGAGCGGGGGCTGGGCTAGCGCGTCTGTAAAACATAAGCAACGCCTAAATAATATCATATATAGATATACTGCAATGATAAACATTTCAGATCACAGATAAATACATTGGATATACTAGGAATCTGTAATTTGTACGAGCCTGTAACAAAAACAGATTACACGGTCGCGGTGAATAGCCAATACCCAACCCAAGACCCCTACGGGTGCGGCAAACTACCCGCCAAGTACCCGAAGCGTAGCAACCTCCCTCATCTCCATGAGTAGGCCACTCGACACTTCGGCATACCCGGTAGTTTGTGCACCCCTCCATGGGTCTATCCTAGGAGCAAAAACAGTAAAAAGAAATTATACAATGACGGCTACAACCCCGACCCGGTTGTGCGGCCATACAAATAATTATTACATCAATTTACAAATTTACATGAATTGCAAGAAAAGAAAACTCTCGTCTCACAACCCCCGGCTATTCACCCGCGACAATCCAACATATTTATATACACATTCCAGCACATTACAGATCACAGATTTGTATAACCCCCACTAATCGACATATAGCGATTAGTAGACGTTCAATACAAATATCACATTACAGAAAACCCGTTAGCTTAAGTCTTTTAGAAGTTCGATCAAAAATACGGATTTTCGGGACCCCAAAATGAAATTTTCGTTCTGGAAAATCTGGGTTGAAAATATATATGCTAAAAATCCCAAAATACCCCCATGAAAACACTGCACCAAAAATTTTCCTCGGCCGAGTCGACTCGGCCGCGGATCCGCGGCGGGAGCGTGCTCCCGCCGCGCTTCCGCGGCCCTTTGACTCGAACGTTGGACAATTTTTGGTGGTTATTCATAAAAAAGCCTGAGCCGATTTTAGGTGTTAAAATAATCAACTTTTGAACAGTGGAAAAATCGACAGAAACTGCAAATTTTTGGGGTTTGTTTCGGGACTTTTTCGTTGATCGATCTTCTAGTTACTTGCTAACATGCTAGATAGAGTTTAACTAGGCTCTGATACCACTGTAAGTCCATGCTACCTCTCCCGGTACTTTCGGGAATGCGGAATTTGGTAAAAAACGATTTTCTTAAAGATGGTAACATGGACCTATAACCCGGATCTTGGTTAAACATCTATCTAACATCCTAACTAAGAGATTCTAGCTACTCGGTTAGGGGGTTATACCTAGCTTGTCTTGAACTCCTTCTCTTCAAGCTCCGATGGCTCCTTCTCGTCGTCTCCGTACGCCGAAGATAGATCCACTTGAAAGCTCCAACCTTTAGCTCCTTCTTCGTTCTTTGAAGAAACTAGTTCACTTGGTTTGCTAAACCTAGTGAACTAGAATGAGTAGAGAGGAAATAGAATGGGATTTTATCTATGGTTCTTGATTCTCAACTCATGAGACAAGAGAACCATAGATCAAGAGAGGGAGCAAGAGGTTGAGGGTGAGAGCAAGAGGAGAGCTCAAGAACAAGAGAGAGAATGAGCAAGAAAGAATGAGGCTCTCTTTTGTCTTTCACCCTCTCATAATCCAAAGTGATCATAACTCATCATATCAAAAAAAGTCTTATGTGATGGTTTGAAGCAACCACAACCATATCATTTCATGCACTCATTTTACACAAATGAGCAAGTAAACAACATGATGGTCAACTAGTCAAGCCTAGTCAACCGGTCAACAAGTCAACAAAAGTCAACAAGTCAAAAAAGTCAACAAGTCAACAAAAGTCAACAAGTCAACACCCATATCACCATAATGCTTAATTAATATAATAGTTAATCACATATCATATTCTCATTAGGGTTGAGCATAAAGTCAAATAGTCAACGGTCAACTGTCAACAACCCTAATGAGAATCCGCTGCCTCTGCCTCCCTGTCAACTGTGCATACACACCCGCATCCGCGTTCCGAGGAACACGAATGCAAACTGGATAAATCCAACCCCATAAGGTACACTAGGATCTGGCTTAAACCAAAGCCCGCTAGTGTAAACTGTCCGGACACTGTACGTGCACAAGTGCACGGATGTGACCGAACCCTGTCGCAAAACCATGCGACCTGTCGCAATACCATGCGACCTCTACTCTTTTGCCTAAAGGCGAAAAGCTTTCTGTGTGGGACTCTAAAGACTCGACACTACGCTGGCAGTGGGTTTAACCACAGACCGCAAGCGGCACTAGCTGTGCGTAACGGTCCCCAGGTAATGCCGACAAGAAGACCGACGAGGCGAAACCCATCTGAACTCCTACTGAGCCTGAGTGTGACATTCTCCGTACAGTCCGGTCTGTTCGTCTGATACATCGCATGGCGGGCCTAGGGGGCGGTAAACGTCAGTCCCCCAATAGCGGTACAAGTCGTGCCGGAGCGAAGCCCAAAACACCCTGAGATAACACTGGAAACCTACCAGTATATCTCGTTTGCCCTGGCCAGGGACTACTCGTGTAATGGCTCTCCTAGACACAGCGCGATGTCAACCCCCAATACCGGGAGAGACGAATCCTGTCTAACCGTCACTGCCTCCAAGTGCTTCGGGACTGCACCCAACCACTACCTGTTTGCACGACTTCTTTGAGCCGTGGTAGGGTAGTGGTCAAAGTACAGTGGGAACACACTCGAGGCGGAGTGACAGTGTCAAGTCAGCAGACTAAGCTGTACTCATGTCACCTGGGAACTGATAACTGACGATAGGTATAATACCAACTAGTCAGTTCTCGACGAGTCCTGTCCAGTGTACCCGTAACCTAACGAGCACCCGCATACTATCTCAAGTACGACGTACTGACGGCTGTGGGACAGACCGTCTCCTACACTGGGATGAGAAGCCCATGCGCTGGTCTACTCCGGAGTATCGATGCCCTGTCTCGATAGTCCTGCGACCAGGGACCTGCATAAGGATGTGCTTATAGATTACCCAGCCCCACTAGTGTGACGGCCATCACATCGCTGGTAATCAAGCAAAGATCCTAAGGGCTCTACTAATGTGTATAGGCGATATACAAAAATAAACACATGTACACATTGAAGTAGAAACAAACCAAGTAGCATACTACTATTTTGAGCAAGATTGTATATACAAGGTGAATATCCCAAGCATCCATTAAGTAATATACAAACCAGTATGATATAGTAATGGCCTCTAGGGCATATACACTAACAAAATGAAGCCACTCTCTCCCTCTACAAGATGTGGCCGGCCCCTCATGGAAATATGGGGGAGATAAAGGAATGAAAAATCCAAGTGAGAAATGTGTGAAGATAATGATAAAAAAGTCACCACATTTCAAATCCAAAAGCCAAATCAATTTCTTAATCAACTCCTTTCTCATTAATGCAAGAAAGAGACCAAAATGGAATCTCATCATGAGGAAGCCACAATCATAATAAACCCCCTCCAAAAAATGTTATTTGCAAACTGCAAATAACACCCTCCAACGATAAAGTCCGGCCGTGAAGGAACATAGGAAAACCGGCCGGAACGGAATGCAAACTGGCAACTTCAGAAAACTGATCCCGTAATAAATTACAGGAAAACCCCGTGACTGTATATACATACCCACATTTGTATTCCCACTGAACACAAATGCAAAGAGACAAAATCTACACTATCTAATACTAGGATCCGGCTTAAGCCAAAGCCGGCTAGTAAAAACCGTCCGATCACGATCCGTGCAATACCGCACGTATTTGATCGAACCCTGCCATATCTCCATACGGCCTCTCCAGCGTTTCGCCCAAAACCTGAGTAACTGTATGTGTGGTGGACTCTAAAGACTCGTCAATACTATGGCTGTGGATTTAACCACTAGCACGTCAGAGGTATCAGCCATACGTGACGGGCCACCAGCTATTAACCAAAAGGAACGTCGATGAGCGAACTCATCCTGACACCCTACTGAGCCTGTCAGTGACAATATCCGTACAGTCCGTTCCGTTCGTCTATGAGCATCGCATGGCGGGCCTAAGGGGTTGGTAAAAGTCAGACCCCTAATAGCGGTACAAGTCATGTCGGAGTGTAGCCCAGAACACCCTGAGATACTACTGGAATACCTACCAGCAAATCTCCTGCCTTGGCCAAGAACTTTTCATATACTGGCTCTCCTAGACACAGCGCGACCTCACCCCCAAAACCGAGAGAGACGAACCCCTGCAGATCCGCTTACTGCCTCCATGTGGCTCGGGACTGTACCCAACTAAAACCTGTTTGCACGTCTCCTTTGAGCGTGGTAGGGTAGTAATCAAAGCACAGTGGGAACCCACACGAGACAAATGACGATCTTAGGTCGATGAACTAACCTGTACACATATCACCAGGGAACTGCTATCTGACGTCAGGTATAATACCAACTAGCAGGTTCCCGGCGAGTCCTGTCCGATGTACTCATAACCCAATGAGCACCTGTATACATCTTAGGTGAACCAACTGACACCAGTGGCTTATGAGACCGGCCACCACCCCTCGTCGGGGTCTCGACTGTATACACTAGTCTACTCCGGAGTATTGATTCCCTGTCTCGAAACTCCCACGACTAGGGACCTTTTAAGGATGTGCTTATAGACTCCAGCTCCCACGTATATGATCGCCCTCATACTGCTGGTAGTCAAGCAAGAATCCTAGGGGCTTTATCAACGTGTAATAGCGACTCGTAAGGTCACCTAAAGCAGTACACGATGATAAAGATAAACCAGATAGCATACTATCATCTCGAGTAAGACTGTCCTACCGGTATAGGTCCTCCCTCAATCATTGCAATCACGTGCCTGTGATCCAATAATTGACTCTGAGGGCACTATATCCAACAGGATGGATATCTGAATACATTCGAATTATCATCTTATGAAACTTACCATTCCTGTCTCAAAGGCAAAATGACCAAAACTCCATTTAGTGAACACGGTGAAAGAGTTAAGGAACTCTTAGGACTGTCTGCATATTGCAATTCATTCTCAGCTACGGTCAATCTGGAGTCTCTTACACGAACTCGACATTAAGAACTCATTACCTTCATCACTCTGTAGAAGATATCTAGCTGAACACGTCTTCGGGAACTCGTCCAAAACATCGGAGGATTACACTTTATTCGTCCGTTCTCGATCAACTCACAACACATTTGGTGAGGTCCTTCTATCTGAAATTGGTCAACCTACCGATCTCACATCGGAGCATCCAACGAACAATGTCCTCTCTTAATCGATCTACTGTAGATCCAAATAAGATTCCTCAACTGGAATACTTCAACTCATCTGAGCCTGCATCGGCACATCATATCCGTCACTTCATATCCGTCACTCCACTCGAGATAGGCTGGCTATCTCCTATCACATCTCTGCCTGGAAGCTCCAGCAGTTTCAGCTCATAAACTCTAGAATCGACATCCCAGCACTCTCAGCAACAACTGGGTCATCTGTCTGCACAGTAGACAACATTACGATCTCTGAGGTAGGTTGTACATCAACAGTCCTCTCAATCTGACAGCCTCTATCAATGGCCCGATCATCCGGTGCAAAACCAAACACTCACCTCAAACAAGAGACCACAACACAACACTATACCTACACGTCCCTATGTCACCAGAAAACTGTAAGTCGATGTAGTACACCCCAGTACTTGTGGGGAGGCGGAATTTTCTAAAACGATCAAGTTTAAAGAACGAACATCGACTAACCGCTTAAATCGAAGCTAAACAACTAATAACCGAACACATAGTTATACTAAACTAAAGTGTTAAAGGATTATACCTATCGATACTAGTCCTTCGTCTTTACGATCTCCTTGTTCTCCTCGGCCTTCTCTAGGTAGTAGACGATCCACCCGAGAGCAAAACTCCAAGCTAAACCTCAAACTTGAGGTAACTAATCAACTTTGATTGCTAATCAAAGATGAAAGGATGATAAAGAGTGATGGTTATGGATTGTTTAGTCTAACTAATCTTTTGATCTCAACTCATGAGGTGTAAGGATTAGGGTTTGAAGATGAGAGCTTGAGGAGAGAGAATGTGAATGAGATAATCAGAGAAGAGAGAGAGTGTATCATAATATATCATGAAGCATTTCTTTTTAAGAAAAATGAATAAAGGAAATGAATAAGCATGCTTCATGAAATATCTAGTGGTGATTCATTAGCATGAGTCATTAAGCAATAAATGTGCATTAATGAAATGAATGAATCACCACCATGACTCACTTTCTTATCCAAAAGAAACCTCCTTAGTCACATCTTCTAGAAGCTTCTCGTACAATTACGAGAACGCCCCTCCAATCCGTAAAAATACGGAAAAACTTTAGACTGTAAAAATCCAATAACCGGATACCAGTAACTGGCTTAAACCAAAGCCGACTGGTAAAAACTGTCCGAAAGTCATACGTGCGTAAACGCACGTATGCGTCCGAACCCTTTGTCGCAAAACCATGCAACCTCTATATCGTTTCGCCTGGAGTAGGAAACTCTCTGTGTGGGACTCTAGAGACTCGACTACTACGCTGGCAGTGGGTTTAACCACAGACCGCAAGTGGCACTAGCTGTACGTAACGGTCCCCAGGTAGTTGTCGATAAGAAGGCCGATGAGTAAACCCATCCGAACTCCTACTGAGTCTGATGTGACAATCTCCATACAGTCCGGTCCGTTCGTCCAAGACTATCGCATATCGGGCCTAGGGGGGCGGCAAGCGTCAGTCCCCTAATAGCGGTATAAGTCGTGTCGGAGTGAAGCCCATTACACCCTGAGAAACTACTGGAACCTACCAGTAAATCTCGCTTGCCCTGGCCAGGGACTTTGCGTAATGGCTCTCTGACACAGCACGATATCTACTCCCAATACCGGGAGGGACGAATCCTGTCTAACCGCCACTGCCTCCAAGTGCTCGGGACTGCACCCAACTGCTACCTGTTTGCACGACTCCTTTGAGCCGTGGTAGGGTAGCAATCTAAGAACAGTGGGACACACTCGAGGCGAAGTAGCAGTGTCAAGTCTGCGGACTACGCTGTACTCATGTCACCTGGGAACTGTTCACTGACGACTGGTATCAAACCAACCAACAGTTCCCTGTGAGTCCTGTCCGGTGTACCCGTAACCTAACGAGCACCTGTATACTATCTCCAGTACGACGTACTGACGGCTGTGGGACAGACCATCTCCCCAACTGGGATGAGAAGCGTATACACCAGTCTACTCCGGAGTATCGATGCTCTGTCTCGATAATCCAACGACCAGGGACCTGAATAAGGATGTGCTTGTAGACTACCCAGCCCCCACTAGTGTGACTGCCATCACAACGCTGGTAGACAAGCAAGATCCTAAGAGCTCTATCAATACGTACACTCACATATTAAGATAGAAAAACCAAGTAGCATACTACCATGTTTAGCAAGACTGTTATATACATGTGAATATCCCAAGCTTCCATTAAGTAATATACAAGCTAGTATGATACAGTAATGGCCTTCTAGGGCATAAACACTAACAATCTCCCACTTGCACTAGGGCCATGTACTGGCATATCGCAGACCGATGATCTCGAGTAGCCTCTCGAACTGAATCTGAGGTAGGGCCTTCGTGAATGGATCAGCAATGTTCTCTTCAGTAGCAACTCTCCGAACCTCGATCTCCCGACGATCAATGATCTCCCTGATCAGGTGATACCGCCTCAAGATGTGTCTGGACTTCTGATGGGACCTTGGTTCCTTCGCTAAAGCTATAGCTCCGTTGTTGTCGCAATACAGAGGTATTGGATCAACTATGGTAGGAACCACTTGAAGTTCTGTTAGGAACTTCTTCATCCAGACTGCTTCTTTTGCGGCATCGCAAGCAGCTATATACTCCGCTTCCATCGTCGAGTCGGCAACGGTGTCCTGCTTGGAGCTCTTCCAGCACACCGCCCCTCCATTGAGGGTAAAGACATAACCCGACATGGACTTGGAATCGTCCTTATCACTCTGGAAGCCGGAATCAGCAAAGGCCTCCAACCTGAGGTCTTTAGCGCCGTAAACCAAGAACATCTCCTTAGTCCTCCTCAGGTACTTGAGAATGTTCTTTACTGCTATCCAGTGTTTCTCCCCTGGGTCAGACTGATACCGGCTTACCACGCTCAGTGCGTAAGCTACATCTGGTCTGGTACACAACATCGCATACATTATAGAGCCTACCGCAGAAGCGTAGGGTATAATAGACATGCGTTCCCTTTCCAAATCAGTCTTGGGAGACATCTCTTTGGAGAGGGTGATTCCGTGACAAGCCGGTAGATTACCGCGCTTAGAATCTTCCATACTGAATCTTTTCAGTATAGTGTCGATATACCTGGACTGCGAAAGTCCCAACATCCTCTTGGATCTATCACGATAGATCCGGATCCCCAGAATGTAAGAGGCATCACCCAGGTCTTTCATGGAGAACCTTTGTGACAAGAATCCTTTGACAGATTGTAGCATAGGAATGTCATTTCCTATCAATAGAATGTCATCCACGTACAAGACGAGGAATACGACACTTCTGGCCACAACTTTACTATATATGCACGGTTCATCTGGATTTTTGATAAAGTCATATTCTTTGACTGTCTCATCAAAACAGATGTTCCAACTCCGCGATGCCTGCTTTAGTCCATAAATGGACTTAAGCAGCTTGCATACTTTCCCGCTGCTCCCACTCTGATTGAAACCCTCTGGCTGATCCATATAGACGCTCTCTTCTAAATTTCCATTTAGAAAAGCCGTCTTTACGTCCATCTGCCATATTTCATAATCATGGAAGGCAGCAATTGCAAGAAGGACCCGAATGGATTTGAGCATAGCCACTGGAGAAAACGTTTCGTCATAGTCCAAACCAGGTCTTTGACGAAAACCCTTTGCAACAAGTCTAGCCTTATAGGTTTCCACCTGTCCATCTACACCAATCTTTTTCTTGAAGATCCATTTGCATCCTATGGGTTTTACCCCATCTGGAGCAAAGTCCAAAGTCCATACTTTGTTGGTGTACATGGACTCCATTTCGGTCCGCATTGCATCTAGCCATCGTACCGAGTCGCCGCTCTGGATGGCCTGCCGGAAGTCAGTAGGTTCATCATCATCTATGATGCAATCCTCTCTATCCCCATCTATGAGAAAACCGTAGTATCTCTCAGGCGGATGAGACGGCCTACTACTCCTGCGGAGGGGTGCGGGAATGTTCTGTTCTTCTTGAACCTCTGGTTCTACCAAACTTTCAGTAACAGCTTGTGGTTCTGGAATTTCTTCCAGTTCTATTTCGCTCCCACTCTTCTGATTTTCCAAAAATTCAGTTTCTAAGAAGCGGGCATGACGAGAAACAAAAACCTTTTGTTCCTCTGCGTAATAGAAATAATATCCCATAGAGTTCTTTGGATATCCCACAAACTTACACTCTACTGAGCGTGCCTCGAGCTTGTCCACATGCTGCTTTTTAACAAAAGCTGGACATCCCCATGTCTTCAGGTACTGAAGACAGGGTTTCTTCCCACTCCATATTTGATATGGTGTGGTAGGCACAGTTTTGGTTGGAACTTTGTTCAAAAGATATGCCGCCGATTCTAGCGCATAGCCCCAGAAAGATCGCGGTAACTCAGCATTACTCATCATGGATCGTACCATATCCAATAGGGTTCGATTCCGTCTCTCCGATACACCGTTATGCTGTGGAGTGTATGGAGGAGTAAGTTGAGAGAGAATTCCTTTCTCTTTTAGGTAACCTAGGAACTCGGCACTTAAGTATTCTCCACCTCGATCAGATCTTAGTGTCTTAATACTTTTGCCTGTTTGGTTTTCCACTTCACTCTTGTATTCCTTGAATTTCTCAAAGGCCTCGGATTTATGCTTCATTAAGAAAACATGTCCATACCTAGAGAAATCATCTGTAAAAGTAATGAAGTAGGAATAACCACCTCTTGCATGTGTAGACATTGGACCACATACATCACTGTGTATGAGTCCTAAGAGCTCGCTCGCTCTTACTCCTTGTCCAGTAAATGGAGTCTTTGTCATCTTTCCTCTGAGACAGGATTGACAAGTGTCATAAGATTGATATTCGAACGTGTCTAAATATCCTTCTCTATGCAACTTAGTCAACCTTCTCTCATTGATGTGACCCAGTCTACAATGCCATAAGAAAGCTTTATTTAAATCTGGAGACTTTCTTTTTAGTGTGTTCTGGACATTGAAAATTTGGAGTTGGTTTAACACATATATGCCGTTATTTAGAGTACCGGACCCAATCAAACCTTGATTAAGGTGGATGTTAACAACATCTCTTACAAACGTGAAATCATAACCTTTATTTGACAACAAGGAAACTGATATGATATTACACGTTAAGCTTGGTACAAAATAACAGTTATGCAAAACCAAAATATGTCCACTTGTCAATCCTAGGTGATAATCCCCGACGGACGCAGCTCCCACGCTAGCTCCGTTAGCAACCCTGAGGATCATATCACCTTCCTTCAGCACCCTACGGTTTCTCAGTGCCTGCAATGAATTGCAAATATGAGATCCTGATCCGGTATCCAATACCCAGGAAGTAGAGTTGATTGACAGACAATTCTCAATTACAAACACACCTGAAGTCGAAGCCACAGCTTGCTTCGGTTCCTGGTTCTTGGCGATCCACGCCTTGCAATCTTTCTTCCAGTGCCCTTTCCTGTGACAATGGAAGCACTCATCCTGACCAACTATCGGTACTGCAGTCTTTTTCTTTCCCTTCTTTCCCACCTTACTAACACCTCCTCTAGGTTTGGGTGCGGCCTTCTTCTTCCTTCCTTTGGCCCTAGCCTTGGACCCTGAAGAAGATGAACCGCCAACAAACATAGCGGGTGTTTCCCTTACCTTCTGTAAGGTGCCCTCTGCACTCCTTAACATGTTCAGGAGTTCCGCAAGTTCAACTTCTTTTCCTTGAAGGTTGAAGTTGAGGATAAACTGGGCGTAGGTGGGAGGAAGGGACTGGAGAATAAGGTCTGTATAGAGCTCATTATCCAAAGTCGTCCCAAGGTCTGCGAGCTCCTCAATATAGCCGATCATCTGTAGGACATGTTCACCTACCGATGACCCGACAGCCAACCTCGCTCGAAATAATTTCTTCGAGGTCTCGTATCTTGCAATACGAGATTGCTCTTCATAAAGTTCCTTTGTATGGAGAAATATGCCATCTAGAGACATATCCTCGTGCCTCCTCTGATGTTCGTTGTTCATCGAGGCAAGCACGATGCACTTGGCTCTCGCGCAATCTAAATCCCAGGTTTTGCGGATTTCCTTATCCGCATTGCTGGATTTGGGACCAGGGACAGCAGGTGCCGTAGCGGTGAGGACGTACCCCAATTTGTCATAGGTCAAGGCCATCTTGACATTCCGCAGCCAATCTTTATAGTTTGGCCCCGTCAGTATATTTTTTTCTAAAAGTAACTTAAGTCCAGTCATTTTCAGGGTCGCTGCAATTAGGAGAGAGAGAAGAAAACACTTTAGCATGATGCTCTTGCAAGTTTAGAGTGGTTTTTAGTTTATCTAAACTGGATGGCTCCCACTGTTTCTCGAATCCTTCCTCAAACCATAAAAGAAGAATTAGCCAGGACTATTCTCACCGTACAATACTTGCTTAACCGTTCAGCCAGGCTGGTGTCGGTACTTCGAGGGAGGTTTTCCAACGCTTTCGCGAAGTTCCTTAATTAAATAACCTCTTTTCTCTGGGGGCGTAACCCCGCTGACACTTTTCTGGACACCTACTAGGTTTATAGCATTGATCGTTAAGTGACGAATATCCTGATAAGTAGCATATACTCACAGTAGGATCGGGATCCAAATATCATCGTATGATAATGTTGAAGGAATCCTACCAACATTCATCAAACTCCAAATGGTATGCATCTCTTTGCAAATTTCAGTTTCTTTAGAAATTCCCGATATAAGTTTTTGCCCCATGCTCTTATGACCTTGACGAAAGCCAACAAATCATAAGTCACATGTCAAGTTCTGCCCATCATTATCTTGTTAATTTGAACCCACCCGTATATACCCTTGACGAAAGCCAACAAGGTAATGCGACTGTCCCAAACCAACACATCTATCTATGTAGCAAATGAATACCCCAGCAGCTACCAAACACTATGTCTTGACGAAAGCCAACAAACATAGCTTGAATACTACTGACTATCCATAAGAAATGACGGAGGGCTACGACTGGTTTTGGCGAAACCGTGAACGTAGTGAACTTGATATAATCGAAGGAACCTTGATAGCTTTTAAAAGGAGTGGTTAAGTCTCCGCATTTTAAAAAATATCTGTTTTAAAAATAACCGAGCGGTTTCTTTTAAATTGTTCCAACGATTTAAACTTTGGTTTGTTTTCTTTGCATTACAGATAATGCGTCCCATCATTAACCTATCATTGCAGAAAACAACGAAAATACAACGTCCTCTTATGCCATCCGCATTCGCCACGGGGTCCCGTCATCACCCGTTAGGTTACTTAACTAACGACAGAGCGGGGGCTGGGCTAGCGCGGGTGTAAAACATAAGTGACGTCTAAATAGCTACAATAAATATAGATATTTTACATTCGTCTGACGCAATGATATTCATTCCAGAACACAGATAAACAATATTGGATATGCAAGCAATCTGTATTTCTTTTGAGCCTGCAAGAAAAGACAGATTACACAGTTGTGATGAATAGCCGTTACCCCACCCTCGACCCCTACGGGTACGGCAAACTACCCACCCGGCAGTCTGTGTACCCCACCTTGGGTCAGTCCTAGGAGCAAAAACAGTAAAATGAAATAATACAACGGTGGCTACGACCGCAACCTGGAAGTGCCCCGCAAAAATAATATTACAACAAATTACATTTACAACAAATGAATTAAACAATAACCCATTGCAAACCCCGGCTATACACCACAACAGTCCAATACAGTTTATATGCACAAACAGAAATAACCATTTCAGAAATGTGCAACCCCCTGCCAACCGACATACTAGCAGTTGGGGGAGGTTTACGAACACATCAAACAATCACAGATATAATCCAATACGCAAATACTGTACAATTCGATCGAATAAACAACATCAATATTGCTCCAAAATCTGCTCTGTTAAACAGTAACCTGAGCAATAATTAAACATTCCAGAAAACCCCAAATATTATACAGAGACAACACAAGAAAAATCGGCCGCTAACTCGTTGACTCGGCCGCGGAACCGCCGCGCCTCAGTAGGCTTAGGCCGCGGTTCCGCGTCGAGTTGAACGATTCAGCTGACTGTTTTTCTTGTGTAGTCTACTGGTGTCATGTCAAGCTCTCTGAACTCACCTGAAAAATTTTCTGACATCGTTTTAAATTCGACAGAAACATGACAGAATTAGGGTTTTTCGGCTTCGTTTTTCCGTTCGAAATTCGTACAAATTTGCAATCAAGTTATTTAGTGTTTAGCGAGGCTCTGATACCACTGTAAGTCGATGTAGTACACCCCAGTACTTGTGGGGAGGCGGAATTTTCTAAAACGATCAAGTTTAAAGAACGAACATCGACTAACCGCTTAAATCGAAGCTAAACAACTAATAACCGAACACATAGTTATACTAAACTAAAGTGTTAAAGGATTATACCTATCGATACTAGTCCTTCGTCTTTACGATCTCCTTGTTCTCCTCGGCCTTCTCTAGGTAGTAGACGATCCACCCGAGAGCAAAACTCCAAGCTAAACCTCAAACTTGAGGTAACTAATCAACTTTGATTGCTAATCAAAGATGAAAGGATGATAAAGAGTGATGGTTATGGATTGTTTAGTCTAACTAATCCTTTGATCTCAACTCATGAGGTGTAAGGATTAGGGTTTGAAGATGAGAGCTTGAGGAGAGAGAATGTGAATGAGATAATCAGAGAAGAGAGAGAGTGTATCATAATATATCATGAAGCATTTCTTTTTAAGAAAAATGAATAAAGGAAATGAATAAGCATGCTTCATGAAATATCTAGTGGTGATTCATTAGCATGAGTCATTAAGCAATAAATGTGCATTAATGAAATGAATGAATCACCACCATGACTCACTTTCTTATCCAAAAGAAACCTCCTTAGTCACATCTTCTAGAAGCTTCTCGTACAATTACGAGAACGCCCCTCCAATCCGTAAAAATACGGAAAAACTTTAGACTGTAAAAATCCAATAACCGGATACCAGTAACTGGCTTAAACCAAAGCCGACTGGTAAAAACTGTCCGAAAGTCATACGTGCGTAAACGCACGTATGCGTCCGAACCCTTTGTCGCAAAACCATGCAACCTCTATATCGTTTCGCCTGGAGTAGGAAACTCTCTGTGTGGGACTCTAGAGACTCGACTACTACGCTGGCAGTGGGTTTAACCACAGACCGCAAGCGGCACTAGCTGTACGTAACGGTCCCCAGGTAGTTGTCGATAAGAAGGCCGATGAGTAAACCCATCCGAACTCCTACTGAGTCTGATGTGACAATCTCCATACAGTCCGGTCCGTTCGTCCAAGACTATCGCATATCGGGCCTAGGGGGGCGGCAAGCGTCAGTCCCCTAATAGCGGTATAAGTCGTGTCGGAGTGAAGCCCATTACACCCTGAGAAACTACTGGAACCTACCAGTAAATCTCGCTTGCCCTGGCCAGGGACTTTGCGTAATGGCTCTCTGACACAGCACGATATCTACTCCCAATACCGGGAGGGACGAATCCTGTCTAACCGCCACTGCCTCCAAGTGCTCGGGACTGCACCCAACTGCTACCTGTTTGCACGACTCCTTTGAGCCGTGGTAGGGTAGCAATCTAAGAACAGTGGGACACACTCGAGGCGAAGTAGCAGTGTCAAGTCTGCGGACTACGCTGTACTCATGTCACCTGGGAACTGTTCACTGACGACTGGTATCAAACCAACCAACAGTTCCCTGTGAGTCCTGTCCGGTGTACCCGTAACCTAACGAGCACCTGTATACTATCTCCAGTACGACGTACTGACGGCTGTGGGACAGACCATCTCCCCAACTGGGATGAGAAGCGTATACACCAGTCTACTCCGGAGTATCGATGCTCTGTCTCGATAATCCAACGACCAGGGACCTGAATAAGGATGTGCTTGTAGACTACCCAGCCCCCACTAATGTGACTGCCATCACAACGCTGGTAGACAAGCAAGATCCTAAGAGCTCTATCAATACATACACTCACATATTAAGATAGAAAAACCAAGTAGCATACTACCATGTTTAGCAAGACTGTTATATACATGTGAATATCCCAAGCTTCCATTAAGTAATATACAAGCTAGTATGATACAGTAATGGCCTTCTAGGGCATAAACACTAACAAAAACAACAATGGTCAGCCCTCATCCATGACAAGCTCGCCCTGACCGAAACACTAGCACCAGCTCAATCTGCGCTCAAACCATAGTGACAGGAATCTCAAGCAGGTATCGATGAAGATAAATCACATGAAAGAAAGAAATCATTATATCCTAAATGGATATATGATCATAGGAACGAATAGTATCAAAGATCTCAAGATAAGAACATCCTAAGGTTTCTTAAGTGGAGTATCATGTCGTAAATATGCCATGGAAAATATGTACGGTACGTCAGTCTACTCAAGTTACCTACTCCATTAATCAAGGTCAACCTATGAAACGAAAGTTCGGGTCTAATGCCCCCCGTTAAGTCTAAGTTCCATAACGTCAAGCCTAGGTTCCGGAATATATACGCTGTAGACTCGGCATAGTCAAACTCAGACTCAAACTAAGGTTAGACCTAACGCTCTGATACCAACTTTGTCATGACCCGTAATTTAGCACGTAACCGGCACTTAACTCACGCAACATCAAAAGGCGTAACGTAAATCAAGTAAGCCGAAGCCTAGAAAATCTAAACCTTTTTGCGAAAAATAGTGGTGGTGCAGTTTTGAAATAAAGGTATAACGAATCCTATTTGTTTTTTAAAGTTTCGGGCATCACCTCCATCATATATTTTGATCCAAAAACATATACACAATAATATATATGCATCCCCAAGCAGGAGCCAGCTCTTCGCCAACTGGCGGAAACACAACCACGCAAGTAATACATATACGACGCCCAACGACGAAGATCAACCCAGAAAGAACGTAAAGCAAGACATCGAACTCAAGAAGCGAACACAACCCATCACTATAAGTCTCGCACAAAACCTAAGTCTTTCTAAGTCTACCAATATACAGTTCTAGTTTCTGATTTGATGGAGTTATCTAGATACAACAGAATATAACAGTACGAGAGTGGGCACAATCAAATAAGTGTCCCACCTACCGAAGCAAACACCCGGAAGAAGCTGTGTGCCAGCAATACCGGTACTGATCCCAAGCGGTCAAACCTGTAAGAACTGTGGCACAACGGGGGTGAGTTGCCAACTCGTAAGTAGAAAACATCAACAAGTAGAAATCGAATAAAATAACGATTTCCTAGGTCACTATATCCTGAAGGTAATACTATGATATTTAGGGTGACCACAAATGCATATATGTCAACAATCAAGTTAATGCCCATAGCATATATAAATAAACATCCGACATCATATGCCTGTAATAAATGTGGATAACATCCACGTGTCCATAAATGACACAACTCAATATCATGGAACATGAATGTCCAATATCGACACTCGAAACATCATGAAACATAGTATGTATGTATGTATGTATGTATGTATGAGGATATCAACCATGTGTGTCCATCAACACATCAAAATCATGGAACCTGAGTGTCCAACACCGACACTCGAAACATCATGAAAACCCGTGTCCAGCATCGATACGTAAATCCTTATACCTCAGGTACCGTATCATCAGATCGACCCTCATATACATATCTCATTTCAGGCGCCGCATACTCAAATCGGCCCTCATATCCATCTCACGACTCCAGTCAGTATCCTCTAGATATCCGCCGAGTTCTATAAGATCACCGGTAGGTAGTGTTCCCTCTGCCAGGCTCATCGACTACACCACGACAATCATTTATTGCTCCAGGAGTACCATACTGGGTCCACTATATACTCGCAAACGGATCATCCATCTCCTCGAATCGGGTCTCGAAAACCAATCTCAGAACCGAGAAAACTCATGGTGGACGCATCGAAATATCATATCATGAGAAACCGGGTTTTTAAAACAATACACAATTTCCTTTGAAATGTAACCACGGTTCTCAAATCCAGAAATCTCATGAAAACTGCATCTCAATGCGTATAACCATAAAGTACGACGTATGCAACATAGAGTAATAATATGAGCATATCGGTATATCATGCAAGCATATAACCACAAGGTACGATGTATGCAACATAGAGTAGTAATATGAGCATATCAGTTATATCATACAAGCATATCAAGTGATGGTACAGAACAATAATATACTACACAGTTACGAATCATATCATGATGTGGCAGTTCTACAGTGTAAGTGACATAACAATTACCGATGAAGAATGTGTGTGAGCCGGCAAATCTGTGTAAGTGTAACATGTGCATCAACGGTAATGGTGCAGGTGTACTAGCAAATGATATCATATAACATTTATTATTGGAACAAGGTATGTAATTCACTAGGGGTAATATTCTACAAAGCATGAACAATCAATGGGTATAACTATCTACTTATGAACTATACGGTCAGTTAAAGGTTACGAATCGTAGTTTTGAAAGTGGGGGCTACGGTATTTTAAGAAAAGAATATCATTTGAAAATTCGTAACGTCCTTTGAGGTTTCCATTTAAAAGATGTACACGATTCGTCGGTTTGGAATTAGGTATGGTTTAGGTATTATCTCTACATTGGCGATCATGCCTCATAACATCCAATATAGCAATAATCCTCTATCGTCATTCTCAAATCACAAGCATGGATCAATCATCCGGCAAAACACATCTCGTACGTCAATCCATCATACGATGACATCAACAGAATATGGAATCTATCATCTTATACAATATATCTCGTACGTAATTCATAGTACAATAACAACAAACGGGGTAGGGAATCTATCGTCCTATACAATATAGAGGGTACAGATCTAAAGTCTCGTACGTCACATCACTTATTCATCTCATCAATATAGACATATCATATGCATATCTTTCAGTTCACGTTCGTATCAATCTCATAATGATATCGTTCATATACGTCATATCTTATAAATCTCGAGTCGTATCGATCTCGATATCATATTAAGCCACTATCAACTCACACTTGTTCTCTGTCGATTCATACTTATCATGATTCACTTTATCATATTAATCATCATTAGCTATCCTATCCGTGAATCCTATATAGGTTTTCTCCAAACATAATATGTATATAGAATTCCAATCTAAATTTGCAGGGGTGCTATACGCTATCCACCCGACTTCCCCCGTAGATATAGATCTACTCACCGCAATTCTTCTCGCTTAGCCGAAGTCGATGTGCTTCGTCATCTCGGAAGTCCACGTAAAGTACCTACAATCAATATAATCGCAATGCAAACACAATTAATATCCAAAAACCGATACGGCACATGTTTCACTCATAGGTTAAAAACCTATAGCTTAGCTTGCAAAATCAACAAAACAACCCTCGTCCGTTGACGTACAAACGTCAACGATCAATTCAAATCTCAATTATTAAAAACTACGCATTCCAAATCAAATGCCAAAAACCAAGATTTCACATATCGCAAAACCTTAAGCAGCAACTCAGGAAAACTATCCCAGATTTTGACTCAGGTATACTGGGTCTAAACAAGCAAGTATAGAGGATAGGTTATAGGGTAAGTGAGCTACAGGTAAAAACCCATCACCACAACTCACTAAAAATCTGGCGACAATGCCCTCAAATCCGGTCTCGCCGGCCCTCTGAGCCCCAAACGCGCTCGTACTTCTGTGGTGGTCTTCTAGTGGTCTATCTAGGTTAGTGGTCTTGTTTGATTTTCTTGGAAAAATCCCAGAAAGCTCCAGATACCCTGTAGGCTATAAGGTTTCACAAAACCGACACGGAAAATTTCAAACTTCGTATTTTAGATTCTAAACTTATTTCCAGGCCACAAAACCAATCCCTAAAGTCTTGTAAACACTCACTAAATCTCAAATGGCCACTAGACCGCAACATGTAATTTTCTAAAATCAAAAACCTAATTAACTCAATTTCTAACTAGAAATACGATATTTAACAAAATTTCTAAACTAAAATGAATAGATTACCTTATTTGCAACCAAGGAACTTTCTTGAGATGCCCAAGTTTTCAAAATCCAAACTTGGATGGTGCTATGGTCTTAAAATGGCTTAGTGCATGTTTTATATGAAGGGTGCATGAGGTTTTGAGAATGGATTGAGATGATGCATTGGTGTAGTGGAGGAATGAAGGAATGGAGAAGATGAAGGAAATAATGGTGAAGATGAATGCAAGGGGCAGCCAAAACAAACCCTTTCTCTCTTAGCCTCACTCTCTACCTCCCCCTACACTCACCTCTTACACAAATATCTAATCTCTTTTGTTTTCTTTCATTAACTCTTTTTCACACACACAGACACTCTTTCTTTTCTTTTCCTTTGCCTTTTCTTTTCTCATTCTCTTTACTTTTCTCATAATTCTCACAAGTCATAAACACAATATGCACATGACATGTTCACAAGTCCCGGAAAAATGTAAAAAAACAGATTTTATCCAAAATTCGATAAATATCATTAAAATAAATAAATTATTTTAATCTCCAATAAATTTCCAAATATCGGTATATACTTATACCATTTTACGAAAAATCTCTATTCGCAAATCGAATAGTTTTCACGAAATATATTATTTTAATATTAAATTTCCAAAATTAATATTTTTATATTTCCGAAATGTTACACATGTGTATCACCGGAATTACGCCTTAGTCAGTCCTCGTCCATGACGAGCTCGGGCTAACCACAACTCTAGTAGCAGCTCTCTCTCTGCCCGTGCAACCGTGGTAACAGAAACCACAAACCGATGTCGATGAGGATAGATCAAATGAACGAATAGAATATGGTACAAAGAAATGAACATCCTAAGGCTTCTTAAGCGGAGTAGCGTATCGTAAGTATGCCGCGGAACATACACACAGTATGTCGCACTACTTAAGTCACCAACTCCATCAACCAAGGTTAACCTATGCAACGAAAGTTCGGATCTAATACCCCCTCGACCAAGTCTAAGTTCCGTAAGGTCAAGCCTAGGTTCCGAATATATGTATATACGCCCTAAACTCCGCATAGTCAAACCTAGACTCGAGCCAAGGTTAAACCTAGCGCTCTGATACCAACTTTGTCACGACCCGAAATGGCACCTGACTGACACTTGAATCATGTGAAGTCTATAGGACCCCACCCAATTCAGGTAAGACAAAAGCCTAGAAGTCTAAACCATTTAAAAAAAGGAGTGAAGGAAAACTTATTTTAAAGCAAGTGGTTTTAACCAAATAAGTCGCATTAAACATTTAAAAGCAACGTCGTATTTTCCCGAAAATTTCGGTGGAGTCTCCTTTGTAAAAACTTGCCCCAAACGGGCACAAACATGAATAATCATAAGCAGTGAATAAAGGCATCCCCAAGTGGGAGCTAGCTCTTCGCCAAATGGTGGAAACAACCACGCAAGCAATATAATATACAACGCCGAAGGGAGATGATCAAAACTCAGAAAGATAACCAACATTCCTAAGAAAACCAGGAAAGAGCCATAATAATACAAGCGCGCGACTCAAGGTCGAAAGAATAACAAATGGTTTTCTAAGTATGTCTAAATATACAAGTCTGGTTGATGGAGTTTACTAGATATAAATGAATATAAATAAAAGTACAACGGTAGTCACGATGCAAGTGAACCCACCTACCAAAGCAATCACCCGGAAAAGAAGTAGTGTGCCACCAAAGCCGTCAAGGGAACCTGTACGGCAAAACATGCAAGAAACTGTGGCACAACAGGGGTGAGTTGCCAACTTGTGAGTAGAAAACATCACCGAGAAGAAATCGCATGTATGACCCTCTCCTAGGTCATACAATAAAATCCTCAAAATATATATACCCGAAGCATCTAATAAAGGCAAGGGTAAACATCTAAACATAAGTGTAATACCAAGTGCTCATGTCAGTGCCTCAGGTAGCAACATATCATAATATGATGTACGAATGCATTAAGAATGAAAACAGAATACATCTTACATGAGAAAAAATGTTTTCTTATCTCAGTGGGATTTCTGTGTAAAAATCGAAGTATCATCAATGAAATCAATAGAGAATCTGTGTCAAGCATCGACACAAAACATATATCCCAATATCATAATATCTCGGCCTCCGGCAATCCGGACTAGCCCATATCATAAAATGTCAATATCTCAATATCTCGGGCTCCGCATGAACAGGATCGGCCCATATCATCAAATCTAACAACTACGTCGGTATCCTCCGGATATCCGCTGTGTCACAAATAACCGGTCGGTAGTGCTCCCATGCCTGGCTCAACGCCATCATCTGCGACCATCTTGCCCCAGGGTACTGTTGGATATAGTGCCTTCAGAGTCAATTATTGGATCACAGGCACGTGATTGCAATGATTGAGGGAGGACCTATACCAGTAGGACAGTCTTACTCAAGATGATAGTATGCTATCTGGTTTATTTTTATCATCGTGTACAGCTTCAGGTGACATTACAGGTCACTATTACACAATGATAGAGCCCTTAGGATTCTTGCTTGACTACCAGCAGTATGATGGCGATCATATACGTGAGAGTTGGGTAGTCTATAAGCACATCCTTAAAGTGGTCCCTAGTCATGGGAGTTTCTAGACTGGGTATCGATACTCCATTAGTAGACTAGTATATACAGTCGAGACCCCGACGAGGGGCTGTGGCTGGTCTCACAAGCCATTGATGTCAGTTGGATCACCTAAGATTTATACAGGTGCTCATTGGGTTATGAGTACACCGGACAGGACTCGCTGGGAACATGCTAGTTGGTATTATACCTGACGTCAGATAGCAGTTCCCTGGTGACATGTGTACAGGTTAGTTCATCGACCTGAGATCGTAATTTGTCTCGTGTGAGTTCCCACTGTGCTTTGATTACTACCCTACCACGGCTCAAAGGAGTTGTGCAAACAGGTTTTAGTTGGGTACAGTCCCGAGCCACATAGAGACAGTGAGCGGATCGGCAGGGGTTACGTCTCTCCCGGTATTGGGGGTGAGATCGCGCTGTGTCTAGGAGAGCCATTACACGAAGTCCTTGGCCAAGGCAGGAGATTTACTGGTAGGTATTCCAGTAGTATCTCAGGGTGTTCTGGGCTACACTCCAACACGACTTGTACCGCTTTTGGGGGTCTGACTTTTACCAACCCCCTAGGCCCGACATGCGATGCTCATAGACGAACGGACCGGACTATACGGATATTGTCACCGACAGGCTCAGTAGGGTGTCAGGATGAGTTCGCTCATGACCTCCCTTTTGGTCAATACCTGGTAGCTCGTTACGTACAGCTAGTACCACTGACGTGCCAGTGGTTAAATCCATAGCCAAAGTATTGACGAGTCTTTAGAGTCCCCCACAGATAGTTTCTCAAGTTTCGGGCGAAACGTTGTAGAGGCCGTATGATATATGGCAGGGTTCGATCATATACGTGCAGTAGTGCACGGATCATGATCGGACGGATCATACTAGTGGGCTTTGGTTTAAGCCGGATCCTAGTATTAGGTTTTTTGGATTACTTTAGTCTCATCGCATTCGCATTCGGTCGGAATGCGGATGCAGGTATGTATATACAGGTGAGGGGTATCCTTGTGATCCGTCACGAGTTACTTTAGATGTTGTTGTATCTTTTTGTTGTTGTAAACATTTGGGTTAATATTTACAAATGGAATAATGAGCTAAAATCCATGATTAGGAGAATTAATTGTGACACATGCACAAGTGGTGACTCATGGTCTCTTTCTTTGTGCATGTGTCACATTTTTGATTGATTTGTGGGTTGATATGATGAGAAGAAAGAGAGGGAGGGCGGCCAAGGGGAGGTTTGCTCTTGTATTATTCTTGCTCTCACTCTCTCATTTTGATCACAGAACACACAAGAAAGAAATGTCTTCTTCTTCTTCTTCCCCCTCTAGCTCACCATTTCCATTAATGGCATCATCTTCAACCTCCATCCATACACTCTCATGCATTGAGAATCAATGGATGAGACAAAGTGATCACACACATTCTCTACTTCACCTTGGACACGTCGGCTAGCAAAGTTCGTGTCCGAGTTGCTTCGGACGAAGCGGGAGCCCGTAAAAGGACTCCTTGATGTGGTGCCCTTCCGACGAGAAGACCGGAGATCGGAGATGCCGCAAGGAGCTTGGGTTGGTGGCTAAAGACCGAAGGACACGGATCGATCGGTATAGCTTTTCTAACCCTTCTCTTGTTTGCTAGTTATAGGTTAATGGTTCGATCCGGGATTAAAGTCTGCGATAGCGCCGGTTTCAAGTTTAGAAAAAGTTTTCGTTTCCGCATTTTGGCCTCGGATAGACGGCCGGGGCGCTATCGTAGACTTTCATGGTATCAGAGACACGCCTTTAACCTTTACTAGCTTGTTCTAACGTATTTAAAATATCGATCGAACGAAATTTCCGAAGCCGCGATTCCATTTCATGAAGTTTCTGTCGAATTTTTTTGTGGTCGAAAAATTATTTTGAGTGCTGGATTTGTGCTTGGGGCCCACTTCGGGAAATTTTGTTGATCGAAAATTTTAAATATGTTAGTTTACAGTACTTACATTATAGCTGCGACCGTGAATGTCATTTGATCGGTAAATCTGGTCTAATTGCTATAGCCCTTTTAGACGGATTTCCGAACGTGACATTAACGTTGATGTTCTGTGTTGTGCTGTGATATTGCAGATTTGTCGTGGTGGATAGCCTGGTGCAATGGTAGTACAGTTTGGTTGTATTTGTACATTTGATATTGCGGGGCGAGCGTCCGACATGTGGACTACCGTCACTGCCTGTTTGTATATTATTCTTTTGGGACACGACCGGGCTGAGGTCGATGTACCCATTGTATATATTTTACTTTCTGTACTAGGATTACCCTGCGGTGGGGTGCACGGATTGCCGGGTTCTAAAGGGCAACGAGCCCACATCTCATGGCTTTGAGATAGAGGGGGCTTTACTCTAGAATTGGCGGGCTATTCGCCGCACTCGTAGGGGGTATAGGTTGACCCAAGGAGGAGTGCTCAAGTTACCGGATTCCGTGAAGTGCTGGGTGGTCCATTCACTTTGTTGAAAGGGCTGCCTCGCTTCAGGTTTTGGCGGGTAACTTTCCGCGTCCGTAGGGGTCTAGGATTTCATTGTACAGGCTATCCACACGACCAGGGGAACGTCGGGTTTCAGTAGCGGCTCTATGAAACCCGAGGATCCCAGATTATCTGTATTGTTCTGTGATGCTTATTACATTTCTGTGATATTGCATTTTATTACGCCATCAGCGAATATTATATATTGATATATATACTAGTAGATGTTGTATATGTTTTACACCCGCGCTAGTCTAGTCCCCGCTCTGTCGTTAGTTAAGTAACCTAACGGGTGATGACGGGACCCAGTGGCGAATACGGATGGCATATACGTACATTATATTTTCGTTCTTTTGTGGTGTGATTAATTGATGGGACTGCATTGATTCGGATCAATGCAAGCTAAACAAACCTATTCTGATGTTGTTGGAACATTTTTCAAAAAGCTGTTATTGCAAGGACGTTCTCTTTTGCTTTGCACAGTGGTATTCGGTTATGAATATCCAGCACCTCAGTCGACGAGGCAAGGGCCGAGATCCCTTTACCGGGAGTGACCCCTTGGACAGAAGTTTGCGTCAGGGTAATAACTTCACTATAGTCGATTGCTTTTTGCTTTGCATCGTGGTATTCAGTTGGAATATCCTGCACCTCATTCTACGGGGAAAGAGCCGAGATCCCTTCACCGGGAGTGACCTCTTTAGCAAAGGTTTTCGCCACTATATTTTTATAAAAAGCTATCCGGTTCCTTCAACGATATCAAGTTCATTACGTTAAAGTTTTTTCGCCAAAAACCATTCGTAGCCCTCCGTCATTTCAGACGGGTAGCACTTAGTATTCATGCTATGTTTGTTGGCCTTCGTCATGGCATAATGTATGGTAGCTATTTGTTACTTTTCTGTTGCATAGATATATGCGTTGGTTTGGGACAGTCGTACTGCTTTGTTGGCCAAAGTCAAGGGTAGGTACGGGTGGGTTCAAATTAACCTGGATAATGATGGATAGAACTTGACATGTGACTTATAATTTGTTGGCCAAAGTCAAGGTCATAAGAGCATAGGGTAAAAATCACATCAGGAGTTTCTAAAGAAACTGAAACTTGCTAGATATGCGCATACCTTCTGGAGTGTGATAACGTGAGTGGATTCCATCACGTTATCATGCGATGATAGTTGGATCCCGATTCCCACTGATGAGTTGGTTTACTCCTCGGGTGATCCCGACTAATTCTTCTTTCAGGTATAGAGGAGAATTTGAGGTTACAGTGGGAGGTTTCCTGATTAGATAAATTGATAACCATTCTGATCTAGATTAGAGTGCACGCAGAGTGTTTCTTTTCTCTCTCTCTTTGGCAGCAACCATGGCCCGACCCTATACTATGACTCAGTGACCAAATTAACTGAACCTTGTTAAAAACACTGGCTTTTGGATTGTTTGAGTTGCATACCTCATTTCCACTCCAACTTTTACCCTTTTCTCCAGAACACCCCGTATTACTAAGAACATCCACTTCCATTGGATAAAACCATCGTATGGTTATATACGAACTCGAAGGAACTTGTTCCAGATTTGAGGATAGTTTCCGGTTCTGGAGAAAATGAATAGGACTATTCAGTTGTCTTTTCCTTTTACCTTCTCTCAGGTTGCGAGTACTCCTAAGATTAGGAGAGTAAACCCATTATGCTTATTGGATAGTCTTCTTCCAAACCATAGGCTGGTGCCGAACGGTAGGGATGGAAGAAAACTATTTAGCCTAAAGAGGTGTGCAGAAGGTAATAAGTAAAGACAAATAAAGGGATTAGTAAGAGGGCAAAGTAAATTGCGACTGCTATTTATGACCAAACGAAGTATTTAATCGCCACTCCTACTTCACCTTTGTATTTCTCTGGAACATCCCGTATCACTACGAAGATCCACAGTTTATTTGGATACTCCAGCGTATGGTTATATACGAACTCGAAGGAACTTGTTCCAGTTCGGGGATGGATTCTGGTTCAGGAGAAATATGAATAAGGTTTTATTCAGTTGTCTTTTATCTTTACCTTCTCTCGGGTTGCGAGTGCTCCTAGGATTAGGACAGTACACCTATTACACTTATTGGATAGTCTTCTTCCAAACCAAAGGCTGGTGCCGAACGGTAGGGAAGGAAGAAAACCATTTAGCCTAAAGATGGTGTGCAGAAGGTAACGACTAAAGAAATATAAAGGGATTTGGAGAGATGGCAAAGAAATATACAGTTACAGTTGTGAATCTGATAACGGAAGAGGCATTACTAGGAATACCAGGATACCCCTTCGAAACATTTACATGTTTCAGTTTCACTGTGTACTGTTAAAAGAAAACTGATTTCCCAATTAGCCCTTGCTCCAGGGTATGTATTTACCAGGTTTAATTCTCACATCTGTATGGTTTTTACAGATGATGAGTGGGAGTAAGTTATTGGGAATTGGGTGATCATCCTCATAATATCGGGATTCATTGTAATTGGTGATATTTGAGGAAATCGCCTGGGTTGTTTACCGGACGGCAAATATTTTGTTTTGAATATCCGTTGTTATGCACCAATTTCAAATTGATATATTTGTACGTTTATTTTTATAAAGTGAGATATAAATTTTTGAAATTATGTTTATAACATTTACTTATATCAGTGGATGGTTAGGTAAGGAGCATTAAACAGCGGTGTAATTCTTCTTAACCATAAGTACAGTTTTCAACCTACGACACACAGGGAATGAGTTATTAGACTCATGGGACTTATATAGAGTATTGTATGTTGTCCAGTTTCTATTAGGACAGAGGGGTTGGTACTCGTACTATATTCTGTTTACTTGTGACTTCTCTAGTTCTTAGACATGTGTTTCATAGAAATACAAGATCCAAGTTTTGAGAAGTTATAGGTATATGAATAAAGCAGAGAACCAGGTATTGCAAGTATCAGGATTCTTCAAGGTGATCGAATATATTGATACTTGTGTATGGTATTCAGTTGATAGTAATGATTATGAGAACTTGCTTCTCTTTCAGGTTATTCATATCTGGATGTATTCCTAAGTTGAGTAATGCTGATAGGCCTCTCTCCATTTAGTTGACATGCACTGTAGACAGCTGCATGATTTGAATCTGGTTCCAATTAAATCAGTGCCTCTGTTTCTATATTGGATATAGAATAGTTCATATCTTAATAATGTTAAGGTACGGGGAGTTGTCCGGCTTATGCTTAAAACCAGACTCTGGATAACTCAAGGGACGTTTTTGTAATGGATGTTTGTGGGTTGACCCGGGCTATGACGAGGGTTGATTTTCTATTATCTGGAAGATCAATAGTGATATTGCTTTTGACTCGCCACAGTTTTAATAAAAATGGATTTTTTCAGAAAACAGTAGTGGGAGTATGGTAGAACTGGAAGTGATTCCAGAACTGCAAACGATTACTGAAAATTTGATAAGAACCTAAAGATTCAATCTAGTTTGACATTCCATTGGCCACTCCATAGATATGGTGGGTAACCTCAGGCACCCGAGAGGTACTCCGGTAGCCTCAAGGACGGTGACAGGGAGGTTCTTGTTTACCCAGACTTGACACTACTATTGTTCCAGGCTATGAGACCCGGCAGAAGGATGAGTATAGCGTCGTTCTAAACTAGCTTTAGAAGTGTACGTGTATATGACTCTGCCAGAGGGTTGTCGTAGTCAGTGGGAGCAGCGGAAGCATAGTGGACAAGTAGCTTATGTCTATTTATAGACTAAAGCGGAAACAGCGGAGATAGATCATCTATTTCTGACGGGACAGTCATAAGTTTGACTTCATCAGAATAGGGGATGGATCCGTTAAGAAAGTAGTAGGGTGTATGTCCTGGTGTTTGGATGACATACACATAGTAGGAAGTGAAATTCCTATACTACGATCGGTTATACTTTGGTTGTCACACAGTGGTTTTTCCATATAGGACTTGGATATAATATCAGACATTCTGGTTACTAGATCTATGGTTTTAGATCTTGATTTGGGTAGTTTCCCAATCTGGGTACTTAGGCAGCATTCTAAAAGTATTTTAGAATGGACGACTCCTGGCATGGTAATGTACCAGCAGGTGATGGAGTCACCCTCTCTAAAGGTGTCTTACAGACTAAAGGGAAGAGGGATGTGCATGATTGGTAGATCACTTGCTTAGGCAATTGAGTTGAACATGAGGTGTCAAGTACCACACCAGATGTCGATTTTGCACTAGCTGCTATAAGTTCAGATATTAATCCAATCCTGGAGAAACATTCGGAAGCAGTTTTAGAACACAAGTAGATGTTCTAGGGATGTGATAACGAAAGCCTCTTTCAGGAGACAGTTATCATTCCAGGCTTCTAAGGTGACCTGGATGACAGAGTGACTGTCAGAGTTGTAGTTTTTCCTCTGACGAGGGGCGGTTGTTTGGACAGGAGGTCCAAGCGGATACTGAGGGAGGCATGGAGCAGGATACTGATTAAGTTCAGTTGACGATATAGTCTAAGAAGTTTGGATTTGGAGTTCATTTATGAACTGGGTCCCATCAGATATCCAGACATATTCTAAGATAGGTATTGCTCATTTCGGGAGATATCTTTCTCCGCGAACTTGAGATAAAGAGAGACATATAAAGAAACATTGGGGCGGATCCACTCACTGAGGCTATTCCTCGAATGCAATAGCTTCGCAAACTGGCTTTGTGAAACTAATTAGTAGAGGAGTTGGGTGTTCGGTATCACACAGGCTGTGAGTATGTGACATCGCAATAATTAGCCTTGAGTGCAAGTGGGAGATTGTTGGATATAGTGCCCTCAGAGTCAATTATTGGATCACAGGCATGTGATTGCAATGATTGAGGGAGGATCTATACCGGTAGGACAGTCTTACTCAAGATGATAGCATGCTATCTGGTATATCTTTATCATCGTGTACAGCGTCAGGTGACATTACAGGTCACTATTACACATTGATAGAGCCCTTAGGATTCTTGCTTGACTACCGGCAGTATGATGGCGATCATATACATGAGAGTTGGGTGGTCTATAAGCACATCCTTAAAGTGGTCCCTAGTCATGGGAGTTTCGAGACTGGGCATCGATACTCCATTAGTAAACTAGTGTATACAGTCGAGACCCCGACGAGGGGCGGTGGCCGGTCTGACAAGCCATTGGTGTCAGTTGGATCACCTAAGATGTATACAGGTGCTCATTGGGTTATGCGTACACCGGACAGGACTCGCCGAGAACATGCTAGTTGGTATTATACCTGACGTCAGATAGCAGTTCCCTGGTGACATGTGTACAGGTTAGTTCATCGACCTGAGATCGTCATTTGTCTCATGTGAGTTCCCACTGTGCTTTGATTACTACCCTACCACGGCTCAAAGGAGTCGTGCAAACAGGTTTTAGTTGAGTACAGTCCTGAGCCATATGGAGGCAGTGAGCGGATCGGCAGGGGTTTCGTCTCTCCCGGTATTAGGGTGAGATCGCGCTCTGTCTAGGAGCGCCATTACACGAAGTCCTTGGCCAAGGCAAGAGATTTACTGGTAGGTATTCCAGTAGTATCTCAGGGTGTTCTGGGCTACACTCCGACACGACTTGTACCACTTTTGGGGGTCTGACTTTTACCACCCCCCTAGGCCTGACATGCGATGCTAATAGATGAATGGACCGGACTGTACGGATATTGTCACTGACAGACTCAGTAGGGTGTCAGGATGAGTTCGCTCATCGACCTCCCTTTTGGTCAATACCTGGTAGCTCGTTACATACAGCTAGTACCACCGACGTGCCAGTGGTTAAGACCACAGCTAAAGTATTGACGAGTCTTTAGAGTCCCCCACAGACAGTTTCTCAAGTTTCGGGCGAAACATTGTAGAGGCCGTATGATATATGGCAGGGTTCGATCATATACGTGCAGTAGTGCACGGATCATGATCGGGCGGATCATACTAGTGGACTTTGGTTTAAGCCAGATCCTAGTATTAGATTTGTTGGATTACTTTAGTCTCATCGCATTCGCATTCGGTCGGAATGCGGATGCAGGTATGTATATACAGGTGAGGGGTATCCTTATGATCCGTCACGAGTTTACTTTAGATGTTGCCGTATCTTTTTGTTGTTGTAAACATTTGGGTTAATGTTTACAAATAGAAATAATGAGCTAAAAGTCATGATTAGGAGCATTAATTGTGATACATGCACAAGTGGTGACTCATGGTCTCTTTCTTTGTGCATGTGTCACATTTTTGATTGATTTGTGGGTTGATATGATGAGAAGAGAGGGAGATGGGGCAGCCAAGGGTAGGTTTGCTCTTGTATTATTCTTGCTCTCACTCTCTCATTTTGATCATAGAACACACAAGAAAGAAATGGTTTCTTCTTCTTCTTCCTCCTCTAGCTCACCATTTCCATTAATGGCATCATCTTCAACCTCTCTCCATACACTCTCATGCGTTGAGAATCAATGGATGCTTGAGCCAAAGTGATCACACACATTCTCTACTTCACCTTGGACACGTCGGCTAGCAAACTTCGTGTCCGAGTTGCTTCGGACAAAGCGGTAGCCCGTAAAAGGACTCCTTGATGTGGTGCCCTTCCGACGAGAAGACCGGAGATCGGAGATGCCGCGAGGAGCTTGGGTTGGTGGCCAAAGACCGAAGGACACGGATCGATCGGTATAGCTTTTCTAACCCTTCTCTAGTTTGCTAGTTATAGGTTAATAGTTCGATCCGGGATTAAAGTCTGCGATAGCGCCGGTTTCAAGTTTAGAAAAAGTTTTCATTTCCGCATTTTGGCCTCGGATAGACGGCCGGAGCGCTACCGTAGACTTACAGGTACCGTACCGGGCCTACCATGCACCCGCAGACGGTTCCTCCTCCTCGAATCTGGTGTATGATACCGCTCAAAAGCCGAGAAAACTCATGGTGGACACCTCTCACATCATATCACGAGAAAACCGCAATTTCTATCTTTTGAAATGAAAACGAGTTTATAAAATCCTTGCGGTTTCTCCAAATTCAGAAATCTCATGGAAAATCCGAAATCCCAAACTCCAGAGTAAACAACAGTGAAATACCGGCGTAAAGTCCCATGATATTGCATGACATTGAATATATATACATGCACAGTATCTAAGTAAGAATGCAATATCTAAACTAGCACAGTAATGATATATCGGGACTATTAGCTAGCAAGCGATATTAATGAAATAATATTCGCTAAAGTGTACGTGATATGGCAATTACCGATGATGATGTGTGTGAGCCGACAATCAAGTGTTCATAGACATACGCATCATCGGTAATGGTGTTGGTGTCCTGACAACATGGGTTCATAATAATTAAGGAAAACACATGTACAAGCATGCAATGCGATAAGAACAACTTGAATTTAATGGAAAATGAATAGTAAACGCAACATTTAAGAATATACGTTTATATATACGAGTTATACAGTTTTGGCATTTGAAATAGAACGAATGGTGGTTTTTAGAAAACAGGGGCTACGGTGTTTTTAAGAAAAAGTACGTCCTTTGAAAAATCCGTAATATCCCTCGGGTAGTCTTTAGAAGATACCCACGATTCGTTTGTTTTGAAAATAAGTATGACTCGAGCCCAGTCTATCATCTACCAAGTGAACTACAGGACGAAACTAAGAGACTAATCAAAAGGGTAAGGAAATCCACCTAAGTCCGAGTCGATATATCTAGTAGTCGGTGATCCCGCCTCAATAGCGTCACGTACGATAAAATATAAATAATACGACATTTTCGAGTCAAGAGTGCGGATCAATCATCATATTTATATATCGTACGGTAAAAATCCATCGTACGGCATCCCAAACAGGGGTACGGGTCAAATATCACATATACCTCATTATTCATCTGGTATCATTATCATCATATCCTGAATTAGGGGTATCGTTCTAAGTCTAGAACATACCATTGTCATCAAACATCTATCTACGTGTGAATAAAACACATCGCTTACCGATCCGCTATAATATCTTGCCGTATCTTATAACATGACCCAATCACATAACCGATCTCACGGCATCATGCCCGATCATATCGACTCTCCTCTAAGTATAATATACTATCCTCATCACCTGTGTATACGCATATGTGTGTGTGTGTGTGTATATATATATATATATATATATATATATATATCAACACATCCACACACACACACACACACATATACATATATCATATACACCAAAAACATATCACGTGTGTGCAAGTGTGTGTGTACCTTACTCTAGGGTTCGCGACTAAGAAACTAACTAAAATCACTTTCTATCAATTACCCTAAAACCAACCCATGTCTCCTAAAACCTTCCATGCTAATTATACATGTCTTATAATATGCATATTTATAATTATATATTACATATTCGTACGCTACACTATGAAACTGCGGGGGTGCTATACGCAATCCACCCTACTTCCCCCGTAGATATACATCTACTCACTTTGATCCTTACTTGCCGAAGTCGATGACGCCACGCTCATACATGTTGTTCAAAGTCCACATGAGGGTACCTACATATATACACACATAGCATCGTAAAACATAAATCGCGCACGAAAACCAAAATGGCACACGAATCACACATAGGTTAAAACCTATAGTCTGCGCATGCAAGAGAACCAAACAACACCCGATATCGACGTACAAATGTCAAGTGACAGAGGTAACACACCAAATCCAAAGTTCAAGTCATGAACATCAAGGAAACCAAAACAGAATCACAGAAAACTTGTCCCAAATTTTGGTTCAGGCAAAAATTAGTTAAACTAGCAGTACTGTGGGGTAGTGCATGGAGTATGTGAGCTGCTGAACCAACCTAGACACCAAATACCACAATTGACCAGGATAGAACCACCTAAATTCCGTCCAGCTCGGTTTGGGATGCTTGGAATGGGTTCGTCTTTGCAGGGTGGTCTCCTAGTGCTCAATCTAGGTTAATGGTGTTGCTAGTTTTTCTAGTAAAGATCTCAGGTCACTCAAGATTCCCTGTAGTCACAAATTATACACAAAACTGACATTTCAATATCTAATTCAAGTTTCAGTCTAGGCACTGGTTTAATCTAGATTTTTAACACTAAGGGGGGTTTGTAGTCACCAATTACACTCACTTACACCATCACAACTCAAGAATCCCCCTAAACTTGATCATGGAATTTTCAAACCTCACTAAACCTCACTTAATCACTTCTAAACTAATATAGATGCTAAAGGAAATGAATTACTACTCTAATGGTGAAGGAAATACCTCATTTGGCAACTCAAGAATTTTCTTGAGTTGCTCCAAGTGCTCAAAATCCTAACTTGCTTGATCTCCCATGCTTGTAGTGAGCTTGTGCATAATTTTAATGAAGGGAATGAAATGTTTTAATGTGGATTTGTTGTTGTGGTGAGGAGGTAGAGGAGGTGGAGAGAGATGGTGATTGATCGTCTAAGTTGTGATAAAATGTAAAGTGTTCACAACCAAATTTTTTTTAACCGCAATCAATTAACGGTGTCGATGTAGCACGTTAATGAATACGGATCGTCCACTGAGATGCGTGAATTTGTTTGATCTTGCCTTAGATAAGTCAAAATGAAAATATAAAAGAAAATGATTCAAGATTTGTTAGATTTCATTTCAAGGAACAAAAAGAAAATAGATCTAGAATCAAGAATCAAGAAGATGTCCAAATCAATTTAGTTATCAAGATTTGTAGAATAGCTTGTAGGATTCGATCAAATTAGTAGTAGAGATGAATCTAGAGATGACTAATCTTATCTATTGATAATTTGTAGTTAGAACGATGGTGACGAATGAAGATCATGGATCTATTGAAGAAACTAGGGTTTCTCCTTCTCTATCCCTTGTCTTTTCATTGATCATCATTTGGATCTAGCCTTTAGCAAAGAGAATCATCAATCGTTTAATCCCTAATTTGCAACGAAATTATCAAGAATGTGATCTCGCTCCAAATTAAGTCATTGATGATTCTTTTTCCTAAAGTTCACAAATCCCGTAAGACTTAAGATTAGTAAAAGGATCTTATCATCACTAGATCTACTGATTCTCTCGAATCCTCCACAAGCGGAGATTTCACTCACACTTCATGAAAATTAACGAATCATAAATGAAATATTTGATAATGTAAGAATGTAATGATAACGAGAATTAACAATTTATCACCTTCATTAAATCTTCTTCAAATTTATACAACTCCTCAATTCGAGGTACAAGATTAAGCTCTCGATCGCTCCTTTGAAGAGGTGAATTTGTCGTCGATCTTTGTGAAGCTCGATCGCCGTGAGTCACGGATCGTCATGGATCTCTTGCTCGGATGATGATCGGCGTTGCGATAAAGGATCGTTGATTGCTCGCTTGATTTGCTTCTCAATGGATCTTGATCTTGAATTGGAATTTGATTTGGATGTTGTTTTGGATCAAGTTGTGTCACTCAACTTGTGCAAATTTAGCTCAATATTCAACAACTAATTGTGTAACCCCCTCACCTTAGATCTAGATCCCTTTTTATAAAATTCAAATGAATCTTCCCTCCAAAGCTAGGTTATTGAGAGAGCCTTCTAGAATGAGGTAGGTTGTTAGGGAGAGCCTTCTAGAATGAGGTTGTTACAAGGAGCCTTCTAGAAGAAGGTTGTTATGCAAAGCCTTCCAGAATGAGCCACATGGTAATTAAGAGTCTTGAGGAAGCAAGGTTGTTGAGAAGAATATTCTGGAGATTTCTCGTTCTCTGATGCCCTGACTCGGCCGCGGATCTGCGGCAACTCGGCCAACTCGGCCGCGGATCCGTGGCCAAGTAGTGAGATCACTGTATGGTTTTTCTGGGGTGTTCTGGAGTTGGACTTGAAGTATTCTTTTGATTTCTGGAATCTTATAATTCTTTCTTCGATGCTGCCAGATTTGAATTCTTTGACTTGCTGTATTTTATCGGCACTTTTGCTATTCCGGTTCTTTTACCTGAAGAATTTTCTGCACACAATCTAGATAAAAATGTATTGAGATATACAATATCATGCGTGTAGTAATAAACACACAATTTCCCTCATAATGCTGGTTATAATGTATAAAACATGTTATTTGATATTTTGCAGACGAATTGCTAATATGTGCTATATTTATACCAAACACCTTTAGATGATTGGAAAGAGTAGGGAAATTGATGTGTTAAGAATGCAATATTTTCGACTGATCAAATTCCCCCAAACTTAATTTTGATCGTCTCGAGCAAACTTGTTTATTCAAGAGAAGGAGAAAATAGAAAGAAGGAGAACAACTAATTAGCACACTTTCGTAGGCATACACGATTTCACTGAGCACGTGCAACAAGCCTTTAAACCTCTACGTGTCCCTAGTAGGAGGAGTGTTGTCTCCTTAGGGTTTTCAGTGGATTTCACCCACAAAATCCTATAATAAAAGGAAGACTGTGAAAGTTAAATGTAAAGATAAGAATTGTAAAAGAAAGACTTTGAAAATCAGAGTTTCCAACTATACTAGCTTTTCAGTTGCTATGAGCCCTATCTTAATAGTCATGAAAAGATATTAGAAATCACATCATCCCTCAATAAAACATCGCTTTTATTCTTCATTCCTACCTTTCTTCCAAACACCGATCATATACCCCTACGTATGTGTGAAAGACATCCCTACACTCGGAGAATTCAATTTAAGCTATCATACTCTTGTCCATCTACCTCAGTACTTTTTAATTGATGAACATTTAGATGGGATTGCTCACACATTTTTCATGCGACCGTTAATACTTCTTGATGTACTAACCGACCGATTACTCATGTGCTTACTTATTAGGTGTATTTAGTGTTTTCCTCATCTTGCAACACCTAAGGCTTAGCAGTGACTCCCAAACCAGTTGGTCTAAGGCACTAGGTGATGAAGCGCCCTCGCTATATTTTTTTATGCTGCCTTGGTGATTACAAAACCAGTGTTCATTTTTCTTCACCATTTTATCTTTTATTCATTTATAATTTCCTTCATACTTTGGCTTTTAGACAAGAGCATTTCAAGGTATCCTCTACTATCCCGAGTTTCAAGACGTGTGTAAGTGAGTATAGTAGGGTATCAACATTCAAATGTTTGGCTTTCAGAATAGAAACTATTTTTCATACTTATTTTTATCCTCAGATTAGTGACTTCTTTCATCCTACTAACCCTTGGGACAACGGCTCATAACTACTTATTACTAGTTCCGTTTAAGAAAACTTCTAATTTTCTTGGTTTTCTTAAAAAATTTCAATCTTTTAGATGTAATTTTTCACTTTCTAATCTTTTATTATCTTATTTATGTACACGATTTTTTTTATTTTTTATTTTTTATTTTTTTATTATATGTTTTGTGCTTATGCAAAGTATGATGCAAAGTGATGCGTAAATAAGCACAAACCTCCCCCAAACTTGTTTAGAACAGTGTCCTCACTGTTGTCATCTGTTAAATCTCAAAAAACTGTAGGCTTGGGATAAAAATTTATTAGCAGGGACAAGAATAAGTGAACGTGAAAACCCTCCCCCAAACTTATTTTTGGCTCACAACTTTTGAGCACAACATTTATTTTCAAGAGCCAAAAATATACCCCCCAAACTTGAGTTAAACAATGTCAATCTTTTAAAATCATAAGAGGGGGGTAAAGTTACTGGTCAATGCAAAGTTTTGCAAAGACCGAAAGTCAACACCAACTATTCGAAGATTTTATCAGTATAGTGCACCAGTTGGTGGAAGAACGTGATGTATAGAGTCAGGAAGAATTGGGGAAAAGATAAGTGGTGTAAAAGAAAGGGTTTGCGTCTCGTTTTGGAGAGAGGACACAGTGATTGTGATGATGGATTACTCGCATTCTTATGATTGTCAAGAAGAAGGGGTGGAGGTTCAATTTCTTTCTGTAGTTGATTCATCTCAACACCCGTGTTTTCTAAAAATGCGAGTTCATCAGCGAAGCTTTCATCGATATCCCGAAGAATAATCTCATCAGAAAGAGCGGGGTGATCTTCAGACTCTATCAAAGGTTCAAAATCAGCGTTAGATGTTGACCCGGACAACTCGAAAGAAGGGTCCTTATGTATATGATACATATCTGGGTCAAACAACAACGTATGAAAAGAGTCTAGATCAGTATCGTGAAACTGTTCAAGTTCGCTGCTGTCGACATCCATTAATTCGACAGAACATACTCGAGCATGAGGTTTGGAGGGTTGACTTCCCAACTTGTAAATATTAAGCTCAATTGACTTCCCGAAAGATAGGTTCATAAAGCCGTTTCGACAATTGATTATAGCGTTGGAAGTAGCCAAAAAGGGTCGACCGAGAATCACCGGAATTACAGGCTGTGTATCAAGAACAATAAAGTCCACAGGGAATATAAATTCCCCGACTTTTATCAACACATCCTCAAGTTCACCCCTAGGTTTGGTGATTGATCAGTCTGCCATCTGTAGAGTTGTGTTCGAGGGCTTTAACTCTCCGATACCTAATTGCTTATAGACTAAATAAGGAAGCAAGTTCACATTAGCGCCTAAATCGAGTAAAGCACGATTGATATTCTTACCCCCAATAGAAATAGAAATTGTAGGACATCCAGGGTCCTTACGTTTCCTTGGTAATTGTTGGGGAAAAGCTGTGTTTACAATACTCGACATGAAAACTTTTTTCGGCACTTGAGTCTTCCTCTTCCTAGTGTACAAGTTCTTAAGAATTTTCGCATAGGACGGAACTTGTGTATAGCATCTAGGAGAGGGATATTAATGTTGACTTGCTTAAACATGTCCACAATCTTCTCCATATGTGCATTGGGTTTGTCGATCCTCAACCTATCTAGAAATGGAGCTTTATCGATAAGTGTTGGATCCAACATTTGTGGAGAAGTTTGTGGGGGTGGGAAGGATGAAGTGGGTGGTGGGTTCAAGCCTTGGGGAAAACGGAGAATAGGCTCGGAAGAAGAAGGTAAATTAGATGAAATATGGTAAGAAGTAGAAGTGGGAATGGTGTAGGGTTCCTACGCACACTAATGAGGTCTTACAAGTGATCAAACATGGCCAATTCAAATTTTTTTCATGTGCCTACAAACCCTAATACGGATCGTTAACTAGATGATAAGGCGATGCAAGCAAGTAAACGACTTTATTGCTAAAGGAAAGTGACTACAACCTTTGTAGATCCGGTCCTCCACCTCTCTAGCTCCGTGATGACGTCCCTCCGCTGTACTAATCGAAATCCGGACTGTGGCGAAGGTTTCGTCGGAGAAATGATCGGGCTAGGTCGTCGACTTCGATGCCGAAGATGATCTACGTTGAGGCAACTCAAGATCAAACTCCAACTTCACCAAGTCATGAAACTTGTGAAGAAAACACCTTATACTACTTGGCAAGTGGTAGAGGATGAAGAAATAGGAAGTGGGTTCACTTTAGAATTGGATTTCTCACTCTTTTTCTCAAGTTGCCATTAATGGAGGCAAGGTTTCTTCTTTGTTGAAGAAGAAGAAGAAGAAGAAAGAATATGATAAGTTATTTTAAAAATAGAAAACAAAATGATACTTATCATAATTTCAACCATGGTTTAGTGTAGAGAACTAACTAGGGTTAAGTTGAATGGTTAGGGTTAGGAGAAGAAGACAAGAATGGTTACTTTAGTCAAAGATGCATGAAGCATCAAGAAGTTTCTTGAATGAAAGCAACCATTTTTGTTTTCCTTTTCCTTTTTTAACCAAAATAAATAGATAAATGAATAAGTGAGTAAATCAGAACCCTAACCATTAACATAACCATGGTTTAAGTCTTTACACAAACCCAAGTTTGCATGTATCATCAAACATGATACAATCTTGTGCACAAAAGTATATCACATATACAACTTGTGTATTTCAAGTGAGAAAATCCATTTAAAGTGAACCGATACTAGTTAATGCAAAGTAATATATCAAATATATAATTATGCATTAAATCATTAAATCAATACTTGATTTAACGATCCGGTCATATCGCATATAACCGACTAATATCCAATGTATCGGCTTATCGAATCAATCCTTGATTCGATAACTTGGTTATATCGCATACAACCAATCGATACTTTCATCGCGAGAATGGAATACGGTATCACATACACGCATTATTCTCGGTCCCGCACATATCTCATATGCGCTCCTATTTCGTTTCGCTTGAGCCAGGAAACCTCTGTGTAGGACTCTAAAGACTCGTCAATACGCCGGCAGCAGATGATGATCATATCAAGTACCCACAAGCCACAAGCGGTCTGCTAAACGTAACGGCCACCCGGGTATTGAGCGATCAGAAGATCGACGAGCAAGCCTGCTCACACTCTTGTGAATCCAACCAGTAACACTTACCGTACAGTCCGGTCTGTTCGTCTGATATGTCGCATATCTCGCCTAGGGGTGGTAAACGTCAGACCCCAATAGCTCGATAAGTCATGCCGACGTGAGGTCCATAACAATCGTGAAACTACTGATAACTCTTACCAGTATATCACTGCAACCCTGGCCAGGGATTTCCTGTTATGGCCAGTCGAGCATAGCGCAACATCAACCCCCAATACCGGAAGAGACGAATCCCCTCCTATCGCTCATTGCCTCCATATGAATCGGGGCTGTATCCAAAAACCACCTGTTTGCACGACTCAGTAGAGCCATGGTAGAGTGGAAATCAAAGCACAGCGGGAGACACACAAGACTCTATGACGATCTCGGGTCAACAGACTAAGCTGTACCGGTGTCACCAGAGAACTGCCATCTGATGTGAGGTATAATACCATCTAGGAGTTCTCGGCGAGTCCGTTCAGTGTACCCAGTCTCCACTGAGCACCCGCATACCATCTCTGATGTCAAACACCAATGGATATGGGATCATCCATCGCCCATCACATGGGTCGAGAAGATATACGCTAGTCTACTCTGGAATATCGATGCCCCGTCTCGATATTCCCACGACTAGGAACATTGAAGGATGTACTCATGGACTGCCCAGGCCCCACTAGTATGATCTGCATCATAGTCCTGGAAGTCGAGTGTTCCCCTCCGAAGGACGGCGCACAGGACCGCGATGTCCTGACGCTGAGATTCGGGGCAGATGCTATTTGGTTTTATCCGTCCACCTCCCCGAAGATGCCAAGTTGATTTATGGCACCGTGTATCGGAGGTTTAGACGGATGCGGCCGATGTAGCAGACTTCGTCAGATTCCCCCTCAGGGTGAGGGGTTTTTGATTGTGGGGACGCTCTTCCCTGCAGGCGCAAGCCCCTGCAGTTAATTGCGCTACCGCATCGCGGTAACCACTTTCTCCTTCTCCAGAATTTCACTTTGTGTCATGGGTGTTTGTTTTGTTTGTGGTTGCCCGTGGATTGTATACGGAGACTGAGTAATGCTGTCGCCCGTAGGACGTGGATTAGTCCAAATCCGTATTTACTTAGATTTGGGTTTGGTGTTTTTTAGTTTAAGGATGCATTAGTCGCATTGCGGCTAAGATCAACTTAAATGTTCGTTAAGGATACGTTAGTCCTGTTTGGGACTAAGATCAACTTAACGTGATAATCCATTTAATATCTGGCTATCGGGACTCGTCACCTCTCTAACGTCGTTGAAGGATTACAACGGCAAATGTCAGAGGAGTTCAGAGATGTACCCTTGAACCAAAGTCGATTTGGAGTTTTATAGTCCATTTAAATGTTTAAGGATACGTTAGCCGTATTTGGGGCTAAGATCAACTTAAACGGGACCGTTTAGATCCGGCAAAAGAGCATTTGGGAGCTCTATTGTTCCAGTTTAGGGACGTAGTGGTCTACCATTATTTTAAGGACGTTTCGGTCCAACATTAGTTTAGGGACGTTTCGGTCCAACATTAGTTTAAGGACGTTTCGGTCCAATATTAGTTTAGGGACATTTCGGTCCAACATTTGTTTAAGGACGTTTCGGTCCAATATTAGTTCAGGGACGTTTCGGTCCAACATTAGTTTAAGGACGTTTCGGTCCAATATTAGTTTAGGGACGTTTCGGTCCAATATTAGTTTGTGTGGTCGTCGGGACCCGTCACCTCTCTGACGTCGTTGAAGGATTACAACGACAGTCGTCAGAGGAGTTCGGAGATGTACCCTCAAACCGGATATAAATTGATTTAAGAGAGAGCTGTGCTCAGTCAATTTTATTTAAGGACTTACGGCCAAAATTGGGATAAGTCCAGTGGAAAATGTTCAACACCTTTATTTATTCCCGGTCTATTAGACCTGTGCTAGGGCTTTGCCCACACTTAAATAATGCATTGCATTACTTCAGGCCATTTATGCCCATTTTGACTGGGCTCTGCCCTTTTTATTATGATGCAGATCATTTGTTTTGGTCCAATGGACCTTTCAATTGGGCTCTGCCCTTTTAAATAATGCATAGCATTTTATTTATTAGGCCTGTTAAGCCTTTTAATTGGGCTTGGCCTTTCAGGAAATGAAATGCATTGCATTTGTCAGGCGCTTTGTGCCAATCACTGAGCGCAAGCGCTTGTGGTGAGGACACGTGTCATGCTCTGGCGAGCGCAAGCGCAACAGCGCAGTGCGCTGCGCTAGTGCGCTGCTGACACGTGGCGCGCTCTGGTGAGTTGCGCCAACAAAGGAGCGCAACAGCGCAATTTTTCAAGTGCAAAGCACTGTTTTATATTTTGGTTGATTTTAAATCAAAGAAAACAAGTTTTCTTTTGTTTTCAAGGAACCAATGGTTCATAAGAAAGTGCAAAGCACTGCTATTACTTATTTTTTTCTTTTTATTTAAGATTATTGATCTTGTTCTTAGATCAATAGTCTGTCCATAAGAGAATTTTCTCTTTTTCCTAAAGGTTTTTACCTTCTGTTGTTCTTGAGTAGTTCTCAAGAGTTCTCTTATCTTTTTTTTTAGAAAGATGTTGATGCCTTTGAATTGAGGCCTAGGGTCTATTTTATAGTACCCATAAATTAGTTAAATTTGTTAAAGAGATCTTTCTCTGAGTGATTTGAGGAATTTTCCCCACCGTTGGATCTTTGATCCAAAGGCCTCTGATTTACAGAAGAAAATTTTCTTGTTTTAACAAGAACAGAAAAGATTTATTCTGTTTTGCGCAACTTCCTTAGCGCGTGACACGTGTCACGCAGCGCAGCTTGCGTAGCTGCGCGGACACGTGTCGCGCGGTGCTGCGCTTGCGCAGCTGCGCGGACACGTGTCGCGCGGTGCAGCGCTTGCGCAGCAGCGCTTGCGCAGCTGCGCTGACACGTGTCGCGCGGCGCAGCGCTTGCGCAGCTGCGCAGACACGTGCTGTTTCTTTTACTTTTAGTTTTTAAAGAGCCCTGCTCTGATTGGACGCACCGCCTTGGGCGTTGCACTATCGTATCAAATTCTGACACGTGGCGCGTTGCGCGCAGCGCACGGGATTTGAAGCGTTGCTTCAAAATTTAAATTTTTGAAATTTAAACAGGGCTTTGCTCTGATTGGGGAAACAAATTCCTCCCCACCGTTGCGCTCACGTGGCGCGCATGTGAGTGCAGCGGTGGCAAGATCTCAGCCTTTGGATCAACTGATAAGTTGAAGGGGCGCAGGCGCCTATAAATAGGACTCTTGGTCCTTAGAAAATTCTTACAACTTTCAAGAATTTTGATTCTCAGAGCCTTGCTCTTGCTTAAGAACTTTCAGAGCCTTGCTCTTGTTCTTTCCCCAAGAACTTCAAAGTTGAAAACTTAGAATCACTCTAGGTAATTTAAATTAAATTAAATTTAATTAATAGAGCCTTGCTCTTATAGATCTTTGATCTAAAGAAAAAAAATCCCTTTAGGGCTTCATCACCAGAGCCTTGCTCTCAAAAACTTACAGATCTACAGAGATCTTGTTCATGGGTTTTAACCCATGAACAGAGCTTTGCTCTTGGATCAAATGTAGATCTTTTTAGATCTGAAAAATGAAGATTTTTTTTTATAATAATTTTCCTAGATTTTTCAAGATTTCAAAATTTTAACTCTTTTAAGTGCTAAAAAAAATTGATGGATCTTTCCATCATTACCAAAGAGCTATGCTCTTTTGAGGAATCTTGTTCCTCTGAGATCAGAGTTTGACAAATGTCACTCTGTGACAGAGCTTTGCTCTAAAAGAGGAGATTTTCTCCTTGTCTCCAGGGGTTTCCCATCAATGAGGATATTCTCTTGGGGATCTTTTCATGAATTGACAGTCTCATCTAATGATAGGATTGTCTTATTAAATGATGCACCGTCATCCAGATTTTGTGGGTCCCCCTTTGGTCCCCTACCCACTGCATCACAGTGTGGAGTAAGATTTTAAAATGCCAAGCGTTAGAACACTAACGGTTATTTTTGTCTTTCCACAGGAAACATGTCTGACGACTTGTCTTTCCCCTTTGTTCGCTCGGAAGGGGGGTTCCCTCATTCGCCAGTGGACCAGGTGGCGTTCGCTCTTATTAAAGATCATGACCCCGAGTGCAAAAGCCTCCACCTGTGGGGAAGGTGGTACAGCCAGATCATCCAGGGTCGCCGCAGTTTCAGTTTTGCCACGCCGTCTGAACCCATAGCTCCAATCCCCTATGCGGACGAACCCCCGGCGAAGTATGCCGTGGAGGTTAAAAATTGGAATTCGAATGACCTCCTCCAACCCGCAATTGGTGCTATTCCCGTACAGCCGCCGCCGGCAATAGATATTTTAGGAAGGCGAATCTGTCAGGGTGAAGCACGCCCTTGGGGACAGGCCTATAATATTGGATTGGTGCCGCGACCGCCCGCCGGATACTTGCAGTGGGCCCGATACATCTTATTGGCGAAAAGGACTCATCTAATGAAGATTAGATTGTATTCGGCCATCTACGTCTCGCTCTTCGAGTATCCCTCTCCTCCAACATGGTGGATCAAGGCCTTCATCGAACAATGGAATATCCCCACCCACACTTTCTTGATAGCGGATAGGGAGGTCTCAATTTCTTTGGAGGAGTTTGCCGAGCTCTCGGGTTTACCGATGAGGGGGAGCATTACGAGGAGTTGCTACCTCCTGATGAATACGTTTTTGTCACCAAGCCGCTGGTGTTTGACCTGACTCCGGAAAACGCCGTTCAGCATCAGTATCCGGGCCTAGTGAAGATGTTGGAGATCTATGAAGGACTCCATCTGGAATCGGGCGACCGGGGCGTCAGTTTCGCAGATTTTATTACCCGCTTCATTCGCCCGGAGTTCCTATCAGAGCGGAGTGAGAAGTTCGCCCACCTCGATGACCCTTTCGGTTTCGGCTTAGACCGCCGACCCGTATCGGAGGATGATCAAAGGGATTTTTATCTCCCCGGCGCTGCCATCGTCCCTTTCTCAGAATTCGCCGTCCCGGGCATGGACGAGGAGACCTTTTTTATTGGGTTCTTGGGTTTGTGGCTATGCAGCTTTGCGCTCCCCATGCACTCGCGTCACATGCGGCCCTCCGTCTTTTACCTAGCGCATCAGATGGTGGATGGTTTACAGTTATCGGTAGGAATCGCCGGGCTGGCCTACCTTTATAAATGGCTTAGCGTAGCGGCGGACGCTAGTGAGCCTGGGGTGCAGCCTGCTAACTTCCCGACGCACTATTTCACCTCCTGGATGGAAATGCACGTGCAAGGGGTGTTCGGTGTCCATAAGATTCCTCCGTTCTTTGAGAAATGCAGACTCCCGAGAGTCATGCGGTTGGTCGGCGCTTCAATTGTGGTTGCACCCCCACGGGAGTCTAGGGGACTGCTCCTTCGTCCACATCTGGTCGGAGCGAAGATTTTCTTTGTGGATAAGGTTATAACCATAGGCTCAGAGACTACTAAGTCAGTAGTGCCACTGCGCGATGATTTCAAGGATGGGGCTTCCGTATTGAAGGCTCGGGAAATCCTCCACCTCTACTCCATTCGGCCGGGCTATCTAGTGTTTAGGCAGAATGAGACCGCACTTTTCATGAGGTACAACCCGCACCGGTTTGCTCAGCAATCGAGCTACAACCAAGGGATCCCGATGGAAGCTTTCTTGGAAAAGCCTGTGGTCAGCCGAGAGGGGATGAAGAATGCAATGCACCATTTCACACGGCTTAACACGGGTTCCTATTTCTTCATTAGTGAACCCAGCTGTGTCCCTAAGATGCTTAACACGTACGTAGCTTGGTATGCGCATGCGATGGGCCCAATTATCTTAACGGAGAGCATATACTGGTTGATCGTAGGGGTGCGCCTCCTGGCGGTGATCGCAAGGCCCCCTTGCAACCGAGGATCCCGGTCATTCCTCCGTTAAAAGATGCCGGAGTCGACCGACCACGCGTGTTGAGCTCCCCACATGGATTGCCGCTGTCTGTGTTAGTTATATGTATGCCCTAGAGGCCATTACTGTACATTGGATGTATATTGTAGTGGATGCCGGGACATATATAGGGAGGACTTTCTTGCTCGACATGATAGTATGCTATCTGGTTACTCTTTACCTTAACGTGTACATTGATTGTCTCTCTGTTACATGTTGGTAAAGCCCTTAGGATGTGTACTTGACTACCTAGACTATGATGCGGATCATACTAGTGGGGACATGGTAGTCCATAAGTACATCCTTCAAGGTCCCTAGTCGTGGGTGTATCGAGACGGGGCATCGATATACCAGAGTAGACTAGCGTATACCTTCTCGACCCATACAGATGGGCGATAAATGATCCCATATCCATTGGTGTTTGACATCGGAGATGATATACGGGTGCTCAGTGGAGACTGGGTAAACTGGACGGACTCGCCGAGAACTCCCAGATGGTATTATACCTTACGTCAGATGGCAGTTCTCTGGTGACACTGGTACAGAGTAGTCTGTTGACCCGAGATCGTCATAGAGTCTTGTGTGGTTCCCACTGTGCTTTGATTTCCACCTTACCACGTCCAAGAGGGCGTGCAAAACGGTGGTTTTTCGGTACAGTCCCGAATCACATGGAGGCAATGAGCGATAGGAGGGGATTCATCTCTCTCGGTATAGGGAGTTGATGTTGCGCTGTGTTCGATTGGCTATAACCGGAAATCCCTGGCCAGGGTTGCTGAGATTTACTGGTAAGTGTTACCTGTAGTTTCTCGAATTGTTATAGACCTCATATCGACACGACTTATCGAGCTATTGGGGTCTGACGTTTACCACCCCTAGGCGAGATATGCGACATATCAGACGAACAGACCGGACTGTACGGTAAGTGTTACTGGTTGGATTCACAGGAGTATGAGCGGGCTTGCTCTTCGATCTTCTGATCGCTCAATACCCGGGTGGCCGTTACGTTTAGCAGACCGCTTGCGGCTTGTGGGTGTTTGATATGATCATCACCTGATGCCGGCGTATTGACGAGTCTTTAGAGTCCTACACAGAGGTTTCCTGGCTCAAGCGAAACGAAATAAGAGCGCATATGAGATATGTGCGGGACCGAGAATAATACGTGTATGTGATACCGTATTCTATTCTCGCAATGAAAGTATCGATTGGTTGTATGCGATATAACCTAGTTATCGAATCAAGGATTGATTCGATAAGCCGATACATAGGATACTAGTCGGTTATATGCGATATGACCGGATCGTTAAATCAAGTGTTGATTTAATGATTTAATGTATAATTATATATTTGATATATTACTTTGCATTAACTAGTATTGGTTCACTTTAAATGGATTTTCTCACTTGCATTGCACTAGTTGTATATGTGATATACTTTTGTGCACTTGATTGTATCATGTTTGATGATACATAAATGCTAGGGTTTGTGTAAAGAATTAAACCTTGGTTAAGTAAATGGTTAGGGTTTTTATTCATTCATTCATTTATTGTATTAATTTGGATTAAAAAAGAAATGGATAAGAAAACAAAATGGTTGCTTTCTTTTTTGAAGCTTGTTGAAGCTTCATGAAGCTTTGACCAAAGTGACCATTTTGTCTTCATGCTTAACCCTAACCATTCATCGAACCTTAGTCAATTCTCTACACCTAACCATGGTTCATATTATGATAAGTATTCATTTTCTTTTGTATTTTAATTAACTTATCATAATATTTGCTTCTTCTTCTTCTTCTTCTTCAAGAAGAAGAAGCTTGCAACCATCAATGGTGATTTGATGAAAAGAGTGAGAAATCCAATTCTAAAGTGAACCCACCTCCTATTTCTTCATCCTCTACCTCTTGCCAAGTAGTATAGGGTGTTTTCTTCACAAGTTTCATGACTTGGTGAAGTGGGAGCTTGATCTTGTGATGCCTCGACGTAGATCATCTTCGGCATCGTTGTCGATGACCTAGCCCGCCCATTTCTCCGATGAAGCCGACGCTAGAGCCCGGGATTGGATTTGGACAGCAAGGGGACTTCATCATGGAGCAATGGAGGTGGAGAACCGGATCTACAAAGGTTGTATTTCCGTTCACTTAGTCAAATTGTTAACTAGCCTCTTGTTTCGCCTAAAATTCTAGTTAACGATCCGTATTAGGGTTTCACGGCACTTGTAAAATTTGAAATTGGCATGGTTGATGCCTTGTGAGACCTCTAGTGTGTGCCTAGGAACCCTACAGTGGTATCAGAGCCTAGCTAGAGCCTTAGGCGATGCGTAGACGATGTTAGAAACCCGATCGAACCCCGAAACCCTAACTTTTAACCCTCTCTGGACTTTTTCTGAAAAAGTGGTTTTTTCCAAATTAAAAATGCTTAAAAAATTCAGCAGGAAATTCTAAGAATTTCGGTGCAAAAATTACCTAATGATCTTTCTAAAGCGCGGCGGAACCGCGGCATTAGCCGCCTATTGCGGCGGTTCCGCGCCCATTTAGTCTCTTCAGTCAACCATTTTTGCACAGTAACTTCTTTATTTAAATACTGAGTTTTATGGGAATTTTTAAAATTTACTCAAGAGTTGAGTTTTCTGGGTTGTATTAGGGACTCGGTATTTCGATCGGATTGTCTAATTTTGTCTGTGTGCTTTTCCGGATAATTTTAGAATATGTTAAAAAGTTCGACCGGATATAAATACCCAACTTTTTCCCTGCCGGAAAATTTCCAAGTGTTGGATTTTTCCGAGGTTTAAAGACGTTCTAAGTAGTGCAAGTAACGCGATGGTCCCTCTAGAAGACAACAAACCATAACTCGATTATGTGACCGTCTTGAACTGCCCTTTGAACCTTCGGGTTTAGGGCAGTACGGCGTGCCACATGTGAGGCGTTGGCTTGACCCTTCTACGGCTGGACCGTTGGTACTGAGGCATGAAGTGAATGTCTTTGAACTTATTTCATGTGTTGAGCTGTATCGGGAAAACTTGGGTGTTCGATTGTTCGATCGGAAAGTTTTACATTTTCTATCTTATCCGGAATGTGATACAATAATTGGAATTCACAAGAAGTTATGAGATAACTGAATGAATGTTATAAATCTAGCGGTTTAGTCTCACTTGATCGGTTGCCACGGAATTTTGATGCGATCAAAAGTCCGTCGCAATCACGTAGCGTACGCGAATACTCGCCGGGTAAACTTAATAGACAGCCTCGCCCCATAGCCCCAACCAAGTGACTTTAGGAGAACCCCGTTGCCGAAAGCATCCGTTCGGGTGCCCGCGGCAGCGGTGTTCCGCCTTGGTGCACTTCGTCGACGGCGTCGGGGGTGCGACCGTCCACTAAAGTTTGCGACGAGCATTCGATCAGGATGTCGGGAATCTTGTTGAATTGCCCGACTTGATATTGAAAAGTGTTTTCGCTAATGAGACTAAAATGCGGGGTTTATAATTGTTAGGCATGCGATGTCGAAGGAATTCATTTAGTCAGGCATGCGATGTCTGAGGATGTTGCGGATTCCAACTGTTGTAGTTTTACACTTTCTTTTCTGTTACCGTAAGTGTAATATGTGATATCGCCGGTTTCGTTGCTAAATGTCAACGACAATTGGGATGGACATATTTACTTACGTTGATGACATGTGATGTTATGTGTTGCTGGATATGTTATATTGGATCGTCGTGTTTGAATAGCCGGGGTTTTTATGTGAGATGAGTGTTTTTCATTTTCATTCATGTAAAAACTTGTATGTGATATTATTTTATTGGGGCACTTCCAGGTTGCGGAAGATGTCACCGTTTGTATATTATTTACTTTTCCGCACTAGGATAGACCCAAGGAGGAGGGCACAAGTAACCGGGTTCTGGAGTCCAGTAGGAGACCAACTCGATGTTAGTTATATGTATGCCCTAGAGGCCATTACTGTACATATGATGTATATTGTAGTGGATGTTGGGACGTATATAGGGAGGACTTTCTTGCTCGACATGATAGTATGCTATCTGGTTGATCTTTACCTTAACGTGTATACTGATTGTCTCTCTGTTACATGTTGGTAAAGCCCTTAGGATCTGTACTTGACTGCCTGGACTATGATGCGGATCATACTAGTGGGGACATGGTAGTCCATAAGTACATCCTTCAAAGTCCCTAGTCGTGGGTGTATCGAGACGGGGCATCGATATACCAGAGTAGACTAGCGTATACCTTCTCGACCCATACAGATGGGCGATGGATGATCCCATATCCATTGGTGTTTGACATCAGAGATGATATACGGGTGCTCAGTAGAGACTGGGTACACTGGACGGACTCGCCGAGAACTCCCAGATGGTATTATACCTCACGTCAGATGGCAGTTCTCTGGTGACACTGGTACAGAGTAGTCTGTTGACCCGAGATCGTCATAGAGTCTTGTGTGGTTCCCACTGTGCTTTGATTTCCATCTTACCACGTCCAAGAGGGCGTGCAAAACGGTGGTTTTTGGGTACAGTCCCGAGTCACATGGAGGCAATGAGCGATAGGAGGGGATTCGTCTCTCCCGGTATAGGAAGTTGATGTTGCGCTGTGTTCGATTGGCTATAACAGGAAATCCCTGGCAAGGGTTGCTGAGATTTACTGGTAAGTGTTACCAGTAGTTTCTCGAATTGTTATAGACCTCATATCGACACGACTTATCGAGCTATTGGGGTCTGACGTTTACCACCCCTAGGCGAGATATGCGACATATCAGACGATCTGACCGGACTGTACGGTAGTGTTACTGGTTGGATTCACTGGAGTGTGAGCGGGCTTGCTCTTCGATCTTCAGATCGCTCAATACCCGGGTGGCCGTTACGTTTAGCAGACCGCTTGCGACTTGTGGGTGTTTGATATGATCATCACCTGCTGCCGGCGTATTGACGAGTCTTTAGAGTCCTACACAGAGGTTTCCTGGCTCAAGCGAAACGAAATAGGAGCGCATATGAGATATGTGCGGGACCGAGAATAATGCGTGTATGTGATACCGTATTCTATTCTCGCGATGAATGTATCGAATGGTTGTATGCGATATAACCTAGTTATCGAATCAAGTATTGATTCGATAAGCCGATACATTGGATATTAGTCGGTTATATGCGATATGACCGGATCGTTAAATCAAGTGTTGATTTAATGATTTAATGTATAATTATATATTTGATATATTACTTTGCATTAACTAGTATCGGTTCACTTTAAATGGATTTTCTCGCTCGGATGTGCGCATTATATATGTGATATGATTTTGTGCACATGCTTGTATCATGTTTGATGATACATGATAGTTTGGTGTATGGTTTAAACCATGGTTGGTCAATGGTTAGGGTTTCTTATTCTTCATTTACTTATTCTTTTATTTATTCATTGATTTATGAATGAAATAGAATGGTGGCCAATTTTGGATTATCCTTGAAGCTTCTTGAAGCTTTGAAATGGTTGACCATTTTGTTTCTTTCTCTAACCCTAACCATACAACCTAACCTAAGTTAATTCTCTACACCTAACTAGGGTAGTATTATGATAAGTATTCATTCATTTTTATTTTACAAAATAACTTATCATATTATTTTCTTCTTCTTCTTCCTTGAACTCAAGAAGAAAACCTTGAGGTCATCAATGGTGATTGATGATAAAGAGTGAGAAATCCAATTCTAAATTGAACCCACTTCCTATTTCTTCATCCTCTACCTCTTGCCAAGTAGTAGAGTGTGTTTTCTTCACAAGTTTCTTGACTTGGTGAAGTCGGAGCTTGATTTAGCGATGCCTCGACGTAGATCATCTTCGGCATGGACATCGATGACCTAGCCCGTCCATTCTCCGATGAAGCCGACGCTAGAGCCCGGGACTTGTTATGGACAGCGAGGAGACTTCATTGCGGAGCTATGGAGGTGGAGAACCGGATCTACAAAGGTTGTATTTCCGTATCTCTTAGTTAAGTGTTAACTAGTTATCTTTTCGCCTAGATTTCTAGCCAACGATCCATAGTCGGGTTTCTCGGCACCTAGATTTTTGAAATTGGCATGGTTGATGCCTTGTGAGACCTCATTAGGATGCCTAGGAACCCTACAGTGGTATCAGAGCCTAGCTAGAGCCTTAGGCGAAGTCTAGACGGAATTTGAAGTCCGAACGAACCCGAAACCCGATCACAAACTTGCTCTCTGTCCTTTTTTGAAAATTGTGGATTTTTCAAAATTAAAAATATGCAGAAAACTCAGCAGGGAATTATAAGAATTACGGTGCAATTTTTTTTCCATAAACAGTACAAACCGCGGCGGAAGCGCGGCAGAAGCCTGGCTTCTGCGGCGGTTCCGCCGCACTTTGATGACGTCATCCTCAATAGATTGCACAGTAACTTCTATTATATTATGCTGGAGTTTCTGGGTATTTTTAAAATTTATTCAAGAGTTGAATTTTCTGGGTTGTTTTGGGGATTCGGTGTTTTGATCGGAGTATCAAATTTTGTCTGTGTGGCTTTCCGGATAAATTTTAGAATATGTTAAAAAGTTCGACCGGATATAAATACCCAATTTTTCCCCTGTCGGGAAATTTCCAAGTGTTGGATTTTTCCGTAGTCTAAAGACGTTCTAAGTAGTGCAAGTAACGCGATGGACCCTCTAGAAGACAACAAACCTTAACTCGATTATGTGACCGTCTTGAACTGCCCTTTGAACCTTCGGGTTTGGGGCAGTACGGCGTGCCACATGTGAGGCGTTGGCTTGACCCTTCTACGGCTGGACCGTCGGTACTGAGGCACGAACTGAATGTTGTTAGACTTATTTCATGTGTTGATCTGTATCGGGAAAACTTGGGTGTTCGATTGTTCGATCGAAAAATTTAACATTTTCTGTTTATCTGGAATGGGATACAATAATTGGAATTCACAAAAGTTATGTGATAACTGAATGAATGTTATAAACATAGCAGTTTAGTCTCACTTGATCGGTTGCCACGGAAATTTTGATGTGATCAAAAGTCCGTCGCAATCATGTAGCGTACGCGGATACTCGCCGGGTAAACTTAATAAACAGCCTCACTCCATAGCCCCGACCAAGTGACTGTAGGAGAACCCCGTCGCCGAAAGCATCCGTTCGGGTGCTCGCGGTAGCGGTGTTCCGCCTTGGTGCACTTCGTCGACGGTAACGGGGGTGCGGCCGTCTACTGAAGTTTGCGACGAGCATTCGATCAAGATGTCGGGAATCTTGTTGAATTGCCCGACTTGATATTGAAAAGAGTTTTCGATAATGAGACTAAAATGCGGGGTTTATAATTGTTGGGCATGTGATGTCTAAGTAATTCATTTGGTCAGGCATGCGATGTCTGAGGTGGTTGCGGATTCCAACTGTTGTAGTTTTACACTTTCTTTTCTGTGACCGTAAGTGTAATATGTGATATCGCCGGTTTCGTTGCTATATGTCAACGACAATTGGGATGCGCATATTTACTTACGTTGATGACATGTGATGTTATGTGTTGCTGGATATGTTATATTGGATCGTCGTCTTTGAATAGCCGGGGGTTTTTATGTGAGATGAGTGTTTTTCATTTTCATTCATGTAAAAACTTGTATGTAATATTCTTTTAATTGGGGCACTTCCAGGTTGCGGAAGTTGTCACCGTTTGTATATTATTTACTTTTCCGCACTAGGATAGACCCAAGGAGGGGAGCACAAGTAACCGGGTTCTGGAGTCCAGTGGGAGACCAACTCGAGGAGTCGAGTCCGGGTCTCCTAACTCTAGAATTGGCAGGGTTGCTTGCCGCTCTCGTAGGGGTCTAGGGGTGTGGGTTTGGCTATTCATCACGACCGTGGAATCCGTGTTTTATACTGGCTCGTATTGAAAACACGGACGTCCTAGTATATCCAATATTTCATATGATTCTTCTGCTGCGATATCTGTGATGTGATCATGTGATGTTCTGTGATAGATACTGTATATAGTATATATGATATATTATATAGACGTTACTTATGTTTTACACCCGCGCTAGCCCTGCCCTGCTCTGCCGTTAGTTACCTAACCTAACGGTGCACGAGGGGACATCGAGGCGAATGCGGATGGCATAAGTGTACGTCGTATTTATCTGTGATGTTTAGGTATATAAATGATGGGACTTCATTAATGTGATTAATGAAATAAAAAGAAACCTAAGATGTTGTAGAATCGAATTTCAAAATAAAACAGGTAGCTACAGTTCTTGCTTTGCACAGCGGTATATATGATATATCCTGCACCTTATTCGATAAGGAAAGGACCGAGATCCCTTCACCGGGAGTGACTCCTTTAGCAATAACTGGCAGATGCTACACACTCGGTTTGTCTTTTGATTGCTTTTAAGAGTTTTTGCTTTGCACAGTGATATATATGATATATCCCGCACCTCATTCGACGAGGAAAGGACCGACGATCCCTTCATCGGGAGTGACTCCTTTAGCAAAACTAGAAAATCCTAAAAAACACTCCATTTCAAAATTCATTCGATCCTACAACGATATCAAGTTCATTACGCAATAGATTTTCAGAAAAACCTGTCGTAGCCCTCCGTCATTTCAGATAAGTACTAGTTAGTATTCGTACTACGTTTGTTGACTATGTTAAGGCGTAGTGTGCGGTAGCTAATTAGTGCTTATCTGCATAAGCATATGATGTGATTGGATTAGGGTAGTCGTGCGACTTTGTTGACTATGTTAAGGGTCGTGCGGGTGGGTTTAATTCAATCGGGAAATGACGGGTTGAACTTGACTAGCACTTATGATTTGTTGACTATGTTAAGGTCATATAGCTGCTAGGGGCAAAATATTATCGGGAATTTCAAGTGTTGAAATTTGCAATGAGATTGCATACCTTCTATGAGATAGTTGGATCCCGATACCCGCTGCGAGTAATTGTTACTCCTGGGAGAGTTTTATACATTACAATTAGCCGATCAAGTAGGTGTCTAGAAAGGTGTCAACGGGGTTACGCCTCTGGGAAAACGAGGTTTACATTAATTAGGTTCGTGCGAAAGCACGGGGGACCTCCCTCAAAGTACCGACACTGGCCTGGCTGAAAGATTGGCGAACTTGTAGTGTGTAATTAATCCCGGCTAGTCTTTCCTTTTAGGGTTTGAAGGAAGATTTGATAAAAAGCAGCAGGAGCCATCCTGATTAGATAAAATAAAAACCAATCTATTCTTGCAAGAGCGCACGCTGAGTGTTTTCTTCTCTCTCTCTCCAGGTAGCGACCATATCACGCCTTAATCAAGATAATAATACGGAATATTGACCGAACCCGCTTGTTATACTGAGCTGGGGTACGTTGGTCCCGCTCCAACTTATAATTGTTATAAGACAGAGCAGGAAATAGGGGATTACCAGAATTCCCGTGCCGCCCAAACGAAGAGAGTGCATGCTGATGCATCATCTTCGGGTGTGTTCATTACAAAGAACTGTTTCTCCGTATCCTCTACGTCCTGGGTATGTGATACCAGATCAGGATCCCAGATATGTAATCTGTTACATAGGGCTACAGAAAGGTAGAAAACTGAGAACGGGTGATAAGTTTCATGAGGCAGAAAACAGGGCAAGAGTTGCAGCCAAGTCTGTCGGTCACTGTCACCCTGTATTCCAAATACATTGATTCTGAACGAATGTTATTAGATACCGAACCTGATATACAAAATCATATCAGTCTCTTTATTAGTAAAGAAATGATAAAATTCTGTATTGTTGGATAATGTTTTGAACATTTCCTATATCAAAAGTTGATCGTATCAGGCACGTTATCTAAAAGCGTTGATGTTCTAAATCAAACTACAGTTCTTAGTATATGGAACACACACAAAAGGAAGAGTTCAGAAATGAACGAATTCTTCTTGAGGCATTGTAGACTAGGTCATATCAATGCGACCCGACTAGCTGAAGTTACATGTAGATGCATATTCAAATCAGTTTGAATTTACATCTTGTGAAACTCGCCAGTCATGTCACAAAGATAAGATGACCATAGCTCCGTTTACTGGAAACAGAGAAAGAGTTAGTAAACTCTTGGGATGATACATGTTGATGTATGTAGGTCCCCTGTCTACACATGCCAAGAATGGTTCTTTGTACTTCATTACGTTCTCTGATAATCTCTCAAGATTCAGACATATGTTCCTGTTGAAACACAAGTCTGAACCTTTTGAGATATTCACAGAATATAAGTTAGAAGTAGAGAACCAATACGGGTATAAGTATTATGTCCTGTGATGAGATCAAGGAGGAGAATACTTGAGCACGGAATTCCTGGATTGTTCTAAAGGAGAATAAGATTCTCTCTCAGCATTACTCCTCCGCATACACCATAGCAAAATGGTATATCGGGGTGGAGCAATTACACCCTATGTGATAAGGTGTGCTCTATGATGAGTAATACTGAGCTACCTATTTCCTTTTGGGTGTTATGCACTTGAGAAGCTGCATACCTATTGAATAGGGTTCTAATCAAATCAGTTGCCTACCGCTTCATATGTGATATGGAATGGGAAGAACCCATGTCTTAAGTTAGTTAAGATTTGGAGTTGTCCGGCCTATGTCTGAAAGCAAAATCCGTACAAGCTCGAGGCAAGGTCTGTAATGTAGAACTGGAAAGGTTCCAGCTATACAAACTGCAGCTGATGATTTGAAAGAACCAAAGGATTCGATAGTTACCAACGAACCTCAGCCTCTCCGCCGATCTAGTGGGGTTCCTCACCCACCTGAGAGATACTTCTGTTTCTCTATGACAGTGGGAGCGAGGATTGCATCATGAGATGATGACCCAACTAGTTTCGAGCTGGCCATCAGGAGTAAGACTCTGTAAGAATGGCTGGATGCTTAGCGATCTGAGATGGAATCCTTATACACCAACAAAGTATGGACTTTGGTTGCTATATCTGAAGGGTTAAATCCCCATCAGGAGCAAGTATATCTTGAGAAGATTACTTGGTGTAGATGGAAAGGTTGAGACTTTCACAGCTAGACTTGTTAAAGGTTTTCGTCATTGACCAGGCGTGGATAATGATGAAACCTTTTCCAGTACCTATGCTTAAGTCCATCCAGATACTACTTGCCACGGCTACATACCATGACTACGATATCTGGCGGTTGGGTGTCATGACTGCTTTTCTAAATGACGTTTTAGAAGAAAGAGTCTATAAGTACACAGTCAGAGGGCTTCGTAAACAGTGGGAGCAGCGGAAACGTATGCAAGATGCTTTATAAGATAAAGCAGGCATCGCGGAGTTGGAACATCTGTTTTGATGGATTAGTCAAAGAAGTTGACATCATCAAAATGGTAGATGAACCTTGTATAAACAAAAGGTGTATAGGGAGTATGGTGACGATCCTCGTAGAGTACGTGGATGACATACTCTTGATAAGAAAGGAGTTTCTTATGCTACGCTCGATCAATCTCCGCTTATCACAATAATTCTCCATATAGGATCAAAGTGATACCTACTAAATCCTGGATTTTGGATCTATGAGATAGATCTAATTGGATGTTAGGATTCTCACTAGTTGTAGTGAGATGGTATCAATCGATCCTGAGGAGAATCACTGGAAGTGTTCCAGGGTGATAAAGACGACAGAATGTCAGTCGTAGGCATTGTCTTTACCCTCAATCGAGGGACGGTATGTTGGAAGAGTTCCAAGCTAGATACCGTGACATACTAGACGATAAAGGCAGGATACATCGCTACTTAAGATACTACCAAAGAGGCTGTTTGGATGTATGATGGTTCATGAGATGAACTATGTTCCTTCCATTGTGAGACAATGGAGTTGTGGCTCATGCCGAGGAACGCCGGTCCCATCAGTGATCCAGACTTATTCTAAGGCAGCATCGCCTGATCATGGAGATAGTTGATCTCCAGGGTGATCGAGGTTAGGAGAGTAGATTCAGAGGACAACACAGCGGATCCACTCACAAAGGCCTGTTCCCAGAGAGAGATTTTTATGGGATGGTTGAGTATGAGATACTACAACCACTGCTACAGATGGCCCTAGTGCAAGTGGGAGATTGTTAGTTATATGTATGCCCTAGAGGCCATTACTGTACATAGGATGTATATTGTAGTGGATGCTGGGACGTATATAGGGAGGATTTTCTTGCTCGACATGATAGTATGCTATCTGGTTGATCTTTACCTTAACGTGTATACTGATTGTCTCTCTGTTACATGTTGGTAAAGCCCTTAGGATCTGTACTTGACTGCCTGGACTATGATGCGGATCATACTAGTGGGGACATGGTAGTCCATAAGTACATCCTTCAAAGTCCCTAGTCGTGGGTGTATCGAGACGGGGCATCGATATACCAGAGTAGACTAGCGTATACCTTCTCGACCCATACAGATGGGCGATGGATGATCCCATATCCATTGGTGTTTGACATCAGAGATGATATACGGGTGCTCAGTAGAGACTAAGTACACTGGACGGACTCGCCGAGAACTCCCAGATGGTATTATACCTCACGTCAGATGGCAGTTCTCTGGTGACACTGGTACAGAGTAGTCTGTTGACCCGAGATCGTCATAGAGTCTTGTGTGGTTCCCACTGTGCTTTGATTTCCATCTTACCACGTCCAAGAGGGCGTGCAAAACGGTGGTTTTTGGGTACAGTCCCGAGTCACATGGAGGCAATGAGCGATAGGAGGGGATTCGTCTCTCCCGGTATAGGGAGTTGATGTTGCGCTGTGTTCGATTGGCTATAACAGGAAATCCTTGGCCAGGGTTGCTGAGATTTACTGGTAAGTGTTACCAGTAGTTTCTCGAATTGTTATAGACCTCATATCGACACGACTTATCGAGCTATTAGGGTCTGACGTTTACCACCCCTAGGCGAGATATGCGACATATCAGACGATCAAACCGGACTGTACGGTAGTGTTACTGGTTGGATTCACTGGAGTGTGAGCGGGCTTGCTCGTAGATCTTCAGATCGCTCAATACCCGGATGGTCGTTACGTTTAGCAGACCGCTTGCGGCTTGTGGGTGTTTGATATGATCATCACCTGCTGCCGGCGTATTGACGAGTCTTTAGAGTCCTACACAGAGGTTTCCTGGCTCAAGCGAAACGAAATAGGAGCGCATATGAGATATATGCGGGACCGAGAATAATGCGTGTATGTGATACCGTATTCTATTCTCGCGATGAATGTATCGAATGGTTGTATGCGATATAACCTAGTTATCGAATCAAGTATTGATTCGATAAGCCGATACATTGGATATTAGTCGGTTATATGCGATATGACCGGATCGTTAAATCAAGTGTTGATTTAATGATTTAATGTATAATTATATATTTGATATATTACTTTGCATTAACTAGTATCGGTTCACTTTAAATGGATTTTCTCGCTCGGATGTGCGCATTATATATGTGATATGATTTTGTGCACATGCTTGTATCATGTTTGATGATACATGATAGTTTGGTGTATGGTTTAAACCATGGTTGGTCAATGGTTAGGGTTTCTTATTCTTCATTTACTTATTCTTTTATTTATTCATTGATTTATGAATGAAATAGAATGGTGGCCAATTTTGGATTATCCTTGAAGCTTCTTGAAGCTTTGAAATGGTTGACCATTTTGTTTCTTTCTCTAACCCTAACCATACAACCTAACCTAAGTTAATTCTCTACACCTAACTAGGGTAGTATTATGATAAGTATTCATTCATTTTTATTTTACAAAATAACTTATCATATTATTTTCTTCTTCTTCTTCCTTGAACTCAAGAAGAAAACCTTGAGGTCATCAATGGTGATTGATGATAAAGAGTGAGAAATCCAATTCTAAATTGAACCCACTTCCTATTTCTTCATCCTCTACCTCTTGCCAAGTAGTAGAGTGTGTTTTCTTCACAAGTTTCTTGACTTGGTGAAGTCGGAGCTTGATTTAGCGATGCCTCGACGTAGATCATCTTCGGCATGGACATCGATGACCTAGCCCGTCCATTCTCCGATGAAGCCGACGCTAGAGCCCGGGACTTGTTATGGACAGCGAGGAGACTTCATTGCGGAGCTATGGAGGTGGAGAACCGGATCTACAAAGGTTGTATTTCCGTATCTCTTAGTTAAGTGTTAACTAGTTATCTTTTCGCCTAGATTTCTAGCCAACGATCCGTAGTCGGGTTTCTCGGCACCTAGATTTTTGAAATTGGCATGGTTGATGCCTTGTGAGACCTCATTAGGATGCCTAGGAACCCTACAGTCGAGGAGTCGAGTCCGGGTCTCCTAACTCTAGAATTGGTAGGGTTGCTTGCCGCTCTCGTAGGGGTCTAGGGGTATGGGTTGGCTATTCATCACGACCATGGAATCCGTGTTTTATACTGGCTCGTATTGAAAACACGGACGTCCTAGTATATCCAATATTTCATATGTTTCTTCTGCTGCGATATCTGTGATGTGATCATGTGATATGTTCTGTGATGGATACTGTATATAGTATATATGATATATTATATAGGCGTTACTTATGTTTTACACCCGCGCTAGCCCTGCCCCGCTCTGCCGTTAGTTACCTAACCTAACGGTGCACGAGGGGACATCGAGGCGAATGCGGATGGCATAAGTGTACGTCGTATTTATCTGTGATGTTTAGGTACTTAAATGATGGGACTTCATTAATATGATTAATGAAAGTAAAAGAAACCTAAGATGTTGTAGAATCGAATTTCAAAATAAAAGGGTAGCTACAGTTCTTGCTTTGCACAGAGGTATATATGATATATCCTGCACCTTATTCGATAAGGAAAGGACCGAGATCCCTTCACCGGGAGTGACTCCTTTAGCAATAACTGGCAGATGCTACAACACTCGGTCTGTTTTTGATTGCTTCTATAAGTTTCTGCTTTGCACAGTGATATATATGATATATCCCGCACCTCATTCGACGAGGAAAGGACCGACGATCCCTTCACCGGGAGTGACTCCTTTAGCAATAACTGGCAGATGCTACAACACTCGGTCTGTTTTTGATTGCTTCTATAAGTTTCTGCTTTGCACAGTGATATATATGATATATCCCGCACCTCATTCGACGAGGAAAGGACCGACGATCCCTTCACCGGGAGTGACTCCTTTAGCAAAACTAGAAAAGCCTCAAAATCATTCCATTTCAAAACTTCATTTGATTCTACAACGATATCAAGTTCATTACGCAATAGGTTTTCAGAAAAACCTGTCGTAGCCCTCCGTCATTTCAGATAAGTCCTGTTTAGTATTCGTGCTGCGTTTGTTGACCTTGTCAAGGCGCAGTGTGCGGTAGCTAACCAGCATTTATCTGCTTATGCATATGATGCAGTTTGAGTTAGGGTAGTCGTACGGCCTTGTTGACCTTGTCAAGGGTCGTGCGGGTGGGTTTAATTCAATCAAGAAATGACGGGTTGAACTTGACTTACGGTCTATGGTTTGTTGACCTTGTCAAGGTCATAGATCGTTTGGGGCAAAAATATTATCGGGAATTTCAAGTGTTGAAATTTGCAATGAGATTGCATACCTTCTATGAGATAGTTGGATCCCGATACCCGCTGCGAGTAATTGTTACTCCTGGGTGAGTTTTACACATTACAATTAGCCGATCAAGTAGGTGTCTAGAAAGGTGTCAACGGGGTTACGCCTCTGGGAAAACGAGGTTTATATTAATTAGGTTCGTGCGAAAGCACGGGGGACCTCCCTCAAAGTACCGACACTGGCCTGGCTGAAAGATTGGCGAACTTGTAGCGTGTAATTAATCCCGGCTAGTCTTTCCTTTTAGGGTTTGAAGGAAGATTTGATAAAAACAGTGGGAGCCATCCTGATTAGATAAAATAATAACCAATCTGATCTTGCAAGAGCGCACGCTGAGTGTTTTCTTCTCTCTCTCTCCAGGTAGCGACCATATCACGCCTTAATCAAGATAATAATACAGATTATTGACTGAACCCGCTTGTTATACTGAGCTGGGGAACGTTGGTCCCGCTCCAACTTATAATTGTTATAAGACAGAGCAAGAAATAGGGAATACCAGAATTCCTATGCCGCCCAAACGAAGAAAGTGCATATGATGCATCTCCTTCGGGTGTGTTCATTACAAAGAACTGTTTCTCAGTATCCTCTGCATCCTGGGTATTTGATACCGGATCAGGATCCCAGATATGTAATCTGTTACATAGGGCTACAGATAGGTAAAGGACTGAGAACGGGTGATAAGTTTCATGAGGCAGAAAACGGGGCAAGAGTTGCAGCCAAGTCTGTTGGTCACTGTCACCCTGTATTACCAATACATTGATTCTGAACGAATGTTATTAGATACCGAACCTGATATACAAAATCATATCAGTCTCTTTATCAGTAAAGAAATGATAAAATTTTGTATTGTTGGATAATGTATTGAACATTTCCTATATCAAAAGTTGATCGGTTCAGGCACGTTATCTAAAAGCATTGATGTTCTAAATCAAACTACAGTTCTTAGTATACAGAACACACACAAGAGGAAGAGTCCAGAAATGAACGAATCCTTCTTGAGGTATTGTAGACTAGGTCATATCAATGCGACCCGACTAGCTAAGTTGCACATAGATGCATATTTAAATCTGTTTGAATTTACATCTTATGAAACTTGCCAGTCATGTCACAGAGATAAGATGACCACAGCTCTGTTTTCTGGAAACAGAGAAAGAGTTAGTGAACTCTTGGGATGATACATGTTGATGTATGTAGGTCCCCTGTCTACACATGCCAAGACTGGTTCTTTATACTTCATTACGTTCTCTGATGATCTCTCAAGATTCAGACATATGTTCCTGTTGAAACACAAGTCCGAACCTTTTGAGATATTCACAGAATATAAGTTAGAAGTAGAGAACTAAAATACGGGTATAAGTATTATGTCCTTTGATGTGATCGAGGAGGAGAATACTTGAGCACGAAAATCCTGGATTATTCTAAAGGAGAATGAGATTCTCTCTCAGCATTACTCCTCCGTATACACCACAGTACGTTGGTGTATCGGGGCGGAGCAATCACACCCTATATGATAAGGTGTGCTCTATGATGAGTACTACTGAGTTACCTATTTCCTTTTGGGAGTTATGCACTTGAGAAGCTGCATACCAATTGAATTGGGTTCCAATCAAATCAGTTGCCTACCGCTTCATATGTGATATGGAAAGGGAAGAGCCCATATCTTAAGTTGGTTAAGATTTGGGGTTGTCCGGCCTATGTCTAAAAGCATAATCCGGACAAGCTCGAGGCAAGGTCTGTTATGTACAACTGGAAAGGTTCCAGCTATACAAACAACAGCAGATGATTTGGTAGAACCAAAGGATTCAGTAGATTCCAACGAACCTCAGCCTCTCCGCCGATCTAGTAGGGTTCCTCACCCACCTGAGAGATATTTCGGTTTCTCTATGACAGTGGGAGCGAGGATTACATCATGAGATGATGACCCAACTAGTTTCGAGCTGGCCATCAGGAGTGGGACTCTGTAAGAATGGCTGGATGCTTAGTGATCTGAGATGGAATCCTTATACACCAACAAAGTATGGACTTTAGTTGCTTTATCTGAAGGGTTAAATCCCCATCAGGAGCAAGTATATCTTGAGAAGATTACTTGGTGTACATGGAAAAGTTGAGACTTTCAAAGGTAGACTTGTTAAAGGTTTGCATTATAGACCAGATATGGATCATGATGAAACCTTTTCTAAGGAGCTATACTTAAGTCCATCCAGATCCTACTTGCCATGGCTATATACCATGACTACGATATCTGGTGGTTGGGTGTCATGACAGCTTTTCTAAAATGATGTTTTAGAAGAGAGTGTCTATAAGTACACAGCCAGAGGACTTCGTAGACAGTGGGAGCAGCGGAAACATGTACAAGATGCTTTATAAGATAAAGCAGGTATCGCGGAGTTGGAACATCTGTTTTGATGTAATAGTCAAACAGTTTGACATCATCAAAATGGTAGATGAACCTTGTATAAACAAAAAGGGTAGTAGGGAGTATAGTGACGATCCTCGTAGAGAACGTGGATGACATGCTCTTGATAGGGAAGGAGTTTCCTATGCTACGCTCGGTCAATCTCCGCTTATCACAATGATTCTCCATATAGGATCAAAGTTATACCTCCTAAATCCTGGGTTTTGGATCTATGAGATAGATCTAATTGGATGTTAGGATTCTCACTAGTTGTAGTGAGATGGTATCAATTGATCCTGGGGAGAATCACTGGAAGGGTTCCAGAGTGATAAGGACGACTGAAAGTCAGTCACAGGCATTGTCTTTACCCTCAGTAAAGGGACGGTATGTTGGAAGAGTTCCAAGCTAGATACCGTGGCATACTAGACGATTAAGGCTGGATACATCGCTACTTAAGATGCTACCAAGGAGGATGTTTGGGTGTATATTGGTTCATGAGATGAACTACGTTCCAACCATTGTGAGACAATGGAGTTGTGGCTTATGCCAAGGAATGCCGGTCCCGTCAGTGATCCAGACATATTCTAAGGCAGTGTCACCTGATCATGGAGATGGTTGATCTCCAGGGTGATCGAGGTTAGGAGAGTAGACACAGAGGACAACACGGCGGATCCACTCACAAAGGCCTTTTCCCAGAGAGAGACTTTTATGGGATGGTTGAGTATGAGATACTGCAACCACTGCTATCAGATGGCCCTAGTGCAAGTGGGAGATTGTTAGTTATATGTATGCCCTAGAGGCCATTACTGTACATTGGATGTATATTGTAGTGGATGCTGGGACATATATAGGGAGGACTTTCTTGCTCGACATGATAGTATGCTATCTGGTTACTCTTTACCTTAACGTGTACATTGATTGTCTCTCTGTTACATGTTGGTAAAGCCCTTAGGATGTGTACTTGACTACCTGGACTATGATGCGGATCATACTAGTGGGGACATGGTAGTCCATAAGTACATCCTTCAAGGTCCCTAGTCGTGGGTGTATCGAGACGGGGCATCGATATACCAGAGTAGACTAGCGTATACCTTCTCGACCCATACAGATGGGCGATGGATGATCCCATATCCATTGGTGTTTGACATCGGAGATGATATACGGGTGCTCAGTGGAGACTGGGTACACTGGACGGACTCGCCGAGAACTCCCAGATGGTATTATACCTTACGTCAGATGGCAGTTCTCTGGTGACACTGGTACAGAGTAGTCTGTTGACCCGAGATCGTCATAGAGTCTTGTGTGGTTCCCACTGTGCTTTGATTTCCACCTTACCACGTCCAAGAGGGCGTGCAAAACGGTGGTTTTTGGGTACAGTCCCGAATCACATGGAGGCAATGAGCGATAGGAGGGGATTCGTCTCTCCCGGTATAGGGAGTTGATGTTGCGCTGTGTTCGATTGGCTATAACCGGAAATCCCTGGCCAGGGTTGCTGAGATTTACTGGTAAATGTTACCTGTAGTTTCTCGAATTGTTATAGACCTCATATCGACATGACTTATCGAGCTATTGGGGTCTGACGTTTACCACCCCTAGGCGAGATATGCGACATATCAGACGAACAGACCGGACTGTACGGTAAGTGTTACTGGTTGGATTCACAGGAGTATGAGCGGGCTTGCTCGTCGATCTTCTGATCGCTCAATACCCGGGTGGCCGTTACGTTTAGCAGACCGCTTGCGGCTTGTGGGTGTTTGATATGATCATCACCTGCTGCCGGCGTATTGACGAGTCTTTAGAGTCCTACACAGAGGTTTCCTGGCTCAAGCGAAACGAAATAGGAGCGCATATGAGATATGTGCGGGACCGAGAATAATACGTGTATGTGATACCGTATTCTATTCTCGCAATGAAAGTATCGATTGGTTGTATGCGATATAACCTAGTTATCGAATCAAGGATTGATTCGATAAGCCGATACATAGGATACTAGTCGGTTATATGCGATATGACCGGATCGTTAAATCAAGTGTTGATTTATTGATTTAATGTATAATTATATATTTGATATATTACTTTGCATTAACTAGTATTGGTTCACTTTAAATGGATTTTCTCACTTGCATTGCACTAGTTGTATATGTGATATACTTTTGTGCACTTGATTGTATCATGTTTGATGATACATAAATGCTAGGGTTTGTGTAAATAATTAAACCTTGGTTAAGTAAATGGTTAGGGTTTTTATTCATTCATTCATTTATTGTTTTAATTTGGATTAAAAAAGAAATGGATAAGAAAACAAAATGGTTGCTTTCTTTTTTGAAGCTTGTTGAAGCTTCATGAAGCTTTGACCAAAGTGACCATTTTGTCTTCATGCTTAACCCTAACCATTCATCTAACCTTAGTCAATTCTCTACACCTAACCATGGTTCATATTATGATAAGTATTCATTTTCTTTTGTATTTTAATTAACTTATCATAATATTTGCTTCTTCTTCTTCTTCTTCTTCAAGATGAAGAAGCTTGCAACCATCAATGGTGATTTGATGAAAAGAGTGAGAAATCCAATTCTAAAATGAACCCACCTCCTATTTCTTTATCCTCTACCTCTTGCCAAGTAGTATAGGGTGTTTTCTTCACAAGTTTCATGACTTGGTGAAGTGGGAGCTTGATCTTGTGATGCCTCGACGTAGATCATCTTCGGCATTGTTGTCGATGACCTAGCCCGCCCATTTCTCTGATGAAGCCGACGCTAGAGCCCGGGATTGGATTTGGACAGCAAGGGGACTTCATCATGGAGCAATGGAGGTGGAGAACCGGATCTACAAAGGTTGTATTTCCGTTCACTTAGTTAAATTGTTAACTAGCCTCTTGTTTCGCCTAAAATTCTAGTTAACGATCCGTATTAGGGTTTCACGGCACTTGTAAAATTTGAAATTGGCATGGTTGATGCCTTGTGAGACCTCTAGTGTGTGCCTAGGAACCCTACAGTCTGCTACGGTGAATGCACCATAGGCGCCCTGTGTTCCCACGAAGATGGTTAATGTAATATCTCCAGAGTCCGGCGCCGCAGCGGATATCGGGACCCGCCGCCCCAAGGTGACTGCCAAGCGCAAATCTATTCCAGGTGCATCTAGAGCTGGCGGGCAAAAGAAGAAGAAGTCGATCCTTTCTCTCGACGCGATCCTCAATTTAGAGCCTGAGGCCCCTCTTACCAAAGGAATAAGTGAATATGGCAGCAATAAGGGCTTCTTGGTAGACCCTGCAGACACCAATTTGGCGGCCGCTATTGCAGCTTCTGAGCGATCAGCAAGACTCGAAGCGATGTTAAGGAAACTCGCGGAGTTAGGTGATCATTAGCCGCTTTCCTCATCATTTCATCGCATTTTTTTTATCATTATTCTTGACTAATACTTTTCTCATTTTAAACAGGTGTCTCTACTGAAGAAGCTATTGCTGCCTCTTTGAAAACTTTCCAAGAGGAGGAGGAGAAACGTGCTCTAGCAGGCGTTGGTGCGTCCCACCCCCTTTTCTTTTATAAGAAAAAAATTGTTATCTCTTCTGATGGTCAACCTAACCTTCTTCTTTTGTTTCTTTGTAGGAGCTATATCAGTTGATGCGGGGATCCTCCCCAAGCCTGTTACTGAAGTCCCGGTCTCGTCGGGGCTGCTGCAAGAGCCACGACTTGACAAAACGACGAGGGATGCCTTGAAAAACCTGGAGGCATCCCTACTCACGGACGAAGACGCCTCAATGAGAGAGGCTCTGGTGAGGTCCGTCTCAACGGCCCAGGAGGAGAGAAAGAGGCTGAGGCGCGAGGCGAAGGCGCGCCGGACTGCTTTGGCTATGGGAGCGGGCCCAAGCACCGTCCCTCGGGCAGATACTCCTTCCGGAGAGGCCCCTGTCGCCCTGTCCACTGCTCGCCAACAAGTGGCGCGCGCCGTTCGAAGCGCAAATAATAAGTCCACTTCAGGTAACATTTCTTTCAGAATTTTTATTGTGGGAGTTATAATGCCGATGGTTCTTATATCTATTATTTTGCAGGTCCCAGTCCGACCGAGGGTGAGGCGGAGACCGTTGAACCCAGGGGAACAGAGGAGGCGGTGCCTGCCGAATTCGAGCCGACAGTGGGCAACATCGTTGAGGCCATGGAGCCTGATGCGGAGGTTGAGGGGCCTATAGCTGAGAAGGTCGTTGATGCCGAGCCTGAAGTGGCGGCAGATAAAACGATCATTACAACTGAGTCCGGGGTGATGGCGGACGAGGCACTCGAGGTTGGCGACCTCGTGGTGACGGTAGATGAGTCGATGGAAACAGCGGAGCCCGAGGAAGTAGCAGGTGAGATGGGTACGACTCTTGGGGAAGAGTCAGCCGCTTCCTTCCAAGAGTCTGGCAACGCTCCAATCATTGCCCTTCCCGTCTACGATCTTCTGCCGTCTCCTGGTCGCGCGAGCACGACGACGGTCCCTATCGAGTCGGGTGATGAGGTTACGGGTGGTGGCCTCATGTCGATGGAGGAGGGAATTGCCTCAGTTTCGGCTGGCAGCTCGTCGGGTAAACTTCGAGTTACCATCATTCCCTTTTTTTATATATATATCTTGCGATCTTTTCTAACAAGTCTGTCTTTGTTTGTTAATGCAGGCGCGGCCAGTGCCGATGCTCCCTTTCTCGAAGGAGCACCGTCAACTACTGCTTTGGCGGTGGTCATCTCCCAGCCTTCCCTTGTGCCATCGCGGATGTTGGAAGGTATGGATTTACGACTCATGAGTTGATCTTTTAAACGTGTAGCTTATGTACTAACGTTATACTACTGTGTCCTTTCAGGAGTGCTCTTTGATCATCTATACCAAGTGTTGCTCCCACACTTCTCCTTCCCATCTGAATTCGCTTCTCCTTCTAGTGGTGCCGGTGAGTATATTTTCATTTCGATATCTTTCCTTTCCCCCTTTTTTATAGGATTATTTCTAACTTTTCCTCTTCTTTATTGTAGTGCCACAAATCGAAGGAAGGGGTGCAAGGCCTGCTATGCCACCGGCCCTTCCGGCCTTATCTTCCGTTGCAGCTGGTATAGTTAATCTCCCCCCTTTTTTTTATGACCCGTCAACATCTCTTGAACCATCGTCTAACCATGTTTTGTTTTGCAGCTATTGTTCCGGCTCCGGTCCTTCTTGAGTCTCGTGTCCTTTCACCGGCAGGCCCTTTCTTGAAGCGTCCATCTTCAAAGGGTGCCATGATGAGTTTGGGTATGCTAAGCGGGTATATCGAAGAGCTTAACGCGGATGCTCTCCCTTCTGCCGCGGATTTCGCTGTGGAAGTTAACCCAATGTTGGCGGCGCTCGTAAACTTTCACAACGAAGGCGTCGTCGAATCTTAGGTTAACCACTGCAGGGAGGTCGAGGCCTGCCTACATCGGCTGGAGTCGACGCGTCCTTCTCCTGAAGTTTTGGCCATAAGCACCCAACGGACAGCTTGGCTCGAGCAAAGCACTTCTTATTTCCGCCATTTGGAGCAAGAAGCAGCTTTACGGTTGAAGGAACGTCGGGAATCTTCAAGCGCAACTGCTCGCCTACGCGCTGAAGTTAGGGCGAATGCTGCTGAGGTGAAAGTCGTCTTTGAAGGCCTTCTGGAGCGTATTTCTAATGGGCTGGCACTGAAGCGGAAGCTTGATGCCGCCGAGCGTGATGCCCGAGGCCGTGAAGCAGCTCAGCAGTGTTAGTTATATGTATGCCTTAGAGGCCATTACTATACATAGGATGTATATTGTAGTGGATGCTGGGACATATATAGGGAGGACTTTCTTGCTCGACATGATAGTATGCTATCTGGTTGATCTTTACCTTAACGTGTACACTGATTGTTTCCTTGTTACATGTTGGTAAAGCCCTTAGGATGTGTACTTGACTACCTGGACTATGATGCGGATCATACTAGTGGGAACATGGTAGTCCATAAGTACATCCTTCAAAGTCCCTAGTCGTGGGTGTATCGAGACGGGGCATCGATATACCAGAGTAGACTAGCGTATACCTTCTCGACCCATTCAGATGGGCGATGGATGATCCCATATCCATTGGTGTTTGACATCAGAGATGATATACGGGTGCTCAGTAGAGACTGGGTACACTGGACGGACTCACCGAGAACTCCCAGATGGTATTATACCTCACGTCAGATGGCAGTTCTCTGGTGACACTGGTACAGAGTAGTCTGTTGACCCGAGATCGTCATAGAGTCTTGTGTGGTTCCCACTGTGCTTTGATTTCCATCTTACCACGTCCAAGAGGGCATGCAAAACGGTGGTTTTTGGGTACAGTCCCGAGTCACATGGAGGCAATGAGCGATAGGAGGGGATTCGTCTCTCCCGGTATAGGGAGTTGATGTTGCGCTGTGTTCGATTGGCTATAACAGGAAATCCCTGGCCAGGGTTGCTGAGATTTACTGGTAAGTGTTACCAGTAGTTTCTCGAATAGTTATAGACCTCATATCGACACGACTTATCGAGCTATTGGGGTCTGACGTTTACCACCCCTAGGCGAGATATGCGACATATCAGATGATCAGACCGGACTGTACGGTAGTGTTACTGGTTGGATTCACTGGAGTGTGAGCGGGCTTGCTCGTCGATCTTCAGATCGCTCAATACCCGGGTGGCCATTACGTTTAGCAGACCGCTTGCGGCTTGTGGGTGTTTGATATGATCATCACCTGCTGCCGGCGTATTGACGAGTCTTTAGAGTCCTACACAGAGATTTCCTGGCTCAAGCGAAACGAAATAGGAGCGCATATGAGATATGTGCGGGACCGAGAATAATGCGTGTATGTGATACCGTATTTCATTCTCGCGATGAATGTGTCGAATGGTTATATGCGATATAACCTAGTTATCGAATCGAGGGTTGATTCGATAAGCCGATATATTGGATACTAGTCGGTTATATGTGATATGACCGAATCGTTAAATCAAGTGTTGATTTAATGATTTAATGCATAATTATATATTTGATATATTAATTTGCACTAACTAGTATTGGTTCACTTTAAATGGATTTTCTCACTTGGTTTGTGCACATTGTATATGTGATATATTTTTGTGCACTTGGATGTATCATGTTTGATGATACATGCTTACTTGAGTTTGTGTAAAGATTGAACCATGGTTATTTAAATGGTTAGGGTTTTTTTTTCATTTTCTTATTCATTTATTTATTTGTTTATTCATTTTAGGAAATGATAAGCATGAAGAGAAAATGGTGGCTAACTTTGTTTGTAGTTGAAGCTTCTTGAAGACTTTGACCAAGTGACCATTTTGTCTCATGCTTAACCCTAACCATTCCATTTAACCATGATTAACTCTCTACACATTACCATGGTTTGAATATGATAAGGATTCATTTTTCTTTTGGATTTAAAAAAAACTTATCATAACATAATTCTTCTTCTTTTTCCTTTCTTCACTTGAAGAAAGCAAGCTCCATCAATGGTGATTGATGGAAATGAGTGAGAAATCCAATTCTAAAGTCTACCCACTTCCTATTTCTTCATCCTCTACCTCTTGCCAAGTAGTAGAGTGTGTTTCCTTCACAAGTTTTCTTGACTTGGTGAAGTTGGAGCTTGATCTAGCGATGCTTCGACGTAGATCATCTTCGGCATGGACATCGACGACCTAGCTCGCCTATTCTCCGATGAAGCCGATGCTAGAGCCCGGAATTTGTTTTGGACAGCAAGAGGACTTCGTTGCGGAGCTATGGAGGTGGAGCACCGGATCTACAAAGGTTGTATTTCCGTATTCTTGTAGTTAAGTGTTAACTAGTTTCTTTTTCGCCTAGAAATCTAGCCAACGATCCGTTCTAGGGTTTCTCGGCACCGTTTAAATTTGAAATTAGCATGGTTGATGCCTTGTGAGACCTCATTAGGGTGCCTAGGAACCCTACAGTGGTATCAGAGCCTAGCTAGAGCCTTAGGCGAAGTCTAGACGGAATTAGAAGTCCGATCGAACCAAAACCTAACCCGGAAAACGGCTCTCTGGACTTTTTTGTAAAATGTGTTTTTTTGTAAATTAAAAATATGCAGAAAAATCAGCAGGCGATTGTATGGGTTACTGTAAAATTCGAGTCCATAACTCCATCATTCAGCCGCGGTTCCGCGGCATTAGCATGCCTCATGCGGCGGAACCGCGGCCGTTTTGTCGTATTGGTCATCGAATTTTGCACCATAATTAATAAGTTTCTGTGCTGGCTTTCCTGGGAATATTTTAATTTTTATACCAGAGTTTTATTTTCTGGGTTGTATGAGGAACTCCATGTATCGATCGGAATATCTAATTTTGTCTATGTGGCTTTCTGGATAAATTTTAGAATATGTTAAAAAGTTCGACCGGATATAAATACCCAATTTTTCCCCTGTCGGGAAATTTCCAAGTGTTGGATTTTTCCGTAGTTTAACGTCGTTCTAAGTAGTGCAAGTAACTCGATGGACCCTCTAGAAGACAACAAACCTTAACTCGATTATGTGACCGTCTTGAACTGCCCTTTGAACCTTCGGGTTTGGGGCAGTACGTCGTGCCACATGTGAGGCGTTGGCTTGACCCTTCTACGGCTGGACCGTTGGTACTGAGGCACAAACTGAATGTTTTTAGACTTGTTTCATGTGTTGATCTGTATCGGGAAAACTTGGGTGTTTGAATGTTCGATCGAAAAGTTTAACATTTTCTGTTTATCTGGAATGGGATACAATAATTGGAATTCACAAAAGTTATGAGATAACTGAATGAATGTTATAAACATAGCAGTTTAGTCTCACTTGATCGGTTGCCACGGAATTTTGATGTGATCAAAAGTCCGTCGCAATCACGTAGCGTACGCGGATACTCGCCGGGTAAACTTAATAGACAGCTTCACTCCATAGCCCCGACCAAGTGACTGTAGGAGAACCCCGTCGCCGAAAGCATCCGTTAGGGGTGCTCGCTGTAGCGGTGTTCCGCCTTGGTGCACTTCGTCGACGGCATCGGGGGTGCGGCCGTCTACTGAAGTTTGCGACGAGCATTCGATCAAAATGTCGGGAATCTTGTTGAATTACCCGACTTGGTATTGAAAAGTGTTTTCGATTTTGAGACTAAAATGCGGGGTTTATAATTGTTAGGCATGCGATGTCTAAGTAATTCATTTGGTCAGGCATGTGATGTCTGAGGTGGTTGCGGATTCCAACTGTTGTAGTTTTACACTTTCTTTTCTGTGACCGTAAGTGTAATATGTGATATCGCCGGTTTCGTTGCTATATGCCAACGACAATTGGGATGCGCATAATTACTTACGTTGATGACATGTGATGTTATGTGTTGCTGGATATGTTATATTGGATCGTCGTATTTTTGAATAGCCGGGGTTTTTTTATGTGAGATGAGTGTTTTTCCATTTTCATTCATGTAAAAACTTGTATGTAATATTCTTTTATTTGGGGCACTTCCAGGTTGCGGAAGTTGTCACCGTTTGTATATTATTTACTTTTCCACACTAGGATAGACCCAAGGAGGGGAGCACAAGTAACCGGGTTCTGGGGTCCAGTGGGAGACCAACTCGAGGAGTCGAGTCCGGGTCTCCTAACTCTAGAATTGGTAGGGTTGCTTGCCGCTCTCGTAGGGGTCTAGGGGTGTGGGTTTGGCTATTCATCGCGACCGTGGAATCCGTGTTTTATACTGGCTCGTATTGAAAACACGGACATCCTAGTATATCCAATATTTTATATGTTTCTTCTGCTGCGATATCTGTGATGTGATCATGTGATGTTCTGTGATAGATACTTTATATAGTATATATGATATATTATATAGACGTTACTTATGTTTTACACCCGCGCTAGCCCTGCCCCGCTCTGCCGTTAGTTACCTAACCTAACGGTGCACGAGGGGACATCGAGGCGAATGCGGATGACATAAGTGTACGTCGTATTTATCTGTGATGTTTAGGTACTTAAATGATGGGACTTCATTAATGAGATTAATGAAATAAAAGAAACCTAAGATGTTGTAGAATCGAATTTCAAAATAAAACAGGTAGCTACAGTTCTTGCTTTGCACAGCGGTATATATGATATATCCTGCACCTTATTCGATAAGGAAAGGACCGAGATCCCTTCACCGGGAGTGACTCCTTTAGCAATAACTGACAGATGCTACACACTCGGTTTGTCTTTTGATTGCTTTTAAGAGTTTTTGCTTTGCACAGTGATATATATGATATATCCCGCACCTCATTCGACGAGGAAAGGACCGACGATCCCTTCACCGGGAGTGACTCCTTTAGCAAAACTAGAAAAGCCTCAAAAGCATTCCATTTTTAAAATCATTTGATTCTACAACGATATAAAGTTCATTACGCAAAAGGTTTTCTTAAAAACCTGTCGTAGCCCTCCGTCATTTCAGATAGGTAATAGTTAGTATTCATGCTGTGTTTGTTGACTCAGTCAAGGCGTAGTGTTCGGTAGCTGATTATTGCTTATCTGCAAAGCATATGATGCGATTGGATTAGGGTAGTCGTGCGGCCTTGTTGACTCAGTCAAGGGTCGTGCGGGTGGGTTTAATTCAATCGAGAAATGACGGGTTGAACTTTACTTGCGGTCTATGGTTTGTTGACTCAGTCAAGGTCATAGATCGCATGGGGCAAAATATTATCGGGAATTTCAAGTGTTGAAATTTGCAATGAGATTGCATACCTTCTATGAGATAGTTGGATCCCGATACCCGCTGCGAGTAATTGTTACTCCTGGGAGAGTTTTACACATTACAATTAGCCGATCAAGTAGGTGTCTAGAAAGGTGTCAACGGGGTTACGCCTCTGGGAAAACGAGGTTTACATTAATTAGGTTCGTGCGAAAGCACGGGGGACCTCCCTCAAAGTACCGACACTGGCCTGGCTGAAAGATTGGCGAACTTGTAGTTTGTAATTAATCCCGGCTAGTCTTTCCTTTTAGGGTTTGAAGGAAGATTTGATAAAAAGCAGTGGGAGCCATCCTGATTAGATAAAATAATAACCTATCTATTCTTGCAAGAGCGCACGCTGAGTGTTTTCTTCTCTCTCTCTCCAAGTAGCGACCATATCACGCCTTAATCAAGATAATAAAACGGATTATTGACCGAACCCGCTTGTTATACTGAGCTGGGGTATGTTGGTCCCGCTCCAACTTATAATTGTTATAAGACAGAGCAGGAAATTGGGGAATACCAGATTTCCCGTGCCGCCCAAACGAAGAGAGTGCATGCTGATGCATCATCTTCGGGTGTGTTCGTTACAAAGAACTGTTTCTCAGTATCCTTTACGTCCTGGGTATGTGATACCAGATCAGGATCCCAGATATGTAATATGTTACATAGGGCTACAGAAAGGTAGAGAACTGAGAACGGGTGATAAGTTTCATGAGGCAGAAAACGGGGCAAGTGTTGCAGCCAAGTCTGTTGGTCACTGTCACCCTGTATTACAAATACATTGATTCTGAACGAATGCTGTTAGATACCGAACCTGATATACAAAATCATATCACTCTCTTTATTATTAAAGAAATGATAAAATTTTGTATTGCTGGATAATGTTCTGAACATTTCCTATATCAAAAGTTGATCGATTCAGGCACGTTATCTAAAAGCATTGATGTTCTAAATCAAACTACAGTTCTTAATATATGGAACACACACAAGAGGAAGAGTTCAGAACTGAACGAATCCTTCTTGAGGCATTGTAGACTAGGTCATATCACTGCGACCCGACTAGCTGAAGTTACATGTAGATGCATATTTAAATCAGTTTGAATTTACATCTTATGAAACTTGCCAGTCATGTCACAAAGATATAATGACACCAGCTCTGTTTATTGGAAACAGAGAAAAAGTTAATGAACTCTTGGGATGATACATGTTGATGTATGTAGGTCCCCTGTCTACACATGCCAGGAATGGTTCTTTATACTTCATTACGTTCTCTGATAATCTCTCAAGATTCAGACATATGTTCCTGTTGAAACACAAGTCTGAACCTTTTGAGATATTCACAGAATATAAGTTAGAAGTAGAGAACCAATACGGGTATAAGTATTATGTCCTATGATGAGATCAAGGAGGAGAATACTTGAGCACGGAAATCCTAGACTATTCTAAAGGAGAATGAGATTCTCTCTCAGAATTACTCCTCTGTATACACCATAGCACGATGGTATATCGGGGCAGAGCAATCATACCCTATATGATAAGGTGTGCTCTATGATGAGTACTTCTGAGTTACCTATTTCCTTTTGGGAGTTATGCACTTATGAAGCTGCATACCTATTGAATAGGGTTCGAATCAAATCAGTTGCCTACCACTTCATATATGATATGGAAAGGGAAGAGCCCATATCTTAAGTTAGTTAAGATTTGGGTTGACCGGCCTATGTCTAAAAGCAAAATCCGGACAAGCTCGAGGCAAGGTCTGTAATGTAGAACTGGAAAGGTTCCAGCTATACAAACAGCAGCTGATGATTTGGTAGAACCGAAGGATTCAGTAGTAACCAACGAACCTCAGCCTCTCCGCCGATCTAGTAGGGTTCCTTACCCACCTGAGAGATACTTCTGTTTCTTTATGACAGTGGGAGCGAGGATTACATCATGAGATGATGACCCAACTAGCTTCGAGCTGGCCATCAGGAGTAAGACTCTGTAAGAATGGCTGGATGCTTAGTGATCTGAGATGGAATCCTTATACACCAACAAAGTATGGACTTTATTTGCTATATCTGAAGGGTTAAATCCCCATCAGGAGCAAGTATATCTTGAGAAGATTACTTGGTGTACATGGAAGAGTTGAGACTTTCAAAGCTAGACTTGTTAAAGGTCTACATCATTGACCAGGTATGGATGATGATGAAACCTTTTCTAAGTAGCTATGCTTAAGTCCATCCAGATCCTACTTGCCACGGCTACATACCATGACTACGATATCTGGTGGTTGGGTGTCATGACAGCTTTTCTAAATGATGTTTAGAAGAGAGCGTCTATAAGTACACAGCCAGAGGGCCTCGTAGACAGTGGGAGCAGCGGAAACGTGTACAAGATGCTTTATAGGATAAAGCAGGCATCGCGGAGTTGGAACATCTGTTTTGATGAAGTAGTCAAAGAGTTTGACATCATCAAAATGGTAGATGAACCTTGTATAAACAAAAAGGTAGTAGGGAGTATGGTGGTGATCCTCGTAGAGTACGTGGATGACATACTCTTGATAAGAAAGGAGTTTCTTATGCTACGCTCGATCAATCTCCGCTTATCACAATGATTCTCCATATAGGATCAAAGTGATACCTACTAAATCCTAGGTTTTGGATCTATGAGATAGATCTAAATGGATGTTAGGATTCTCACTAGTTGTGGTGAGAAGGTATCAATCGACCCTGGGGAGAATCACTGGAAGTGTTCCAGGGTGATAAAGACGACTGAATGTCAGTCACAGGCATTGTCTTTACCCTGAGCAGAGGGACGGTATGTTGGAAGAGTTCCAAGCTAGATACCGTGACATACTAGACGATAAAGGCAGGATACATCGCTACTTAAGATGCTACCAAAGAGGCTGTTTGGGTGTATATTGGTTCATGAGATGAACTATGTTCCTCCCATTGTGTGACAATGGAGTTGGGGCTTATGCCAAGGAACGTCCGTCCCATCAGTGATCCAGACATATTCTAAGGCAGTGTCACCTGATCATGGAGATGGTTGATCTCCAGGGAGATCGAGGTTAGGAGAGTAGACTCAGAGGACAACACAGCGGATCCACTCACAAAGGCCTGTTCCCAGAGAGAGACTTTTATGGGATGGTTGAGTATGAGATACTGCAACCACTGCTATCAGATGGCCCTAGTGCAAGTGGGAGATTGTTAGTTATATGTATGCCCTAGAGGCCATTACTATACATAGGATGTATATTGTAGTGGATGCTGGGACATATATAGGGAGGACTTTCTTGCTCGACATGATAGTATGCTATCTGGTTGATCTTTACCTTAACGTGTACACTGATTGTCTCCCTGTTACATTTTGGTAAAGCCCTTAGGATGTGTACTTGACTACCTGGACTATGATGCGGATCATACTAGTGGGAACATGGTAGTCCATAAGTACATCCTTCAAAGTCCCTAGTCGTGGGTGTATCGAGACGGGGCATCGATATACCAGAGTAGACTAGCGTATACCTTCTCGACCCATACAGATGGGCGATAGATGATCCCATATCCATTGGTGTTTGACATCAGAGATGATATACGGGTGCTCAGTGGAGACTGGGTACACTGGACGGACTCGCCGAGAACTCCCAGATGGTATTATACTTCACGTCAGATGGCAGTTCTCTGGTGACACTGGTACAGAGTAGTCTGTTGACCCGAGATCGTCATAGAGTCTTGTGTGGTTCCCACTGTGCTTTGATTTCCATCTTACCACGTCCAAGAGGGCGTGCAAAACGGTGGTTTTTAGGTACAGTCCCGAGTCACATGGAGGCAATGAGCGATAGGAGGGGATTCGTCTCTCCCGGTATAGGGAGTTGATGTTGCGCTGTGTTCGATTGGCTATAACAGGAAATCCCTGGCCAGGGTTGCTGAGATTTACTGGTAAGTGTTACCAGTAGTTTCTTGAATAGTTATAGACCTCATATCGACACGACTTATCGAGCTATTGGGGTCTGACGTTTACCACCCCTAGGCGAGATATGCGACATATCAGACGATCAGACTGGACTGTACGGTAGTGTTACTGGTTGGATTCACTGGAGTGTGAGCGGGCTTGCTCGTCGATCATCAGATCGCTCAATACCCGGGTGGCCGTTACGTTTAGCAGACCGCTTGCGGCTTGTGGGTGTTTGATATGATCATCACCTGCTGCCGGCGTATTGACGAGTCTTTAGAGTCCTACACAGAGGTTTCCTGGCTCAAGCGAAACGAAATAGGAGCGCATATGAGATATGTGCGGGACCGAGAATAATGCGTGTATGTGATACCGTATTTCATTCTCGCGATGAATGTGTCGAATGGTTATATGCGATATAACCTAGTTATCGAATCGAGGGTTGATTCGATAAGCCGATATATTGGATACTAGTCGGTTATATGTGATATGACCGAATCGTTAAATCAAATGTTGATTTAATGATTTAATGCATAATTATATATTTGATATATTACTTTGCACTAACTAGTATTGGTTCACTTTAAATGGATTTTCTCACTTGGTTTGTGCACATTGTATATGTGATATATTTTTGTGCACTTGGATGTATCATGTTTGATGATACATGCTTACTTGAGTTTGTGTAAAGATTGAACCATGGTTATTTAAATGGTTAGGGTTTTGTTTTTCATTTTCTTATTCATTTATTTATTTGTTTATTCATTTTAGGAAATGATAAGCATGAAGAGAAAATGGTGGCTAACTTTGTTTGTAGTTGAAGCTTCTTGAAGACTTTGACCAAGTGACCATTTTGTCTCATGCTTAACCCTAACCATTCCATTTAACCATGATTAACTCTCTACACATTACCATGGTTTGAATATGATAAGGATTCATTTTTCTTTTGGATTTAAAAAAAACTTATCATAACATAATTCTTCTTCTTCTTCCTTTCTTCACTTGAAGAAAGCAAGCTCCATCAATGGTGATTGATGGAAATGAGTGAGAAATCCAATTCTAAAGTCTACCCACTTCCTATTTCTTCATCCTCTACCTCTTGCCAAGTAGTAGAGTGTGTTTCCTTCACAAGTTTTCTTGACTTGGTGAAGTTGGAGCTTGATTTAGCGATGCTTCGACGTAGATCATCTTCGGCATGGACATCGACGACCTAGCTCGCCTATTCTCCGATGAAGCCGATGCTAGAGCCCGGAATTTGTTTTGGACAGCAAGAGGACTTCGTTGCGGAGCTATGGAGGTGGAGCACCGGATCTACAAAGGTTGTATTTCCGTATTCTTGTAGTTAAGTGTTAACTAGTTTCTTTTTCTCCTAGAAATCTAGCCAACGATCCGTTCTAGGGTTTCTCGGCACCGTTTAAATTTGAAATTAGCATGGTTGATGCCTTGTGAGACCTCATTAGGGTGCCTAGGAACCCTACAAGCAGGTCGTTGAGGAACAGCTTGCATCCTTCATGCAGCAGCGGGCCCAGGTTGAGGCGGAGGTGGCTGCGGCTGTTACTCAGGAGGAAGCGCTGAAGGAAGTGCGAGAACAGCTTGTGAATTTATTAAAGACTCTTCCTCCTCAGTAGCTATCCATCCTTGTATCGTTTGTGCTTGTAGATAAAAGAATGTACATATATATATATATTTTTATTCTTTGACATAATGTATCCTGTATCCATCAAGTTTATGAATAAAAGATACACCTTTTTTTTGTAATGCGTCATTTTCTCCATCTTTTCTTTCTTTCATTATCAGCATGCCACCTTAGTAACCATGATTGACAGATGATCAGAACGAGTATCCTGACTTTCTTAAGAAATAGCGATGGCTTAGGCCGCAGGTTCAGATCTGCTGCCTAAGACTTTTCAACTCTATAAGCCATGAGGGTCTCATAGAGACTTTTCTCCCTACGGATCGAGAGGATCTCGTAGGTGGGTTTTCTCCTTAGGAATCGTGAGGATTCCTAAGTGTGGTTTTCTCTTATAAGTCATAAGGATCCTATAAGAGAATTTTTCCCTCTTACGAGTCGAGAGGACCCACAAGCGGTTGTTTCCCTCCTCGTCGAAATTCGACTTTGGAGAGTGAGACCCGTGAATAGTATGCAAGAGACCATTTTGGATTGACTTGCAGGGTCCCATTTTTCAGGAAGCAAGTTTTTTTAGTCCCTGCTGCCTGAGGCTTCATTTGCATGTTGAGACGAATCGGGAATTTCCCGCGGAGACACTAGTTTCTCTGCGAGCCGACGCGAATCAGGAGGCTCTCGTCAAGGAGTGTTTGTATCCGTGAGTCGAGGAGTTTGCTAGGGATTATTTGTTTCCCAAGCGCCAAGGATTATTTGTTTCTTTGGGGTTTGAAACGAGTCGAGAATTTCCTACGGAGGCACTGGTGGCTCTGCGAGTCGACGCGGATCAGGAGGCTCTCGTCAAGGAGTGTTTGTATCCGTGAGTCGAGGAGTTTGCTAGGGATTATTTATTTCCCAAGCGCCAAGGATTATTTGTTTCCTTGGGGTTTGAAACGAGTCGAGAATTTCCCACGGAAGCACTGGTGGCTCTGCGAGTCGACGCGGATCAGGAGGCTCTCGTCAAGGAGTGTTTGTATCCGTGAGTCGAGGAGTTTGCTTGGAATTATTTGTTTCCCAAGCGCCAAGGATTATTTGTTTCCTTGGGGGTTTGAACCGAGTCGAGAATTTCCCACGGAGGCACTGGTGGCTCTGCGAGTCGACGCGAATCAGGAGGCTCTCGTCAAGGAGTGTTTGTATCCGTGAGTCGAGGAATTTGCTAGGGATTATTTGTTTCCCAAGCGCCAAGGATTATTTGTTTCCTTGGGGTTTGAAACGAGTCGAAGATTTCCCACGGAGGCACTGGTGGCTCTGCGAGTCGACGCGGATCAGGAGGCTCTCGTCAAGGAGTGTTTGTATCCGTGAGTCGAGGAGTTTGCTAGAGATTATTTGTTTCCCAAGCGCCAAGGATTATTTGTTTCCTTGGGGTTTGAAACGAGTCGAAGATTTCCCACGGAGGCAGTGGTGGCTCTGCGAGTCGACGCGGATCAGGAGGCTCTCGTCAAGGAGTGTTTGTATCCGTGAGTCGAGGAGTTTGCTAGAGATTATTTGTTTCCCAAGCGCCAAGGATTATTTGTTTCCTTGGGGTTTGAAACGAGTCGAAGATTTCCCATGGAGGCACTGGTGGCTCTGCGAGTCGACGCGGATCAGGAGGCTCTCGTCAAGGAGTGTTTGTATCCGTGAGTCGAGGAGTTTGCTGAAGACACTGGTTTCTTCAGAGTTGGACTGAACCGTCGAGATTTGGCTTCGTCTTCTGGCGGAGCCTGTTGGGAAAGTATAGTTCCCTCTTTGTTTACGCCCTTGGATTGTATACAGGGATCGATGTGATCTTAACTGTAGGGCCAAAGTTTTATCATCATTTTTTTTTGTTTTATCTCCGCGACGCTCTATCATTTCAGCTTTTATATCGCGAAGGTCGCGATTACCCAATCATTTCGGCTATTTTTCGCGGTGCCCAATCATTTCGGCTATTTATTTTGTTTTCACTCGCTGCCTTTTATTGTGAGTTGCCCAATCATTTCGGCTATTTATTTTATTTTTACTCGCTGCTTTTTATTGCAAGTTGCCCAATCATTTCGGCTATTTTTCATGCATACATTTGTACTCGCTGCTTTTTATTGCAAGTTGCCCAATCGTTTCGGCTATTTTGTATGCATGTGCGGCCTACTGGCTTTCTGCTGTAAACCGATTTCGGCATCAACACCGCTACAACTGGGATATTACCAGGAGCGAATCATCATCTGCCTCTGTCGATGTCGAACAAAGGTGGCTTAGTGACCAGGGTTAGGGTCCTGTCGGCTAAGGCTTTTGACTTCATGAGCCGCAAGGGTTTCACGAAGTTATTTCTCCCTACAAGTCGTGAGGATCTTGTAGGTGTATTTTCTCCTTAGGACTCGTGAGGATTCCTAAGTGTTCGTTTCCTCTGTAAGTCGTAAGGATCCTACAGGAGAGTTTTCTCCTCATAAATCGAGAGGATTTACAAGGGTTGTTTACCATGCGAACATATCCCCAGTCACGGATGAGACTTGGTTAGGGAAATGTTTATTCGTGCCCGTGGATTGTATACAAGGGTCAGTATTGAGCCACTTTAGGGCAATATTGGAAGTTTGTGGGGGTTTGCTTAAGCACAGGTTTAGGTCTCTGTGACTTAAGACTTTCAAATCTGATGAGCCGTGAGGGTCCCAGAAGAGAGTTCTCCTCACGAGTCGTGAGGATCTCGCGAGTGTATTTTCTCCCTAGGAATCGTGGGGATCCCTAAGTGTGTTGCTCCCTTGTGAGTCGTAAGGATCTCACGCAGGTGGTCTCTCCTTACAAGGTCGAGAGGACCCTGTAAGTGTCCTTTAACGAGGTTGCGCCCTTTCAGGTTTTCACAAACACTCGCCGGTAGTCCTGCTGTTTTTACTCACGGAGCCCTTTCGGGTTTTCATCCGTGCCCATTTTGCTTATGGACGTACCGTTTTTATTTATTATATTTTTTCTTTCTTTATTATTTTTTTTTACTCATCTTGTCAGCCTAAAGATGCTGCGGTATTAGTTTAAAGACGTTTCGGTCTGCTATTAGTTTAAGGACATTTCGGTCCGACGTTTGAGAAGGCTGGCTACTGCTGATGGAGTTTGAGCTTAGGAAGATAGTGAGCGGACAAAGTCATCGTCATCTACCATTGACCTAGGCTGTGGCTCATTAAGCATAGTATTTCTTTAGGAAGCGACCGTTTATCGGCCTGAAAGGCCTTTCACCGTGCATGTCCATGAGTAGATAGGCCCCACCTTGGTAGACCTTATCTATGATGTATGGGCTTTCATAGTTTGGCTCGAATTTTCCCCGCTTGGCGCGATTGGGGATCATAGGAATTTTGACCACTAACACAAGTTCGCCTTGGCGAAATGTCCTCGGCCGGATCAATCTCTCATATGAGCGCGTCATCTTTGCTTTATAAGCTTCCAGATTTTGCTGTGCTATGAGCCGGGTTTCATCAAAGGCGTCAAGCTCCTCAAGCCGAAGCTGAGCATTTTCTTCGTCCGTTAGCTCGTAGTAGACTGCCACTCGTAGAGAGGGTAACTCTATCTCGAGGGGGAGTACTGCTTCTGTACCGAATACCAACGCATATGGCGTTGTGTTAGTGGCTGTCTTGAACGTGGTTCGATATGCCCAGAGAGCCTCTTGCATCCTTTCGTGCCAGTCCTTCTTATTTCGTGACACTGTTTTCTTCATGATCTTTGTCAAGGTCTTGTTGAAGGCTTCAGCTAGACCATTGGCTCGCGGATTATAAACCGAGGAATATCTCCAGTCTATATTGTGTTGCTGCACGAAGCGACTGATCTTGTGGCTTCTGTAGGCTGGCCCGTTATCGGAAATGATCCGTCTTGGTGTTCCAAACCGATATATGACGTGCGTCTTGAAGAAATGGAGGATATTCTCCGTCTTCACTTCCCTCAGTGGTACCGCTTCTGCCCATTTGGAGAAGTAGTCAGTCGTCGCCAGGATGAAACGATGTCCCCTAGACGATGCTGGTTCGATGGGGCCGACTATGTCAGTCCCCCACATTTCGAATGGCCAGCTAGCCACCGTTGGATGTAGTGGATTTGGATGCTGGTGAATGAAATCCCCATGAATTTGGCATGAGTGGCATTGCTTCGCATATTCGAAGCAATCCTGAATCATTGTGGGCCAGTAGTAGCCCATCCGTTTGATCTTCAACTTCATCTTTGAGCCTGCTTGGTGAGAACCGCAGAGTCCGTCGTGAACTTCCTAGACGACCCTTTTCGCTTCGTCAGGTCCTAAGCATCTCAGCCACAAAGAATCAAATGATCTCTTGTACAGAGTATCGTTAACGAAGGCGAAAGACAGAGCTCGTTTCATGAGCTGATGTCTTATGGATGCTTCTTCAGGCATTCGGTGGGACTTAAAGTAGTCTATGAAGACTTCCCTCCAATCCTCGGCCTTTTCCGGGTCTTTTATTTGCAGAGTTGTCCGCTCGCTCGCTCCCTTTTCTTCGAATAATTCCGGAGATATTTCTGCTGGGGCAAGCACTCGACGGCTTTGTACCACGATTCTAACGTCATCGAGGTTCTCGTCAGCCAGCTCTTTAGCAAGTTTGGCCAACGCGTCTGCTTTGCTGTTTTCTGCGCGCGGTATGTTCTCCAAAGTATAGGAGGGAATTTAGGTCAACAGTTGTTGCACCTTTTCTCCGTACTTCACCAATTCTGGTTTGCATGTTTGGTAGTCGCCGTTTACTTGACTAACGACCAGTTGAGAATCCCCGCATATGAGGAGGTTTTTAATTCCCATGTCAATGGCGATCTCAAGGCCCGCTATCAAAGCTTCGTATTCGGCTTCATTGTTTGTCCTAGGCTCTGTTAAGGAGAAAGCGAAGCGCATTATCCCTCCTTTTGGAGTTACAAAGATGAGTCCTACCCCCGATTTGATTATAGGGGTACTTTGTTTGCGCTTCTTTACGGAAGATGCTCCATCGAAATAGAGCTCCCATCGGGTATCACCACCGTCGATCGCATCAAACGCATGTTCGTCTGGAAGATCGCAATTTAGAGGAGAATCGGCGGGTACGGGATGTTCAGCGAGGAAGTCGGCGATGGCCTGGCCTTTCACTGCCTTGAGAGGTTGATACGTGATCGAAAACTCCATCAAGAGTAGGGTCCATTTAGCGAGTTGTCCCGTCAATATGGCCTTTGACATCAAGTATTTAAGGGGGTCCACCTTTGAAATGAGACGGACCTCATGCGCCAACGCGTAGTGCCTGAGCTTTGTTATCGCGAAGATCAACGCCAGGCAGTGTTTTTCGATGGGGGAGTAGTTGCTTTCTGCCCCCAGTAGAACTCGACTTAAGTAGTAGAGTGCTCTTTCTTTCCCTTGATCGTTCTCTTGTGCCCATAATGCGCCTAAAGAACCTTCGAGGGCGGCTGTATAAAGAATGAGAGGCTTTCCCTTAACCGGAGCAGCCAACACTGGAGGGTTTTGCAGGTACTGTTTGATCTCGTCTAGTGCGCTTTGGCACTTTTGATCCCAGACGAACGGGGTTCCCTTCTTCATCAGGTGGCTGTAAGGACGGCACTTGCCTGAAAGATTGGCTATAAATCGCCGTATGTATGCGAGTTTCCCTTGGAGAGATCGCAACTGTTTAAGGGTTCTTGGCGGAGGCATTTCCATGATCGCTTTGATCTTCGACGGATCTATTTCAATACCTCGATGTCGAACAATGAATCCCAGGAATTTGCCTGAGGAAACTCCGAATGCACACTTAAGCGGGTTCATCTTCAAGTTGTATTGCCGAAGGCGTTGAAATACGGTCTTCAGATGCTCGAGGTGTTCCTCATATGATTTGCTTTTAATAATGAGGTCGTCGATATAGCATTCGACGATTTCATGTATAAGGTCATCGAAGATCTTCGTCATGGCCCTTTGATAAGTGGCACCGGCATTCTTTAAACCGAAGGCCATCACTTTATAACAAAATATCCTTAGAGGGGTCCTGAAGGCTGTGTGCTTCTGGTCTTCGGGATGCATCTTTTTCTGGTTATACCCTGATGAGCCGTCCATGAAGGAGAAAACCTCATGAGTGGACGTATTGTTTATCATCAGTTCGGTGACTGGCACTGGGAAATCGTCCTTCGGACAAGCTTTATTAAGATCCCGGAAGTCTACGCATATACGCACTGTCCCGTTTTTCTTCATCATCGGGACGATGTTGGCGATCCATTCAGGGTATTGAACCTCCTGGATGAAGCCAGAGTCGATCAGCTTCTTGACCTCGGCATTGATGCTCATCTCAAGCTCGAGTCGCATTCTTCTCGGCGCCTGTTTGACTGGCTTGATGTTCGGGGATATCGCCAATTTGTGTACAGCAATTTCTGGATCTAGTCCCGGCATTTCGGAATAGTTCCACGCGAAGCAATCTCTATGCTGCAGAAGCACATCCTTTAACGCAGCTACCCTTTCTTCAGATAGTAATTCGCTGATGAGTGTCGGTCGTGGATCGTTTGCCGTCCCCAACTCAATCTTCTTGAGGCTATCTGCAGTGGTATGGATTCCATCTTCCAGCTCTTTTGGCGCTGGTGGGAATTCTGAGATTATCTTGTCGCTGCTGTTTTCGAAGAACCAAGGGAGCTCCTCTATGTCCTCGGGCTCTTCTTTTAATATTGTAATCATGTGACAGGTGCGAATTCGCTTCCAGTCCCAATGTGGAACCGGTTCTCCTTTCATGGCCCTGGGCTCGTGCTTCTGTAGCGGTGCTACCCTCCAGTTGTCGGATAGAGCGAACTTGCCAAGCTGATACTGATCTTCGACCCAATTCTTAAAGGTGAAGCAATCTTCAAGAGGATGCCCTATTACTCGATGGTAAGAGCAATAGTCCGGGTGTGAGACTTCGCCCGCTTGTTCAGGGTTTTTAGACTCCTGCAATGTAAGTATTTGATGTTTTAGAGCAAGATCAAGTATCTTCTTCGTCTTGTCTCGAGGAAAAGAGTATGCTCGACTCATTTTCTTCGTGAGGGATAGATCAATAATGCTCGCCTTCCGTTTGCGTGGTTTCTTAGCTCCACCTTGTTGTTGTTGAGCGTCTTTTTGGCCTTTCGACTTATTTCTGCTTTTGCGCCGAGCTTTCTTTATAACAGGTTGACAAGGAGCGGTATTTTCATCCTTTACGGCCTGTTGGAGAAGGCGTTGCGTCTTGGCTTTCTTATAGATGGCCGTCTCACGGTTGTGATCATCTCGGACTTTTTGACCAGCTTTCTTTATAAGTTTGTCCATTTGTTCCTCGAACGACGGACTGGGCTCTTTTGCATCTGGAACTTTCACTGGCTTAGGATTAGCGTCCTCCCATTGAGCATCCGCTTCTTCATCGAGGTCATACACGACGTAACAGCTGGGCAGTAACTCTCGTTTCTTTGACCGGATGTATCCAAGCCCTTTTGTTTCCATTCTCCCATTAGGCAGTTTACGTTGAGTCCCGGGAACGTTCCAGACCCTGTCATAGAATTTGGCTTCTCTAACGGTCTGTTTGAAGGATATCCCCTGGCGTTTCAGCAGCTTCTTCAAACTCTCTGTATAATATCTGGGAAGACGGATAGGCTGAAGCCTGTCGAGCGTAGGATCCGCGCCATGCCAGATTTCTTTTTCCACCTTGGTTTCTTCAGAGCGGTAGAACAGAATTGCTTTCTCGCTTTCTCGTTTGGGAGGGATGTAGAATGTTTGTAGCTCTTCTACGTTGTAAATATTAAGTGTATCCAGTTCTTTATGGTGTTTAAGCGGCACCATGGCGACTTGCAGACTTTGCTCTTCGTCAGCGAACGTTCGTATTGAAGGTCGAGCAGAGAATACGGCGTGGACTTCATCTTCCGAGTCGCTGCCAAAGATCAACGTAGGAGCTGATGGTCCCGGCTTGTTGTGTTGGGGCGGACCCGAATAAACTATCTCCTCTTCCTCTTCAGTATCACTATCGAAGACCGGGATGGTAGCGTTAGCTTTGTTTTCCGGCTTGTGACACTTCTCTGTGTCTTCGAAATCCGGTAAGAAGTATTTGGCGTCTTCGTATTTGTGGACCTCATTCACAGAGAACGGGTTCAGTTCTCCCGTCACGGTATACTCGAAACCATCCTTAAAATACTTCATATACTGATGTTGTGTAGAAGGGATGATGTTGTACTCGTGTAACCATGGTCGGCCGAGCAAAGCGTTGTAGCATGTCTTGGCGTCTATGACGTGGAACTTAATGTCCGTGACGAGTAGCCCGAAGCGTAGCGTCAGTATCACAGATCCAAGAGTCTTTGACGATTGGGAGTCGAACCCGGAGATGTTGATCTTGTCCCGAGCAAGGTGCTGGACGCTCATGCAGATTTCCTTCAACACCCGCACGTTGAGTAGGTTAACAGACGACCCGTTATCGATCAGGATTTTGCCTATCTTTATATCATGGCAGTATCCCGAGACATAGAGAGGGCGGTTGTGTTCGCACGTCCCAAGTAGAAGGTCTTCATCGCCAAAAGTAACATCAGCCGTGTGCACTTCTTCCAATTCATCTTTCATCTTTTCCTTGGCCAAGCATGCTTGGAATTGTTCCGGGTCTTGGAGCGCCTTAATCAACGAATCTCTCACCTCTTTTGATAGCAAAAGGGCGTCAAGAATGCTGAGCTGTGAGGGCAGCTTCCTCAGATGTGCTAAGACATTGTAATCCACCTTATTCTTCTTTGGTGGGTCTTTGGCAGCTAGCTCTTCCACCATTTGGTCATCTAAGACGATATCTTCAGTGGCCTTTTCTTTCCCTTTATCTTTTTGTTCGAGGGTCCGAGGTTCTTTTCGGGCAGCGTGCGATTACGTAGCCGGATATTTTCGCAAATCTTCGGTTCTTCTTCTTTTCTCGAAGCGGACTCTTTAAAGAGAGGGGCAAGTTCTAGTTCTTCATCAGAATCACTCCCGAATGTAGGCACTTGTGATCCACCGGTGTTAACCAGGCAACAATTGCCAGCAGTTCTTTTAATCCCTTCGGTCGTATTTCTTTGTTCCCGACGAGTTTTACGCTTTTCCCGTTTAAAGTGTTGTCGATGAGCAACGTATCCTTGCCACCATCTATCGAAAGCTTTGCACTCTTGAGTGGGGTGCGAAATCTTTTGATGATATAAGCAATAAGACGGGTGCATTTTCGCTTCACCAGTAATTTCTTCTTCGGAGGATGGTAGCTTCATGCCCATTGATATGGCCTTAGCAAACTTCTTTCTCATCTTGAATTGGCTTTTGTCGGTAGCGGAGGTGTTTAGCTCCAACGGGATCATTTCAGCTCCTTCATCAAGTCGTTGGCGTTTGGCCCTTTCGAATATAACCGCCCCGCGCTCCCGATCAGCTTTACTTTTCAACCGAGCTTCATTAAGGAATGCGTCAATTACTTCATCTGATGGCCCCAGAACTTTTGGTTCAGAATCTGCCCCCAGCGTTTCAGTACAAGGGGTCTCCTCATCGTTCGAATGGGAAATCATATGACAGCTCGCCACGCATTCTTCAGCTTCATCTGACGAACTTTCTCCCTCACCTTCCTCTTGAAAGACGTGGTTGAGGAACTCTTGGTGCGTAATGGGAGTCCGTGCCTTTTGGTTGTATTCATCCAGCGCGTCAATTTGCTTTTGTAAATCCGTGCGCTTGTCGCCAGGCTTCACGGGCTTCTTAGATTTCTTCTTCTTCTTTTTCGAAGATTTTGACGGCTGGCTGCAAGTGCTTGAACCGCCACCATCGGTTTTTGGAGTTGGACATGGCTTCAACATCCCTTCAATGACTTGCGGTTCCAACGGGTTCTTCCATTTGATCGCTGGACATGTCTGAAGATCATTTAGCATCCTCTTTGTCTTGGTTGATAATACAACCTCCCAAGGAGCTTCTTCAATGACGGAGCATGTTGCCCCCTGCGTATTCGTCCCCTTAGAGGTGTGGGGCTGCGGGGGATTCACCTTCCATTTGTCAGATAACGCGAACTTGCCCTGTCGGTACTGGTTTTCAAGCCAATTCTTGAAAACGTAGCAATCTTCGATCGGATGGCCAAGTACTCGATGATAAGGACAGTAGTTGGGCTCGTTGACATCACTTGGTTGCAACGGACGTTTTGGATCCGGCAGATTTATGAGTCTGTTGCGCAACGCCAGCTCGAATAACCTCCTTGTTTTATCGCGGGGAAAGGAATAAGGACGTCCCATCCTATCCTCAAGGGGCACGTAAGGGCGCATATTATTTTGACGAGCAACCGGCTTCGAGTCACTCGGTTGTTGTTGAGCATTAGCGACAACGATCGCTTTTCCCTTCCCTTTGTCATTTCGGGAGTCCGGCCTTGGAAGAGGGGGTTTATAGCCCATTTGATCCATTTGCGCTAGTTTGTCAATCAAGGCCTGGAAGGTAGTTGGCTTGAAGAACATCATAAATTGTGAGATGGTTGCCTGTGGATCAAGGGTTCCCACAAACATACCCACTGCGGGAGCTTCTTCAATGCGCTGCTCGCACTTTGACCATAAGTTCCGCCATCGTATAGCGTACTGAACCCACGTCTCGCCTGGTTTTACCCTGGCGTTAATCAGTGCTGTCATCGGGGTACGTTCACTGGCGCTTGCAAAACGCTGAGTAAACAGTAGCTCCATCTCCGCGAAGGTTTTGATAAAGTCGTTCGGGAGTTCAGAGTACCATTCAAACGCCGTATCTGATAAGCTTCCAACAAACTGGCGAAGCAAAAGCTTGTCGTCACCGCCGGTGTTGCCGCAGAGTGCCCTGAACTGGGCAACATGCTGATGAGGATTGCCCGTCCCCTTGTAGACATGGAACTTAGGAATCGTATAACCTGGCGGGTACTTGATTTGATCGTACCAACTCGGATATGGTCTCCCCGTTTTCACGACCTGGCCGGCTGTTTCAGTTGCATGATGAACCCGTATTTGCTGGGCAATGTATTCATCCAAATCTGCTTTGGAGATTGTATCCTCTTTAGCTGTGGACAGAACTGGTGGAGGATTCGACGTCTCTCCCCTATCGTCTTCAAGAATGATGGGGGAATCTTCAGCAGGTGGATCTTGTTGAATCATCATACCCACCATATCCTGGAACAGAATGGCCATTTTCTTTATGTTGGCTGCCTGCTCCGCAGCTTATTTATCTTTCTTCTCTAGTACGCGCCGAAGGAATTCGGCGTCTGTTTCTTGTTCTTGACGCTCGTCCGAGGATGTTTCAGGGGTTTCTTTTGGCCCTGTAAGCGCGGCCATAGCATTCATCATTTCTTGGAGCTTCTGCTGCTGCTCCTGAGCCTTGGTCACTGACCTCGTGTGCGGTCTATGACCTGTTGATATGCGGCTATCTTCTTTTCCCGATGCCATGTAAACCGTATGAACTGTTATGCCCCCTGACTTGGGGCGTTTAGGTTCACTATTTTTAACTTTTGCCGCTGACGCGGGAGTTTTCTCTGGCCTCCTTCTTTTGTGGGCCGTTGAGGTTGAAGGAACCGTTGAAGGGGGCAGCCTTGCAGCTGCTGTCCCCTGCTGTTTAATAGGGCAGTCCTTGTCTTTTTCCACCTTCGCCTTTTTCTGGTGATGAGAGTGACCTGGGTCAATCACGGAGCCTTGAACCCTCCGCCAAACTTTATAAATTCTTGAGGACAGCCGTTGAGGGGGCTGTTCTCGTTTCGTTTCTGAAACTCTCTCCGCAGGTGGAGGAGATCTCTTCAGTGTAGCGGTTGGAGAGTTCTTCCGTACCCTCCTCAGCAGTTCAAAGCTGTTCCCAGTTGGAACAGCAGCGTTGACTTCCCCCACTGGAGCCGGTGGAGTTAGCCCTGAGGGGGAGTTGCCCCATGCCTTCCTCACTCGTTGCCAATGGCGACGTCGAGCATGACGAGCCGTTGGGACTGGCTCGGAGATTGAGACATCTTCTTTTTGCCCCCTGTCTGAATGAGGCGCCGCCGGTGTTAACCTCTTAAAGACTGAGGTTGTCTCTTGAGGGGTGATATTTAACCTGTCGAAGACAGATCCTCGGGCAGGGGCAGGAGCAGGAATCGTCAGTCTTGAAAAGACTGACTCTTTGACAGGGGAAGCCGCCTTGACGACTTCTGGAGCAGCAGTTATTGCTTTCCTTGGGACAGCCAATTTAGAGTTCTGATTTAGCCTGGTGAAAACAGAGGCTGTCGGTTTGGTAGTGGGCGACCCGTTGACAGGGGTCGTAGTAGCAGTAAGCCGGTCGAAGACCGACTTCTTATTCACTTCCGGTGCAGGTATTGACGCAGAGAAGCCCGTAGGTGGGATCATGGTCCCTAAGAACAGGCCAGTGGTGGCTTGGGTCACCTGGTCTACTGGCAGAGCGAGGAAGGAAGCCGCTTGGGGTCCATATGCTACACCTCCTGGTGAGGTGGAGCGTCCGTTGCAGTGGCATTTCGAGCAGTTGGTGCAGTTGAAGGCCATTGAATCTTGAGTTCTGCGCCGGGCAAAAGACCAAATCTTAGTAACTTGAAATCCGAAGGCAACCATTAAACAAACTGCGAATGGTTCGCGAGGACGACACACGAAGTGTGGAGTGGAAAGAGGAAAAGGTCCCACCGGGCGTGCCAGAATCTGTTCCCCTCCGAAGGACGGCGCACATGACCGCGATGTCCTGACGCTGAGATTCGGGGCAGATGCTATTTGGTTTTATCCGTCCACCTCCCCGAAGATGCCAAGTTGATTTATGGCACCGTGTATCGGAGGTTTAGACGGATGCGGCCGATGTAGCAGACTTCGTCAGATTCCCCCTCAGGGTGAGGGGTTTTTGATTGTGGGGACGCTCTTCCCTGCAGGCGCAAGCCCCAGCAGTTAATTACGCTACCGCATCGCGGTATCCACTTTCTCCTTCTCCAGAATTTCACTTCGTGTCGTGGGTGTTTGTTTTGTTTGTGGTTGCCCGTGGATTGTATACGGAGACTGAGTAATGCCGTCGCCCGTAGGACGTGGATTAGTCCAAATCCGTATTTACTTAGATTTGGGTTTGGTGTTTTTTAGTTTAAGGATGCATTAGTCGCATTGCGGCTAAGATCAACTTAAACGTTCGTTAAGGATACGTTAGTCCTGTTTGGGACTAAGATCAACTTAACGTGATAATCCATTTAATATCTGGATATCGGGACTCATCACCTCTCTAACGTCGTTGAAGGATTACAACGGTAAATGTCAGAGGAGTTCAGAGATGTACCCTTGAACCAAAGTCGATTTGGAGTTTTATAGTCCATTTAAATGTTTAAGGATACGTTAGCCGTATTTGGGGTTAAGATCAACTTAAACGGGACCGTTTAGATCCGGAAAAAGAGCATTTGGGAGCTCTATTGTTCCAGTTTAGGGACGTAGTGGTCTACCATTAGTTTAGGGACGTTTCGGTCCAACATTAGTTTAGGGACGTTTCGGTCCACTATTAGTTTAGGGACGTTTCGGTCCAACATTAGTTTAAGGACGTTTCGGTCCAATATTAGTTTAGGGACGTTTCGGTCCAATATTAGTTTGTGTGGTCGTCGGGACCCGTCACCTCTCTGACGTCGTTGAAGGATTACAACGACAGTCGTCAGAGGAGTTCGGAGATGTACCCTCGAACCGGATATAAATTGATTTAAGAGAGAGCTGTGCTCAGTCAATTTTATTTAAGGACTTACGGCCAAAATTGGGATAAGTCCAGTGGAAAATGTTCAACACCTTTATTTATTCCCGGTCTATTAGACCTGTGCTAGGGCTTTGCCCACACTTAAATAATGCATTGCATTATTTCAGGCCATTTATGCCCATTTTGACTGGGCTCTGCCCTTTTTATTATGATGCAGATCATTTGTTTTGGTCTACTGGACCTTTCAATTGGGCTCTGCCCTTTTAAATAATGCATAACATTTTATTTATTAGGCCTGTTAAGCCTTTTAATTGGGCTTGGCCCTTCAGGAAATGAAATGCATTGCATTTGTCAGGCGCTTTGCGCCAATCACTGAGCGCAAGCGCTTGTGGTGAGGACACGTGTCATGCTCTGGCGAGCGCAACAGCGCAGTGCGCTGCGCTAGTGCGCTGCGCTGTTGCGCTGCTGACACATGGCGCGCTCTGGTGAGTTGCGCCAACAAAGGAGCGCAACAGCGCAATTTTTCAAGTGCAAAACACTGTTTTATATTTTGGTTGATTTTAAATCAAAGAAAACAAGTTTTCTTTTGTTTTCAAGGAACCAATGGTTCATAAGAAAGTGCAAAGCACTGCTATTACTTATTTTTTTCTTTTTATTTAAGATTATTGATCTTTTTCTTAGATCAATAGTCTGTCCATAAGAGAATTTTCTCTTTTTCCTAAAGGTTTTTACCTTCTGTTGTTCTTGAGGAGTTCTCAAGAGTTCTCTTCTCTTTTTTTTTAGAAAGATATTGATGCCTTTGAATTGAGGCCTAGGGTCCTTTTTATAGTGCCCATAAATTAGTTAAATTTGTTAAAGAGATCTTTCTCTGAGTGATTTGGGGAATTTTCCCCACCGTTGGATCTTTGATCCAAAGGCCTCTGTTTTACAGAAGAAAATCTTCGTGTTTTAACAAGAACAGAAAATATTTATTCTGTTTTGCGCAACTTCCTTAGCGCGTGACACGTGTCGCGCGGCGCAGCGCTTGCGCAGCTGGGCTTGCGCAGCTGCGCGGACACGTGTCGCGTGGCGCAGCGCTTGCGCAGCTGCGCGGACACGTGTTGCGCGGCGCAGCGCTTGCGCAGCTGCGCTTGCACAGCTGCGCAGACACGTGTCGCACAGCGCAGCGCTTGCGCAACTGAACGTTGTTTCTTTTACTTTTAGTTTTTAAAGAGCCCTGCTCTGATTGGACGCACCGCCTTGGGCGTTGCGCTATCGTATTAAATTCTGACACGTGGCGCGTTGCGCGCAGCGCACGAGATTTGAAGCGTTGCTTCAAAATTTAAATTTTTGAAATTTAAACAGAGCCTTGCTCTGATTGGGGAAACATCGAGTACACATCCTAAGGGCTTTATCAACATGTAACAGAGAGACAGAAAGTTTACATGTTAAGATAAAGAGCAACCAGATAGCGTACTATCATGTCGAGCAAGAAAGTCCTACCTATATATGACCCAGCATCCACTACAATATACATCCAATGTACAGTAATGGCCTCTAGGGCATACATATAACTAACAATCTCCCACTTGCACTAGGGCCATCTGTAGCAGTGGTTGCAGTATCACTTACTCAACCATCCCATATAAGTCTCTCTCTGGGAAAAAGCCTTTGTGAGTGGATCCGCCGTGTTGTCCTCTAAGTCTACTCCCCCAACCTCGATCACCCTGGAGATCAACTATCTCCATGATCAGGTGATGCTGCCTCAGAATATGTCTGGGTCACTGATGGGACCAGGGTTCCTGGGCCGAAGCCACACTTCCATTGTCATACAATGGTAGGAACCTAGTTCATCTCATGAACCAATATACACCCAAACTGCCTCTTTGGTAGTATCTTTAATAGCGATGTTACCAGCCTTTATCGTCTAGTTTGCCACGGTATCTAGCTTGGAACTCTTCCAACATACTGTCCCTCCACTGAGGGTGAAGACAATGCCTGTGACTGACATTCAGTCGTCCTTATCACCCAGGAACACTTCCAGTGATTCTCCCCAGGATCGATTGATACTATCTTACTATAGCTAGTGAGAATCCTAACATCCATTTAGATCTATCTCATAGACCCAAATCCCAGGATTTAGGAGGTATCATCTTTATCCTATATGGAGAATCCATGTGATAAGCGGAGATTGACCGTGCGTAGCATAGGAAACTCTTTTCTTATCAAGAGTATGTTGTCCACGTACAATACGAGGATGACCACCTTACTCTCTACTACCTTTTTGTATATACAAGGTTCATCTACCATTTTGATGAAGTCAAACTCTTTGACTACCACATCAAAACAGATGTTCCAACTCCGCGATGCCTGCTTTATCCTGTAAAGCAACTTGCACATGTTTCCGCTGCTCCCACTGTTTACGAAGCCCTCTGGCTGTGTACTTATAGACATTCTCTTCTAAATCATTATTTAGAAAAGTAGTCATGGCACTCAACCGCCAGATATCGTAGTCATGGTATGTAGCCGTGGCAAGTAGGATCCGGATGGACTTAAGCATAGCCACTGGAAAAGGTATCATCATTATCCACGCCTGGTCGATGATGAAAACCTTTAACAAGTCTAGCTTTGAAAGTCTCAACTTTTCCATCTACATCAAGTAATCTTCTCAAGATATACTTGCTCCTGATGGGGATTTAACCCTTCAGATATAGCAACCAAAGTCCATACTTTGTTGGTGTACATGGATTCCATCTCAGATCGCTAAGCATCCAGCCATTCTTACAGAGTCCCTACTCTCGATGACCTGCTCGAATCTAGTTGGGTCATCATCTCATGATGCAATCCTCGCTCCCACTGTCATCGAGAAACCGAAGTATCTCTCAAGCGGATGAGAAACCTTACCAGATCGGCGGAGAGGCTGAGATTCGTCGGGAACTATTGAATCCTTTGGTTCTGTCAAATCATCAGCTGCAGTTTTGTATAGCTGGAACCTTTCCAGTTCTAAAGAACTGACCTTGCCTCGATCTTGTCCGGATTTTGCTTTTGACACAGGCCGGACAATCCCAAATCTTAACTTACTTAAGAGATAGGCTCTTCCCATACCATATCTTATATGGAGTGGTAGGCACTGATTTGAATCGAACCCTATTCAATAGGTATGCAACTTCATAAGTGCATAACTCCCTAAAAGGAAATAGGAAACTCAGTAGTACTCATCATAGAGCGCACCATATCATATAGGGTGTGATTGCTCCGCCCCGATCTACCATCGTGCTATGGTGTATACGGAGGAGTAATGCTGAGAGAGAATCTCATTCTCCTTTAGAATAGTCCAGGAATTCTATGCACAAGTATTCTCCTCCCTGATCTCATCATAGGACATAATACTTATACCCGGTTATTGGTTCTCTACTTCTAACTTATATTCTGTGAATATCTCAAAAGCTTCGGGCCTATGTTTCAACAGGAACATATGTCTGAATCTTGAGAGATCATCAGAGAACGTAATGAAGTACAAAGAACCGGTCCTGACATGTGTAGACAGGAGACTTTACATACATCATCATGTATCAGTCCCAAGAGTTCATTAACTCTTTCTCTCTTCCCAATAAGCAGAGTTATGGTCATCTTAATTTTGTGACATGACTGGCAAGTTTCACAAGATGTAAATTCAAACTGATTTAAATATGCATCTAAAATGTAACTTCAGCTAGTCGGGTCGCATTGATATGACCTAGTCTACAATGCCTCAAGAAGGATTCGTTCATTTCTGAACTCTTCCTCTTGTGTGTGTTCTGTATACTAGGAACTGTAGTTTGATTTAGAACATCAATGCTTTTAGATAACGTGCCTGAACCGATCAACTTATGATATAGGAAATGTTCAAAACATTATCCATCAATACAAAATTTTATCATTTCTTTACTAATAAAGAGACTGATATGATTTTGTATATCAGGTTCGGTATCTAATAACATTCGTTCAGAATCAATGTATTTTGGTAATACAGGGTGACATTGACCAACAGACTTGGCTGCAACACTTGCCCCGTTTTTTGTCTCATGAAACATATCACCCGTTCTCAGTTTTCTACCTTTCTGTAGCCCTATGTAACAGATTACATATCTGGGATCCTGATCCGGTATCAAATACCGAGGATGCAGAGGAAACTGAGAAACAGTTCTTTGTAATGAACACACCCGAAGGAGATGCATCAAATGCACTTTCTTCGTTTGGGCAGCATAGGAATTCTGGTATTCCCCTATTTCCTGCTCTGTCTTATAACAATTATAAGTTGGAGCGGGACCAACGTTCCCCAGCTCAGTATAACAAGCGGGTTCGGTCAATACATCCATATTATTATCTTGATTAAGGCGTGATATGGTCTCTACCTGGAGAGAGAGAGAAGAAAACACTTTGCGTGCGCTCTAGCAAGAATAGATTGGTTATTATTTTATCTAATCAGGATGGCTCCCACTGTTTTTTATCAAATCTTCCTTCAAACCTTAAAAGGAAAGACTAGCCGGGATTAATTATACTCTACAAGTTCGCCAATCTTTCAGCCAGGCCAGTGTCGGTACTTTGAGGGAGGTTCCCCGTGCTTTCGCACGGACCTAATTACAGTAAACTTCGTTTTCCCAGAGGCGTTACCCCGTTGACACCTTTCTAGACACCTACTTGATCGGCTAATTGTAAAGTGCAAAACTCTCTCAGGAGTAACAATTACTCGCAGTGGGTATCGGGATCCAACTATCACATAGAAGATATGCAATCTCATTGCAAATTTCAACACTTGAAACTCCCGATAAAGATTTTTACCCCTAGCACCTATGACCTTAACTATGGTCAACAAATCATAAGTAATAGTCAAGTTCTACCCGTCATTTCGTGATTAATTAGACCCACCCACATGACCCTTAACTAAGGTCAACAAAGTCACGCGACTGTCCTAACTAATCGCATCATATGCGGTGTAGGAAGACATCACTTAGCTACCGTACACTGTGCCTTGACTATGGTCAACAAACACGGCACGAATACTAAGTACTCTACTTCCTAAAATGACGGAGGGTTGCGAATGGTTTTTATGAAAACCTTTAACGCTTTGAACTTGATCTCGTTGCGGAATCAAATGGTTTTTAAATGGAATGTTTTTGAGGCTTTTCTAGTTTTGCTAAAGGGGTCACTCCCGGTGAAGGGATCGTCGGCCCTTTCCTCATCGAATAAGGTACAGGATATATCATATATACCGCTTTGCAAAACAGAAACTATAGAAGCAATCAAAAAACAAACCGAGGATTGTAGCATCTGCCAGTTATTGCTAAAGGAGTCACTCCCGGTGAAGGGATCTCAGTCCTTTCCTCATCGAATAAGGTGCAGGATATATCATATATACCGCTGTGCAAAGCAAGAACTGTAGCTACCTGTTTTATTTTTGAAATTCGATTCCACAACATCAATTAGGTTTATTTTCTTTCATTAATCTCATTAATGAATATCCCATCATTTAAGTCCACCTAAACATCACAGATAAATATAACGTACGCTTATGCCATCCGCATTCGCCTCGATGTCCCGTCTGCACCGTTAGGTTAGGTAACTAACGGCAGAGCGGGGCAGGGCTAGCGCGGGTGTAAAACATAAGCAACGTCTATATAATATATCATATATACTATATATAATATCTATCTGAACAAATCACATGATCACATCACAGATAACGCAGCAGAAAATATCATATGAAATATTGGATATACTAGGACGTCCGTGTTTTTAATACGAGCCAGTATAAAACACGGATTCCACGGTCGTGATGAATAGCCAATCCCATACCCCTAGACCCCTACGAGAGCGGCAAGCAACCCTACCAATTCTAGGGTTAGGAGACCCGGACTCGACTCCTCGAGATGGTCTCCCACTGGACCCTAGAACCCGGTTACTTGTGCTCCCCTCCTTGGGTCTATCCTAATGCGGAAAAGTAAATAATATACAAATGGTGACATCATTCGCAACCTGGAAGTGCCCCAATAAAAGAATATTACATACAAGTTTTTACATGAATGAAAATGAAAAACACTCATCTCACATAAAAAACCCCCGGCTATTCAAACACGACGATCCAATATAACATATCCAGCAACACATAACATCACATGTCATCAACGTAAGTAAACATGCGTATCCCAATTGTCGTTGACATATAGCAACAAAACCGGCAATATCACATATTACACTTACGGTCACAGAAAAGAAAGTGTTAAACTACAACAGTTGGAATCCGCAAACTCTTTAGACATCGCATGCCTAGCCAAATGAATTCCTTAGACATCGCATGCCTAAAAATTATAAACTCCGCATTTTAGTCTCATTATCGAAAACTCTTTTCAATATCAAGTTGGGCAATTCAACAAGATTCCCGACATCCTGATCGAATGCTCATCGCAAACTTTAGTAGGCGGCCGCACCCCCGACGCCGTCGACGAAGTGCACCAAGGCGGAACACCGCTGCCGCGAGCATCCGAACGGATGCTTTCGGCGACGGGGTTCTCCTACAGTCACTTGGTCGGGGCTATGGGGTGAGGCTATCTATTAAGCTTACACAGCGAGTATCCGCGTACGCTACATGATTGCGACGGACTTTTGATCGCATCAAAATTCCGTGGCAACCGATCAAGTGAGACTAAAGTGCTATGTTTATAACATTCATACAGTTATCTCATAGCTACTTGTGGATTCCAAGTATTGTATCCCATTCGAGATAAATAGAAAATGTTAAACTTTCCGATCGAGCAATCGAACACCCAAGTTTTCCCGAAACAGCTCAACACATGAAATAAGTTTAAAAACATTCACTTCGTGCCTCAGTACCAACGGTCCAGCCGTAGAAGGGTCAAGCCAACGCCTCACATATGGCACGCCGTACTGCCCCAAACCCTAAGGTTCAAAGGGCAGTTCAAGACGGTCACATAATCGAGTTAAGGTTTGTTGTCTTCTAGAGGGACCATCGCGTTACTTGCACTACTTAGAACGTCATTAAACAACGGAAAAATCCAACAATTGGAAATTTCCCGGCAGGGGAAAAAGTGGGTATTTATATCCGGTCGAACTTTTTAACATATTCTAAAATTACCCAGAAAAACACATAGACAAAGTTTGACAATCCGATTGAATCTACGAACTCCCAATACAACCCAGAATACTCAACTCTTGAGTAAGAATTAAAAATTCCCAGAAAATACAGCACCCAAATATAGAAATTACTGTGCCAAAACTAATGGGAGAGGCGACCGTACGGCCGCGGAACCGCCGCACGAGCCATGCTCGTGCCGCGGAACCGCGGCGGTTTGAAGGATTCGGCCGCTCGAATTTCACAGTAACTCCTACAAATGCCTGCTGATTTTTCTGAATATTTTTAATTCGTAAAAATCCCCGATTTCAAAAAATGTACAGAGAGCAATTTGAGATTAGGGTTTCGGTTCGATCGGACTTCTAACTCCGTCTACGTATCGCCTAAGGCTCCAGCTAGGCTCTGATACCACTGTAGTGTTAGTTGTATGTATGCCCTAGAGGCCAGTATTGTACAGATGATGTATATTATATTGGATGCTTGGACATATATAGAGATGACTTTCTTGCTCGATATGATAGTATGCTATCTGGTTGCTCTTTATCTTAACATGTATACTAGTCTCTTTAAACTGTCTTATAGTTACATGTTGGTAAAGCCCTTAGGATGTGTACTTGACTACCTGGACTATGATGCAGATCATACTAGTGGGGACATGGTAGTCTATAGGTACATCCTTCAAGGTCCCTAGTCGTGGGTGTATCTGTTAGTTGTGTGTATGCCCTAGAGGCCAGTATTGTACAGATAATGTATATTATATTGGATGCTTGGACATATATAGAGATGATTTTCTTGCTCGATATGATAGTATGCTATCTGGTTGCTCTTTATCTTAACATGTACACTTGTCTCTTTTAACTATCATATAGTTACATGTTGATAAAGCCCTTAGGATGTGTACTTGACTACCTGGACTATGATGCAGATCATACTAGTGGGGACATGGTAGTCCATAAGTACATCCTTCAAGGTCCCTAGTCGTGGGTGTATCGAGACGGGGCATCGATATACCAGTGTAGACTATCGTATACGCTTCTCGACCCATGAGATGGGCGATGGATGATCCCATATCCATTGGTGTTTGACATCAGAGATGGTATACGGGTGCTCAGTGGAGACTGGGTACACTGGACGGACTCGCCGAGAACTCCCAGATGGTATTATACCTCACGTCAGATGGCAGTTCTCAGGTGACACTTGTGCAAGTTAGTCTGTAGACCCGAGATCGTCATAGAGTCTTGTGTGATTCCCACTGTGCTTTGATCTCCACCTTACCACGTCCATGAGGGCGTGCAAAACGGTGGTATTTGGGTACAGTCCCGAGTCACATGGAGGCAATGAGCGATAGGAGGGGTTTCGTCTCTCCCGGTATTGGGGTTTGAAGTTGCGCTGTGCTCGATTGGCCGTAACAGGGAAGTCCCTGGCCAGGGCTGATCAGAGATTTGCTGGTAAGTGTTACCAGTAGTTTCTCGACCCGTTATGAGCCTCACATCGGCACGACTTATCGGTTATTGGGGTCTGACGTTTACCACCCCTAGACTTGATATGCGACATATCAGACGAACAGACCGGACTGTACGGTAAGTGTTACTGGTTGGATTCACAGGAGTGTGAGCGGGCTAGCTCTTCGATCTTCTGATCGCTCAATACCCGGATGGCCGTTACGTTTAGCAGACTGCTTGCGGCTTGTAGGTGCTTGATATGATCATCATCTGCTACCGGCGTATTGACGAGTCTTTAGAGTCCTACACAGAGGTTTCCTGGCTCAAGCGAAACGAAATAGGAGTGCATATGAGATATGCGCAGGACCGAGAATAATGCATGTATGTGATATCGTATTCCATTCTCGCGATGGATATATCGATTGGTTATATTCGATATAACCTAGATATCGAATCAAGGATTGATTCGATAAGACGATACATAGGATACTAGTCGGTTATATGCGATATGACCGGATCGTTAAATCAAGTGTTGATTTAATGATTTAATGTATAATTATATATTTGATATATTACTTTGCATTAACTAGTATCGGTTCACTTTAAATGGATTTTCTCACTTGATGTGCAAGTTGTATATGTGATATACTTTTGTGCACATCCTTGTATCATGTTTGATGATGCTTGCTCATTTGGTTAAGTGTAAAGAATTAAACCTAGGTTAAGAAAGTGATTAGGGTTTTTATTATCCATTCTTTTATTTATTGATTTTGGAAAAAGAATGGGATAAGAATACAAAATGGTTGCTTTCATTCTTGAACCTTTGTGAAGCTTCATGAAACTTTGACCAAAGTGACCAATTTGTCTTCATGCTTAACCCTAACCACTCTTCTAACCTTGGTCAATTCTCTACACCTAACCATGGTTCCTATTATGATAAGTATTCATTTCTTTTTCATTTTGGATTAACTTATCATAATATTTTCCTTCTTCTTGATCTTCTTCTTCAAGAAAGAAAGCTTGATGCCATCAATGGCAACTTGAGTTCTAAAGTGAGAAATCCAATTCTAAAGTGAACCCACCTCCTATTTCTTCACCCTCTACCTCTTGCCAAGTTGTTTTGGGTGTTTTCTTCACAAGTTTCACAAATTTGTGAAGTCGGAGCTTGAACTTGTGATGCCTTGACGTAGATCATCTTCGGCACGAAGCCGACGACCTAGTCCGCCCATTTCTCCGATCAACCCGACGATTGAGTCCGGGATTCGAGATGGACAGCGAGAGGACGCCTACGTGGAGCTAAGGAAGTGGAGAACCGGATCTACAAAGGTTGTAGCCTCTCTCCTTTAGTTAAGATGTTAACTAGATTCGTATTTCGCCTAAATTTCTAGTCGACGATCCGTATTAGGGTTTCTCGGCACCCATAAAATTTGAAATTGGCATGGTTGATACCTTGTGAGACCTCTATAGTGTGCCCAGGAACCCTACAGTGGTATCAGAGACTAGCTAGAGCCTTAGGCGAAGTCTAGACGACGTCTGAAATCCGAACGAACCAAAACCCTAACCCAAAAAATGCTCTCTGTACATTTTTCAATTTCGGGGATTTTTCGATATTAAAAATATGCAGAAAAATCAGCAGGGAATTTTAAGAATTACTGTAAAGCCCGTACCCCTGAATCCACCAAAGTGCGGCGGAACCGCGGCATTAGCATGGCTAATGCGGCGGTTCCGCGGCCATGTGGTCTCCTCATGGATTTAATTTTGTACAGTAATTCTCATTATGCAGTGCTGGTTTTCCTGGGAAGTTTTAATATTTATTCAAGAGTTGAATTTTCTGGGGTGTATTGGGAGTTCGTAGATTCGATCGGATTATCAGACTTCGTCTATGTGTTTTTCCGGATATTTTAGAATATGTTAAAAAGTTCGACCGGATGTAAATACCCAATCTTTCCCCTGCCGGGAAATTTCCAATTGTTGGACTTTTCCGTAGTTTAATGACGTTCTAAGTAGTGCAAGTAACGCGATGGTCCCTCTAGAAGACAACAAACCTTAACTCGATTATGTGACCGTCTTGAACTGTCCTTTGAACCTTTGGGTTTGGGGCAGTACGGCGTGCCACATGTGAGGCGTTGGCTTGACCCTTCTACGGCTGGACCGTTGGTACTGAGGCATGAAGTGAATGTCTTTGAACTTATTTCATGTGTTGATCGGTTTCGGGAAAACTTGGGTGTTCGAATGTTTGACCGGAAAGTTTAATATTCTCTATTTATCCGGAATGGGATACAATAATTGGAATTCACAAACAGTTATGAGATAACTGAATGAATGTTATAAATCTAGCGGTTTAGTCTCACGTGATATTGAAAAGAGTTTTCGATAATGGGACTAAAATGCGGGGTTTATAATTGTTAGGCACGTGATGTCTAAGTATTTCATTTGATTAGGCATGCGGTGTCTAAAGAGGTTGCGGATTCCAATTGTTGTAGTTTTACACTTTCTTTTCTGGGACCATAAGTGTAATATGTGATATCGCCGGTTTCGTTGCTATATGTCAACGACAATTGGGATGCGCATATTTACTTACGTTGATGACATGTGATGTTATGTGTTGCTGGATATGTTATATTGGATTGTCGTGTTTGAATAGCCGGGGGTTTTTATGTGAGATGAGTGTTTTTCATTTTCATTCATGTAAAAACTTGTATGTAATATTCTTTTATTTGGGGCAACTTCCAGGTTGCGGAAGATGTCACCCTTTGTATATTATTTACTTTTCCGCATTAGGATAGACCCAAGGAGGGGAGCACAAGTAACCGGGTTCTAGGGTCCAGTGGGAGACCATCTCGAGGAGTCGAGTCCGGGTCTCCTAACCCTAGAATTGGCAGGGTTGCTTGCCGCTCTCGTAGGGGTCTAGGGGTGTGGGATTGGCTATTCATCACGACCGTGGAATCCGTGTTTTATACTGGCTCGTATTGAAAACACGGACGTCCTAGTATATCCAATGTTTCATATGTTTCTTCTGCTGCGATATATGTGATGTTCTATGATAGATACAGTATATAGTATATATGATATATTATATAGAAGTTACTTATGTTTTACACCCGCGCTAGCCCTGCCCTGCTCTGTCGTTAGTTACCTAACCTAACGGTGCACGAGGGGACATCGAGACGAATGCGGATGGCATAAGTGTACGTCGTATTTATCTGTGATGTTTAGGTATTTAAATGATGGGACTTCATTAATGTGATTAATGAAATAAAAGAAACCAAATGATGTTGTAGAATCAGATTTTAAAATAAAACAGGTAGCTACAGTTCTTGCTTTGCATAGCGGTATATATGATATACCCTGCACCTTATTCGATGAGGAAAGGACCGAGATCCCTTCACCAGGAGTGACTCCTTTAGCAATAACTGGCAGATGCTACACACTCGGTTTGTTTTTTGATTGCTTCTATAGTTTCTGCTTTGCACAGTGATATATATGATATATCCCGCACCTCATTCGACGAGGAAAGGGCCGACGATCCCTTCACCGGGAGTGACCCCTTTAGCAAAACTAGAAAAGCCTCAAAATCACTCCATTTCAAAACTTCATTTGATTCTACAACGATATCAAGTTCATTACGCTCATGATTTTCAGAAAAAACCTGCGTAGCCCTCCGTCATTTCAGATAAGTTGCATATAGTATTCGTGCTACATTTGTTGGCTTTCGTCAAGGTGTAGTGTGCGGTAGCTATGTGCTGCTTATCTGCTGCATATGATGCGACTGGACTAGGGTAGTCGTACGGCTTTGTTGGCTTTCGTCAAGGGTCGTGCGGGTGGGTTTAATTCAGTCAAGAAATGTACGGGTTGAACTTGACTAGCGGGCTGTGGTTTGTTGGCTTTCGTCAAGGTCATAGCATGCTAGGGGCAAAAGCATTATCGGGAATTTCAAGTGTTGAAATTTGCAATGAGATTGCATACCTTCTATGAGATAGTTGGATCCCGATACCCATTGCGAGTAAGAGTTACTCCTGGGAGAGTTTTACACATTACAATTAGCCGATCAAGTAGGTGTCTAGAAAGGTGTCAACGGGGTTACGCCTCTGGGAAAACGAGGTTTACATTAATTAGGTTCGTGCGAAAGCACGGGGGACCTCCCTCAAAGTACCGACACTGGCCTGGCTGAAAGATTGGCAAACTTGTAGTGTGTAATTAATCCCAGCTAGTCTTTCCTTTTAGGGTTTGAAGGAAGATTTGATAAAAACCAGTAGGAGCCATCCTGATTAGATAAGATAAAAACCAATCTGATCTTGCAAGAGCATACGCTAAAGTGTTTTCTTCTCTCTCTCTCCAGGTAGCGAGCATGTTATGCCCTAATAAAGATAATAATATGTATGTATTGACCGAACCCGCATGTTATACTGTGCTGGGGAACGTTGGTTCCGTTCTTTCTTATAAGAGTTATAGGAATGAACTGGATATAGGGGAATACCAGGATTCCCATGCCACCCGATTGAAGAAAGTACATGGTGATGCATTTTCTTCGGGTGTGTTCGTTACAGAGAACTGTTTCTCCATTTGCCCTACGTCCTGGGTATTAGATACCGGGTCAGGATCCCATATATGTAATCAGTTACATGGGCTTAGAAAAGTTAGAGAACTTGGAGAAGGTGATCAAGACATTAGAGTTGGAAATTGTGCAATTGTTGCAGCTAAGACTGTCGGGGAATATCACCTTATGTTACCAACTGGTAATACATTGGTTCTAAACGAATGCTATTACATGCCGAACCTGATATGCAACATTATATCGGTTTCTTTATTGAGTAAAGAGGGAAATAATTTTGTATTACAGGACAATGTTATGAACATTTTCCGTAACCAAAAGTTGGTTGGATCAGGCACGTTGTGCAATGGCATTTATGTTCTAAATCAATCAACAGTTCTGAGCATAACAAACACACATAAGAGGAAGAGTTCAGAACTGAACGAATCTTTCTTGTGGCATTGTAGACTGGGTCACATCAATGCGACACGACTGGCTAAGTTGCATAAGGATGGATATTTGAAACCATTCGAATTTTCATCTTATGACACTTGCCAGTCATGTCTCAAAGGCAAGATGACCAAAACTCCGTTTACGGAACACGGAGAAAGAGTTACCGAACTCTTGGGACTGATACATAGTGATGTATGCGGTCCCATGTCTACACATGCCAGGGATGGTTCTTCGTACTTCATTACATTCACTGACGATCTCTGAAGATACGGACATGTGTACTTGATAAGACACAAGTCTGAAGCTTTTGAGAAATTTAGAGAATATAAACAAGAAGTCGAGAACCAAACCGGAAAAAGTATTAAAATCCTTCGATCTGATCGAGGAGGTGAATACTTAAGCAATGAATTCCTAGACTTCCTAAAAGAGAATGGGATTCTCTCTCAGCTGACTCCTCCATATACACCACAGCACAACGGTGTATCAGAAAGGAGGAACTGCACCCTATTAGATATGGTGCGCTCTATGATGAGCACAGCTGAGTTACCTATTTCCTTCTGGGGGTATGCGCTTGAGACAGCCATACATCTATTGAATATGGTCCCCACAAAATCAGTGCCTACCACTCCATATGAGTTATGGAAAGGGAAGAGACCATGTCTTAACTATGTTAAAATATGGGGTTGTCCAGCCTATGTCAAACGACAAAATCCGGACAAACTCGAGGCACGGTCTGTTCTATGCAAATTTATAGGATATCCCAAAAATTCACAAGGGTATATCTTCTACCATCCTGAGGAACAAAGAGTGTTTGTTTCTCGGCATGCCACCTTTTTAGAAAAGGAATTTCTTGAAAAAGAGATTAGTGGTCATGAGGTAGAACTGGAAGAGGTTCCAGCTACAGAAGCTACAACAGAAGATCTGGTGGAACCAGAGGATTCAGTAGTACCCGACGAACCCCAGCCTCTCCGCCGATCTAGTAGGGTTCCTCGCCGACGTGAGAGATACTACGGTTTTCTCATGGATGGTGGGAGCGAGGATTGCATCATGGAGGATGATGACCCAACTAGCTTCGAGCAGGCCATCACGAGTAGGGACTCAGTGAAATGGCTGGATGCAATGCGGTCCGAGATGGAATCCATGTACACCAACAAAGTATGGACTTTGGATGTTGCTCCTGAAGGGGTAAAACCCATCGGGAGCAAGTGGATCTTTAAGAAAAAACTTGGTGTAGATGGGAAAGTGGAGACTTTCAAAGCTAGACTTGTAGCAAAGGGTTTTCGTCAAAGACCAGGTGTGGACTATGACGAAACCTTTTCTCCAGTGGCTATGCTTAAATCCATCCGGATCATGCTTGCCATCGCTGCACATCATGATTACGAAATCTGGCAAATGGATGTTAAGACCGCCTTTCTAAATGGTGATTTAGAAGAGTGCGTGTACATGACTCAGCCAGAGGGCTTCGTAGACAGTGGGAGCAGCGGGAAGGTGTGCAAGCTGCTTAAATCCATTTATGGATTAAAGCAAGCATCGCGGAGTTGGAACATCTGCTTTGACGTCGTTATCAAAGAGTTTGATTTCGTCAAAAACCCAGATGAACCTTGTATCTACAAGAAGGTGGCAGAGAGTAAGGTTGTCTTCCTCGTATTGTACGTGGACGACATACTCTTGATAGGAAATGATATTCCTATGCTGCAATCAGTCAAGCTCTTCTTATCACAAAGATTCTCAATGAAAGATCTTGGTGATGCCTCCTGCATATTGGGAATTAGGATCTATAGAGATAGATCCAAACGGATTTTGGGATTGTCCCAATCCAGGTACATTGACACCATACTAAAGAGGTTTAGTATGGAAGAATCCAAGCGTGGGAACTTGCCCACGATCTCTGGAGTCACTCTCTCCAAAGAGATGTCTCCCAAGACTGATTTGGTGAGAGCTCGCATGCAAGGGATACCCTATGCTTCGGCTGTAGGCTCTATCATATATGCGATGCTATGTACCAGACCCGATGTAGCATACTCACTAAGTGTAGTGAGCAGGTATCAAGCTGATCCTGGAGAGAGTCACTGGACAGCTGTGAAGAGCATTCTCAAGTACTTACGAAGGACTAAAGAGATGCTCTTGGTGTATGGTAATGGAGAACTCCAAGTGGAGTCCTTTACCGATTCGAGCTTCCAGAGTGATAAGGACGACTGTAAGTCGCAGTCGGGTTTTGTCTTTACCTTTTAGGGAGGGGCGGTTAGCTGGAAGAGTTCCAAGCAGGAAACCGTGGCAGACTCGACGATGGAGGCTGAATACATCGCTGCCAACGATGCTGCTAAAGAGGCTGTCTGGATCAAGAAGTTCATTACTGAACTTGGTGTGGTTCCATCCATTGAGCATCCAATACCTTTGTATTGCGATAACAATGGAGCGGTGGTTTTGGCCAAGGAACCCAGGTCCCGTCAGCGATCCAGGCATATTCTGAGGCGGTATCACCTGATCCGGGAGATAGTTGATCGCCGGGAGATCGAGGTTAGGAGAGTTGACATGAAGAACAACACGGCGGATCCACTCACGAAGGCCATTCCCCAGATACAGTTTGAGAGACTCTTCGGGATGCTCGGTATGCGATACTACAGCAGCTGGCCCTAGTGCAAGTGGGAGATTGTTAGTTGTGTGTATGCCCTAGAGGCCAGTATTGTACAGATGATGTATATTATATTGGATGCTTGGACATATATAGAGATGACTTTCTTGCTCGATATGATAGTATGCTATCTGGTTGCTTTTTATCTTAACATGTACACTTGTCTCTTTTAACTGTCATATAGTTACATGTTGATAAAGCCCTTAAGATGTGTACTTGACTACCTGGACTATGATGCAGATCATACTAGTGGGGACATGGTAGTCCATAAGTACATCCTTCAAGGTCCCTAGTCGTGGGTGTATCGAGACGGGGCATCGATATACCAGTGTAGACTAGCGTATACGCTTCTCGACCCATGAGATGGGCGATGGATGATCCTATATCCATTGGTGTTTGACATCAGAGATGGTATACGGGTGCTCAGTGGAGACTGGGTACACTGGACGGACTCGCCGAGAACTCCCAGATGGTATTATACCTCACGTCAGATGGCAGTTCTCAGGTGACACTTGTGCAGGTTAGTCTGTAGACCCGAGATCGTCATAGAGTCTTGTGTGATTCCCACTGTGCTTTGATCTCCACCTTACCACGTCCATGAGGGCGTGCAAAACGGTGGTCTTTGGGTACAGTCCCGAGTCACATGGAGGCAATGAGCGATAGGAGGGGTTTCGTCTCTCCCGGTATTGGGGTTTGATGTTGCGCTGTGCTCGATTGGCCGTAACAAGGAAGTCCCTGGCCAGGGCTGATCAGAGATTTGCTGGTAAGTGTTACCAGTAGTTTCTCGACCCGTTATGAGCCTCACATCGGCACGACTTATCGGTTATTGGGGTCTGACGTTTACCACCCCTAGACTTGATATGCGACATATCAGACGAACAGACCGGACTGTACGGTAAGTGTTACTGGTTGGATTCACAGGAGTGTGAGCGGGATAGCTCGTCGATCTTCTGATCGCTCAATATCCGGATGGCCGTTACGTTTAGCAGACTGCTTGCGGCTTGTAGGTGCTTGATATGATCATCATCTGCTACCGGCGTATTGACGAGTCTTTAGAGTCCTACACAGAGGTTTCCTGGCTCAAGCGAAATGAAATAGGAGTGCATATGAGATATGTGCAGGACCGAGAATAATGCGTGTATGTGATACCGTATTCCATTCTCGCGATGGATGTATCGATTAGTTATATTCGATATAACCTAGATATCGAATCAAGGATTGATTCGATAAGACGATACATAGGATACTAGTCGGTTATATGCGATATGACCGGATCGTTAAATCAAGTGTTGATTTAATGATTTAATGTATAATTATATATTTGATATATTACTTTGCATTAACTAGTATTGGTTCACTTTAAATGGATTTTCTCACTTGATGTGCAAGTTGTATATGTGATATACTTTTGTGCACATCCTTGTATCATGTTTGATGATGCTTGCTCATTTGGTTAAGTGTAAAGAATTAAACCTAGGTTAAGAAAGTGATTAGGGTTTTTATTATCCATTCTTTTATTTATTGATTTTGGAAAAAGAATGGGATAAGAATACAAAATGGTTGCTTTCATTCTTGAACCTTTGTGAAGCTTCATGAAGCTTTGACCAAAGTGACCAATTTGTCTTCATGCTTAACCCTAACCACTCTTCTAACCTTGGTCAATTCTCTACACCTAACCATGGTTCCTATTATGATAAGTATTCATTTCTTTTTCATTTTGGATTAACTTATCATAATATTTTCCTTCTTCTTGATCTTCTTCTTCAAGAAAGAAAGCTTGATGCCATCAATGGCAACTTGAGTTCTAAAGTGAGAAATCCAATTCTAAAGTGAACCCACCTCCTATTTCTTCACCCTCTACCTCTTGCCAAGTTGTTTTGGGTGTTTTCTTCACAAGTTTCACAAATTTGTGAAGTCGGAGCTTGAACTTGTGATGCCTCGACGTAGATCATCTTCGGCACGAAGCCGACGACCTAGTCCGCCCATTTCTCCGATCAAGCCGACGATTGAGTCCGGGATTCGAGATGGACAGCGAGAGGACGCCTACGTGGAGCTAAGGAAGTGGAGAACCGGATCTACAAAGGTTGTAGCCTCTCTTCTTTAGTTAAGATGTTAACTAGATTCGTATTTCGCCTAAATTTCTAGTCGACGATCCGTATTAGGGTTTCTCGGCACCCATAAAATTTGAAATTGGCATGGTTGATGCCTTGTGAGACCTCTATAGTGTGCCTAGGAACCCTATAGTATCGAGACGGGGCATCGATATACCAGTGTAGACTAGCGTATACGCTTCTCGACCCATGAGATGGGCGATGGATGATCCCATATCCATTGATGTTTGACTTCAGAGATGGTATACGGGTGATCAGTGGAGACTGGGTACATTGGACGGACTCGCCGAGAACTCCCAGATGGTATTATACCTCATGTCAGATGGCAGTTCTCAGGTGACACTTGTGCAGGTTAGTCTGTAGACCCGAGATCGTCATAGAGTCTTGTGTGATTCCCACTGTGCTTTGATCTCCACCTTACCACGTCCATTAGGGCGTGCAAAACGGTGGTTTTTGGGTACAGTCCCGAGTCACATGGAGGCAATGAGCGATAGGAGGGGTTTCGTCTCTCCCGGTATTGGTGGTTGATGTTGCGCTGTGCTCGATTGGCCGTAACAGGGAAGTCCCTGGCCAGGGCTGATCAGAGATTTGCTGGTAAGTGTTACCAGTAGTTTCTCGACCCGTTATGAGCCTCACATCGGCACGACTTATCGGTTATTGGGGTCTGACGTTTACCACCCCTAGACTTGATATGCGACATATCAGACGAACATGACCGGACTGTACGGTAAGTGTTACTGGTTGGATTCACAGGAGTGTGAGCGGGCTTGCTCGTCGATCTTCTAATCGCTCAATGCCCGGGTGGCCGTTACGTTTAGCAGACCGCTTACGGCTTGTGGATGCTTGATATGATCATCATCTGCTACCGGCGTATTGACGAGCCTTTAGAGTCCTACAGAGAGGTTTCCTGGCTCAAGCGAAACGAAATAGGAGCGCATATGAGATATGTGCGGGACCGAGAATAATGCGTGTATGTGATACCGTATTTCATTCTCGCGATGAATGTTTCGATTGGTTGTATGCGATATAACCTAGTTATCGAATCGAAGATTGATTCGATAAGTCGATACATTGAATACTAGTCGGTTATGTGCGACTGATTGTTAGAGTATCTGCGTGTTCAAGTTTTAGTTAAATACCGCAATCAAGACGGTTTCGCTCGTAGCTAGCCGGTTGAGTACGGGTCGTCCGCAGGGAGATGGGAATCTTTTTCTATGTGCTTTAACGAGTTAAGTCCAGTTTTTCAGATTTTGTTGTGATTAGTTAAGCGGTAAAATGATATGTAAAGAGAGCTTGTTAGGGTTAGGATTAGGTTAGTTTGAGTTAAGAGTCTCCCACATCTTTCGTTGCCCCTCTTAATATCGGTGTTACGGTAATCGGCAACAACGGGGATTAGCACGACTAGGAAGGAACTTGCGAGTATAAGCCAGGCTTTCCAACGCATAAGTTCTTCCTTTTGGTGCTTGTCCGTCCGTTCTTGGCTCTTAGCCATAACCTCCGGTTAATTCAACCACAACCGGTCTCACTACGGAATCACCGCTATCATGTAGGATAGGGTGCCGTAAGGAGCGGATTGTGGTTCAATTAACGGGAGTCGAATTAAGCTGTTGGGCAAGGAAAGAGTGAGAGAGATTTCCTTCTCTCAAACTTCCCTTATCCTACCCTAACAAGTATGAAACTACTCACACATCATGATACGGAAAAATAAAACAAAACAAAAGAGGAAGATAGAAAGAAAGAGATTAGAAGATAACAACTAGCTATTTGCGACCTCACCTTGGCAAGGATCAAGCGTAAGCATCATGGTTGTGTTAAGGATAAAGAAAAAGAGAGAAGAAAGAAACAACAAGGAATAACAACAACTAGTTAACAAATTAAAATTACAACAATTAACAAGATAATAAGACACGCATAATAATGAAAGAGTCTTCTTTATTCATCATTCTTCACTCACAAGCTCACTACAAGTTTCAATGGAGAAGAGATGAGAAGAGGAAGAAGAAACAACACTAAACCTAGAAAAGAAAATACAAGATTATGGATCCCTCCCTTCACAAAGTTCTGGGCTATTTATAGGCTGAAAACTGAAAATCTAAGGCAACCATCTGCCCCTTTACAAAATTACCCAACTGCCCCTAAAAACCCTACCTCTGCCGCCACCATACGGCCGCGGATCCGCGGCCTAAGCCTCCTTATGCCGCGGATCCGCCGCACTCTAGTGGAGTCAGGGAATGGGGTTCTTGGTACTTCCCTGATCTGCTGTCCCCTCTTGTCTGGTATATGTATTTTCTGAAAATACTTCCACATTTCTTCCAGAATTTCTGTTGAGAGAAAGGTGGACTTTTTGTCATGATTTCCTCGAGCTCCGCATAGATTTCTTGGATCTTGTGCTGCCATTGAGCCTTATGCATGAAAACGACATTGATTTGACATTTTGTCTTCTTAAACTGGTATCTGGCAACATACGGATGAAGAGCGGAGACCGTGTTTTCTCAGTGGTTGGCAGGAACCTGGATTTTGTCGTGTTTTCCATGAATTTCACCGTTTTAGAACCGAGAACCTGTATCCTGCAATTTACTAGCAAATACGGCTCAAGAGTATCTACCGATAAGCAATGTGATAAAAATTGGGCGGTATAAAAATGCAAAAATCTGATATGAACAAATACCCCCAAACTTATCATTTGCTCGTCCTGAGCAAAGCCAATTTATTCACAAAAAATTTCCTAACCTCACTTTCGCAGGGAACGCGATTGCACTGAGCATGTGCAACAAGCCGTTAAACCTCTAGGTGTCCCAAGTAGGAGGAGTGTTGTCTCCTGAGGGTTTTCAGCGGATACTACCCACAAAATCCGGTCAAGTTGGTTTTGTAAAATAACTAAGATTCAAATCCTAAAGTTTTGTTTCAGAAAATAACAATTCTATTATCCTAAGTCTAGACTATCGAACCTTTATTTTTCACACCTCACTTCTTATTTAACTACAGCTTTTATATGTCTTTACGTGCAGTGCAAATAGTGTCGTTAAGTTTCAGAAGGGTCGAATAAAGTCATCATGTCACACAATAAAGCCCTGATAATAATTTTAAAAGGATCACACAAGTTTTATAAAGAGTTAAGCATTTTTCAAGTTTCGTTTTCCAGTAAAGTTTCAACTTCAGAATTTCTATCTTCCCTAACAGGAAACTAGATCTTATTCTTCACTCCACCTTTTTCTTGTTTTCATTTCATACACACCTCTGTGAATGTGCAATAGTCTTTATCATAGAGTAAAACCTTCATATCTCCGCTAAAAATTTTTAAAAGCCTGTCTTTTATCAAGATTATTCTCACACAAAGAACCGTTAGGAATTTTAACTCGGAGAGAACACTTGCTTGATTTTGTTTTTATCTGGACTTTCTAGGCTTCTTAGCGAGCTTTGGGCCAATGCACCCAAACCAGTTGGTTTTAGGGCATTAGGTGTAGAAACACCCCAGCGGACTTAATTACTCAAGTTACCTAGGTCCAAAAACAAAAGACAGTTTGGCTTGAAAATCAGATGATTTAATACGAACGGAGATATAACCGGCAGTTCAGTTATTTTTTGGATAAAAGACGTGTTTAGTGGGTTTTGGTGTGTAATCATTCCAATCAAGTTCCAGATGGGTTATTTTTCAGACTTAGTTCCAATTAAGGCATCAATAACATTCCTTCATATTCGCTTTACTTCATAAACTATTCTTGATATTACTTATTTCCGAACAAACCTATTTGATCCTCAGAAAATCATTTATCTGTTTAAAAGTTTTTAAACATAAAAGACTTGTCATCTAATTCCCAAAAACTCACGACACGTGTAGTGTGATGTAAAGACGTATATCAGCTATAGTTAACTTTAAAGGAGGGTTATCTTTCAGGTTTTCAAAATCTAAACATAAGATTTAGTTATTCTTATTTTATCAAACAAAACCGTCGAAATGTTGAATCAGAGTCCTCCCACTAGCTATCTTGACAAAAAAGTTTTTATATTTTTAGAAAATTTTCAGATTTTTATGGATTTTATGGATTTTAATATGCAGATGCAGAATATACATATGAATGCGAAGGTAAGAAATGCGTACCGAGCGTACCCCCAAACTTAAACTGGACAGTGTCCTCACTGTCATTGCATGAAGAGATCATTTGAAGGGTCAAAATTGTCGGTTAGCGATACACAATTTTTATTTTAAAGAAAAGAAAAAGAATATACACAAATATATACAAAATGGTTTGTACATACCCCCAAACTTATTTGGAACAGTGTCCACTGTTCTTGGCTGGATTACCGAAGTTTGGTGGTAGGCAGAGGAAGATCATACAAGGTAAACCGGCTCCTGTAAGAACAGGAGCTCCTCTGTTGGTTCGGCGCTAAGGTACGGTTTGCATCGGTGTCCGTTTACTTTGAAGAGTGAACTGTCCTTTGGATTTTCCAAATCCACAGCGCCCTGCGGATACACATTCCGCACAAAATACGGCCCTTTCCAGCGAGATCTGAGCTTTCCTGGATGGAAATGAAGTCGGGTGTCGTAAAGCAGTACCTGCTGACCAGGTACGAAGGTTTTGCGCAAAAGGTGTTTATCGTGAAACACCTTCGTTCGATTCTTAACGACTACCGCGTTATCGTAAGCTTCATCCCTAAGCTCGCTCAGTTCGTTCAACTGCAGCTTCCGATGGCTGCCCGCATCCTTGAGAGACAGATTCAGCTCCTTTATCACCCAAAATGCGCGATGCTCTATTTCGACAGGTAGGTGGTAGGCTTTTCCGTACACAAGCCGATAGGGAGACATGCCAAGGTCGGTCTTATAAGCGGTTCGAAATGCCCAAAGGGCATCCGTGAGTTTGAGCGACCAATCCTTACGGTTCTTGGAAACCGTCTTCTCCAATATCTGCTTGATTTGCCGATTTGAAACTTCGGCCTGCCCGCAAGTTTGGGGGTGGTAGGGCGTAGAGAGCTTATGATTAATGGAGTATTTCCGCATCAAGGCCTCGAAGGTTTTGTTGCAGAAATGACTTCCATTGTCACTAATGATCGCTCGGGGGTGCCCAAACCGGGAGAAAATGTTTTCTTTAAGGAACCTAACGACAACCTTGTTGTCGTTAATCCGGCTGGGCACAGCCTCGACCCATTTAGAGACGTAATCAACAGCGAGAAGGATGTACAAGTTCCCGAAAGAGCTGGGAAACGGCCCCATGAAATCTATCCCCCAAACATCGAAAATCTCCACAACCAAGATCGGTTGGAGCGGCATCTCGTTCCTCCGGGATATCCGGCCCATGTGTTGGCACCGGGAGCAAGTCTTGCAATAGTCATGAGCGTCTTTGAAGAGTTGTGGCCAGTAGAAACCACATTGCAAGATCTTCTCAGCTGTCTTTCTGGGCCCAAAATGCCCGCCACACGCTTGATCGTGGTAAAATGACAGCACACTCTTGAATTCCTCGTCAGGGACACACCGACGAATAATCTGGTCGGGACAGTACTTGAACAAGTAGGGTTCGTCCCAGTAAAAGTGTTTTACTTGGGATAAGAAGCGAAGTCTGTCCTGACTTGACCATTCGGTCGGTAGTAATCCCGTGGCCAAATAGTTCACAATATCTGCGAACCAGGGTTCGCAAGATACTTTCAAGAGTTGTTCATCCGGGAAAACGTCGTTGATCGGAATTGGAAGCGAAGGCGAAGAAGGAAGTCGTGAGAGATGGTCGGCAACCACGTTTTCACATCCTCGTTTGTCCTTAATAACAAGGTCAAACTCTTGCAGCAAGAGGATCCAACGGATTAACCGAGATTTTGCATCTTTCTTCGCAAAAAGATGGCGCAGAGCAGAATGGTCAGTGTAGACAATGACTGGAGAGCCGATGAGGTAGGGCCTGAACTTTTCTAAAGCGAATACAACAGCTAAGAATTCCTTCTCAGTTGTTGTATAGTTGAGTTGGGCGTCGTTCAGGGTTCGGCTCGCATAATAGATTACTTGCGGCATCTTGTTGATGTGTTGTCCAAGGACAGCACTAATGGCAAAGTCGGATGCATCGCACATAATCTCAAATGGGTGCGTCCAGTCAGGCGAAGAGAGAACGGGAGCAGAAGTGAGTGAGCGTTTCAATGACTCAAATGCAGTCACACAGCTCGAGTTGAAGTCGAATGGCGTATCCTTGGCCAGCAAAAGAGTCAAGGGCCTAGCAATCTTGCTAAAGTCCTTGATGAACCGTCTATAGAAACCGGCATGGCCAAGGAAGGCTCGGATATCGCTGACGCAACGGGGAGGAGGTAGATTGGAAATGACCTCAATCTTTGCTTTGTCAACCTCTATGCCATTTTGCGAGATGATATGTCCTAAGACAATACCTTCGCGCACCATGAAGTGGCATTTCTCCCAGTTCAAAGTGAGATTCTTGTCCTTACATCGGGTAAGGACAGCGTCAAGATGCAGCAAACACTCGTTGAAGGAATCGCCGAAGATGGAGAAATCATCCATGAAGATCTCCAGAAATTTTTCCACCATGTCTGAGAAAATTCCCATCATACACCGCTGGAAGGTAGCGGGCGCATTGCATAACCCAAAGGGCATGCGTCGATATGCAAACGTGCCGAAAGGACAAGTGAATGTGGTCTTGTCCTGGTCTTTTTCGGCGATGGGAATTTGATTATAGCCGGAGTAGCCATCAAGAAAGCAGTAGTACTCGTGTCCGGCCAATCGTTCAAGCATCTGGTCAATGAAAGGTAGCGGAAAGTGGTCTTTCCGCGTTGCGGCGTTGAGTTTTCTGTAATCGATGCATACTCGCCACCCAGTTTGGGTGCGAGTAGGGATTAACTCATTCGCCTCGTTGGTTATGACCGTGATGCCCGACTTCTTGGGGACAACATGAATGGGGCTAACCCACTGGCTATCAGAGATAGGGTAAATGATACCACTATCTAGACATTTTATGATCTCCTTCTTCACAGCCTCTTTCATGACTGGATTGAGCCGTCTTTGTGGATCCCGGGCTGGTTTGGCATCATCCATCAGATGAATGTGATGCTCAACGATCAGGGGACTAATCCCCTTGATGTCCGCCATGGACCAGCCAAAAGCTTGCCTGTTGCTGTGCAAGACCGCGAGAAGGGCTTTCTCTTGCTCGGGAGCTAGAGAAGCCGAGATGATGACAGGGAGGGTCTCGTTCTCACCTAAGTAAGCGTACTTAAGGTGAGATGGCAAAGGCTTGAGTTCGAGCGTTGGAGGTGAAACGATGGAAGGCAAGATTGGTGCAAAGGCCTCGAACTCAAAGGACTCCAGCAAAGGTTCAAAACGAGTGTAGGCAACCGAGTTGGATGGTTCAGGTAACTCATCCGGAAAGTCGAAGGATTCAAACTCGGGTTGTGCGCAGCTAAGATCGTTCGAGAACGTGAAACACTCGTAGTCGTTGTCGGGCGCAGAAACAGCAGCAGGTTCGAAGAGAAACGCACTAGTGGCGTCAAGATTATCGTGATAAAAAAGAAACTCCTTGAATTCACACTCTTCTGGGGTGATCTCCTGGATCGAGCAGACGTCCAGTATATGAGCATTAGGTTCGGCGGGCTGATTCCCCAACCTAAAAATGTTGAGTTCAATCGTCATATTTCCAAAAGAGAGGTTCATCGAACCATTGCGACAATTGATCACAGCATTTGAGGTTGCGAGAAATGGGCGACCGAGTATCACCGGAATTTGATTCCGGGGGTTAACTACAGGCTGTGTATCTAATACAATGAAGTCAACGGGGAATATGAAGTCCCCGACTTTTATTAACACATCCTCTAGCTCACCCCTAGGATGGGTGATCGATCGGTCGGCCATTTGGAGAGTGCAGTGCGTGGGTTTCAGCTCTCCGACGCCTAATTGCTCGTATACTGAATACGGAAGCAGGTTAACACTGGCATCAAGATCTAATAGTGCGCGGTTGATGTTCTTATCCCCAATGGTAATTGAAATCGTAGGACAGCCAGGGTCCTTCCGTTTTTGTGGTAAAGATTGGGTAAGAGCATCACTCACAGCACTAGCCAAGAAAACTTTCTTGGGTACCTGAGACTTCCTCTTTTTTGTGCACAAGTCTTTTAAGATTTTCGCGTAAGATGGGACTTGTTGGACAGCATCTAAAAGAGGAATGTTAATGTTAACCTGCTTAAATAACTCCAGAATCTTTTCCATTTGAGAATTTTGTTTATTAGACCTCAACCGGTTTGGAAATGGGACATTTTTAAAATTGGTTGAGTCTAATGCTTGTGGAGGAGATTGTGGAGTTGGAACGGATCCCAGAATAGGTGTTTTCGTGGAGTGAGAAGTGGGTCCATTCAGAGCAGAAGAAGAGGAAGGAGAGCCTTGTGAAGAACGGAGAATAGGCTCAGAAGACGAGGAAGAAGAAGAAGAAGAAGAAGAAGAAGCGGCCGGGGTATCATCGTTGATTCGTTTGCCAGTGTTGTTTTGCAGCATCCTTCCCGATCTCAGTGTGGTCACGGCACTCACATTATGGTTCTGTTGTTCAAGAGCAACATGTACATTCTGTGGGTGACCAGGATTTGGGAGTGGCTGGGATGGGAGCTTCCCCTTCTCTCGCTCGCTTAAGGCCGCGTTCAGCTGTGCAATCTGGGCCTCGATGGTCTTGATGCTTTGCCCGTGTGCGGCAGTGTGTTGCACTAAGGACTGAATGGAAGACTGGATGTTGGCAGTGGATTGGGTCGATTGTTTAACGAATGCCTCCAGACTTCGTTCGAGCGAGGAAACCTTATCGTTGTTTGACGGAACAAAGTTGTTTGGTGGAAAAGAATTGTTGGGTGCAAAGTTGTTCGTCTGATTTTGGAAAGGTTGGGGTTGGAAGGGCTGCTGAAACTGAGTTTGTTGCTGCGCTTGTTGTTGCGGCGGAGGGCCCCTTTGGAAATTGTTGCCTTGGAATTGATTCTGATTCTGATTCTGATTCCAGGCGAAATTGGGGTGATTCCTCCAACCGGGATTGTAGGTGGAAGAGTATGGATCATTCCTCGGTCTTTGCTGAAATGCAGCATTAACCTGATCCTGTCCTTGCGATGGTGGATTGTAAGGACACTCTTTGGTCAAGTGAGAAGGATCGGAACAACAAGCGCAGATGGTACGAAGGGGAAGAACAGGGGTAGGAGCAGGAGAAGAGAATTTGCTCTCTATCGCTTCAAGCTTTCTCGTTATTGCAGCCATTTCAGCTTTCATCGCAATAGAGACGTCAAGTTGGTGAATTCCTACCCTAGACTGACCGGTAGAAGAAGAAGAAGTCGGTCTGGTGCTCTCCCATTGTAGCGTTTGCTCCGCAAGGTCGTCAAAGAACTGCCACGCTTCCTCGTCAGATTTCGATAGGATGTGGCCCTGACAGATGGTTTCCAACAACTACTTCGTTGCTGGATTCAGGCCCTCGTATAAGGTTTGGCAGAGTTGCCATTTCTCTATACCGTGGTGAGGACACTGAACAAGAAGGTCTTTGTACCGGTCAAAGCACTTCCAGAAGGGTTCAGAAGGAAGCTGAGAGAATTGGTTGATTTCATTGCGAATCCTTGCGGTTTTATGATTCGGATAGAACTTTTTGAGAAACGCTTTTAAAAACTCGTGCCAACTGGTTATGGAATGGGAAGCGGTGCTATACAGCCATTTTTCAGCAAGATCGCATAAAGTGAACGGAATGACCCGTAGACGTATAGCATCGTCCGACAGTTGGGTGGTTTTCATCATGGCACAGACGTTTTGAAATTTGTTGATGAAGATATAGGCATCTTCAGATTCATGCCCATGAAATCGTGGAAGCATGTTGATGAAGTGGGGCTTAATTTCAAAATTATCCCCATTGGCCGGTGGAAGAGAAAGGCAGGTGGGGAGTGCAGAACGGGTGGGATAGAAACGATCCTGGAGCGCAATTCGTGGCGGCGCTACAACAGGCGGGTGTGGTGGGTTATTGGTCTCCGTAGGAGGTGGAGCCAATCCTGGGGTGGTCAAAGAGATGTTCGGATTAAATCCTGACATCGGGGAAGAAGAGGTCGGTGAAAGTGAAGGTGAAGGCGAAGATGTATGAACAGAATTCCGGTCAACGTCGGAGTTGGCCGGCAAAGGAAGGGGTGAAAAAGGAGTGGACGGAGTATCGACGTCTGAGTCGATCGCGTAGTCGGTAGCGACTAACGTAACGCGGACTAGATAGGCGCTAGTGTCCCGAGTCCAAGCGGACATACACTAAACGAGTTTAGTATAGTCAAAGCGGAGAAAGTGAGGGTAAGAAAACGTCAATGGAGAAAACGATGGGTGGTGGGTGAAAAATGGATTTGGCGACAAAAGGGCAAGTTTTTATAAAAGTTTTTGATTTTTTTCCTTTTTTTGTTTTTAGAAAGAGCTTTACAGAAATATGTACGGAAATACGGCTTAAGCAATCACAAACAAGATATGCACAATCACACCTAGATCTAGGGTCACCTAGGTCTGCTAGACCTGCTCCAGAACTTGATTGTCGAAGCAAAACTGTGTCGAGAAACGGGCTTAAAGATACACTGATCACGAGGCCAGGTAAGTGCAGAGATAAGGGGAGGTTTTCCAACGCTTTCGCGAAATTCCTTAATTAAATAACCCTTTCTCTTTTGGCGGTTGCGCCGTTAACACTTTCCTAGACACCCCGTAAACAATATACCGTTAAGCGAGGTTCTAAACACGGTTTAACTTCTCCTAATGAGCGCGAAGTCCTTAGGGCTGAAGTCTAGTAGATTTTTAATTTACAATGGACAATGCATATGCTTTTGTGATTTTTGGGGTCCTGGGAAGGGTGATGAAATCCCCACCCAATCTGAATTGGTTTCAAGCCCCTTAAGTCCGTATTAAAGAATGCAAAGCGGTAACAAATCAACTGCAAACAATTTTTATTTTTAGCGCGGCGTAAAGAATCCTGCACAAGAACAGTTTATTGGAAGGGGGAGAGAGTTTGCGCAAAGAAATCTGCAGAAAACACAATTTATTGGAGTCCAGAGGAGTGGGGAGGAGAACAGGGAAACTTACATAGAAATTGGGGCCCTGAAGCCACCAAGTGGCCGCGGATCCGCGGCCTAAGCTTCCTTATGCCGCGGAACCGCGGCAATATGGTGAGCTTGGATCTTCAGTTTTCGGGACTATGCTCAGTTGGGTGTCCTCTTATTGTCTGGATGTCCTGAATCTTGAATTGTTCACTAAATCTGCTCCAGACTTTTTCAATAGACCGTCTTTTTCGTTTTGATCCGTCGCGGTGTAGCCGCGAAATGTGGGTCTATCTTCCCACGTCTTTGGCACTGAACTTGAACTTGTATATTCTACGTCTTTGGCACTGAACTCGAACTTCGTATTTTCCTGCACACTTGCACAAAAACTAATCAAAAATAACAAGATAATTTTTTTTTTGTTTTTCGGTTGTTTTTATATTCACAAGTTAACCCGAAATTACACAAAGAAATAAACTACCGTCTCCCCGGCAACGGCGCCATTTGATTGTTAGAGTATCTGCGTGTTCAAGTTTTAGTTAAATACCGCAATCAAGACGGTTTCGCTCGTAGTTAGCCGGTTGAGTACGGGTCGTCCGCAGGGAGATGGGAATCTTTTTCTATGTGCTTTAACGAGTTAAGTCCAGTTTTTCAGATTTTGTTGTGATTAGTAAAGCGGTAAAATGATATGTAAAGAGAGCTTGTTAGGGTTAGGATTAGGTTAGTTTGAGTTAGGAGTCTCCCACATCTTTCGGTGCCCCTCTTAATATCGGTGTTACGGTAATCGGCAACAACGGGGATTAGCACGACTAGGAAGGAACTTGCGAGTATAAGCTAGGCTTTCCAACGCATAAGTTCTTCCTTTTGGTGCTTGTCCGTCCGTTCTTGGCTCTTAGCCATAACCTCCGGTTAATTCAACCACAACCGGTCTCACTACGGAATCACCGCTATCATGTAGGATAGGGTGCCGTAAGGAGCGGATTGTGGTTCAATTAACGGGAGTCAAATTAAGCTGTTGGGCAAGGAAAGAGTGAGAGAGATTTCCTTCTCTCAAACTTCCCTTATCCTACCCTAACAAGTATGAAACTACTCACACATCATGATACGGAAAAATAAAACAAAACAAAAGAGGAAGATAGAAAGAAAGAGATTAGAAGATAACAACTAGCTATTTGCGACCTCACCTTGGCAAGGATCAAGCGTAAGCATCATGGTTGTGTTAAGGATAAAGAAAAAGAGAGAAGAAAGAAACAACAAGGAATAACAACAACTAGTTAACAAATTAAAATTACAACAATTAACAAGATAATAAGACAAGCATAATAATGAAAGAGTCTTCTTTATTCATCATTCTTCACTCACAAGCTCACTACAAGTTTCAATGGAGAAGAGATGAGAAGAGGAAGAAGAAACAACACTAAACCTAGAAAAGAAAATACAAGATTATGGATCCCTCCCTTCACAAAGTTCTGGGCTATTTATAGGCTGAAAACTGAAAATCTAAGGCAACCATCTGCCCCTTTACAAAATTACCCAACTGCCCCTAAAAACCCTACCTCTGCCGCCACCATACGGCCGCGGATCCGCGGCCTAAGCCTCCTTATGCCGCGGATCCGCCGCACTCTAGTGGAGTCAGGGCATGGGGTTCTTGGTACTTCCCTGATCTGCTGTCCCCTCTTGTCTGGTATATGTATTTTCTGAAAATACTTCCACATTTCTTCCAGAATTTCTGTTGAGAGAAAGGTGGACTTTTTGTCATGATTTCCTCGAGCTCCGCATAGATTTCTTGGATCTTGTGCTGCCATTGAGCCATATGCATGAAAACGACATTGATTTGACATTTTGTCTTCTTAAACTGGTATCTGGCAACATACGGATGAAGAGTGGAGACCGTGTTTTCTCAGTGGTTGGCAGGAACCTGGATTTTGTCGTGTTTTCCATGAATTTCACCGTTTTAGAACCGAGAACCTGTATCCTGCAATTTACTAGCAAACACGGCTCAAGAGTATCTACAGATAAGCAATGTGATAAAAATTGGGCGGTATAAAAATGCAAAAATCTGATATGAACAGCGACATGACCGGATCATTGAATCAAGTGTTGATTTAATGATTTAATGTATAATTATATATTTGATATATTACTTTTCATTAACTAGTATTGGTTCATTTTAAAAGGATTTTCTCACTTGATGTGCACATTGTATATGTGATATATTTTTTGTGTGCACTTGATTGTATCATGTTTGATGATACATGCTAACTTGTGTTTGTGTAAAGATTAAACCATGGTTATATGAATAGTTAGGGTTTTGTTTACTTATTCATTTATTTATTTTGATTATTGATTTTGGAAAAGAAAATGGAAATGGTGGCTTTTCTTGTTTCTTTCATGAAGCTTCATGAAGGGTTGAAACCTTGACCATTTTTGTTTTCTTCTCTTAACCTAACCATTCACCTAACCCTAGTTTACTCTATACACTTGACCATGGTTAGTATATGATAAGTATTCATATTATTTTCATTTTTATTCCAACACTTATCATATTCTATCATCATCTTCTTCCTCTTGATCAAGAAGAAAGCTTGAAACCATTAATGGCATCTTGAGTAAAAGAGTGAGAAATCCAATTCTAAAGTGAACCCACCTCCTATTTCTTCATCCTCTACCTCTTGCCAAGTAGTATAGGGTGTTTTCTTCACAAGTTTCATGACTTGGTGAAGTGGGAGCTTGATCTTGTGTTGCCTCGACGTAGATCATCTTCGGCATCGAAGCCGACGACCTAGCCCGCCCATTTCTCCGATGAAGCCGATGCAAGAGTCCGGGATTCGAGATGGACAGCGAGAGGACGTCTACGTGGAGCTAAGGAAGTGGAGAACCGGATCTACAAAGGTTGTAGCCTCTTTCCTTTAGTTAAAATCTTAACTAGTTTCACTTTTCGCCTAAACTCTAGTCAACGATCCGTATTAGGGTTTCTCGACACTTGTAAAATTTGAAATTGGCATGGTTGATGCCTTGTGAGACCTCATTAACGTGCCTAGGAACCCTACAGTGGTATCAGAGCCTAGCTAGAGCCTTAGGCGATGTCTAGACGACGTTTGAAATCCGAACGAACATCGAAACCTTATTTTTTCATGCTTTCTGGACTTTTTTCAAAAACTGGGTTTTTTCCAGATTAAAAATGCTTAAAAAATTCAGCAGGGAATTCTAAGAATTACGGTGCAAAAATTACCTCATGATATGTTTAAAGCGCGGCGGAACCGCGGCAGAAGCCTGCCTTCTGCGGCGGTTCCGCGGCCAAATGATGGGATCTGCTTCCAATATTTGCACAGTAATTTATGTTTTCAGGTGCTGAGTTTTCTGGGAATTTTTAATATGCACTCAACAGTTGAGTATTCTGGGGTTGTATTGGGAATCGAAGATTCGATCGGATTATCAAACTTTGTCTATGTGTTTTTCCGGATAATTTTAGAATATGTTAAAAAGTTCGACCGGATGTAAATACCCAATTTTTCCCCTATCGGGAAATTTCCAAGTGTTGGATCTTTCCGTGGTTTAAGGACGTTCTAAGTAGTGCAAGTAACGCGATGGACCCTCTAGAAGACAACAAACCTTAACTCGATTATGTGACCGTCTTGAACTGCCCTTTGAACCTTAGGGTTTGGGGCAGTACGGCGTGCCACATGTGAGGCGTTGGCTTGACCCTTCTACGGCTGGACCGTTGGTACTGAGGCATGAAGTGAATGTCTTTGAACTTATTTCATGTGTTGAGCTGTTTCGGGAAAACTTGGGTGTTCGATTGTTCGATCGGAAAGTTTAACATTTTTTATTTATCTGGAATGCGATACAATAATTGGAATTCACAAGTAGTTATGAGATAACTGATTTGAATGTTATAAACATAGCACTTTAGTCTCACTTGATCGGTTGCCACGGAATTTTGATGTGATCAAAAGTCCGTCGCAATCACGTAGCGTACGCGGATACTCGCCGGATAAACTTAATAGACAGCTACACCCCTTAGCCCCGACCAAGTGACTATAGGAGAACCCCGTCGCCAAAAGTATCCGTCCGGGTGCTCGCGGTAGCGGTGTTCCGCCTTGGTGCACTTCGTCGACGGTATCGGGGGTGCGGCCGCTTACTAAAGTTTGCGACGAGCATTCGATCAGGATGTCGGGAATCTTGTCGAATTGCCCGACTTGACATTGAAAAGAGTTTTCGATAATGAGACTAAAATGCGGGGTTTATAATTGTTAGGCATGTGATGTCTAAGGAATTCATTGGTCTAGGCATGCGATGTCTAAAGAGTTTGCGGATTCCAACTGTTGTAGTTTTACACTTTCTTTTCTGTGACCGTAAGTGTAATATGTAATATCGCCGGTTTCGTTGCTATATGTCAACGACAATTGGGATGCGCATATTTACTTACGTTGATGACATGTGATGTTATGTGTTGCTGGATATGTTATATTGGATCGTCGTGTTTGAATAGCCGGGGGAGTTTTTATGTGAGATGAGTGTTTTTCATTTTCATTCATGTAAAAAAACTTGTATGTAATATTCTTTTATTAGGGCACTTCCAGGTTGCGGAAGATGTCATCGTTTGTATATTATTTACTTTTCCGCACTAGGATAGACCCAAGGAGGAGAGCACAAGTAACCGGGTTCTAGGGTCCAGTGGGAGACCATCTCGAGGAGTCGAGTCCGGGTCTCCTAACCCTAGAATTGGTAGGGTTGCTTGCCGCTCTCGTAGGGGTCTAGGGGTGTGGGATTGGCTATTCATCACGACCGTGGAATCCGTGTTTTATACTGGCTCGTATTAAAAACACGGACGTCCTAGTATATCCAAATTTCATATAATATTTTCTGCTGCGATATCTGTGATGTGATCATTTGATATGTTCTGATGGATACAGTATATAGTATATATGATATATTATATAGACGTTACTTATGTTTTGCACCCGCACTAGCCCTGCCCTGCTCTATCGTTAGTTACCTAACCTAACGGTGCACGAGGGGACATCGAGGCGAATGCGGATGGCATAAGTGTACGTCGTATTTATCTGTGATGTTTAGGTGACTTAAATGATGGGACTTCATTAATGTGATTAATGAAAGAAAAGAAACCTAATAGATGTTGTAGAATCAAATTTTAAATAAAAAGGGTAGCTACAGTTTTGCTTTGCATAGTGGTATATATGATATACCCTGCACCTTATTCGATGAGGAAAGGGCCGAGATCCCTTCACCAGGAGTGACCCCTTTAGCAATAACTGGCAGATGCTACACACTCAGTTTGCTTTTGATTGTTTTTGGAGTTTTGCTTTGCACAGTGATATATATGATATATCCTGCACCTCATTCGACGAAGAAAGGGCCGACGATCCCTTCACCGGGAGTGACCCCTTTAGCAAAACTAGAAAAGCCTCAAAACCACTCCATTTCAAAACTTCATTCGATTCTACAACGATATCGAGTTCATTACGCAATAGGTTTTCAGATAAACCTGTCGTAGCCCTCCGTCATTCCAGATAAATCCTACTTAGTATTCGTGCTACGATTGTTGGCCTGCGTCAAGGCGTAGTGTGCGGTAGCTAACTAGTATTTATCTGTTAATGCATGTGATGCAGATTGGATTAGGGTAGTCGTGCGACTTTGTTGGCCTGCGTCAAGGGTCGTACGGGTGAGTTTAATTCAATCAAGAAATGACGGGTTGAACTTGACTAGCGCACTATGGTTTGTTGGCCTGCGTCAAGGTCATAGCACGCTAGGGGCAAAATATTATCGGGAATTTCAAGTGTTGAAATTTGCAATGAGATTGCATACCTTCTATGAGATAGTTGGATCCCGATACCCACTGCGAGTAAGTGTTACTCCTGTGAGAGTTTTACACATTACAATCAGCCGATCAAGTAGGTGTCTAGAAAGGTGTCAACGAAGTTACGCCTCTGGGAAAACGAGGTTTACTTTAATTAGGTCCGTGCGAAAGCACGGAGAACCTCCCTCAAAGTACCGACACTGGCCTGGCTGAAAGATCAGCGAAGTTGTAAGGTGTAATTAATCCCGGCTAGTCTTTCCTTTTAGGGTTTGAAGGAAGATTTGATAAAAACCAGTGGGAGCCATCCTGATTAGATAAGATAATAACCAATCTGATCTTGCAAGAGCATACGCTAAAGTGTTTTCTTCTCTCTCTCTCCAGGTAGCGACCATTTCATGCCCTAATCAAGATAATAATATGGATGTATTGACCGAACCCGCATGTTATACTGTGCTGGGGAACGTTGGTTCCGTTCTTTCTTATAAGAGTTATAGGACTGAACAGGATATAGGGGAATACCAGGATTCCCATGCCACCCGAAAGAAGAAAGTATATGTTGATGCATTTTCTTCGGGTGTGTTCGTTACTGAGAACTGTTTCTCCATTTGCTCTACGTCCTGGGTATTAGATACCGGGTCAGGATCCCATATATGTAATCAGTTACATGGGCTAAGGAAAGGTAGAGAACTTGGAGAAGGTGATAAAGACATAAGAGTTGGAAATGGTGCAATAATTACAGCTAAGACTGTCGGGGAATATCACCTTGCATTACCAACTGGTAATACATTGGTTCTGAACGAATGCTATTACATGCCGAACCTGATATGCAACATTATATCGGTTTCTTTATTGGGTAAAGAGGGATATAATTTTGTGTTACAGAATAATGTTATGAACATTTTCCGTAACCAAAAGTTGGTTGGATCAGGCACGTTGTGCAATGGCATTTATGTTCTAAATCAATCAACAGTTCTGAGCATAACAAACACACACAATAGGAAGAGTTTTGAACTGAATGAATCCTTCTTGTGGCATTGTAGACTGGGTCACATCAATGCGACACGACTGGCTAAGTTACATAAGGATGGATATTTGAAACCATTCGAATTTTCATCTTATGACACTTGCCAGTCATGTCTCAAAGGCAAGATGACCAAAACTCCGTTTACGGGACACGGAGAAAGAGTTACTGAACTCTTGGGACTGATACATAGTGATGTATGCGGTCCTATGTCTACACGTGCCAGGGATGGTTCTTCATACTTCATTACATTCACTGACGATCTCTCTAGGTTCGGGTATGTGTTCCTGATGAAACACAAATCAGAAGCTTTTAAGAAATTTAGAGAATATAAACAAGAAGTTGAGAACCAAACCGGAAAAAGTATTAAAATCCTACGATCTGATCGAGGAGGTGAATACTTGAGCAATGAATTCCTGGACTTCCTAAAAGAGAATGGGATTCTCTCTCAGCTGACTCCTCCATATACACCACAGCACAACGGTGTATCAGAACGGAGGAACCGCACCCTATTAGATATGGTGCGCTCTATGATGAGCACAACTGAGTTACCTATTTCCTTCTGGGGGTATGCACTGAAAACAGCTGCAGACCTATTGAATATGGTTCCCACCAAAACCGTGCCAACCACTCCATATGAGATATGGAAAGGAAAGAGACCATGTCTTAATTATGTTAAGATATGGGGTTGTCCGACATATGTAAAAACGCAAAATCCGGACAAACTCGCGGCAAGGTCCATTCTGTGTAAGTTTATTGGATATCCCAAACATTCGCGCGGGTATATCTTCTACCACACCGAGGAACAAAAGGTGTTTGTTTCTCGACATGCCACCTTTTCAGAAAAGGAATTTCTTGATAAAGAGATTAGTGGCAAGGAGGTAGAACTGGAAGAGGTTCCAGCAATACAGACTACGACAGAAGACTTGGTTGAACCAGAGGATTCAGTAGTTCCTGATGAACCTCAGCCTCTTCGCCGATCTAGTAGGGTTCCTCGCCAACCTGTGAGATACTACGGTTTTCTCATGGATGGTGGCAGCGAGGATTGCATCATGGAGGATGATGACCCAACTAGCTTCGAGCAGGCCATCACGAGTGGAGACTCAGTGAAATGGCTGGATGCTATGCGGTCCGAGATGGAATCCATGTACACCAACAAAGTATGGACTTTGGAAGTTGCTCCTGAAGGGGTAAAACCCATCGAGAGCAAGTGGATCTTCAAGAAAAAACTTGGTGTAGATAGGAAAGTGGAGACTTTCAAAGCTAGACTTGTTGCAAAAGGTTTTCGTCAAAGACCAGGTGTGGACTATGACGAAACCTTTTCTCCTGTGGCTATGCTTAAATCCATCCGGATCATGCTTGCCATCGCTGCATATCATGACTACGAAATCTGGCAAATGGATGTTAAGACCGCCTTTCTAAATGGTGATTTAGAAGAGTGCGTATACATAACTCAGCCAGAGGGCTTCGTAGACAGTGGGAGCAGCGGGAAGGTGTGCAAGCTGCTTAAATCCATTTATGGATTAAAGAAAGCATCGCGGAGTTGGAACATCTTCTTTGACGTCGTTATCAAAGAGTTTGATTTCGTCAAAAACCCAGATGAACCTTGTATCTACAAGAAGGTGGCAGAGAGTAAGGTTGTCTTCCTCGTATTGTACGTGGACGACATACTCTTGATAGGAAATGATATTCCTATGCTGCAATCGGTCAAGCTCTTCTTATCACAAAGATTCTCAATGAAAGATCTTGGTGATGCCTCTTGCATATTGGGAATCAGGATCTATAGAGATAGATCCAATCGGATATTGGGATTGTCCCAATCCAGGTACATTGACACCATACTAAAGAGGTTTAGTATGGAAGAATCCAAGCGTGGGAACTTGCCCACGATCTCTGGAGTCACTCTCTCCAAAGAGATGTCTCCCAAGACTGATTTGGAGAGAGCTCGCATGCAAGGGATACCCTATGCTTCGGCTGTAGGCTCTATCATGTACGCGATGCTATGTACCAGACCCGATGTTGCATACTCACTGAGTGTAGTGAGCAGGTATCAAGCTGATCCTGGAGAGAGTCACTGGACAGCTGTGAACAGCATTCTCAAGTACTTGCGAAGGACTAAAGAGATGCTCTTGGTGTATGGTAACGGAGAACTCCAAGTGGAGTCCTTTACCGATTCGAGCTTCCAGAGTGATAAGGACGACTCTAAGTCGCTGTCGGGATTTGTCTTTACCCTTTACGGAGGGGCGGTTAGCTGGAAGAGTTCCAAGCAGGAAACCATGGCAGACTCGACGATGGAGGCTGAATACATCGCTGCCAACGATGCTGCTAAAGAGGCTGTCTGGATCAAGAAGTTCATTACTGAACTTGGTGTGGTTCCATCCATTGAGCATCCAATACCTTTGTATTGCGATAACAATGGAGCGGTGGCTTTGGCCAAGGAACCCAGGTCCCATCAGCGATCCAGGCATATTCTGAGGCGGTATCACCTGATCCGGGAGATAGTTGATCGCCGGGAGATCGAGGTCAGGAGGGTTGACACGAAGAACAACACGGCGGATCCACTCACGAAGGCCATTCCCCAGATATAGTTTGAGAGACTCTTCGGGATGCTTGGTATGCGATACTACAGCAGCTGGCCCTAGTGCAAGTGGGAGATTGTTAGTTGTATGTATGCCCTAGAGGCCAGTATTGTACAGATGATGTATATTATATTGGATGCTTGGACATATATAAAGATGACTTTCTTGCTCGATATGATAGTATGCTATCTGGTTGCTCTTTATCTTAACATGTATACTAGTCTCTTTAAACTGTCTTATAGTTACATGTTGGTAAAGCCCTTAGGATGTGTACTTGACTACCTGGACTATGATGCAGATCATACTAGTGGGGACATGGTAGTCTATAGGTACATCCTTCAAGGTCCCTAGTCGTGGGTGTATCAAGATGAGGCATCGATATACCAGTGTAGACTAGCGTATACGCTTCTCGACCCATGAGATGGGCGATGGATGATCCCATATCCATTGATGTTTGACTTCAGAGATGGTATATGGGTGCTCAGTGGAGACTGGGTACACTGGACGAACTCGCCGAGAACTCCCAGATGGTATTATACCTCACGTCAGATGGCAGTTCTCAGGTGACACTTGTGCAGGTTAGTCTGTAGACCCGAGATCGTCATAGAGTCTTGTGTGATTCCCACTGTGCTTTGATCTCCACCTTACCACATCCATTAGGGCGTGCAAAACGGTGGTTTTTGGGTACAGTCCCGAGTCACATGGAGGCAATGAGCGATAGGAGGGGTTTCGTCTCTCCCGGTATTGGGGGTTGATGTTGCGCTGTGCTCGATTGGCCGTAACAGGGAAGTCCCTGGCCAGGGCTGATCAGAGATTTGCTGGTAAGTGTTACCAGTAGTTTCTCGACCAGTTATGAGACTCACATCGGCACGACTTATCGGTTAATGGGGTCTGACGTTTACCACCCCTAGACTTGATATGCGACATATCAGACGAACGTGACCGGACTGTACGGTAAGTGTTACTGGTTGGATTCATAGGAGTGTGAGCGGGCTTGCTCGTCGATCTTCTGATCGCTCAATGCCCGGGTGGCCGTTCCGTTTAGCAGACCGCTTACGGCTTGTGGATGCTTGATATGATCATCATCTCCTACCGGCGTATTGACGAGTCTTTAGAGTCCTACAGAGAGGTTTCCTGGCTCAAGCGAAACGAAATAGGAGCGCATATGAGATATGTGCGGGACCGAGAATAATGCGTGTATGTGATACCGTATTTCATTCTCGTGATGAATGTTTCGATTGGTTGTATGCGATATAACCTAGTTATCGAATCGAAGATTGATTCGATAAGTCGATACATTGAATACTAGTCGGTTATGTGCGACATGACCGGATCATTGAATCAAGTGTTGATTTAATGATTTAATGTATAATTATATATTTGATATATTACTTTTCATTAACTAGTATTGGTTCATTTTAAAAGGATTTTCTCACTTGATGTGCACATTGTATATGTGATATATTTTTTGTGTGCACTTGATTGTATCATGTTTGATGATACATGCTAACTTGTGTTTGTGTAAAGATTAAACCATGGTTATATGAATGGTTAGGGTTTTGTTTACTTATTCATTTATTTATTTTGATTATTGATTTTGGAAAAGAAAATGGAAATGGTGGCTTTTCTTGTTTCTTTCATGAAGCTTCATGAAGGGTTGAAACCTTGACCATTTTTGTTTTCTTCTCTTAACCTAACCATTCACCTAACCCTAGTTTACTCTCTACACTTGACCATGGTTAGTATATGATAAGTATTCATATTATTTTCATTTTTATTCCAACACTTTATCATATTCTATTATCATCTTCTTCCTCTTGATCAAGAAGAAAGCTTGAAACCATTAATGGCATCTTGAGTAAAAGAGTGAGAAATCCAATTCTAAAGTGAGTCCACCTCCTATTTATTCATCCTCTACCTCTTGCCAAGTAGTATAGGGTGTTTTCTTCACAAGTTTCATGACTTGGTGAAGTGGGAGCTTGATCTTGTATTGCCTCGACGTAGATCATCTTCGGCATCGAAGCCGACGACCTAGCCCGCCCATTTCTCCGATGAAGCCGATGCAAGAGTCCGGGATTCGAGATGGACAGCAAGAGGACGTCTACGTGGAGCTAAGGAAGTGGAGAACCGGATCTACAAAGGTTGTAGCCTCTTTCCTTTAGTTAAAATGTTAACTAGTTTCACTTTTCGCCTAAACTCTAGTCAACGATCCGTATTAGGGTTTCTCGGCACTTGTAAAATTTGAAATTGGCTTGGTTGATGCCTTGTGAGACCTCATTAGCGTGCCTAGGAACCCTACATGTAGGGTTCCTAGGCACACTAATGAGGTCTTACAAGTGATCAAACATGGCCAATTCAAATTTTTTTCATGTGCCTACAAACCCTAATACGGATCGTTAACTAGATGATAAGGCGATGCAAGCAAGTAAACGACTTTATTGCTAATGGAAAGTGACTACAACCTTTGTAGATCCGGTCCTCTACCTCTCTAGCTCCGTGATGACGTCCCTCCGCTGTACCAATCGGAATCCGGACTGTGGCGAAGGTTTCGTCGGAGAAATGATCGGGCTAGGTCATCGACTTCGATGCCGAAGATGATCTACGTCGAGGCAACTCAAGATCAAACTCCAACTTCACCAAGTCATGAAACTTGTGAAGAAAACACCCTATACTACTTGGCAAGTGGTAGAGGATGAAGAAATAGGAAGTGGGTTCACTTTAGAATTGGATTTCTCACTCTTTTTCTCAAGTTGTCATTAATGGAGGCAAGGTTTCTTCTTTGTTGAAGAAGAAGAAGAAGAAGAAGAAGAAAGAATATGATAAGTTATTTTAAAAATAGAAAATAAAATGATACTTATCATAATTTCAACCATGGTTTAGTGTAGAGAACTAACTAGGGTTAAGTTGAATGGTTAGGGTTAGGAGAAGAAGACAAGAATGGTTACTTTAGTCAAAGATGCATGAAGCATCAAGAAGTTTCTTGAATGAAAGCAACCATTTTTGTTTTCCTTTTCCTTTTTTAACCAAAATAAATAGATAAATGAATAAGTGAGTAAATCAAAACCCAAACCATTAACATAACCATGGTTTAAGTCTTTACACAAACCCAAGTTTGCATGTATCATCAAACATGATACAATCTTGTGCACAAAAGTATATCACATATACAACTTGTGTATTTCAAGTGAGAAAATCCATTTAAAGTGAACCGATACTAGTTAATGCAAAGTAATATATCAAATATATAATTATGCATTAAATCATTAAATCAATACTTGATTTAACGATCCGGTCATATCGCATATAACCGACTAATATCCAATGTATCGGCTTATCGAATCAATCCTTGATTCGATAACTAGGTTATATCGCATACAACCAATCGATACATTCATCGCGAGAATGGAATACGGTATCACATACACGCATTATTCTCGGTCCCTCACATATCTCATATGCGCTCCTATTTCGTTTCGCTTGAGCCAGGAAACCTCTGTGTAGGACTCTAAAGACTCGTCAATACGCCGGCAGCAGATGATGATCATATCAAGCACCCACAAGCCGCAAGCGGTCTGCTAAACGTAACGGCCACCCGGGTATTGAGCGATCAGAAGATCGACGAGCAAGCCTACTCACACTCCTGTGAATCCAACCAGTAACACTTACTGTACAGTCCGGTCTGTTCGTCTGATATGTCGCATATCTCGCCTATGGGTGGTAAACGTCATACCCCAATAGCTCGATAAGTCATGCCGACGTGAGGTCCATAACAATCGTGAAACTACTGATAACTCTTACCAGTATATCACTGCAACCCTGGCCAGGGATTTCCTGTTATGGCCAGTCGAGCATAGCGCAACATCAACCCCCAATACCGGGAGAGAAGAATCCCCTCCTATCGCTCATTGCCTCCATGTGAATCGGGACTGTACCCAAAAACCACTTGTTTGCACGACTCAGTAGAGCCGTGGTAGGGTGGAAATCAAAGCACAGTGGGAGACACACAAGACTCTATGACGATCTCTGGTCAACAGACTAAGCTGTACCAGTGTCACCAGAGAACTGCCATCTGACGTGAGGTATAATACCATCTGGGAGTTCTCGGCGAGTCCGTTCAGTGTACCCAGTCTCCACTGAGCACCCGCATACCATCTCTGATGTCAAACACCAATGGATATGGGATCATCCATCGCCCATCACATGGGTCGAGAAGATATACGCTGGTCTACTCTGGAATATCGATGCCCCGTCTCGATATTCCCACGACTAGGAACATTGAAGGATGTACTCATGGACTACCCAGGCCCCACTAGTATGATCTGCATCATAGTCTTGGAAGTCGAGTACACATCCTAAGGGCTTTATCAACATGTAACAGAGAGACAGAAAGTATACATGTTAAGATAAAGAGCAACCAGATAGTGTACTATCATGTCGAGCAAGAAAGTCCTACCTATATATGACCCAGCATCCACTATAATATACATCCAATGTACAGTAATGGCCTCTACGGCATACATATAACTAACAAATGGAAGTGGAAGTGGAAGTGGTGTAAGTCTACGGTAGCGCCCCGGCCGTCAAACTGACGCTAAATGCGGAACAAAAACTATTATAACTGGCGCTATCGCATACTATAACCCGGATATGCCATTAACGCTAAACTAACAAACTACAAAGAGGGTAGAAAGATTATACCGAACGATCCGAGTCCTTCGTTCTTTAACCATCATCCTACGCTCCGTTGCGGCTGCTCCGATCTCGTCGATCTCCGATCTCCTCGTCCAGGTGGCACCACGTCAACGGATCTTTAAACGGGCTCCCGCCTCTGACCCGAGGCAACTCGGTCATCAAGTTTGCTAAAAGAGATGACCAAAATTGATGTAGAGAATGAGTAGAACACTTTGTCTCGCTTCGTCCAAAGCCATGGACGAACGGTTAATGAAGTTGCCTTTTGGAATGATATGAAATGAGAAATGAGCTATGAAATTTCCATACACCAAATCACATAAACTTTTTAATCAACAACCATCTCTCTCTCCAAAAACGGGCCGGCCACATATATAGAAGAAGAGAGGGTGAGTGTAGGAGTAAGGGAGGTGACCACAAAGGGATAATATCAAGAAGAAATATCCTAAGGTTAACAAGAAACATTAATGCTAAAGGTGACTCACTAATGACACCTTGCATAACAATAAATGCAAATCATGAGTCATGAAACCTAGTCACCTCTTCTAGAACCTTCCACATGACTCACCCTCATGACTCACCCAAGTGAAGAAAAGATAAATCCGCATTAAACCGAATGTTTAATACGGGTGATAGAAAACTGGAAACTGGCAACTTCCAAAAGCGATCCTGAAACGAATTTCAGGATAACCCCGTAACTGTATAAATATACCCGCATTTGTATTACGACCGAATACAAATGCAACTAAGACAAAGATATTATATCTACTAAGTATAATACATGGATCCGGCTTAAACCAAAGCCTACCAGTATTATCTGCCCGAAATATGACACGTGCGTAAACGCACGTGCATTTTCCGAACCCTGCCATAAAACCATACGGCCTCTACAACGTTTCGCCGGAACTTGGGAAACTATCTGTGGGGGACTCTAATGACTCATCAGTACCCTGGCAGTGGGTTTAACCACAAGCCGTCAGCGGCACTAGCTGTGCGTAATGGCTGCCCATGTACCGACCTCAAGAGTAGCCGATGAGCGAGCTCATCCTGAAACCCTATTGAGCCTAACAGTGACAATGTATATACAGTCCGGTCCGTTCATCTATGAGTATCGCATATGCGGCCTAGGGGGCTAGTAACGTCAGACCCCCAATAGCGGTATAAGTCGTGTCGGAGACAAGCCCTGAACACCCTGAGAAACTACCGAAATACCTACCAGTAATTCTCACCTGCCTTGGCCAAGGACTTGGTTTAATGGCTTTCCTAGACACAGCACGATCTCCACCCCTAATACCGGGAGAGACGAATCCCCTGCCAATCCGCTCACTTGCCTCCATGTGGCTCGGGACTGTACCCAAAAACTACCTGTTTGCACGACTCCTTTGAGCCGTGGTAGGGTAGAAATCAAAGCACAGTGGGAACTCACACGAGACAAATGACGACCTCAGGTCGATGAACTAACCTGTACACATTTCACCCGGGAACTGCTATCTGACGATATGTATAATACCAACTAGCAGGTTCCCGGCGAGTCCTGTCCGGTGTTCTCATAACTCAATGAGCACCTGTATACATCTTAGGTGATCCAACTGACACCAGTGGCTTGTGAGACCGGCCACCGCCCCTCGTCGCGGTCTCGACTGTATACACTAGTCTACTCCGGAGTATCGATGCCCTGTCTCGAAACTCCCACGACTAGGGACCACTTTTAAGGATGTGCTTATAGACCACCCAACTCTCACGTATATGATCGCCATCATACTGTTGGTAGTAAAGCAAGATCCTAAGGGCTCTATCAACGTGTAACAGTGATCAGTCACCTGAACCTGTACACGACTGATAAAGGCAAACCAGATAGCATACTATCATCTCGAGTAAGACTGTGCTACCGGTATAGGTCCTCCTCAATCATTGCAATCACGTACCTGCGATCCAATAATTGACTTTGCGGGCACTATATCCAACAATCTCCCACTTGCACTTACGGCTAATTATTGCGATGTCACATACTCACAGCCCGTGTGATACCGAACACCCAACTCCTCTACTAATCAGTTTCACAATGCCCGTTTGTAAAACTCTTGTGTTCGAGAAATAGCCTCAGTGTGTGGATCCGCCATGATGTTTCTTTCTATGTCTCTCTTAATCTCAAGTTCGCGGAGAAAGCCATCTCCCGAATTGAGTAATACCTGTCTTAGAATATGTCTAGATATCTGATGGGACCTAGTTCATAAATGAACTCCAAATCCAAACTTCTTAGACTGTATTGTCAACTGAACCTAATCAGTATCCTGCACCATGCCTCCCACAGTATCCTCTTGGACCACCTGTCCATAATACTGTCCCTGGTCAGAGGGAAAACTATAACTCTGACAATCACTCTGTCATCCATGTCACCTTTGAAGCCTGGAATGATAACCGTCTCCCGAAGGAGGCTGCCGTCATCAAATCCGTAGAACATCCACTTATGTTCTAAAACTGCTTCCTTATGTTTCTTCAGGATTGGATTAATATAAACTTATTGCATCTAGTGCAAAAACAACATCTGGTGTGGTACTTGACATCTGATTATTGACTCAATTGCCTAAGCAAGTGATCTGCCAATCATGCACATCCCTCTCCCCTTTAGTCTGTAAGACACCTTTAGAGAGGGTGACTCCATCACCTGCAGGTACACCACCATGCCAGGAGTAAACTATTCTAAAAACTATTAGAATACTGTCAAAGTACCCACATTGGGAAACTACCCAAATCCAGATCTAAAACCATAAATCTAGAAACCAGAATATCTGATATTATATCCATATCCTGTCTGGAGAAACAACTGTGTGACGACCACAGTACAACCGATCGTAGTATAGGAATTTTACTTCCTACTCTGAGTATGTCATCCAAACACCAGGACATCACACCCTACTACCTTCTTAACAGATCCATCCCCTATTCTTATGAAGTCAAAGCCATGACTGTCACATCAAAATTAGATGATCTATCTCCGCTTATAACTGCTCAAGTCTATAAATAGACATAAGCTACTTGCCCACTATACTTCCGCTGCTCCCACTGACCACAACAACCCTCTGGCAGAATAATATACACGTGCACTTCTAAAGCCAGTTTAGAACGACGCTATACTTATCCTCCTGCCGGGTCTCATAGCCTGGAACAACAGTAGTGTCAAGTCTGGGTAGATAAGAACCTCCCTGTCACCGTCCTTGAGGTTACCGGAGTACCTCTCGGGTGTCTGAGGTTACCCACCATATCTGCGGAGTGGCTATTGGAATGTCAAACCTGATTGAATCTTTAGGTCCTATTAAATTTTCCGTAATCGTTTGCGGTTCTGGAATCACTTCCAGTTCTACCATACTCCCACTGCTGTTTTCTGAAAAAATCCATTTTACTAAAACTGTGGCGAGTCAAGAACAATATCACTATTGATCTTCCAGATGGTAGAAAGTCAACCCTTGACATAGCCTGGGCCAACCCACAAACAGCCATTAAAGAAACATGCCTTGAGTTATCCAGGGTCTGATTTTAAGCATAAGCCGGACAACTCCCCGTACCTTAACATCGTAAAGATATGAACCATTTTATATCCAATATAGAAACTTTGGCACTTATTTAATTGGAACCAGATTCAAAACATGCAGCTGTCCCCAGTGCATATCAACTTTATGGAGAGAGGCTAATCAGCATTACTCAACTTAGGAATCCATCCAATTATGAGTAACCTGAAAGAGAAACAAGTTTCTCAAAACCATTACTATCAACTGAATACCAATCACAAGAATCTACATCTTCAATCTCTTTGAAGAATCCCGATACTTGCGACATCTGGTTCTCTACTTTATTCCTTTACCCACAACTTCTCAAAACATAGACCTTGTATTTCTACGAAACACTTGTTTAAAAACTAGAGAAGTCATAAGTAAACAGAACATAGTACGAGGACCAACCCCTTTGTCCTGATGGACACTGGACAACATACAATACTCTGTATAAGTCCGTTGAGTTGAATAACTCAAAACCAGTGTATCGTAGGTTGAAAACTGTACTTACGGTTAAGAACTACTCCGTTGTTCAATGCTCCTTACCCAATCGTCAACTGATGTAGGTAAATATCATCGACATAATATCAAAAAGTTATATCTCATTTTATAAAAATAAATGTATAGATATATCATTTTGAAATTGGTGCACAACAACGGATACTCAAAACCAAATACATGCCTGCCGGCAATAACCCAGGCGACTTCCTCAAATATCACCAATTACAACGAATTCCGATATAATGAGGATGATCACCTTATTCCCAATAACTTCCTCCCACTCATCATCTGTAAAACCATACAAATGTGAGAATGAAACCTGGTAAATACATACCCTGGAGTAAGTATCTAATCGGGAAAACAGTTTTCCATCAACAATGCACTGAAACATGAAAATGTTTCATAAGGGTATCCTGGTTTTCATAGTAATTCCTCTTCCATAATCCAATTCATGACTTTAACCGTATATTTCTTTGCCATCTCTCCAAATCCCTTTATTTGTCTTTAGTCGTTACCTTCTGTACACCATCGTTAGGCTAAATGGTTTTCTTCCTTCCCTACCGTTCGGCACCAGCCTATGGTTTGGAAGAAGACTATCCAGTAAGCATAAAAGGTGTACCCTCCTCAACCTAGGAGTACTCACATCTTGAGAGAAGGTGATGATGAAAGACAACTGAATAATACCTTTTTTTTAAAGGTGTAATAGGAGTGGCGATGAAGTACGCGGTTTGGTCGTGAATGATAGCAGTCGCAATTTACTTTGCCCTCTTTCTAATCCCTTTATTTTGTCTTTACATATTACCTTCTGTACACCCTACTTAGGCTAATTGGTTTTCTTCATTCCCTACCTTTTGGCAAACGCCTATGGTTTGGAAGAAGACTATCCAATAAGCGTAATAGTTGTACTTTCCTAAACCAAGGAGCCCTCGCAACCTGAGAGAAGGTGATAATAAAAAACAACTGAATAAACCAATTCTATTTCTCCTGAATCTGGATCCATCCTCGAGGAAGTCCCTTCGAGTTCGTATATAACCATATGATGGATCTATCCAATGGAAGTGGATGTCCATAGTAATACAGGGTGTTCTGAGAAATGCAAAGGGTAGAAGAAGGAGTGGCAATGACTTATGCAACTCAGACAATCTAAAAGCCAGTATTTTAAGAAGGTTCGGTCAACTTAGTCCTTGAGTCATAGTCTAGGGTCGGTCAAAGGTCGCTGCCAAAGAGAGAGAGAAAAGAAACACTCTGCGTGCACTCTAACCTAGATCAGAATGGTTATCACTTTATCTAATCAGGAAACCTCCCACTGTACTGTCAAATTCTCCTCCAAACCTAAAAGAAGAATCAATCGGGATCACCCGAAGAGTAAACCAACTCATCAGTGGGAATCGGGATCCAACTCTCATCGCATGATAACGTGACGGAATCCACTCACGTTATCACACTCCAGAAGGTATGCGCATGCCTGGCAAGTTTCAGTTTCTTTAGAAACTCCCGATATGATTTTTGCCCCATGCTCTTATGACCTTGGCGTTGGTCAAAATGTCATAAGTCACATGCCAAGTTCTACCCGTCACTATCTTTTCAATTTGAACCCACCCGCACATGCCCTTGACGTTGGCCAAAATGGCAGAATGACTGTCCCAAACCAACTCATCTATCTATGCAACAAATGAATACCCAGCAGCTACCAAACACTATGCCTTGGCGTTGGTCAAAATACATAGCTTGAATACCACTGAATACCCAAAAGAAATGACGGAGGGCTACGGCTGGTTTTTGGCGAAAAACCTTTAATGTAATGAACTTGATCTCGTTGAAGGAACCTGATAGCTTTTTATAAAATATAGTGGCGAAAACTTTTGCTAAAGAGGTCACTCCCGGTGAAGGGATTTCGGCTCTTTCCTCGTGGAATGAGGTGTAGGATATTCCACTGAATACCGCGATGCAAAGCAACTTGTAATCGATTATAGTGAAGTTATTACCCTGACGCAAACTTCTGCCCAAGGGGTCACTCCCGGTGAAGGGATATCGGCCCTTGCCTCGTCGAATGAGGTGCAGGATATTCTAACCGAATACCACTATGCATGACAAAAGGAAACGTCTCTGTAATAACACTTTTTAAAACTGTTCCAACAACATCCAAACAGGTTTGTTTTCCTTTGCATTGATCAGAATCAACGCAGTCCCATCAATTAATCACACCAGAAAAGAACGAAAATAAAATGTACGTATATGCCATCTGCATTCGCCACTGGGTCCCGTCTTTACCTGTTAGGTTACTTAACTAACAACAGAGCGGGGACTGGACTAGTGCGGGTGTAAAACATATACAACATCTACTAGTATATATACTAATATACAATAATCTCTCCAGGCGTGATAATATGCAACATTACAGAAAAGTAATAAGCATCACAGAACAATACAGATAATCTGGGATCCCCGGGTTTCACAGAGCTACTGTTGAAACCCGACGTTCCCCTGGTCGTGTGGATAGCCTGTGCAATGAAACCTAGACCCCTATGGGTGCGGCAAGTTACCCGCCAAAACCTGAAGCGAGGCAGCCCCCTACAGCATAGTGAATGGACCACCCAGCACTTCACAGAATCCGGTAATCTTGGGCACCCCTCATTGGGTCAACCTGTACCCCCTACGAGTGCGGCGAATAGTCTGCCAATTCTAGAGTGAGTCCCCTCTGCCTCTCAAAGACATGAGATACAGACCCGTTGCCCTCCAGAACCCGGCTATCCGTGCACTCCGTCACGAGGTAAAACCTAGTACAGAAATGAAAAATATGTACAACGGGTACATCGACCTCAGCCCGGTCATGCCCCAAAAGAATATTATACAAACAGGCAGTGACGGTAGTCCACATGTTGGACGCTCTCCCCGCAATATCAAATGTATAAATAAATCCAAACAGCACTATCATTGCACACTGCTATCCACCACGACAAATCCGCAACATCACAGCACAACACAGAACATCAACGCGAATGTCACGTTTGCAAACCCGTCTAAAAGGACTATAGCAATTAGACGCGATTTACCGCTCGAATGATATTCACAGTCGGAGATATAATGTAAGTACTATAAACTAACACGTTTAAATTTCGATCGACTAAATTTCCCGAAGTGGGCCCCACATACATCTACTGTACAGTAACAAAATATGGGCCCAAAAGAACAGTTCCAGAAACCATAATTTCCTAAGTAGAATCCACAGAAGAAAGATGGCCCACTAATCCACCTAGACGGCCGCGATTCCGCGGCCAAATCATGGCTTTGGCGGCGGATCCGCGGCCGTACGGTCGGATCAGTGGGTCGAATTTCTTATTTGTTCTTTAAAAAGCCTGCTTGATTTTCTGGTATGGTCAAAATAATTTTTAGACCAGATTTAAAATTAACAGAAACTTTAACACTAGAAATTGCGATTTTTGAAAATCCGTTCGATCGATATTTTAAACGCGTTAGAACAAATTAGTAAAGCTTAATGGCGAGGCTTTGATACCATGTAAGTCTACGGTAGCGCCCCGTCCGTCAAACAGACACCAAATGCGGAACAAAAACTTTTATAACTGGCGCTATCGCATACTATAACCCGGATCTACCATTAACGCTAAACTAACAAACTACAAAGAGGGTAGAAAGGTTATACCGAACGATCCGAGTCCTTCGTTCTTTAACCATCATCCCACGCTCCGTTGCGGCTGCTCCGATCTCGTCGATCTCCGATCTCCTCGTCCAGGTGGCACCACGTCAATGGATCTTTAAACGGGCTCCCGCCTCTGACCCGAGGCAACTCGGTCATCAAGTTTGCTAAAAGAGATGACCAAGATTGATGTAGAGAATGAGTAGAACACTTTGTCTCGCTTGGTCCAAAGCCATGGACGAACGGTTAATGAAGTTGCCTTTTGGAATGATATGAAATGAGAAATGAGCTATGAAATTTCCATACACCAAATCACATAAACTTTTTAATCAACAACCATCCCTCTCTCCAAGAATGGGCCGGCCACATATATAGAAGAAGAGAGGGTGAGTGTAGGAGCAAGGGAGGCGACCACAAAGGGATAATATCAAGAAGAAATATCCTAAGGTTAACAAGAAACATTAATGCTAAAGGTGACTCACTAATGACACCTTGCATAACAATAAATGCAAACCATGAGTCATGAAACCTAGTCACCTCTTCAAGAACCTTCCACACGACTCACCCTCATGACCTACCCAAGTGAAGAAAAGATAAATCCGCATTAAACCGAATGTTTAATACGGGTGATAGAAAACTGGAAACTGGCAACTTCCAAAAGCGATCCTGAAACGAATTTCAGGATAACCCCGTAACTGTATAAATATACCCGCATTTGTATTACGACCGAATACAAATGTAACTAAGACAAAGATATTATATCTACTAAGTATAATACATGGATCCGGCTTAAACCAAAGCCCACCAGTATTATCTGCCCGAAATATGACACGTGCGTAAACGCACGTGCATTTTCCGAACCGTGCCATAAAACCATACGGCCTCTACAACATTTCGCCCAAACTTGGGAAACTATCTGTGGGGGTCTCTAATGACTCGTCTGTACCCTGGCAGTGGGTTTAACCACAAGCCGTCAGTGGCACTAGCTGTGCGTAACGGCTGCCCATGTACCGACCTCAAGGGTAGCCGATGAGCGAGCTCATCCTGAAACCCTACTGAGCCTAACAGTGATAATGTATATACAGTCCGGTTTGTTCGTCTATGAGTATCGCATATGCGGCCTAGGGGCTAGTAACGTCAGACCCCCAATAGCGGTATAAGTCGTGTCGGAGACAAGCCCTGAACACCCTGAGAAACTACCGGAGTACATACCGGTAATTCTCACCTGCCTTGGCCAAGGACTTGGTGTAATGGCTTTCCTAGACACAGCGCGATCTCCACCCCCAATACCGGGAGAGACGAATCCCCTGCCGATCCGCTCACTTGCCTCCATGTGGCTCGGGACTGTACCCAAAAACTACCTATTTGCACGACTCCTTTGAGCCGTGGTAGGGTAGAAATCAAAGCACAGTAGGAACTCACACGAGACAAATGACGACCTTAGGTCGATGAACTAACCTGTACACATGTCACCAGGGAACTGCTATCTGACGATATGTATAATACCAACTAGCAGGTTCCCGGCGTGTCCTGTCCGGTGTACTCATAACCCAATGAGCACCTGTATACATCTTAGGTGATCCAACTGACACCAGTGGCTTGTGAGACCGGCCACCGCCCCTCGTCGGGGTCTCGACTGTATACACTAGTCTACTCTGTAGTATCGATTCCCTGTCTCGAAACTCCCACGACTAGGGACCACTTTTAAGGATGTGCTTATAGACTACCCAACTCTAACGTATATGATCACCATCATACTGTTGGTAGTCAAGCAAGATCCTAAGGGCTCTATCAACGTATAACAGTGATCAGTCACCTAAACCTGTACACGACTGATAAAGGCAAACCAGATAGCATACTATCATCTCGAGTAAGACTGTGCTACCGGTATAGGTCCTCCTCAATCATTGCAATCACGTACCTGTGATCCAATAATTGACTTTGAGGGCACTATATCCAACAAGTGGAAGCCGGGGTGTTAATGATCAATTCATCATTATCAATTTGTTAACCCACATGATTGTCTAGCACTCTTCCAGATCTCAACGTGGTAATAGCACTCACATCATTATAATGCGAGGGTCCAGGATCAGGTGGGGGTTGAGCTGGAAGATTCCCTTTCTCTCTAGCACTCATTGCTGCAGTCAATTGTGCAATTTGTGCTTCTATCAATTCGATACTCTCACCGTGGGAGACAGTGTTTTTCACTAACGTCTGGATAGAAGATGTTAAAATGTCATTCATTTGCATGGACTGTGTAATAAACATGTCGAGTGCAGAGGGTGTAGCAGTACCGGCAGAAGAAGGATCAAAGTTGTTGGCCGGGTTTTGAAAATTTTGTGCTTGAAAAGGGTGCTGACTCAGTTGTGGTGGTTGCTGTTGTGGAGGGATCATTTGAAAGTCATTCTGGTTTGGAACCGTGTTTTGAGTTTGGTGTTGGTTCCAAGCAAAATCAGGGTGATTTCTCCAACCTTGATTATATGTGGAAGAAGAAGAAGGATCGTTTCTAGGTTGTTGCTGAAATGCAGCATTAGTGTGACCTTGAAACTGTACATTCAAAGGACATTCTTCCGTCAAATGTGATGGGTTGGAACAGCATCCACACATGGTTTTGGAAAGTGTGTATTTGTTTAGGGAGGCTGCAGAGATTTTGTTTTCTATAGCGTCGAGCTTCCTTTGTATTGCGGCCATTTCGGCTTTCATCATAACGGAAACATCGAGCTGATTGATACTTTCCCTAGACAATGAGTGACTCACATTTTCCCATTGTAAAGTGTTTTGAGTTAAATCTTCTAGGTATTTCCAGGCTTCACCATCAATTTTAGACAGGAATTGACAATGACACATGGTTTCAAGCATCTGTTTTGTCATGAAATCAATACCCTCATAGATAATGCGACACAGATCCCATCTAGGGATTCCGTGATGAGGGCAATGTAAAAGAAGATTCTTGAACCGTTCAAACCATTTCCAAAATAGTTCATTGGGAAGTTGGGTAAATTTGAAGATTTCGTTCCGAACACGGACGATCTTATGATTGGGATAAAATTTCTTAAGGAATGCTGCAACGAACTCGTCCCATGTGGCAATAGAGTGTGCGGTTGTGTTATAAAGCCACTTCTCGGCTAAATCGCACAAAGTGAATGGGAGAAGACGTAAACGCATAGCATCCACAGACATTTGTGATGTTCCAATCATTGCGCATACGTTTTCAAATTTGTTGATAAAAACGTATGCGTCTTCAGACTCAAGACCGTGAAATTTGGGTAACAGTTTGATAAATTGGGGTTTGATGTCAAAATTTTCCTCATTGGCAGGTAGAATAGAAAGGCAGGTGGGAAAGGGAACACGTGAAGGACAACATCTTTCTTGGAGAGAAATGCATGGAGGATTCTGCGCATCTGCGGGCGGTGGCAGAGTGGTGTTAAAGTTTGATGGAAATCCGTCCATCGCGGTCGTGGTGGGTGGTGGGAAAGAAAATGTAGAAATACCGACTTCTGGGCCGATAGGAGAAACGTGGACAAGACGGGCACTAGAATCCCGTGTCCAGCCTAACTTGCACTAAAAGGTTTAGTACAAGTGGCAGCGTTGTGATAATTAGGGGAAAGTTGGTTTGGTGTTTTTTTTTGAAAAAGACGGATTTTGAAAAATCAAATCACGAAAAATGCATAAGCAACCCTAGATCTAATGGTCACCTAGGTCAAGTCACTAGACTACTCCTAGACTTCCAGAAGACAAATCGTAGGACAAATTCTCGACTGCCTCTTTATCCCTTCTGTGGCCAGGTAAGTGCCAGGTAAGTGGGAGGTTCTCTACTACGAAGTAGTGGGCCTAATTAAGTAACCACTTGCCTTAGACACCCTTACCTTAGACACCACAAAAGAAACGCGGATAAACAGTAGATTACTCAGGACCTCCTTCTGTCCTAATTGAGCGCGACGGTCCTTAAAGTCTTGTCTAGATTTTTTTAGTTAATGAGGGTGATGCGGATGCTAGTTTTGTAATTTTTGGGGCTTAGGAAGGGTAGTGAAATCCCCACCTAATCTGAATTTGGTCATGCCCCTTAATTTCCGTATTAAAATATGCAAATAACCAAGATCAAAACACGCAACAAATTTTTCTTTAGCGGCGCTGCGAATTTTGCAAAGAATCCTGCAGAAATTGGTTAATGGATAAGATTAGAGAGAAGAAGAGAGAACAGAGAGTATACCACAGAAACTTGAATCACTGAAACGCCTAAATGGCGTCGGAACCGTCGCAAAAACACCTCATTGGCCGCGGATCCGCGGTGGGAAGGAGGGATTAGGGTTTCAAAATTTTTCTGTAGCTTCTTTGACTCATCTGGAATTTGTAGAACTTCTCTGAATCTCGATCGCACTGCTACAATGATTCCAGATCCCCTCGCAAAAATTCACAACTAATCGTTAAGCACTTGATGCGAAACTTGAATTAAAATTTGATGGAATAATAAATTTTCAACTCAAATTGCAAAAACGAACAAATTACGCACGCATCCCCGGCAACGGCGCCATTTGATTGATCGTCTAAGTTGTGATAAAATGTAAAGTGTTCACAACCAAAGAAATTTTTAACCGCAATCAATTAACGGTGTCGATGTAGCGCGTTAATGAATACGGATTGTCCACTGAGATGCGTGAATTTGTTTGATCTTGCCTTAGATGAGTCGAAATGAAAATATAAAAGAAAATGATTCAAGATTTGTGAGATTTCATTTCAAGAAACAAAAAATAAAATAGATCTAGAATCAAGAATCAAGAAGATGTCCAAATCAATTTAGTTATTAAGATTTGTAGAATAGCTTGTAGGATTCGATCAAATTAGTAGTAGTGATGAATTTAGACTAATCTTATCTATTGATAATTTGTAGTTAGAACGATGGTGACGAATGAAGATTAGGGATCTATTGAAGAAACTACGGTTTCTCCTTCTCTATTCCTTGTCTTTTCATTGATCATCATTTGGATCTAGCCTTTAGCAAAGAGAATCATTAATCGTTTAATCCCTAGCTTGCAACGAAATTATCAAGAATGCGATCTCGCTCCAAATTAGGTCATTGATGATTCTTTTTTCTACAGTTCAAAAGTCTCATAAGACTTAAGATTAGTAAAAGGATCTTCTCATCACTAGATCTACCGATTCTCTCGAATCCTCCACAAGCGGAGATTTCACTCACGCATCATGAAAATTAACAAATCACAAATGAAATATTTCATAACACAAGAATGTAATGAAAACGAGAATTAACAATTTATCACCTTCATTAAATCTTCTTCAAATTTATACAACTCCTCAATTCGAGGTACAAGATTAAGCTCTCGATCGCTCCTTTGAAGAGGTGAATTTGTCATCGATCTTTACGAAGCTCGATCGCCGTGAGTCGCGGATCGTCGTGGATTTCTTGCTCGGATGATGATCGGCATTGCGATGAAGGATCGTTGATTGCTCGCTTGATTTGCTTCTCAGTGGATCTTGATCTTGAATTGGAATTTGATTTGGATGTTGTTTTGGATCAAGTTGTGTCACTCAACTTGTGCAAATTTGGCTCAATATTCAACAACTAATTGTGTAACCCCCTCACCTTAGATCTAGATCGCTTTTTATAAAATTCAAATGAATCTTCCCTCCAAAGCTAGGTTGTTAGAGAGAGCCTTCTAGAATGAGGTAGGTTGTTAGGGAGAGGCTTCTAGAATGAGGTTGTTATAAGGAGCCTTCTAGAAGAAGGTTGTTATGCAGAGCCTTCCAGAATGAGCCACATGGTAATTAAGAGTCTTGAGGAAGCAAGGTTGTTGAGAAGAATATTCTGGAGATTTCTCATTCTCTGATGCCCTGACTCTGCCGAGGATCTACGGCAACTCGGCCAACTCGGCCGCGGATCTGTGGCCAAGTAGTGAGATCACTGTATGGTTTTTCTGGGGTGTTCTGGAGTTGGACTTGAGGTATTCTTTTGATATCTGGAATCTTATAATTCTTTCTTGGATATTTCCAGATTTGAATTCTTTGACTTGCTGTATTTTATCGGCACTTTTGCGATTCCGGTTCTTTTACCTAAACAATTTTCTGCACACAATCTAGATAAAAATGTATTGAGATATACAATATCATGCGTGTAGTAATAAACACACAATTTCTCTCATAATACCGGTTATAATGTATAGCACTTATTATTTCATATTTTGCAGACGAATTGCTAATATGTGCTATATTTATACCAAACACCTTTAGATGATTAGAAAGAGTAGGGAAATTGATGTGTTAAGAATGCAATATTTTTGACTGATCAGATGGCAGCCATGGATGAGGGGAAGGAGAGAAATGATGAAGAAAATGAATGAAGAGGAAATGGTCATGGTCAATGAAGACCCCTCACCCTTTCTCTCTTCTCTCTTTTGCCCATACCTCATTCTTTATTCATTTCCCTTTTCTTTTCTTTTCTTTTCTATTCTTTATCCTTTTCTTTTCATTTTAAATCTCCAACAAAACAAAAAAACCAAATGACAAAAGAATAAAGCATGGTTTCCAAACAATAAAAGAAACGTAACAAGTATTATGCAACATATCATGTTGCATGCCATGCACAAATCATACTAAATGAAAAATTAGTAAACACTAATCGAGTTTAGTAAATAACCCATTTAAAATTAACTGTATCGAAATTCGTAGAATGTCTAAATCACATAAATACCTTCAAATCCGTAATTCTTATTAGTTTTCAGAATATTTTCCCAATTATCGGTATATGAGCATACCATAACATTAAAACTAATTTCCACACATTAAAATATTCATAATATTTACTATTTTAATTATTTGATTTCCTAAAAATAATATTTTATTTTTCTGAAATGTTACATAAGCATGCACGCAAATGCGTCACAACCTACATATACCGATATGATGCGATGCACTTGTATGTATGCAACATGAATGCATAATCATCACGAAACCTGAATATGTTTGGTACGAGAAAATCTGTATTCTTATCTTAGTAAAACTTCTGTGAAATAACTGAAGTATCATCAATGAAATCAACAGAAATCCGTGTCAAGTATCGACAAAAAATATGTATATCTCAATGTCTCAATATCTCGATATCTCAATGTCTCAATGTCTCAATGTCTCAATGTCTCGAGCTCCGTCAGTCCGGATCGGCCCATATCATCAAATCTAACGACTATGGTCGGTATCCTCCGGATATTCGCCGCGCCAGACATCACCGGTAGGTATTCTGCCCTTGCCAGGCTCATCGTCTACAACTCGAGCTTTTTTCACCGGGGTACCATATCGAGCCCTCATGTACCCAAAACGGTTCATCCTACTCCTCGAATCGGGTCTCGAAAACCAACAGAAATCAGGAAAACTCATGGTGAACGATACATACATCATATTATGAGAAAACCGCAACTTACATTTTTATAATGGTAATAAGTTCTTAAAATCCTTACGATTTCCCCCAAAATCCAGAAATCTCATAAGTACTGAAATCCTAGAAGAATCACAATATGTAAACATGCCGGTGATAATGGATGTCTATGATACGATAGTATATACCATGCAACGTATGACCAGAAACTATGTATGAAGTATGATGCAATGAGTTATATACATATGACTAGCAATCCTACATATCAATCTTGATGAAATGAATATACAACTACCAGTTTACATATCATATATGATGCAAATGTTTCAGATACTGTTTTAAGAAAGTTCTATAGTGTTCGTGGCATAGTAATTACCAAAGGCGTGTGTGTTCGCATGAATAGTGCACGTGCGGCATGAACTAATGGTAATGGTGCAAGTATCCTATGAGATAATATCATGAGTATATAAGATGATGCAATGCAATGAGATGAATGAATAGGAGGCTACACATATAAATACAAGCACTATTAATAATCCTAACTATCGGGCGCCTCGCGCCATCCAGACGATCCCCACATAGATGTGTACATCTACTCACCGGGACGCCTCGGCTAATCTTATCCGATCTCATCCTTGTCTTTCCGCGCCACGTCCGACGTCTATGCACCTGATCCTAGAATCGCACGTAAGTAAATAAGAGGATAGATATATGAATAGCCATGGACACAAATGATACAAGTTAACCAACGCGCACTAATTAGATGCACACACACTTGGTGCACATAACACGCTCGCGACAACGCCACAAACCACAACTAGGGGTCGCTATACGTAGCAATCCCCTAACCTAGAACCCAATCGTACTAATCGCGCATTCGGAACACACTAAATATTTTAGGGAATAGGTTATAGATCATTCCAATCTCAAACTTACTTAAAATCGATTTATTCCAAAAACCTAGTAAGCATCACTTAACCATTTTAGTGCAAATCTAGATGTTTTAACAAATCTAATGGCCACAACATTCATTTAATATCGTAATTAGGCTACACAATTATTAACTAAATTTTAAATCTCACCTATTTACATTAATCATTAAATTAGTTTGCAAGAATTTTTAATTAGAATAATTTAGAAGTAACAATTAGCAAATTAACCACTAGATTAGATTTTGCAAGTCTTAAGATGTTAAACTACACATTGCAATTATAATCAAGTGATAAAAACCCTATCTTTAACTCAAACCCTTTTCTTTAAAATTTCAAACTTGCAATTAGAACCATATTAGAACCTAAATAAGTTAGATTAAAGAAATTAACCAACAAATTAACCATAGGGTTAAGATTTATACCTCACAATTTTTGAGATCTAGCTTACAAACTTAGCCTCCCAAAATACTATCTTTCTCCTAGATCCAAGCTAGTTTAGGCCAAGGAATAATGGGTGAAGGTTTAATTAGGAATTAGTGAGGTTTTGTGTGGATTTTTGATGAAAAAATGAAGAATTTGTGAAGTGAAAAGAGGTGGAGAAATGAGGAAGCTGCAAGTTTGGGCTCGGCCATGAGGGGAAGAGAGGGAAATGAGTGAGGCGTGTTTGTGGTCAAATCAAGAAAAATCCCATTATCACATCTATTATGTCATTTCATAATTATTTCATTTTTTAATTAACTTTCCCCCTAGAATTCTCTCGAATTATGGAGACAAATTGAGAGAGAGAGAACATGTTACGATCTTGGTATTAAGTGGTCATGGTGCACAATTGTGTGATTAACCCATTCTAATTTGTAGCTTTCGCACTGTTTAGGAGGGGCTACTGTTTTAGGTAAGCGACGAGCGGAGGGATTGAAATATATAAGTGAAAGCTTAAAATAATATTTAAAAATAATTAATTAAGTAAACTAGCAATTTATAAGTGAGTAATTAAATACCAAATACTAGCAATTACATAGCTAAAATAGGTATAATTAAGTCTATATTGAAAAATAATTATAATTAAGTTTTACGGAAAACACGAGTTATATTACCGATTATCGGACAATTAACCTAAACGATTTTTAAAATGTTACAGATATAGTGGATGCCTGGACATATATATGGAGGACTTTCTTGCTCGACATGATAGTATGCTATATGGTTGCATTTATCTTAACATGTTCACTGGTATTATTATACTGTCTCTCATATACATGTTGATAAAGACCTTAGGATGTAGGCTTGACTACCAGGACTATGATGCGGATTATACTACTGGGACCTGGGTAGTCTACAAGAACATCCTTCAATTGTTCCTAGTCAAGAGAATATCGAGACAGGGCATTAATATTCCAGAGTAGACTAGTGTGTACGTTTCTTGACCCTGTATGGGGCGATGGTTGATCCTATATCCATTGGTGTTTGACATCAAAGATTGTACACAGGTTCTCATTAGAGATTGGGTACACCGAACAGGACTCGCCGAGAACTCCTAGATGGTATTATATTTATCGTCAAATAGCAGTTCTCTGGTGACACTGGTACAGGTTAGTCTGTAGACCCAAGATCGTCATAGAGTCTTGTGTGGTTCCCACTGTGCTTTGATTTCCTCCCTACCACGGCTCAAAGGAGTCGTGCAAACAGGTGGATTTTTGGTACAGTCCTGAGTCACATGGAGGCAATGAGCGATAGGAGGGGTTTCTTCTCTCCCGGTATAGGGAGTTGATGTTGCGCTATGCTCGATTGGCTACAGGAAGTCCTTGGCTAGGGCTGTTGATGAGATTTACTAGTAAGTGTTATCAGTATTTTCTCGTACTGTTATAGGCTATACATCGGCATGACTTATCAAGTTATTGGAGTCTGATAATTCCACTCCCAGACTCGATATGCGACATATCAGACGAAGAGATCGAACTGTACGGTAAGTGTTACCTATATGCTTCATGGGAGTTTGGACAAGTTTGCTTGTTGATCTTCTATTCTCTTAATACCTGGGTAGCCGTTACGTCCAGCTAGTATCGCCGACGGCTTTTGGGTGACTGATGTGATCATCACCTACTGCCGGCGTATTGATGAGTCTTTAGAGTCCCACATAGAAATTTCCTGGTTCACGCGAAACGAAGTAGGGCACATATGCTGATATGAGCGGGGGGCCTGGTTAAATACGAGTTTGAGATACCGTATTGTAATCTGGCGGCTATTTGTTATCAGTTAGGTTATATGTGATATAACCGGATTATTGAATCAAGTGTTGATTTGATAATGTGATATACAGATAAATAATATTGGTCGGTTAAATGTGATATAACCGGATTATTGAATCAAGTTTTGATTTAATAATATGATATATATTTACATTTGTTATAATTATATATTAACTAATATTATAGTTCACTAATTATTCTTCATAATATATATATATATATTATATGAAGCATGACATGGATTTTCTATTTTTGGAAATTAGAAAATCCATGTCATGGAAAATGGGGAGACTTTGGAGGAATGGGTATAGTATGGCTTTCTCATTATTTTATTAGCCATTCTTCACTATTGAAGCATGGCTTAATAAAAGTATTATGTTTTATTTGGATGGTTCAATAAGTGTATGGATGAGGCAAGCCATTCTAGACCTTAGTTCATTTTTCTTACTTGAGAGCTCATGTGATGTGTTGCTCTCTATAAAAGTGTACGCTAGCACCCCCACTGGGTTTTACAAGCATCAAGTGCAGGTTTACCTAAGACGGCAGCAAGGTTTTGGGAGGCATCGTCTATGCCAAATTCAAAAATTTGCTGTTTTAGCTAACCCTAACTAAGAATCGTTAACTAGAAATCGACGGAAATATAAATGCAAACACTTTGCAAGTCTAGTGAGCAAGGAATAAAACTTTTGTAGACCGGTCTTTCACTTCAATAGCTCCGTGTAGTAGTCCCTTTCGCTGCGATCGTGAACTCCGGATTCTAGAGAGGCTCCCATGAAGAAACAAACATGCTTTCTTCGAAGACTTCGAGGCCGAAAATGTTCTATGTCGAGGAGACACTAACACAAGCTATCTCTTCACTAATTATGAAATTAGTAAAGCAAACACCCTATACTAAATGGCAAGTAGTAGAGGATGATGAAGTAGGAATTTTTCTCACTTTAGATTTGATTTTCTCACTCATTTTCTCACATCTCCATTGAAGCTAGAAAGCTTTTGAGGAAGAAGAAGAAGATAACTCTCAGATGAATGAATAAAATCATGAGGTTAGAAAATAAAGCATGGTGAGTATATGGCTTCCCTTAACCCTTGTAGAGAGTTAACCATGGCTAGCTATGATTGTTGGATTTGTAAATATCTTAAGCTAAACAAAACAAGAAGACTAAGTCATTGCAACTACAAGCTTCTTAAAGCTTTTTGCCATGACAAAGTCCAACTTATTTTTTTGAATAACTTTAGATAAATAAAAACCTAGATAATCCCTAGCATGGTGTAAGTCATACACACACCCATGTCTACGTATCATCAACATGACACAAAAAATGTACACTTGCATATATCACATATATACAATGTGCACAAACTAAGTGAGAAAAGAAATCATAAGTGAGCTAATACTAGTTAATGTAATGTAATATATCTAATATATAATTATACATTAGATTATCAAATCAACTCTTGATTTAATAATCCGGCTATATCACATATAACCGACTAATATCATGTGTAACAACTTGTCGAATCAACACTTGATCCGATAACCCGGTTATATCGCTTACAACCGACCAATGTCACAAATCGCGAGAATAGAATACGGTATCTCATATCGTATCAATCTCGGTCCCGAACATATCACATATGCGCTCCTACTCCGTTTTTCTTGAGCCAGGAAACCTCTGTATAGGACTCTAAAGACTCGTCAATACGCCGGCAGTAGGTGATGATCATATCAAACACCCACAAGCAGCAAGTGGTCGGCTAAATATAACGGCCATCCGGGTATTGAGCGATCAGAAGACCAACAAGCAAGCCTGCTCACACTCCTGCGAATCCAATCAGTAACACTACCGTACAGTCCGGACTCTTCGTCTGATATGTCGCATATCTCATCTAGGGGTGGTAAACGTCAGACCCCAGTAACTCGATAAGTCGTGCCGATGTGAGGCTCATAACGGGTCGAGAAACTACTGATAACACTTACCAGTATATCTCTGAAGCAGCCCTGGTCAGGGACTTCCTGTTATAGCCAATCGAGCACAGCGCAACATCAACTCCCAATACCGGGAGAGACGAGATCCCTCCTATCGCTCATTACCTCCATATGATTTAGGACTGTACCTAAAAGCCACCATTTTGCACGTTCTCTTGAACGTGATAAGGTGGAAATCAAAGCACAGTGGGAATCACACTAGACTCTATGACGATCTCGGGTCTACAGACTAACCTGTACCGGTGTCACCAAAGAACTGCCATCTGACAAAAGGTATAATACCATCTGGGAGTTCTCGGCGAGTCCGTCCAGTGTACCCAGTCTCCACTGAGCACCCGTATACTGTCTCTGATGACAAACACCAATGGATATGGGATCATCCATCGCCCATCTACATGGGTCGAGAAGCTATACACTAGTCTACTCTGGTATATCGATGCCTTGTCTCGATACACCCACGACTAGAAACATTTGAAGGATGTACTTAGCGACTACACTGTCCCCACTAGTATAATCTGCATCATAATCCTGGTAGTCAAGTACTCATCCTAAGAGCTTTATCAACATGTAACATAGAGATAATGAGAGTACATGTTAAGATAAAGAGCAACCAGATAGCATATTATCATGTCGAGCAAGAATGTCCTCCATATATATGTCCAAGCATCCACTACAATATACATCATATGTACAGTAATGGCCTCTAGGGCATACATATAACTAACATCAAGCATGCCAATTTTAAAAATTTTGGGGTGCTAACTAACACTAACCTAGATCGTTAACTAGATAATTAGGGTTTTAGGTTTGATATCTACTAAACTATAAGAAGTGAAAGAAGTTATACCCTCATAGATCGAGTCCTTCACTTCATAAGCTCTGTGTAGTAGTCCACATGACCCTATTAGGCTCCACTTGAGAGAATGAGCAAGCTTTCTTCGATGACCTTCGTGCCGAAAATGATCCACGCGAAGCCCACTAGCTCAAGCTACCTTATCACTAATCTCCTATTAGTGAAAGAAACACGCCACACCAAAGTGTTCGTTTAGTGTGGGATGGTGAAGTAGGGGATTTGAGGCTCACTAGTTTGTTCAAAACTCCATGGTTCACATCACATATGAGGGGTTAGAGTTTTGAGGCATGAGGAAGAAGAAGATAGAAGCTAGAGAGAGTGTGAGTTCAAGCCCAAAAAAAAATGAGCAAATTCTTAGTGAAGAATGGCTTGACCCCTTCACTTATTGATGCATCCATTTGTTTCAAATAAACAAATGGAACCATGCTTCAATAGTGAAGTGAGACTAATAAAATATAATACAAAGCCATGCCTCACCATACCTCCTCATTTTCCACCTCTTTGTCTATTTTCCAAAAATAGAAATTCATGCCATGCTTCATTATATATATATATATATATATTTATATTTATATATATATACATATCATATATATATATATATATCATATATATTAATACATATATATAACAAAATAATTAAGTGAACTAATAATATTAGTTAAGATATAATTATATCAAATATAATATATATCACATTATTAAATCAACACTTGATCTAATAATCCGGTTATATCACATATAACCTACTAATATCATTTATCTGTATATCACATTATCAAATCAACACTTGATTCGATAATCCAATTATATCACATATAACCTGACCGACATCAGATAACTGCCAGATTAGAATACGATATCACATACACGTATTTAATCAGGCCCTCGCACATATCACATATGTGCCCTACTTCGTTTCTCTTGAACCAGGAAACTTCTTTGTGGGACTCTAAAGACTCGTCAATACGCCAACAGTAGGTGATGATGACATCAGTCACCCATAAACCGTCAGCAGTACTAGCTGGACGTAAGGCTACCCAGGTATTGAGCGATTAGAAGATCAACAAGCAAGCTTGTCCATACTCTCCATGAAGCCTATCAATAACACTTACCATACAGTCCGATCTCTTCATCTGATATGTCGCATATCATGTCTAGGGGTGGTAAACGTCAGACCTCAGTAACGTGATAAGTCATGCCGATGTCTGGCCTATAACAGTTCGAGAAACTACTGATAACTCATATCAGTAAATCTCAGCAGTAGCCCTAACTAGGGAATTCCAGTTATAGCCAATCGAGCATAGCACAACATCAACCCCCAATACTGGGAGAGATGAAACCCCTCCTATCACTCATTACCTCCATGTGAATCAGGACAGTAACCAAAATCCACATGTTTGCTTAACTCCTCTTGAGCGTGGTAAGGAGGAAATCAAAGCACAGTGGGAGCCACACAAGACTCGATAATGATCTCGGGTCTAGAGACAAACCTGTACCAGTGTCACCATAGGACTGCTATCTGACGATAGGTATACTACCAACTAAGAGTCCTCGGCGAGTCCGTTCGGTGTACCCATTCTCTAATAAGCACCTGTGTACAATCTTTGACGTCACAGACCAATGGTTGTGGGATCAACCATCGCCCACTAAGGGAAAAGAAACGTACACACTAGTCTACTCTGGAATATCGATACCATGTCTCGATATCCCATCGACTAGGAATTGTTAAAGGATGTACTTTTGGACCACCCTGGCCCCACTAGTATGATCTCATCATAATCCTGGTAGTCAAGTACATATCCTAAGGGCTTTATCAACATTTAAGTAATAATACTAGTCCACATGTTAAGATAAAGGCAACCAGATATCATACTATCATGTCGAGCAAGAAAGTCCTCCATTTATATGTCCAAGCATCCATTATATCATACAATAATGGCCTCTAGGGCATACATATCACTAACAATCTCCCACTTCCACTAAGGCCAGTTGTTGTAGTATCTCATACCCAACATCCCAGAAAGTCTATCGATTAGCATTCGGGGGAGGGGCTCGGTGAGTGGATCCGTTGTGTTATCCTCTGTGTAAACTCTCCTGACCTCGATCTCCTTGAGATCAATTATCTCCCTGATCAGGTGATATTGCGTAAGAATATGTCTGGATCGCTGTTGGGACCGGGGTTCCTAGGCCAAAGTCACAACTCCATTGTTATCACAATACAGAGGTATTGGATGCTCAATGGTAGGAACCAAGTTCATCTTATGAACTTATTCATCCAGATAACCTCTTTGGCAGTATCGTTGGTAGCGATGTAATCAGCCTCTATCAATGAGTCTGCTACGGTATATAGCTTGGAACCCTTCCAACAAACCGTCCCTCCACTAAGGGTAAAGACAAAACCCGAGACCGACTTTCAGTCGTCCTTATCACTCTTGAAGCTCGAATAGGTAAAGGACTCTACCTGGAGTTCACCGTTACCATACACCAAGAACATCTTTTTAGTGCTTCTCCAGTACTTAAGAATGTTCTTCACAGCTGTCCAGTGTTTTCTCTCCTCGATCCGATTGATACCTACTCACTACACCTAGCGAGTATGCTACATCTGGTCTCGTACATAACATCGCATACATGATTGACCCGACTGCCGAAGCATAGGGTATCCCTTGTCTGCGAACCCTCTCCAAATCAGTCTTGGGGGACATCTCTTTAGAGATAGTGATTCCTCAACAAGCGGGTACATTACCACGCTTAGAATCTTCCATACTAAACCTTTTTAGTATGGTGTCAATGTGCCTGGATTAGTACAATCCTAACATCCGTCTAGATCTATCTCTATAGATCTATATCCCCAGGATGTAGGAGGCATCAGTTAGATCTTTCGTGGAGAACTTTTGTGATAAGTAGTGCTTGACCGAGTGCAGCATAGGAACATCGTTTCCTATCAATAGTATGTCATCCATGTACAATACGAGGAAGACAACCTTACTCTCTACAACCTTCTTATATATACACGGTTCATCTACATTTTTGATGAAGTCAAACTCTTTGACAGCTTCATCAAAACAGATGTTCCATCTCCGCGATGCCTGCTTTAATCCGTAGATGGATTTAAGCAGCTTACACACGCTTCCGTTGCTCCCACTGTCTATGAAGCCCTCTGGCTATGTCATATATACGCTCTCTTCTAAATCACCATTTAGAAAAATGGTTTTGACGTGTAATCTGCCAGATTTCGTAGTTATGGTATGCAGCAACGGCAAGTAGGATCCTGATGGACTTAAGCATAGCGACAGGAGAAAAGGTTTCATCATAGTCGATACCTGGTCGTTGATGAAAACCTTTTGCTATAAGTCTAGTTTTGAAAGTCTCAAATTTTCCATTTACACCAATTATCTTCTCAAGATCCACTTGCTCCCGATGGGTTTTACCCCTTCAGGAGCAACTTCCAAAGTCCATACTTTGTTGGTGTACATGAATTCCATCTGAGATATTTACAATTGAGTTAAAAAGCCAAAAGAAAATTAACTCAAGGTTAAAAGTTAGGTCAAGAATGGTCAAAGAAGATAAAAATTAACCATGGGTGAATTATCTCTTCTGTAACTCAAAATAAATAAATATATACATATTTACAACCATGTGAGTCTTGCATTGCCACCATTTGTGTATCAACAACCATGATACAATGTATGTATGTATGTGTCCATGCACATCATCATGTGCATACATGCATGCATATATTGTCACGACCTGAAATATTAGCTCGTGACCAGCACTTAAATCACGCAATGTCTAAAGACGTAACGTAATTCAAGTAAGCCGAAATCCAGAAATCTAAACCTTTTTAATGAAAATAAAAGAGGTGCAGTTTTGAAATAAAGGTATAATGAAATCAAGTTTTCTTACATGCATAGAAAAGGAACATGAATAATGCAAGTGAAATTTATCAGTTTGAAAACATGTTTCGTCTTTTAAAAATTTAGGCAGCACCTCCTTTGTATTTTTTTGATCCAAAACCACAATACATGATAATATAAAAGGCATCCCCAAGCGGGAGTTAGCTCTTCGCCAATCGGCGGATCCACAACTACACAAAGCATAAATATAAGTATACGACGCCCAACGGCGAAGATCAACACAAAAGATAAAGAATAAAGCGAGATATCAAAACCATAAATAGCGGAATACCCCTCGCTCTAAGTCTCGCAACCATAAGTCTCACTAAGCTGCAATACTTATACAGTTACTAATTTTGATTGATGGAGTTGACTAGATACAATATGAATAATAAATACAAGAGTAGGTACGATACAATGTCCCACCTACCAAGCAAAACACCATAATGAAGCTATGTGCCAACGATGCCGCTACGGATCCATGCGGTCAACTTGCAAGAACTGTGGCACAACGGGGGTGAGTTGCCAACTCGTGAGTAGAAAAACATCAACAAGTAGAAATCGAATAAACAACGACTCCTAGGTCAACTATATCATGAAGGTAATACTATGATATCTAGGGTGACCGTATCTGTATATGTGCCAATACTAATATCAATGTCAATCAGCATGTGGATATCATCCAACAATATAATCAATGTCTGTATGCATGTGGATCTCGTCCAACCATATCATCAATGTATGTATGCAAGTGGATCCCGTCCATGTGTCAACCAATAACACAACAACATCATGCATTTAAATATCATAAAAGCATATGCATGGAAGTATAAGGATATAAATCAACGTGTGTCCCTCGCGACACATCAAAATCATGGAACCTGGGTGTCCAGCATCGACGCTCGAAAACATCATGAAACCCGTGTCCAACATCGACACGTGAATCCTCATATCTCGGGCTCCGTCAGTTCGGATCGGCCCACGGGCTCCGTCAGTCCGGATCGGCCCATATCATCTCTCGACTCTGGTTGGTATCCTCCGGATATCCGCTGAGCCCAAATACTATCACCGGTAGGTAGTAGTCTCTCTGCCAGGCTCATCGTCTATTGCACAGCAGTACTTTCTAGCCCAGGGGTACCATACCGGGTCCACCATGTACCCGCAATCGGCCTCATCCAGCTCCTCGAATCGGGTTTCACATGTCATACGTCTCAGAACCGAGAAAACGCATGGTGGACGCACAGAAATATCATATCAAGAGAAACCGGGTTTTTAAAACAGTACATGCTTTCTTTTAAAATAGCCACGGTTCTTAAATCCAGAAATCTTATGAAAACAGCATATCTCAATGCGTAAAAGCATAAAGCATGATGTATGCGACATATAACAGAATTGTAAGCATATCCGTATATCATGCAACATGGAACAGTAATGTGCACATATCGAGGGAAAACCGCTCTTTTAAATGAATCCAGTTTAAAAATATATTCCGTGGTTCCCAAATTCTCCAAAGTGCAATGCAACATCGTATAAAGGTGCATATGCAACTATAGCAAGTAAATCGTACAAGGAGTCATATCATGATGCAGCAAATCCTACTGTGTAGTGACATGGCAATTATCGATGATGAAGTGTGTGAGCCGGCAAATCTGTGTACGTGTAACATACGCATCATCAATAATCGTGTAAGTGTACTAGCACAGGTATATGCAATGCAATGAGAATAACATGAATGCAGCATAAGGTAAATCATATGCAAATGCTGACGGGTATACGTATCTAACATGACCGAGTCGGTGAATCTAACCATCGGCATCTAGCCCCACGACATCATGTACGGTATAATCCATCGTACGGCATCCTCTAGTCAAGGGTATGGATTAATCATCAAGTCAAACTCATCACGTACGGAAAATCATCGTACGGCGGCATTAAACCAATAGGGATTCTATCAACCTATATGACAATGAGGGTACGACCTAATGTCACGTACGGCCTATCATTCATGATTCACAACATGTATACACATATATATCTATATACCTATGTCCCAAGTCACATCCATAACAATCTCATATCAGGGGACCGGCAAGGTATCAATTCTTTCAATCGACTCGCATCCGTATACCAACATATCATCATATCACATGCCAAATCGTATTCTCTTTTCATCGCATCTATATCTCACATAAGGTCAATTAACATATATATTCTTCCTTTACGATAAGTGTAGGGTTCCTAGGCACCCTATGAAGGTCTCACAAGGCATCGAACATGCCAATATAAAATTTTATCGGTGCCGAGAGACCCGACTACAGATCGTTTGCTAGAAAACTAGGAGAAAAGCAATCTAGTTAACACTTAACTAATGGGTTATCGGAAATACAACCTTTGTAGATCCGGTGCTCCACCTCCATAGCTCCGCAACGAAGTCGTCTCCGCTGTCCAAAACAAATCCGGGCTCTAGATTCGGCTTCGTCGGAGAAAAAGTGAGCTAGGTCGTCGATGTCCATGCCGAAGATGATCTACGTCGAGGCATCGCTAAATCAAGCTCCACCTTCACCAAGCCCTAAAACTTGTGAAGGAAACACACTCTACTACTTGGCAAGAGGTAGAGGATGAAGAAATAGGAAGTGGGTAGACTTTAGAATTGGATTTCTCACTTGTTTGCTCAATTCACCATTGATGAATAAAGCTTTTTCTTCTTAAGTTCAAGGAAGAAGAAGAAGAAATGTTATGATAAGAATAATATGATAAGTTATTTAAAATGAAAAGAAAAATGAATTCTTATCATAATGTTAACTAGAGTCAAGTGTAGAGAATGAATCATGGTTAGTGGGAATGGTTAGGGTTAAGGATGAGATAAGAATGGTTGACTTGATCAAAGTTTCATGAAGCTTCAACTAAACTCCAAATTAAGCCACCATTCTTTTCTCCTCTTTTCCAAAATGAATAAACAAATAAATAAATGAATAAATAAAGGAAATGAAACCCTAACCATTCTTTTAACCATGGTTTAATTCTTTGCACTTAACCAAGTAAACTTGTATCATCAAACATGATACAATCAAATGCACAAAATCATATCGCATATGTAATGCGCACACCCGAGTGAGAAAATCCATTTAAAGTGAACCGATACTAGTTAATACAAAGTAATATATCAAATATATAATTATGCATCAAATCATTAAATCAACACTTGATTTAATGATCTGGTCATATCGCATATAACCGACTAATATCAACAGTAACAACTTATCGAATCAACACTTGATCCGATAACCCGGCTATATCGCATATAACCGATCAATGTCACATCGTGAGAATCGAATACAGTATCACATACCGTATTATTCTCGGTCCCGCACATATCTCATATGCGCTCCTATTTCGTTTCGCTTGAGCCAGGAAACCTCTGTGTAGGACTCTAAAGACTCGTCAATACGCCGGCAGCAGATGATGATCATATCAAACACCCACAAGCCGCAAGCGGTCTGCTAAACGTAACGGCCACCCGGGTATTGAGCGATCTGAAGATCGACGAGCAAGCCCGCTCACACTCCAGTGAATCCGACCAGTAACACTACCGTACAGTCCGGTCTGATCGTCTGATATGTCGCATATCTCGCCTAGGGGTGGTAAACGTCAGACCCCAATATCTCGATAAGTCGTGTCGATATGAGGTCTATAACTATTCGAGAAACTACTGGTAACACTTACCAGTAAATCTCAACAACCCTGGCCAGGGATTTCCTGTTATAGCCAATCGAACACAGCGCAACATCAACCCCCTATACCGGGAGAGACGAATCCCCTCCTATCGCTCATTGCCTCGATGTGACTCGGGACTGTACCCAAAAACCACCGTTTTGCACGCCCTCTTGGACGTGGTAAGATGGAAATCAAAGCACAGTGGGAACCACACATGACTCTATGACGATCTCGGGTCAACAGACTACTCTGTACCAGTGTCACCAGAGAACTGCCATCTGACGTGAGGTATAATACCATCTGGGAGTTCTCGGCGAGTCCGTCCAGTGTACCCAGTCTCTACTGAGCACCCGTATGTCATCTCTGATGTCAAACACCAATGGATATGGGATCATCCATCGCCCATCTGTATGGGTCGAGAAGGTATACGCTAGTCTACTCTCGTATATCGATGCCCCGTCTCGATACACCCACGACAAGGGACTTTGAAGGATGTACTTATGGACTACCATGTCCCCACTAGTATGATCCGCATCATAGTCCAGATAGTCAAGTACAAATCCTAAGGGCTTTACCAACATGTAACAGGGAGACAATCAGTGTACACGTTAAGGTAAAGATCAACCAGATAGCATACTATCATGTCGAGCAAGAAAGTCCTCCCTATATATGTCCCAGCATCCACTACAATATACATCCCATGTACAGTAATGGCCTCTAGGGCATACATATAACTAACAATCTCCCACTTGCACTAGGGCCATCTGATAGCAGTGGTTGTAGTATCTCATACTCAACCATCCCATAAAAGTCTCTCTCTGGGAACAGGCCTTTGTGAGTGGATCCGCTGTGTTGTCCTCTGAGTCTACTCTCCTAACCTCGATCCCCTGGAGATCAACCATCTCCATGATCAGGTGATACTGCCTTAGAATATGTCTGGATCACTGATGGGACGGACGTTCCTTGGCATAAGCCACAACTCCATTGTCACACAATGGGAGGAACATAGTTCATCTCATGAACCATTATACACCCAAACAGCCTCTTTGGTAGCATCTTTAAGTAGCGATGTATCCTGCCTTTATCGTCTAGTATGTCACGGTATCCAGCTTGGAACTTTTCCAACATACCGTCCCTTTACTGAGGGTAAAGACAATGCCTGCGACTGACATTCAGTCGTCTTTATCACCCTGGAACCCTTCCAGTGATTCTCCCCAGGATCATGTGATACCATCTCACTTCGACAAGTGAGAATCCTAACATCCATTTAGATCTATCTCATAAATCCAAAATCCAGGATTTAGTAGGTATCACTTTAATCCTATATGGAGAATCTTTGTGATAAGCGGAGATTGATCGAGCGTAGCATAAGAAACTCCTTTCTTATCAAGAGTATGTCATCCACGTACTCTACGAGGATCGTCACCATACTCCCTACTACCTTTTTGTATATACAAGGTTCATCTACCATTTTGATGATGTCAAACTCTTTGACTAATCCATCAAAACAGATGTTCCAACTCCGCGATGCCTGCTTTATCCTATAAAGCATCTTGCACACGTTTCCGCTGCTCCCACTGTCTACGAAGCCCTCTGGCTGTGTACTTATAGACGCACTCTTCTAAAACATCATGTAGAAAAGCAGTCATGACACCCAACCACCAGATATCATAGTCATGGTATGTAGCCGTGGTAAGTAGGATCTGGATGGACTTAAGCATAGATATTGGAAAAGGTTTCATCATTATCCACGCCTGGTCAATGATGCAAACCTTTAACAAGTCTAGCTTTGAAAGTCTCAACTTTTCCATCTACACCAAGTAATCTTCTCAAGATATACTTGCTCCTGATGGGGATTTAACCCTTCAGATATTGCAACCAAAGTCCATACTTTGTTGGTGTACATGGATTCCATCTCAGATCGCTAAACATCCAGCCATTCTTACAGAGTCTTACTCTCGATGGCCAGCTCGAAGCTAGTTGGGTCATCATCTCATGATGCAATCCTTGCTCCCACTGTCATAGAGAAACCGAAGTATCTCTCAGGTGGGTGAGGAACCCTACTAGATCGGCGGAGAGGCTGAGGTTCGTTGGTATCTACTGAATCCTCTGGTTCTACCAAATCATCTGATGTGATTTGTATAGCTGGAACCTTTCCAGTTCTACATAACTTACCTTGCCTCGAGCTTGTCCGGATTTTGCTTTTCAGACATAAGCCGGACAACCCCAAATCTTAACTAACTTAAGAAATGGGCTATTCCCATTCCATATCACATATGAAGCGGTAGGCATCTGATTTGATTAGAACCCTTTTCAATAGGTATGCAGCTTCACAAGCGCATAACTCCCAAAAGGAAAATAGGAATCTCAGTAGTACTCATCATAGAGCACACCATATCATATAGGGTGTGATTGCTCCGCCCCGATATACCATCGTGCTATGGTGTATACAGAGGAGTAATGCTGAGAGAGAATCTCATTCTCCTTTAGAATAGTCCAGGATTTTCGTGCTCAAGTATTCTCCTCCTTGATCTCATCATAGGATATAATACTTATACCCATATTGGTTCTCTACTTCTAACTTATATTCTGTGAATATCTCAAAAGGTTCGGACTTGTGTTTCAACAGGAACATATGAACATATGTCTGAATCTCGAGAGATCATCAGAGAATGTAATGAAGTATAAAGAACCAGTCTTGGCATGTGTAGACTGGGGACCTACATACATCAACATGTATCATATCCCAAGAGTTCGCTAACTCTTTCTCTGTTTCCAGTAAACGGAGCTATGGTCATCTTATCTTTGTGACATGACTGGCGAGTTTCACAAGATGTAAATTCAAACTGATTTAAATATGCATCTAAATGTAACTCCAGCCAGTCGGGTTACATTGATATGACCTAGTCTACAATGCCTCAAGAAGGATTCGTTCATTTCTGAACTCTTCCTCTTGTGTGTGTTCCGTATACTTATAATTGTAGTTTGATTTAGAACATCAATGCTTTTAGATAACGTGCCTGAACCGATCAACTTTTGATATAGGAAATGTTCAAAACATTATCCAACAATACAAAATTTTATCGTTTCTTTACTAATAAAGAGACAGATATGATTTTGTATATCAGGTTCGGTATCTAATAACATTCGTTCAGAATCAATGTATTTGTAATACAGGGTGACAGTGACCAACAGAGTTGGCTGCAACACTTGCCCCGTTTTCTGTCTCATGAAACTTATCACCCGTTCTCAGTTCTCTACCTTTCTGTAGCCCTATGTAACAGATTACATATCTGGGATCCTGATCTGGTATCATATACCCAGGACGTAAAGGACATTGAGAAACAGTTCTGTATAATGAACACACCCGAAGATGATGCATCAGCATGCACTCTCTTCGTTTGGGCGGCACGGGAAATCTGGTATTCCCCAATTTCCTGCTCTGTCTTATAACAATTATAAGTTGGAGCGGGACCAACGTTCCCCAGCTCAGTATAACAAGCGGGTTCGGTCAATAATCCGTATTATTATCTTGATTAAGGCGTGATATGGTCGCTACCAGGAGAGAGAGAGAAGAAAACACTCAGCGTGCGCTTTTGCAAGAATAGATTGGTTATTATTTTATCTAATCAGGATGGCTCCCACTGCTTTTTATCAAATCTTCCTTCAAACCCTAAAAGGAAAGACTAGCCGGGATTAATTACACACTACAAGTTCGCCAATCTTTCAGCCAGGCCAGTGTCGGTACTTTGAGGGTGGTCCCCCGTGCTTTCGCACGAACCTAATTAATGTAAACCTCGTTTTCCCAGAGGCGTAACCTCGTTAACACCTTTCTAGACACCTACTTGATCGGCTAATTGTAATGTATAAAACTCTCCCAGGAGTAACAATTACTCGCAGCGGGTATCGGGATCCAACTATCTCATAGAAGGTATGCAATCTCATTGCAAATTTCAACACTTGAAATTCCCGATAATATTTTGCCCCTAACCTCCTATGACCTTGACAAAGGCCAACAAACCATAGGATGCTAGTCAAGTTCAACCCGTCATTTCCTGATTGAATTAAACCCACCCGCACGGCCCTTGACAAAGGCCAACAAGGTCGCACGACTATCCTAACTCAATCTGCATCATATGCATAAGCAGATAAGCACCAGTTAGCTACCGCACACTGCGCCTTGACAAAGGCCAACAAACGCAGCACGAATACTAACTACTACTTATCTGAAATGACGGAGGGCTACGACAGGTTTTTATGAAAACCTATTGCGTAATGAACTTGATATCGTTGTAGGATCGAATGAATTTTGAAATGGAGTGCTTTTGAGGCTTTTCTAGTTTTGCTAAAGGAGTCACTCCCGGTAAAGGGATCGTCGGTCCTTTCCTCGTCGAATGAGGTGCGGGATATATCATATATATCACTGTGCAAAGCAAAAACACTTAAAAGCAATCAAAAGACAAACCGAGTGTGTAGCAATTGCCAGTTATTGCTAAAGGAGTCACTCCCGGTGAAGGGATCTCGGTCCTTTCCTTATCGAATAAGGTGCAGGATATATCACATATACCTCTGTGCAAAGCAAGAACTGTAGCTACCTGTTTTTATTTTGAAATTCGATTCTACAACATCTTAGGTTTCTTTTATTTCATTAATCACATTAATGAAGTCCCATCAATTATGTACCTAAACATCACAGATAAATACGACGTACACTTATGCCATCCGCATTCGCCTCGATGTCCCCTCGTACACCGTTAGGTTAGGTAACTAACGACAGAGCGGGGCAGGGCTAGCGCGGGTGTAAAACATAAGTAACATCTATATAATATATCATATATACTATATACTGTATCTATCACAGAACATCACATGATCACATCACAGATATCGCAGCAGAAGAATCATATGAAATATTGGATATACTAGGACGTCCGTGTTTTCAATACGAGCCAGTATAAAACGCGGATTCCACGGTCGCGATGAATAGCCAAACCCACACCCCTAGACCCCTACGAGAGCGGCAAGCAACCCTACCAATTCTGGAGTTAGGAGGCCCGGACTCGACTCCTCGAGTTGGTCTCCCACTGGACTCCAGAACCCGGTTACTTGTGCCCTCCTCCTTGGGTCTATCCTAGTGCGGAAAAATAAATAATATACAAACGGTGACAACTTCCGCAACCTGGAAGCGCCCCAATAAAAGAATATTACATACAAGTTTTTACATGAATGAAAATGAAAAACACTCATCTCACATAAAAACCCCGGGCTATTCGTACACGACAATCCAATATAACATATCCAGCAACACATAACATCACATGTCATCAACGTAAGTAAATATGTCCATCCCAATTGTCGTTGACATATAGCAACGAAACCGGCGATATCACATATTACACTTACGGTCACAGAAAAGAAAGTGTAAAACTACAACAGTTGGAATCCGCAACCACCTCAGACATCGCATGCCTGACCAAATGAATTTCTTTAGACATCGCATGCCTAACAATTATAAACCCCGCATTTTAGTCTCATTATCGAAAACACTTTTCAATATCAAGTCGGGCAATTCAACAAGATTACCGACATCCTGATCGAATGCTCGTCGAAAACTTCAGTAGACGGCCGCACCCCCGATACCGTCGACGAAGTGCACCAAGGCGGAACACCGCTACCGCGAGCACCCGAACGGATGCTTTCGGCGACGGGGTTCTCCTACAGTCACTTGGTCGGGGCTTTGGAGTGAGGCTGTCTATTAAGTTTACCCGGCGAGTATCCGCGTACGCTACGTGATTGCGACGGACTTTTGATCACATCAAAATTCCGTGGCAACCGATCAAGTGAGACTAAACTGCTGTGTTTATAACATTCATTCAGTTATCTCATAACTATTTGTGAATTCCAATTATTGTATCACATCCCAGATAAACAGAAAATGTTAAACTTTCCGATCGAACAATCGAACACCCAAGTTTTCCCGATACAGCTCAACACATGAAATAAGTCTAACAACATTCCGTTCGTGCCTCAGTACCAACGGTCCAGCCGTAGAAGGGTCAAGCCAACGCCTCACATGTGGCACGCCGTACTGCCCCAAACCCGAAGGTTCAAAGGGCAGTTCAAGACGGTCACATAATCGAGTTAAGGTTTGTTGTCTTCTAGAGGGTCCATCGAGTTACTTGCACTACTTAGAACGTCTTTAAACTACGGAAAAATCCAACACTTGGAAATTTCCCGACAGGGGAAAAATTGGGTATTTATATCCGGTCGAACTTTTTAACATATTCTAAAATTTATTCGGAAAGCCACATAGACAAAATCTGATACTCCGATCGAAACACCGAATCCCCAAAACAACCCCTGAAAATTCAACTCTTGAATAAAAATTAAAAATTCCCAGAAAATCCAGCATTATCAATTAGGAGTTACTGTGTAAAAGATATTAAATAAGGTATCCGTACGGCCGCGGAACCGCCGCACGAGCCATGCTCGTGCCGCGGATCCGCGGCAGTTCAATGGAATTAGGAAGTCGAATTTCACAGGAACTCTTAAAATCACCTGCTGAATTTTCTGCATATTTTTAATGTTGAAAAATCCACTGTTTTCAAAAAAGTACAAAGAGCATATTTTGGGTTTCGGTTTTGGGTCGTTCGGACTACAAATTCCGTCTACGCTTCGCCTAAGGCTCTAGCTAGGCTCTGATACCACTGTAGGGTTCCTAGGCACCCTATGAAGGTCTCACAAGGCATCGAACATGCCAATATAAAATTTTATCGGTGCCGAGAGACCCGACTACAGATCGTTTGCTAGAAAACTAGGCGAAAAGCAATCTAGTTAACACTTAACTAATGGGTTATCGGAAATACAACCTTTGTAGATCCGGTGCTCCACCTCCATAGCTCCGCAACGAAGTCGTCTCCGCTGTCCAAAACAAATCCGGGCTCTAGATTCGGCTTCGTCGGAGAAAAAGTGAGCTAGGTCGTCGATGTCCATGCCGAAGATGATCTACGTCGAGGCATCGCTAAATCAAGCTCCACCTTCACCAAGCCCTAAAACTTGTGAAGGAAACACACTCTACTACTTGGCAAGAGGTAGAGGATGAAGAAATAGGAAGTGGGTAGACTTTAGAATTGGATTTCTCACTTGTTTGCTCAATTCACCATTGATGAAGAAAGCTTTTTCTTCTTAAGTTCAAGGAAGAAGAAGAAGAAATGTTATGATAAGAATAATATGATAAGTTATTTAAAATGAAAAGAAAAATGAATTCTTATCATAATGTTAACTAGAGTCAAGTGTAGAGAATGAATCATGGTTAGTGGGAATGGTTAGGGTTAAGGATGAGATAAGAATGGTTGACTTGATCAAAGTTTCATGAAGCTTCAACTAAACTCCAAATTAAGCCACCATTCTTTTCTCCTCTTTTCCAAAATGAATAAACAAATAAATAAATGAATAAATAAAGGAAATGAAACCCTAACCATTCTTTTAACCATGGTTTAATTCTTTGCACTTAACCAAGTAAACTTGTATCATCAAACATGATACAATCAAATGCACAAAATCATATCGCATATGTAATGCGCACACCCGAGTGAGAAAATCCATTTAAAGTGAACCGATACTAGTTAATGCAAAGTAATATATCAAATATATAATTATGCATCAAATCATTAAATCAACACTTGATTTAACGATCCGGTCATATCGCATATAACCGACTAATATCAACAGTAACAACTTATCGAATCAACACTTGATCCGATAACCCGGCTATATCGCATATAACCGATCAATGTCACATCGCGAGAATCGAATACAGTATCACATACCGTATTATTCTCGGTCCCGCACATATCTCATATGCGCTCCTATTTCGTTTCGCTTGAGCCAGGAAACCTCTGTGTAGGACTCTAAAGACTCGTCAATACGCCGGCAGCAGATGATGATCATATCAAACACCCACAAGCCGCAAGCGGTCTGCTAAACGTAACGGCCACCCGGGTATTGAGCGATCTGAAGATCGACGAGCAAGCCCGCTCACACTCCAGTGAATCCGACCAGTAACACTACCGTACAGTCCGGTCTGATCGTCTGATATGTCGCATATCTCGCCTAGGGGTGGTAAACGTCAGACCCCAATATCTCGATAAGTCGTGTCGATATGAGGTCTATAACTATTCGAGAAACTACTGGTAACACTTACCAGTAAATCTCAACAACCCTGGCCAGGGATTTCCTGTTATAGCCAATCGAACACAGCGCAACATCAACCCCCTATACCGGGAGAGACGAATCCCCTCCTATCGCTCATTGCCTCCATGTGACTCGGGACTGTACCCAAAAACCACCGTTTTGCACGCCCTCTTGGACGTGGTAAGATGGAAATCAAAGCACAGTGGGAACCACACAAGACTCTATGACGATCTCGGGTCAACAGACTACTCTGTACCAGTGTCACCAGAGAACTGCCATCTGACGTGAGGTATAATACCATCTGGGAGTTCTCGGCGAGTCCGTCCAGTGTACCCAGTCTCTACTGAGCACCCGTATATCATCTCTGATGTCAAACACCAATGGATATGGGATCATCCATCGCCCATCTGTATGGGTCGAGAAGGTATACGCTAGTCTACTCTCGTATATCGATGCCCCGTCTCGATACACCCACGACTAGGGACTTTGAAGGATGTACTTATGGACTACCATGTCCCCACTAGTATGATCCGCATCATAGTCCAGGTAGTCAAGTACAAATCCTAAGGGCTTTACCAACATGTAACAGGGAGACAATCAGTGTACACGTTAAGGTAAAGATCAACCAGATAGCATACTATCATGTCGAGCAAGAAAGTCCTCCCTATATATGTCCCAGCATCCACTACAATATACATCCCATGTACAGTAATGGCCTCTAGGGCATACATATAACTAACAATCTCCCACTTGCACTAGGGCCATCTGATAGCAGTGGTTGTAGTATCTCATACTCAACCATCCCATAAAAGTCTCTCTCTGGGAACAGGCCTTTGTGAGTGGATCCGCTGTGTTGTCCTCTGAGTCTACTCTCCTAACCTCGATCCCCTGGAGATCAACCATCTCCATGATCAGGTGACACTGCCTTAGAATATGTTTGGATCACTGATGGGACGGGCGTTCCTAGGCAAAAGCCACAACTCCATTGTTACACAATGGTAGGAACGAAGTTCATCTCATGAACTAATATACACCCAGACTTCCTCTTTGGTAGCATCTTTGGTAGCGATGTATCCAGCCTTTATCGTCCAGTATGCCACGGTATTCAGCTTGGAACTCTTCCAACATACCGTCCCTTTACTGAGTGTAAAGACAATACCTGTGACTGACATTCAGTCGTCCTTATCACCCTGGAACCTTTCCAGTGATTCTCCCCAGGATCGATTGATACCATCTCACTACAACTAGTGAGTATCCTAACATCCAATTAGATCTATCTCATAGATCCAAAAAACCCAGGATTTAGCAGGTATCACTTTGATCCTGTATGGAGAATCATTGTGATAAGCGGAGATTGACCGAGCGTAGCTTAGGAAACTCCTTTCCTATCAAGAGTATGTCATCCATGTACTCTGCGAGAATCACCACCATACTCCCTACTACCTTTTTTTTTATACAAGGTTCATCTACCATTTTGATGATGTCAAACTCTTTGACTAACACATCAAAACAGACGTTCCAACTCCGCGATGCCTGCTTTATCATATAAAATATCTTGCACACGTTTCCGCTGCTCCCACTATCTACGAAGCCCTCCGACTGTGTACTTATAGACCCTCTCTTCTAAAACATCATTTAGAAAAGCAGTCATGACACCCAACCGCCAGATATCGTAGTCATGGTATGTAGCCGTAGTAAGTAGGATCTGGATGGACTTAAGCATAGGCCACAGAAAATGTTTCATCATTAGCCACAACCGGTCTATGATGCAAACCTTTAACAAGTCTAGTTTTGAAAGTCTCAACTTTTCTATGTACACCAAGTAATCTTCTCAAGATATACTTGCTCCTGATGGGGATTTAACCCTTCAGATAAAGCAACCAAAGTCCATACTTTGTTGGTGTATAAGGATTCCATCTCAGATCGCTAAGCATCCAGCCATTCTTATAGAGTCCCACTCCCGATGGCCAGCTCGAAACTAGTTGGGTCATCATCCCATGATGCAATCCTCGCTCCCACTGTCATAGAGAAACCAAAGTATCTCTCAGGTGGGTGAGGAACCCTGCTAGATCGGCGGAGAGGCTGAGGTTCGTTGGAAACTATTGAATCTTTTGGTTCTACCAAATCATCAGCTGCAGTTTGTATAGCTGGAACTCCTTCCAGTTCTACCTCATGTCCACTAATTTCTTCGCAAGAAATTTCCTTTCACAAAGGTGGCATGCTGAGAAACAAAACATCTTTTGTTCCTCGGTTTGGTAGAAGATATTCCTTTGCGAATGCTTGGGATATCCAACAAACTTTTACAGAACTGACTTTGCCTCGAGCTTGTCCGGATTTCGCTTTTAGACATAGGCCGGACAACCCCAAATCTTAACAAACTTAAGATATAGGCTCTTCCCTTTCCATATCTTATATGAAGTGGTAGGCAACTGATTTGATTTGAACCCTATTCAATAGGTATGCAACTTCATAAGTGCATAACTCCCAAAAGGAAATAGGTAACTCAGTAGTACTCATCATAGAGCACACCTTATCATATAGGGTGTGATTGCTCCGCCCCGATACACCGACGTGCTGTGGTGTATGCGGAGGAATAATGCTGAGAGAGAATCTCATTCTCCTTTAGGATAATGCAGGAATTCCGTGCTCAAGTATTCTCCTTCTTGATCACATCAAAGGACATAATACTTATACTCGTTTTGGTTCTCTACTTCTAACTTATATTCTGTGAATATCTCAAAAGCTTCGGACTTGTGTTTCAACAGGAACATATGTCTGAATCTTGAGATATTATCAGAGAATGTAATGAAGTACAAAGAATCGGTCTTGGCATGTGTAGACAGGGGACCCACATACATTAACATGTATCATCCCAAGAGTTCACTAACTCTTTCTCTGTTTTCAGTAAACGGAGCTATGGTCATCTTGTCTCTGTGACATGACTGGCAAGTTTCATAAGATGTAAATTCAAGCTGATTTAAATATGCATCTTAATGTAACTTGAGCTAGTCGGGTCACATTGATATGATCTAGTCTACAATACCTCAAGAAGGATTTGTTCAATTCTGAACTCTTCCTCTTATGTGTGTTCTGTATACTAAGAACTGTAGTTTGATTTGGAACGTCAATGCTTTTAGATAACGCGCCTGAACCGATCAACTCTTGATACAGGAAATGTTCAAAACATTATCCAATAATACAAAATTATATCCTTTCTTTACTAATAAAGAGACTGATATGATGTTGTATATCAGGTTCGGTATCTAATGGCATTTGTTCAGAATTAATGTATTCTGGTAATATAGGGTGATAGTGACCAACAAACTTGGCTGCAACACTTGTACCGTTTTCTATCTCATGAAACTTATCACCCGTTCTCAGTTCTCTACCTATCTGTAGCCCATGTAATAGATTACATATGTGGGATCCTGATCCGGTATCACATACCCAGGACGTAAAGGATACTGAGAAACAGTTCTCTGTAATGAACACACCCGAAGATGATGCATCAACATGCACTTTCTTCGTTTGGGCGGCACGGGAAATCTGGTAATCCCCAATTTCCTGCTCTGTCTTATAACAATTATAAGTTGGAGCGGGACCAACGTTCCCCAGCTTAGTATAACAAGCGGGTTCGGTCAATACATCCGTTTTATTATCTTGATTAAGGCGTGACATGGTCGCTACCTGAAGAGCGAGAGAAGAAAACACTCTACGTGCGCTCTTGCACGATCAGATTGGTTATTATTTTATCTAATCAGGATGGCTCCCACTGTTTTTATCAAATCTTCCTTCAAACCCTAAAAGGAAAGACTAGCCGGGATTAATTACACCCTACAACTTCGCCAATCTTTCAGCCAGGCCAGTGTCGGTACTTTGAGGGAGGTTCCCCGTGCTTTCGCACGGACCTAATTAATGTAAACCTCGTTTTCCCAGGGGCATAACCCCGTTGACACCTTTCTAGAAACCTACTTGATCGGCTAATTGTAATGTGTAAAACTCTCCCAGGAGTAACAATTACTCGCAGCGGGTATCGGGATCCAACTATCTCATAGAAGGTATGCAATCTCATTGCAAATTTCAACACTTGAAATTCCCGATAATATTTTGCCCATAACGTGCTATGACCATGACGAAAGCCAACAAACCATAGCCCGCTAGTCAAGTTCAACCTGTACATTTCTTGACTGAATTAAACCCACCCACACGACCCTTGACGAAAGCCAACAAAGCCGTACGACTACCCTAATCCAATCGCATCGTATGCAGCAGATAAGCAGCATATAGCTACCGCACACTACACCTTGACGAAAGCCAACAAATGTAGCACGAATACTATATACAACTTATCTGAAATGACGGAGGGCTACGACAGGTTTTTCTGAAAACCTATTGCGTAATGAACTTGATATCGTTGTAGAATCAAATGATTTTAAAATGGAGTGTTTTTTAGGCTTTTACTAGTTTCGCTAAAGAGGTCACTCCCGGTGAAGGGATCTCGGCTCTTTCCCCGTCGAATGAGGTGCAGGACATATCATATATATCACTGTGCAAAGTAAGAACTAGAAAAGCAATCAAAAGATAAACCGAGTGTTGTAGCATCTGCCAGTTATTGCTAAAGGGGTCATTCCCGGTGAAGGGATCTCGGCCCTTTCCTCATCGAATAAGGTGCAGGATGTTTTACAAGGAACACCGCGATGCAAAGCAAGAACTGTAGCTACCTGTTTTTGAAAATTCGATTCCACAACATCTTTTAGGTTTCTTTTCTTTCATTAATCATATTAATGAAGTCCCATCATTTAAATTACTTAAACATCACAGATAAATACGACGTACACTTATGCCATCCGCATTCGCCTCGATGTCCCCTCGTGCACCGTTAGGTTAGGTAACTAACGGCAGAGCGGTGCAGGGCTAGCGCGGGTGTAAAACATAAGTAACGCCTATATAATATATCATATATACTATATACAGTATTTATCACAGAACATCACATGATCACATCACAGATATCGCAGCAGAAGAAACATATGAAACATTGGATATACTAGGACGTCCGTGTTTTATTTTGAGCCTCTATAAAACACGGATTCCACGGTCGCGATGAATAGCCAAACCCACACCCCTAGACCCCTACGAGAGCGGCAAGCAACCCTACCAATTCTAGAGTTAGGAGACCCGGACTCGACTCCTCGAGTTGGTCTCCTACTGGACTCCAGAACCCGGTTACTTGTGCTCTCCTCCTTGGGTCTATCCTAGTGCGGAAAAGTAAATAATATACAAATGGTGACATCAACCTCAACCCGGAAGTGCCCCAATAAAAGAATATTACATACATTCAAATTTTACATGAATGAAAATAAAAACTCTCATCTCACATAAAAACCCCCGGCTATTCAAAACGCGACGATCCAATATAACATATCCAGCAACACATAACATCATATGTCATCAACGTAAGTAAATATGCGCACCCCAATTGTCGTTGACATATAGCAACGAAACCGGCGATATCACATATTACACTTACGGTCGCAGAAAAGAAAGTGTAAAACTACAACAGTTGGAATCCGCAACATCCTTAGACATCGCATGCCTAACAATTATAAACCCCGCATTTTAGTCTCAATATCGAAAACACTTTTCAATATGAAGTCGGGCAATTCAACAAGATTCCCGATAATTTGATTGAATGCTCGTCGCAAACTTTAGTAGACGGCCGCACCCCTAGACGCCGTCGACGAAGTGAACTAAGGCGGAACACCGCTGCCGCGAGCACCCTAACGGATGCTTTCGGCGACGGGGTTCTCCTACAGTCACTTGGTCGGGGCTATGGGGCATGGCTGTCTATTAAGTTTATCCGGTGAGTATCCGCGTACGCTATGTGATTCCAACGGACTTTTGATCGCATCAAAATTCCGTGGCAACCGATCATCAGAGACTAAACTGCTATGTTTATAACATTCAAATTAGTTATCTCATAACTAGATGTGGATTCTAAATATTGTATCACATTCCAGATAAATAGACTGTGTTAAATTTTCCGATCGAATAATCAAAACACCCAAGTTTTCCTACTTGGTTCTCAACACTTGAGGGGAGTTTAAAAACATCCATCACATGCCACAGTACAAACGGTCCAGCCGTAGAAGGGTCAAGCCAACGCCTCACATGTGGCACGCCGTACTGCCCCAAACCCTAAGATTCAAAAGGCAGTTCAAGACGGTCACATAATCGAGTTAGGGTTTGTTGTCTTCTAGAGGGTCCATTGCGTAACTTGCACGATTTAGACGTTCTTAAACTACGGAAAAAATCCAACACTTGGAAATTTTCCGGGTCGGGAAAAAGCGAGTTATTGATATCCGCTCGAACTTTTTAACACTTACTAAAATTATCCGGAAAACAATAACGAATTTAAATTTTCCGATCGAAAGAACGACTACAAAATAAACCCAAAAACACTCAACACTTGAGTCAGATAAAAATACCCATAAAATATCAGGGAATTAAATAGAAACATTACTGAGCAAAACGACAACGGTGACGTCACATTTTGGCCGCGGAACCGCCGCACGAGCCACGCTCGTGCCGCGGTTCCGCGGCGCTTTGGAGGCCAAACATTGTCGTTTTGCACATGTGTCCTTAAATTTACCTGCTGATTTTTTTAGGCATTTTTAATTTAGAAAAATCCCAGATTTTAAAAAAATGTACAGAAAGGGTGTTTACTTCGTCATGTCGGGGTTCGATCGGAGTTTTAACATCGTTAACACATCGCCTAATGCTCTAACTAGGCTCTGATACCACTGTAGGGTTACTAGACACTCTAATGAAGCTCTATAAGGCATCAACCATGCCGGATTAAAATTTTATCCATGCCGAATAACCCCAAACAAGATCGTTAACTAGAGATTAGGCGAAAACAATGCAAGCTAAACACTTTAACCCTAAGTGAATACGAAATACAACCTTTGTAGATCGGTCCTTCACTTCTTAAGCTCCGTGATGTAGTCCCTTCGCTGCGATCAATCAACTCCCGGACTTTCGGACGGATCCATAAGGAAATTGCAACGGTATTGCTTGAAGTCTTCGAGGCCGAAGATGATCTACGTCGAGGGAATACGAACTCAAGCTTCTACTTCACTAACCATAGAATTAGTGAAGCAAACACCCTAAACTAAAGTGCTAGTCTAGTAGAGGATGGTGAGATAGGAAATGGGTACTCTTTAGAATTTGATTTCTCACTTTGGTCCCATCTTTTTTCCAAACCCTAGAATGAAAGTGAAGGAGGAAGAAGATGAGCTCCAAATGATAATGAGAAATGATCAAGAGAGAGATTGAGTTAACTATGGTGAGTGAGTATCATATACTAACTCATGTAGAGACATTACCATAGGTTAATTATAGTGGTTAGGTTTATTAATATCTTAAGTAAAACAAAACAAGTGGACTAAGTCAATGCAACATAAGCTTCATGAAGCTTCATGCATTTTAGCTCATTATCCATTTGTTTTTGAATTACTTTAAATATAAAAACCTAAACCTATAATTAGTATGGTATAAGTCTTGTACACCCATGATATTTGTATCAACAACCATGATACAAAAAAGAGCACAAATAAATATATATCACATATATATTAACTTGTGCACAAGTGAGAAAAACAAATGCTTAAAGTGAACCAATGTTAGTTAATGTAAATTAGTATATCATATATACAATTATACACTAAATTATTAAATCAACACTTGACTTAATAATCCGGTTATATTACATACAACCGACTAACATTCAATGTATCGACTTATCGAATCAACCCTTGATTCGATAACTTGGTTATATCGCATATAACCGATCGACACAAACATCGCGAGAATAGAATATGGTATCACATACACGCATTATTCTCGGTCCCGCACATATCATATATGCGTTCCTATCTCGTTTTGCCTGAGCCAGTATAACCTCTATGTAGGACTCTAAAGACTCGTCAATACGCCGGCAGTAGGTGATGATCACATCAAGTACCTACAAGTCGTCAGCGGTACTAGCTGGACGTAACGGCTACCCGGGTATTGAGCGATCAGAAGATCAGCAAGCAAGCCCACTCCAATTCCTGTAAAAGCCTGACAGTGACACTACCGTACAGTCCGGTCTCCTCGTCTGATATATCGCATATCAAGTCTAGGGGTGGTAAACGTCAGACCCCAATAACCGATAAGTCATGCCGATATGAGGCTCATAACGGGTCGAGAAACTACTGGTAACACTTACCAGTATATCTTTAAACCAGCCCTGGCCAGGGACTTCCCTGTTATGGCCAATCAAGCATAGCGCAACATCAACCCCCAATACCGGGAGAGACGAAACCCCTCCTATCGCTCATTGCCTCCATGTGACTCGGGACTGTACCCAAAAACCACCGTTATGCACGCCCTCTTGGACGTGGTAAGGTGGAAATCAAAGCACAGTGGGAATCACACAAGACTCTATGACGATCTCGGGTCTACAGACTAACCTGTACCAGTGTCACCAGAGAACTGCCATCTGACGTAAGGTATAATACCATCTGGGAGTTCTCGGCGAGTCCGTCCAGTGTACCCAGTCTCCACTGAGCACCCGTATATCATCTCTGATGTCAAACACCAATGAATATGGGATCATCCATCGCCTATCTGTATGGGTCGAGAAGGTATACGCTAGTCTACTCTGGTATATCGATGCCCCGTCTCGATACACCCACGACTAGGGATCTTGAAGGATGTACTTATGGACTACCATGTCCCCACTAGTATGATCCGCATCATAGTCCAGGCAGTCAAGTACACATCCTAAGGGCTTTACCAACATATAACAGGGAGACAATCAGTATACACGTTAAGGTAAAGAGTAACCAGATAGCATATGATCATGTCGAGCAAGAAAGTCCTCCCTATATATGTCCAAGCATCCACTACAATATACATCACATGTATAGTAATGGCCTCTAGGGCATACATATAACTAACAGCTCCGTCGTCTCGGAATCCAAGCGAAGGCGCCTACAATAATACACAATTGCAATCACTATTAAAATCAAATCCGGAAAACCAAAACGGCACACGGATCGCCTATAGGTTAGAGCCTATAGGCCACGCATGCAAGAATAATCAACTAACTCCCGATATCGACGTACAACGTCAAGTGATCGAGATAAAACATAAATACCACAACCCAATTCATTAAAAGCCGCAATACATAATCAGAAACTTTGCAAAACACTTCCAGATTTTACCCTAGGTGAAATTAGCCAAAATTGCACATGTGGATGGTCTAGTTTACTGGAGAATAAGACATGGACCAAACACGAACGAAATCCACCCTGTTAGTTGTATGTATGCCCTAGAGGCCAGTATTGTACAGATGATGAATATTATATTGGATGCTTGGACATATATAGAGATGACTTTCTTGCTCGATATGATAGTATGCTATCTGGTTGCTCTTTATCTTAACATGTACACTTGTCTCTTTAAACTATCTTATAGTTACATGTTGGTAAAACCCTTAGGATGTGTACTTGATTACCTGGACTATGATGCAGATCATACTAGTGGGGACATGGTAGTCCATAAGTACATCCTTCAAGGTCCCTAGTCGTGGGTGTATCGAGACGGGGCATCGATATACCAGTGTAGACTAGCGTATATGCTTCTCGACCCATGAGATGGGCGATGGATGATCCCATATCCATTGGTGTTTGACATCAGAGATGGTATACGGGTGCTCAGTGGAGACTGGGTACACTGGACGGACTCGCCGAGAACTCCCAGATGGTATTATACCTCACGTCAGATGGCAGTTCTCAGGTGACACTTGTACAGGTTAGTTTGTAGACCCGAGATCGTCATAGAGTGTTGTGTGATTCCCACTGTGCTTTGATCTCCACATTACCACGTCCATGAGGGCGTGCAAAACGGTGGTCGTTGGGTACAGTCCCGAGTCATATGGACGCAATGAGCGATAGGAGGGGTTTCGTCTCTCCCGGTATTGGGGGTTGATGTTGCGCAGTGCTCGATTGGCCGTAACAGGGAAGTCCCTGGCCAGGGCTGATCAGAGATCTGCTGGTAAGTGTTACCAGTAGTTTCTCGACCCGTTATGAGCCTCATATCGGCACGACTTACCGGTTATTGGGGTCTGACGTTTACCACCCCTAGACTTGATATGCGACATATCAGACGAACAGACCGGACTGTACGGTAAGTGTTACTGGTTGGATTCACAGGAGTGTGAGCGGGCTAGCTCGTCGATCTTCTGATCACTCAATACCCGGGTAGCCGTTACGTTTAGCAGACCGCTTGCGGCTTGTGGATGATTGATATGATCATCATCTGCTGCCGGCGTATTGACGAGTCTTTAGAGTCCTACACAGAGGTTTCCTGGCTCAAGCGAAACGAAATAGGAGCGCATATGAGATATGTGCGGGACCGAGAATAATGCGTGTATGTGATACCGTATTCCATTCTCGCGATGAATGTATCGATTGGTTATATGCGATATAACCTAGATATCGAATCAAGGATTGATTCGATAAGCCTATACATAGGATACTAGTCGGTTATATGCGATATGACCGGATCGTTAAATCAAGTGTTGATTTAATGATTTAATGTATAATTATATATTTGATATATTACTTTGCATTAACTAGTATTGGTTCACTTTAAAAGGATTTTCTCACTTGATGTTCACAAGTTGTATATGTGATATACTTTTGTGCACATGATTGTATCATGTTTGATGATACATGTATTTTGGCTTTGTGTTAAGACTTATACCATGGTTATGATAATGGTTAGGGTTTTTGATTTATTCACTTATTTATTTATCCATTCTTTTTGAGAAATAAATAAAAGAAAACAAAATGGTTTCATTCTAACATGAAGCTTGTTGAAACATCAAGAAGGTTTGACTAATGTGACCATTTTGTCTTCATGCTTAACCCTAACCATTCCAAATAACTATGGTCTAATCTCTACACATAACCATAGTTAGGAGATGATAAGTATTCATTTTTATTTTTCATTTGAGAAGACTTATCATATTCTATCTTGAGCTTCATCTTCTTCTTCAAGAAAGAAAACTTGCCACCATCAATGGCAACTTGAGCAAAAGTGTGAGAAATCCAATTCTAAAGTAAACCCACCTCCTATTTCTTCACCCTCTACCTCTTGCCAAGTAGTATAGGGTGTTTTCTTCACAAGTTTCACAACTTGGTGAAGTTGGAGCTTGATCTAGTGCAACCTCGACGTAGATCAACTTCGGCATCGTAGCCGACGACTTGTCCGCTCATTTCTCCGATGAAGCCGATGCTAGAGTCCAAGATCCGACTAGGACAGCGAGAGGACGTCTACGTGGAGCTAAGGAAGTCGAGAACCGGATCTACAAAGGTTGTAGCTTCTTATCTTTAGTAAAGTTGTTAACTAGCTTATCTTTTCGCCTAAAATTCTAGTTAACGATCCGTATTAGAGTTTCTCGGCACTTGTAAAATTTGAAATTGGCATGGTTGATGCCTTGTGAGACCTCTTAAGAGTGCCTAGGAACCCTACAGTGGTATCAGAGCCTAGCTAGAGCCTTAGGCGATGCTTTGACGATGTTTGAAACCCGATCGAACCCGAAACCCTATATTTTTCACGCTCTCTGGACTTTTTCTAAAAACTGGGTTTTTTCCAGACTAAAAATGCTTAAAAAATCCAGCAGGGAATTCTAAGAATTACGGTGCAAAATTTTCCAAGAGATGAGTTCAAAGCGCGGCGGAACCGCGGCAGAAGCCTGGCTTCTGCGGCGGTTCCGCGGCCATATGATGACATCATCATTCCCTTTTTGCACAGTAATTCCTACTTTATGATGCTGAGTTTTCTGGGAATTTTTAATTTGACTCAAGAGTTGAGTGTTCTGGTGTTGCATTGGGAATCGTTGATTCGATCGGATTATTAAACTTCGTCTATGTGTTTTTCTGGATAATTTTTGAATATGTTAAAAAGTTCGACCGGATATAAATACCCAACTTTTCCCCTGCCGGAAAAATTTCCAAGTGTTGGATTTTTATGTGGTTTAAGGACGTTCTGAGTAGTGCAAGTAACGCGATGGTCCCTCTAGAAGACAACAAACCTTAACTCGATTATGTGACCGTCTTGAACTGCCCTTTGAACCTTCGGGTTTGGGGCAGTACGGCGTGCCACATGTGAGGCGTTGGCTTGACCCTTCTACGGCTGGACCGTTGGTACTGAGGCATGAAGTGAATGTCTTTGAACCTATTTCATGTGTTGAACGGTTTCGGAAAAACTTGGGTGTTCCAATGTTCGATCGGAAAGTTTAATATTTTCTATTTATCCGGAAGGGGATACAATAATTGGAATTCACACACAGTTATGAGATAACTGAATGAATGTTATAAATCTAGAGGTTTAGTCTCACTTCATATTGAAAAGGGTTTTCGATAATGGGAGTAAAATGCGGGGTTTATAATTGTTAGGCATGTGATGTCTAAGTATTTCATTTGATTAGGCATGCGATGTCTAAAGAGGTTGCGGATTCCAGCTGTTGTAGTTTTACACTTTCTTTTCTGTGACCGTAAGTGTAATATGTGATATCGCCGGTTTCGTTGCTATATGTTAACGACAATTGGGATGCGCATATTTACTTACGTTGATGACATGTGATGTTATGTGTTGCTGGATATGTTATATTGGATTGTCGTGTTTGAATAGCCGGGGTTTTTTTATGTGAGATGAGTGTTTTTCATTTTCATTCATGTAAAAACTTGTATGTAATATTCTTTTATTTGGGGCAGTTCCAGGTTGCGGAAGTTGTCACCCTTTGTATATTATTTACTTTTCCGCACTAGGATAGACCCAAGGAGGGGAGCACAAGTAACCGGGTTCTAGGGTCCAGTGGGAGACCATCTCGAGGAGTCGAGTCCGGGTCTCCTAACCCTAGAATTGGTAGGGTTGCTTGCCGCTCTCGTAGGGGTCTAGAGGTGTGGGATTAGCTATTCATCACGACCGTGGAATCCGTGTTTTATACTGGCTCGTATTGAAAACACGGACGTCCTAGTATATCCAATGTTTCATATGTTACTTCTGCTGCGATATCTGTGATGTGATCATGTGATGTTCTGTGATAGATACAGTATATAGTATATATGATATATTATATATGCGTTACTTATGTTTTACACCCGCGCTAGCCCTGCCCCACTCTGCCGTTAGTTACCTAACCTAACGGTGCACGAGGGGACATCGAGGCGAATACGTATGGCATAAGTGTACGTCGTATTTATCTGTGATGTTTAGGTATTTAAATGATGGGACTTCATTAATGTGATTAATGAAAGAAAAGAAACCTAAAAGATGTTGTAGAATCAAATTTTAAACAAAACGGGTAGCTACAGTTCTTGCTTTGCATAGCGGTATATATGATATACCCTGCGCCTTATTCGATGAGGAAAGGACCAAGATCCCTTCACCGGGAGTGACTCCTTTAGCAATAACTGGCAGATGCTACATACTCGGTCTGCTTTTGATTGCTTCTATAGTTTCTGCTTTGTACAATGATATATATGATATATCCCGCACCTCATTCGACGAGGAAAGGGCCGACGATCCCTTCACCGGGAGTGACCCCTTTAGCAAAACTAGAAAAGCCTCAAAATCACTCCATTTCAAAACTTCATTTGACCCTACAACGATATCAAGTTCATTACGCAATAGGTTTTCAGAAAAACCTGTCGTAGCCCTCCGTCATTTCAGATAAGAACTGTTTAGTATTCGTGCTGCGTTTGTTGGCCTTTGTCAAGGCGTAGTGTGCGGTAGCTGAATAGTACTTATCTGCTTGTGCATGTGATGCAGATTGTTTCAGGGTAGTCGTACGACCTTGTTGGCCTTTGTCAAGGGCCGTGCGGGTGGGTTTGATTCAATCAAGAAATGACGGGTTGAACTTGACTAGCAGACTATGATTTGTTGGCCTTTGTCAAGGTCATAGGACCCTAGGGGCAAAATATTATCCGGAATTTCAAGTGTTGAAATTTGCAATGAGATTGCATACCTTCTATGAGATAGTTGGATCCCGATACCCACTGCGAGTAAGAGTTGCTCCTGGGAGAGTTTTACACATTACAATTAGCCGATCAAGTAGGTGTCTAGAAAGGTGTCAACGGGGTTACGCCTCTGGGAAAACGAGGTTTACATTAATTAGGTTCGTGCGAAAGCACGGGGGACCTCCCTCAAAGTACCGACACTGGCCTGGCTGAAAGATTGGCGAACTTGTAGTGTGTAATTAATCCCGGCTAGTCTTTCCTTTTAGGGTTTGAAGGAAGATTTGATAAAAACCAGTGGGAGCCATCCTGATTAGATAAGATAATAACCAATCTGATCTTGCAAGAGCATACGCTAAAGTATTTTCTTCTCTCTCTCTCCAGGTAGCGACCATTTCATGCCCTAATAAAGATAATAATATGGATGTATTGACCGAACCCTCATGTTATACTGTGCTGGGGAACGTTGGTTCCGTTCTTTCTTATAAGAGTTATAGGAATGAACAGGACATAGGGGAATACAAGGATTCCCATGCCACCCGAATGAAGAAAGTACATGTTGATGCATTTTCTTCGGGTGTGTTCGTTACTGAGAACTGTTTCTCCATTTGCTCTACGTCCTGGGTATTAGATACTGGGTCAGGATCCCATATATGTAATCAGTTACATGGGCTAAGGAAAGGTAGAGAACTTGGAGAAGGTGATAAAGACATTAGAGTTGGAAATGGTGCAATTGTTGCAGCTAAGACTGTAGAGGAATATCACCTTGCATTACCAACTGGTAATACATTGGTTCTGAACGAATGCTATTACATGCCGAACCTGATATGCAACATTATATCAGTTTCTTTATTGAGTAAAGAGGGATATAATTTTGTATTACAGGATAATGTTATGAACATTTTCCGTAACCAAAAGTTGGTTGGATCAGGCACGTTGTGCAATGGCATTTATGTTCTAAATCAATCCACAGTTCTAAGTATAACAAACACACACAAGAGGAAGAGTTCTGAACTGAACGAATCCTTCTTGTGGCATTGTAGACTGGGTCACATCAATGCGACACGACTGGCTAAGTTACATAAGGATGGATATTTAAATCCATTTGAATTTTCATCTTATGACACTTGCCAGTCATGTCTCAAAGGCAAGATGACCAAAACTCCGTTTACGGGATACGGAGAAAGAGTTACTGAACTCTTAGGACTGATACATAGTGATGTATGCGGTCCTATGTCTACACATGCCAGGGATGGTTCTTCATACTTCATTACATTCACTGACGATCTCTCTAGGTTCGGGTATGTGTTCCTGATGAAACACAAATCAGAAGCTTTTGAGAAATTTAGAGAATATAAACAAGAAGTTGAGAACCAAACCGGAAAAAGTATTAAAATCCTACGATCTGATCGAGGAGGTGAATACTTGAGCAATGAATTCCTGGACTTCCTAAAAGAGAATGGGATTCTCTCTCAGCTGACTCCTCCATATACACCACAGCACAACGGTGTATCAGAACGGAGGAACCGCACCCTATTAGATATGGTGCGCTCTATGATGAGCACAGCTGAGTTACCTATTTCCTTCTGGGGATATGCGCTGGAAACAGCAGCATACCTATTGAATCAAGTTCCAACTAAATCTGTACCTACCACACCATATGAAATATGGAGTGGGAAGAAACCATGTCTTAAACGAGTTAAGATATGGGGTTGCCCGGCCTATGTCAAAAGGCAAAATCCGGACAAACTCGAGGCACGGTCAGTTCTATGCAAGTTTGTGGGATATCCCAAACATTCACATGGATATCTTTTCTACCATGCAGAGAAACAAAAAGTGTTTGTTTCTCGGCATGCCACCTTTTTGGAAAAGGAATTTCTTGCAAAAGAAATTAGTGGGGATAAGGTAGAACTGGAAGAAATTCCGGCTACACAAACTCAAACTGAAGATTTAGTGGAACCAGAGGATTCAGTAACTCCCGATGAACCTCAGCCACTCCGCCGATCTAGTAGGGTTCCTCGCCAACCTGAGAGATACTACGGTTTTCTCATGGATGGTGGGAGCGAGGATTGCATCATGGAGGATGATGACCCAACTAGCTTCGAGCAGGCCATCACGAGTAGGGACTCAGTGAAATGGCTGGATGCTATGCGGTCCGAGATGGAATCCATGTACACCAACAAAGTATGGACTTTGGATGTTGCTCCTGAAGGGGTAAAACCCATCGGGAGCAAGTGGATCTTCAAGAAAAAACTTGGTGTAGATAGGAAAGTGGAGACTTTCAAAGCTAGACTTGTTGCAAAGGGTTTTCGTCAAAGACCAGGTGTGGACTATGACGAAACCTTTTCTCCAGTGGCTATGCTTAAATCCATCCGGATCATGCTTGCCATCGCTGCGTATCATGACTATGAAATCTGGCAAATGGATGCTAAGACCGCCTTTCTAAACGGTGACTTAGAAGAGTGCGTGTACATGACTCAGCCAGAGGGCTTCTTAGACAGTGGGAGCAGCGGGAAGGTGTGCAAGCTGCTTAAATCCATTTATGGATTAAAGCAAGTATCGCGGAGTTGGAACATCTGCTTTGACGTCGTTATCAAAGAGTTTGATTTCGTCAAAAACCCAGATGAACCTTGTATCTACAAGAAGGTAGCAGAGAGTAAGGTTGTCCTCCTCGTATTGTACGTGGACGACATACTCTTGATAGGAAATGATATTCCTATGCTGCAATCAGTCAAGCTCTTCTTATCACAAAGATTCTCGATGAAAGATCTTGGTGATGCCTCCTGCATATTGGGAATTAGGATCTATAGAGATAGATCCAAACGGATATTGGGATTGTCCCAATCCAGGTACATTGACACCATACTAAAGAGGTTTAGTATGGAAGAATCCAAGCGTGGGAATTTGCCCACGATCTCTGGAGTCACTCTCTCCAAAGAGATGTCTCCCAAGACTGATTTGGAGAGAGCTCGCATGCAAGGGATACCCTATGCTTCGGCTGTAGGCTCTATCATGTACGCGATGCTATGTACCAGACCCGATGTAGCATACTCACTAAGTGTAGTGAGCAGGTATCAAGCTGATCCTGGAGAGAGTCACTGGACAGCTATGAAGAGCATTCTCAAGTACTTACGAAGGACTAAAGAGATGCTCTTGGTGTATGGTAACGGAGAACTCCAAATGGAGTCCTTTACCGATTCGAGCTTCCAGAGTGATAAGGACGACTCTAAGTCGCAGTCGGGATTTGTCTTTACCCTTTACGGAGGGGCGGTTAGCTGGAAGAGTTCCAAGAAGGAAACCGTGGCAGACTCGACGATGGAGGCTGAATACATCGCTGCCAACGATGCTGCTAAAGAGGCTGTCTGGATCAAGAAGTTCATTACTGAACTTGGAGTGGTTCCATCCATTGAGCATCCAATACCTTTGTATTGCGATAACAATGGAGCAGTGGCTTTGGCCAAGGAACCTAGGTCCCATCAGCGATCCAGGCATATTCTGAGGCGGTATCACCTGATCCGGGAGATAGTTGATCGCCGGGAGATCGAGGTTAGGAGGGTTGACACGAAGAACAACACGGCGGATCCACTCACGAAGGCCATTCCCCAGATACAATTTGAGAGACTCTTCGGGATGCTCGGTATGCGATACTACAGCAGCTGGCCCTAGTGCAAGTGGGAGATTGTTAGTTGTATGTATGCCCTAGAGGCCAATATTGTACAGATGATGTATATTATATTGGATGCTTGGACATATATAGAGATGACTTTCTTGCTCGATATGATAGTATGCTATCTGGTTGCTCTTTATCTTAACATGTACACTTGTCTCTTTAAACTGTCTTATAGTTACATGTTGGTAAAGCCCTTAGGATGTGTACTTGATTACCTGGACTATGATGCAGATCATACTAGTGGGGACATGGTAGTCCATAAGTACATCCTTCAAGGTCCCTAGTCGTGGGTGTATCGAGACGGGGCATCGATATACCAGTGTAGACTAGCGTATATGCTTCTCGACCCATGAGATGGGCGATGGATGATCCCATATCCATTGGTGTTTGACATCAGAGATGGTATACGGGTGCTCAGTGGAGACTGGGTACACTGGATGGACTCGCCGAGAACTCCCAGATGGTATTATACCTCACGTCAGATGGCAGTTCTCATGTGACACTTGTACAGGTTAGTCTGTAGACCCGAGATCGTCATAGAGTCTTGTGTGATTCCTACTGTGCTTTGATCTCCACCTTACCACATCCATGAGGGTGTGAAAAACGGGGGTCTTTGGGTACAGTCCCGAGTCATATGGAGGCAATGAGCGATAGGAGGGGTTTCGTCTCTCCCGGTATTGGGGGTTGATGTTGCGCAGTGCTCGATTGGCCGTAACAGGGAAGTCCCTGGCCAGGGCTGATCAGAGATCTGCTGGTAAGTGTTACCAGTAGTTTCTCGACCCGTTATGAGCCTCATATCGGCACGACTTATCGGTTATTGGGGTCTGACGTTTACCACCCCTAGACTTGATATGCGACATATCAGACGAACAGACCGGACTGTACGGTAAGTGTTACTGGTTGGATTCACAGGAGTGTGAGCGGGCTAGCTCGTCGATCTTCTGATCGCTCAATACCCGGGTAGCCGTTACGTTTAGCAGACCGCTTGCGGCTTTTGGATGATTGATATGATCATCATCTGCTGCCGGCGTATTGACGAGTCTTTAGAGTCCTACACAGAGGTTTCCTGGCTCAAGCGAAACGAAATAGAAGCGCATATGAGATATGTGCGGGACCGAGAATAATGCGTGTATGTGATACCGTATTCCATTCTCGCGATGAATGTATCGATTGGTTATATGCGATATAACCTAGATATCGAATCAAGGATTGATTCGATAAGCCGATACATAGGATACTAGTCGGTTATATGCGATATGACCGGATCGTTAAATCAAATGTTGATTTAATGATTTAATGTATAATTATATATTTGATATATTACTTTGCATTAACTAGTATTGGTTCACTTTAAAAGGATTTTCTCACTTGATGTTCACAAGTTGTATATGTGATATACTTTTGTGCACATGATTGTATCATGTTTGATGATACATGTATTTTGGCTTTGTGTTAAGACTTATACCATGGTTATGATAATGGTTAGGGTTTTTGATTTATTCACTTATTTATTTATCCATTCTTTTTGAGAAATAAATAAAAGAAAACAAAATGGTTTCATTCTAACATGAAGCTTGTTGAAGCTTCATGAAGGTTTTACTAATGTGAGCATTTTGTCTTCATGCTTAACCCTAACCATTCCAAATAACTATGGTCTAATCTCTACACATAACCATAGTTAGGAGATGATAAGTATTCATTTTTCTTTTTCATTTGAGAAGACTTATCATATTCTATCTTGAGCTTCATCTTCTTCTTCAAGAAAGAAAACTTGCCACCATCAATGGCAACTTGAGAAAAAGTGTGAGAAATCCAATTCTAAAGTAAACCCACGTCCTATTTCTTCACCCTCTACCTCTTGCCAAGTAGTATAGGGTGTTTTCTTCACAAGTTTCACAACTTAGTGAAGTTGGAGCTTGATCTAGTGCAACCTCGACGTAGATCATCTTCGGCAACGTAGCCGACGACTTCTCCGCTCATTTCTCCGATGAAGCCGATGCTAGAGTCCGAGATCCGACTAGGACAGCGAGAGGACGTCTACGTGGAGCTAAGGAAGTGGAGAACCGGATCTACAAAGGTTGTAGCTTCTTATCTTTAGTTAAGTTGTTAACTAGCTTATCTTTTCGCCTAAAATTCTAGTTAACGATCCGTATTAGAGTTTCTCGGCACTTTTAAAATTTGAAATTGGCATGGTTGATGCCTTGTGAGACCTCTTGAGAGTGCCTAGGAACCCTACACACCCGACCGTGGCCGTAATTTATGGCCAGGAGGAATAAAACTACGGCCAGGAAGTGGAGTTAGGGTCCAGGGTTTTGGGCATAGGTTCTAGGTTGCCTGCTTGTGTCTCTGTATTTGCAAAATAATTCCTAGTGTCCCCGGGTGTAAGCAGATATCAATATACTATCTCAAATTTCCAGAAATTCAAAAGTCGGGGTTTCTAAATTCTGGGGTTTGGGGTTTACTCTATGGTTCCAGTCCAATATACATTCCCTACAGTGGTTTAAGGTCACAACTAACCTCAATTACACCTTTGGATTCAAATCAAACCCTAACCCTTTCTAGAAATTTTCAAAGTTCACTAAACCGCATTAAAACACTTCTACACTTGTATGGGTGCTAAAGAAATTGAAATACAATACTAATGGTGCAGAAATTACCTTATTTGGCAACTCAAGAAAATTCTTGAGTTGCCCCAGGTGTCCAAAATCCTTGCTTTCTTGGTCCAAAGTGTTTATTGTGAGCTTGTGCATGTTTTTAGTGAAGTGAAGATGGAGTTTTGAGGTGTTTTTAGTGATGAAGTGAGGAGGTAGAGAGGAGAGGGAGAGAGGGCAGCAGACATGAGAGGAGAGGAGGGAAAGATGAAGAGAAAATAATGAAGGGAACAAGAGCCATGACCAAGGTTTGACCCCTCACCTTTCTCTAACTCATGCCCATACCCATTTCTTTATCATTTCCGTTTTCTTTTCTTTTGTTCTCCTTTATCTTTTCTTTTCTTTAAAAACCCTAAAACAAATAACCATACACAAAAGAATCATGGTAGGAAAAATGTAACAAGTATGAAAAATGACATGGTGCATGTCATGTGCACAAATCAAGTTTAATACGCGATTAGCGATATTTAATCGTGATTAGTATTAAAATGGAATATAATTAATCATAAAAATTCATAATTTGCTTAAATCATAAAAAGCACTCTCATTTCAGTAATTCCTATAATTTTCCAAATATTTCCCAATTTATCGGTATTTAATTATACCGCATTATCAAAATTTTCATAACGATTATTATTTAATTATAAACATTCCCAAAAAATAATATTTTATTTTTCTGAAATGTTACATACATCAACAAAGAAAAGGGTTTAATAAAGAATTAATTTAAAAGTCAAATGTTAAATCAATAACCGGTCATATCACATACAACCCGACTAATAGAAAAACGCCCGATTAATATACGGTATCACATATACGTATTTAATCGGGTCCCCGCGCATATCTCATATGCACACCATATCTTTTCGTCTGAGCTAGGAAACTCCCGTGTAAGACTCTAAGACTCGTCAATACGCCGGCAGTAGGTGATGATCATATCAAACACCCACAAGCCGCAAACGGTCAGCTAAACGTAACGGCCACCCAGGTATTGAGCGATCAGAAGAAAACCAGCGAAGCTATCAAAACTCCCGTCGAGCCAACTGGCAACACTCACCGTACAGTCCAGTCTCTTCGTCAGATATGTTTCATATCAAGTCTAGGGATGGCATCGTAGACCCTAATAACTCAATAAGTCATGCCGATGTATGACTCATAACAGATCGAGAAACTACTGGTAACAGTTATCAGTAAATCTCAGCAGCCCTGGCCAGGGACTTCCTGTTATAGCCAATCGAGCATATCATAACATCAACCCCCAATACCGGGAGAGACGAAACCCCTCCTATCGCTCATTGCCTCCATATGCCTCAGGACTGTACCCCAAGTCCACCTGTTTGCACAACTCAGTAGAGCCATGGTAGGGTGGAGATCAAAGTACAGTGGGAGGACACACAAGACTCTATGATGATCTTGGGTCTACAGACTAACATGTACCAGTGTCACATGAGAACTGCTATCCGATGATAGATATAATACCACATAGGAGTTCTCGGCGAGTCTGTTCAGTGTACCCAGTCTCCACTGAGCACCCGCGTACAATCTTTGGTGTCACCACACCAGTATGGGATCATCCACCGCCCATCATATGGGACAAGAATGGTATACGCTAGTCTACTCTGGAATATCGATGCTCCGTCTTGATACACCCACGACTAGGAACAGTTAAAGGATATGCTTATAAACTACAAGTGTTCCACTAGTATGATCTACATCATAGTCCCAGTAGTCAAGCAAATATCCTATGGGCTTTATCAACATGTATCAAATGAATAAGATGCATGATCAAATGAACATGTTAAGATAAAGTAAACCAGATAGCATACTATCATGTCGAGAAAGAAAGTCATCTATATACATATATACATGTCCAAGCATCCACTATACATATAATGGCCTCTAGGGCATACATATATCCAACAGAACCCTACTAGATCTGCAGAGTGGCTGCGGTTCGTCGGAGACTATTGAATCCTCCGGTTCCACCAAATCATTAATTATAGTTTGTGTTGCTGGAACTTCTTCCAGTTCTATCTCATTGCCACTAATTTCTTTCATAAGAAATTCCTTTTCTAAAAAGGCGGCATGTCGAGAAACAAACACCTTTTGTTCCTCGGTGTGGTAGAAAATATACCCTCGTGAATATTTGGGATATCCTACAAACTTACACAGAATTGATATTGCCTCGAGTTTGTCCAGATTTTTCTTTTCAACATAGGCCGAACAACCCCATATCTTAACTCGTTTAAGAGATGATTTCTTCCCATTCCATATCTCATATGGAGTGGTAGGCAACGGATTTGGTCGGAACTCTATTCAATAGATATGCAGCTGTCTTAAGTGCATAACCCAAAAAGGAATAGGCAACTCACCAATACTCATCATAGAGCGCACCATATCTAATAGGGTGCGATTCCTCCACCCCGATATACTGTTGTGCTGTGGTGTATATGAAGGAGTAAGCTGAGAGAGAATCTCATTCTCTTTTAAATAGTTTCGGAATTCCGTGCTCAAGTATTCTCCTCCCTGATCATATCGAAGGATTTGAATACTTTTACCCATTCGGTTCTCAACTTCGTATTATATTCCTTGAATTTCTTATAAGATTCAGATTTGTGTTTCAACAGGAACATATGTCTGTATCTTGAGAGATCATTGGTGAATGTAATAAAGTATGAGGAACCATTCTTGGCATGTGTAGCCATAGGACCACATACATCACTATGTATCTGTCCAAGAGTTCAGTAGCTCTTTCTCCGTTTTCAGTAAACGGAGATTTGGTCACCTAGTCTTTGAGACATGTCTGGCAAGTTTCATAAGATGTAAATTTGAATGTATTCAAATATGCATCCTTTTGCAACTTTAGCTAGTCCTGTCGCATTGATATGACCCAGTCTACAATGCCACAAGAAGACTTCGTTTATTTCTGAACCGTTCCTCTTGTGTGTGTTCTGTATGTTCAGAACTGTACTTTGATTCACAACGTATTTACTGTTATATTACGTACCATACAAAATCAACATTTGATTTAGGAAAATATTCACAATATTTTTGGTACGAAATAACAGTCGCTCAGAATGATTGTATTACCAGTTGGTAACACTAGGTGATATTTTGCCAACTGCTTTGGCTGTAACAATTGCACCATTCCCTACTACTAGAGACATATCACCCTTTCATAGTTCTCTACCTTTCTATAACCCATGTAACAAATTACACGTGTGGGATCCTGATCCGGTATCCAATACCCAGAACATAGAGCAAACTGAGAAACAGTTCTCGGTTACGAACACACCCGAAGACGATGCATCAACATGCTTATTCTTCATATAGGTGGCGTGGGAATCTGGATATTCCCCTATTCCTTACTCAGCCTTATCACAATCATAAGATAGAGCGGAACCTAGCCAGTATAATAAGTGGGTTCGGTCAATACATCCATATTATTATCTTGATTAAGGCATGTCATTGGTCGCTACCAGGAGAGAGAGAAAGATAATCACTTTGCGTACGCTCTTTGCAAGATTAGATTGGTTATTATTATATCTAATCAGGATGGCTCCCACTATTTTTATCAAATCTTCCTTCAAACCCTAAAAGGTAAGATTAGCCGGGATCAATTACATTCTACAAGTTCGCTAACCGGTCAGTCAGGCAAGTGTCGGTACTCCGAGGGAGGTTCCCCGTCATTTCGCACGGACCTAATTAAAATAAACCTCGTTTCCCTAGAAGCAAAACCCCGTAGACACCTTTCTAGACACCTACTGGATTAACTAATTCTAAAGTGCAAAACTCTCCCAGGAGTAACTTTTACTCACAGTGGGTATCGGGATCCAACTATCATATAAAAGGTATGCAATCTCATTGCAAATTTCAACACTTGAAATTCCCAATAATTATTTTACCCCTAGCTTCCTATGACCTTGAAGGAGGCCAACAAGCCATAGGCCGCTAGTCAAGTTCAACCCGTTCAATTCTTGACTGAATTAAACCCACCCGCACGACCCTTGACGGAGGCCAACAAAGTCGCATGACTACCTTAATCCAATCGCATCGCATGCTGCAGATAAGCACTAATCAGCTACCGCACACTACGCCTTGACGGAGGCCAACAAACGCAGCACGAATACTAAATAGTACTTATTTGAAATGACGGAGGGCTACACAGGTTTTTAAGAAAATCACGAGCTTAATGAACTTGATATCGTTGCAGAATCTAGTGATTTGGAGTGTTTTAAGCTCCCTTTTAAAAAGCGAATAGTTTTGTAGCGTTCGCTAGTTTTTCTAAAGAAGTCACTCCCGATGAAGGGATCTCAGCTCTTTCCTCATCGAATGAGGTGCTGGATATTCTACAAGGAATACCACTATGCAAAACAAGAACTAGTGCAGCTTGCAAAACTAAACGAGTGAGTTCTAGCATTTGCTAGTTTCGCTAAAGAGGTCACTCTCGATGAAGATATCTCGGCTCTTTCCTTATCGAATGAGGTGCTGGATATTCATCAACGAATACCACTATGCAAAGCAAGAACTAGAGTTACCTGTTTTTGAAAAATTTGATTCTATAACATCATTAGGTTTCTTTCTTTTCATTAATCTCATTAATGAAGTCCGATCAATTAATGTTTCCTAAAAATTACAGAAAAGTGAAACGAAAATAGAACGTATGCATATGCCATCAGCATTCGCCACTGGGCCCCGTCATGCACCGTTAGGTTACTTAACTACCAGCAGAGCGGGGGCTGGATTAGCGCGGGTGCAAAATATAAGCAACGTTTATTATTATTATTATTATAATATATATATATATATATAATATAACATTCATCTCACGCAGTTTTATGATCACATCACAAAACCAAGCAGCAGAAGCAAGATATGAAATATTCGATATACTAGGATTTCCGTGTTTTAAATTTAGCCAGTAATGTAAAACACGGATTCTATGGTCGTGAAGAATAGCCAAACCCACATCCCTAGATCCCTACGAGAGCGGCATGTAACCCTACCAATTCTAGAGTTATGAGACCCGGTCTCAACTCCTTGAGATGGTCTCCCATTGGACTCTAGAACCCGGTTTCTTATGCTCCCCGCCTTGGGTCTATTCTAATGCGGAAAAATAAATAATATACATCAATAGTGACATCATCCTCAACCCGGAAGTGTCCCAATAAAAGAATATTACATACAGATTTTACATGAATGAAAATGAAAAACTCTCATCTCACATAAAACCCCGGTCTATTCAATCACGACAATCCAATAAAATATATCAGTGACACATAATATCACATTTCATCAACGTAAGTAAATACGCATATCCCGAATTCCGTTAACATATAGCAACGAGATTTAGGATACCCCACATATTACACTTACGGTCGTAGAAAAGAAATGAAAAACTACAATAATTAGAATCCGCATTTCCTAAGACATCATAAACCCGGAATATCTTATATTCCGAATTTCATGCCTAACCTATAAACCTTGCATTTTAGTCTCATATCAAAAACTCTTTTCAATAATTTAGTCGGGTAATTCAATAAGATTTCTGACCACCCGATCGAATACTCATCGGAAACTATAGTAGATGGCCGCACCCCCGATGCCGTCTACCAAGTGCACTTTAGGCGGAACACCATGGCCGCAAGCACCTAAGTGGATGCTTTTAGCAATGGTGTTCTCCTAAAGTCACTTGGTCGGGGCTATGAGATGTGTCTACCTAGTACAGTTATTTGGCGAGTATTCGTGTACGATACGCCATTGCGATGGAGTTTTGATCCGAATCGAAACTTCGTGGCAATCGATCTACCGAGACTAAAACACTAGATTTATAATCACTAACTAGATTTCTCAAAACTAATTAAATGTGGATTCCAACTACTGCATTCATATCAAACTTAAACCCGTAACGACGTTAAAACAAGACTACGAAACACTCTGAATCCCAAATGGAAAAGATAACATCACATGCAATCTTGGCAAAAACAAACATAACCTGAAACCCTAAAACCAAGAGATCAGAACACCATAAAAATTTCAAGGTCTTTTGCTACAGTAAAAAAGGTGAGGCCGGTTTTTTTAGTAATCTTACCGGGTAAATTTTGGAATTTGCTCTCAAATTTCTCTGTTGTTCTAGTTACATTATATGTAACATTTTGCACTTGTTTAAATAATTTTTAGAGACCTTCAAAAAAATCGACAAAAACTTAGTGCTCGGGTTTGCAGTTTCGGAGTTGTTTCAGTTTCGTGTTTTATATACATCGTTTAATCTTCTAGCTTTAGCTCGATACCATGAAAGTATATGCTAGCACCCCCACTTGGTTTAACAAGCATCAAGTATGCCAATTTAAAAAAATTTGGGGTGCTAACTAACACTAACCTAGATCGTTAACTAGATGGTTAGGGTTTTAGATTTGATATCTACTAAACTATAAGAAGTGAAAGAAGTTATACCCTCGTAGGTCGAGTCCTTCACTTCACAAGATCCATGTAGTAGTCCACATGACTCCAATAGGCTCCACTTGAGAGAATGAGCGAGCTTCCTCTGATGACCTTCGTGCCGAAGATGATCCATGCGAAGCCCACTAGCTCAAGCTACCTCTTTACTAATCTCCTATTAGTGAGGGAAACACGCCACACCAAAGTGTTAGTTCAGTGTGGGATGGTGAAGTAGGGGATTTGAGGCTCACTAGTTTGTTCAAAACTCCATGGTTCACATCATATGTGAGGGGTTGGAGTTTTGAGGCATGAGGAAGAAGAAGATGGAAGCTAGAGAAAGTGTCAGCTCAAGCCAACAAAAATGAGCAAAGACTTAGTGAAGAATGGCTTGACCCCTTCACTTATTGAAGCATCCATTTGTTTCAAATAAACAAATGGAACCATGCTTCAATAGTGAAGTGAGACTAATAAAATATAATACAAAGCCATGCCTCACCATACCTCCTCATTTTCCACCTCTTTTTCTATTTTCCAAAAGTAGAAATTCATGCCATGCTTCATTATATATATATATATATATATATATATATTTATATCATATATATTAATACATATATATATAACAAAATAATTAATGAACTAATAATATTAGTTAAGATATAATTATATCAAATATAATATATATCACATTATTAAATCAAGACTTGATCTAATAATCCGGTTATATCACATATAACCTACCAATATCATTTATCTGTATATCACATTATCAAATCAACACTTGATTCGATAATCCGATTATATCACATATAACCTGACCAACATCAGATAACTGCCAGATTAGAATACGGTATCACATACACGTATTTAATCAGGCCCTCCGCACATATCACATATGTGCCCTACTTCGTTTCTCTTGAACCAGGAAACTTCTGTGTGGGACTCTAAAAACTCGTCAATATGCCAGCAGTAGGTGATGATCACATTAGTCACCCACAAGCCGTCAGCGGTACTAGCTGGACGTAACGGCTACCCAGGTATTGAGCAATTAGAAAATCAACAAGCAAGCTTGTCCATACTCTCCATGAAGCCTATCAGTAACACTTACCTTACAGTCCAGTCTCTTCATCTGATATGTCGCATATCATGTCTAGGGGTGGTAAATGTCAGACCTCAGTAACGTGATAAGTTATACCGATGTCTGGCCTATAACGGTTCAAGAAACTACTGATAACTCTTATCAGTAAATCTCAGCAGCAGCCCTGGCCAAGGACTTCCAGTTATAGCCAATCGAGCATAGCGCAACATCAACCCCCAATACCGGGAGAGATGAAACCACTCCTATCGCTCATTGCCTCCATGTGACTCGAGACTGTACCCAAAATCCGCCTGTTTGTATAACTCCTCTTGAGCGTGGTAGGGAGGAAATCAAAGCACAGTGGGAGCCACACAAGACTCTATGACGATCTCGGGTCTAGAGACTAACCTGTACCAGTGTCACCAGAGGACTGCTATCTAACGATAGGTTTACTACCAACTAAGAGTCCCCGGCGAGTCCGTTCGGTGTACCTATTCTCTAATGAGCACCTGTGTACAATCTTTGATGTCACAGACCAATGGTTGTGGGATCAAACATCGCCCTCTAAGGGACAAGAAACGTACACACTAGTCTACTCTGGAATATCGATGCCCTGTCTCGATATCCCCTCGACTAGGAACTGTTAAATGATGTACTTTTGGACCACCCTAGCCCCACTAGTATGATCTCATCATAATCCTGGTAGTCAAGTACATATCCTAAGGGCTTTATCAATATGTAAGAGATAGACAGATAATAATACTAGTCTACATGTTAAGATAAATGCAACCAGATAGCATACTATCATGTCGAGTAAGAAAGTCCTCCATATATATGTCCAAGCATCCACTATATCATACAATAATGGCCTCTACAGCATACATATCACTAACACTCTAGCTCTCTCCATCTTCTGCACCTCCACCTCCAAACTTAATCCCTCACATGAGTTGTGAACCCTTGAGCTTGTGAGAACCCTAGTGAGTAAACAACACCCCTACTTCACCATCCTACACTAGATTAGCGCTTTGGTGTAGTGTGTTTACTTCACTAAAGAGTTTAGTGAAGAAGTAGCTTAGATTAGTGGACTTCGGGTGGATCATCTTCGGCACGAAGGTCATCGAAGCAAGTTCGTTCAACCTTCAAGTGGAGCCTAGTGGAGTCATATGGACTACAACCCGGAGCTTTAGAAGAGAAGGACACGGTCTATAAAGGTTGTAGCCATCCATCTCTTAGTGTAAAGTTTATGATATTAAGCTAAATCCTAATCATCTAGTTTAAGATCTTGGTTAGTGTAGATTATCACCCTTAATTTTTAAAAAAGGGCATGCTTGTTACTAGTAAAACCCAGTGGTGGTACTAACATACACTTTCAGCTTTTTTGTGCATGCTTGCGATTACTCGTATGATGTTATTTACTATTCATGAGCTAGAAACTCACCCCCGTTGTGCCACAGTATTTTGCAGGGTTGACCCTCAGTGTAGTCACGGCAGGGCTCTTAGTTTCACTTACTTTTGTGGATATTGCTACTTTTGGGCATGAGATAATTCTATAGGTGGATTGTTGTGTGAGTATCCATATGCCTCCACTTGTATATCTTATTTTATATCTAGTTCTCTCCATCTACCACCTGTATGTATTTGACTTAGAGACGAGACTGAGAGACTCGATATTTGTATATTATGTGACTCTGGGTGTCGTTCACATATGAGCCGGCTTTTGTATTATGTTGCGATGTTGTTTTACTTCTTATTTGCTTATTTCTTTACCTACGACGTCGTATATATATGTTGTGGTTGTGTTTCTCCTTTAGGCATGAGATTGCTCCCAATTGGGGATGCCTTTTATATATTAGTTATATGTATGCCCTAGAGGCCATTACTGTACATACGATGTATATTGTAGTGGATGCTTGGACATATATAGGGAGGACTTTCTTGCTCAACATGATAGTATGCCATCTGGTTGCTCTTTATCTTAACATGTACACTTATTGTCTCACTATTACATGTTGATAAAGCCCTTAGGATGAGTACTTGACTACCAGGATTATGATGCGGATCATACTAATAGGGTAGAGGTAGTCGGCAAGTACATCCTTCAATTGTTCCTAGTCGTGGGAGTATCGAGACAGGGCATCGATACTCCAGAGTAGACTAGCGTATGCGCTTCTTGACTCATATGATGGGCGATGGATGATCCCATATCTATTGGTGTTTGACATCAGAGAAGGTATACGGGTGCTCAGTGGAGACTGGGTACACTGAACGGACTTGTCGAGAACTCCTAGATGGTATTATACCTATCGTCAGATAGCGGTTCTCTGGTGACACTGCTACAAGTTCGTCTGTCGACCCGAGATCGTTATAGAGTCTTGTGTGATTCCTACCGTGTTTTGATTTCTACCATACCATGGTCAAGAGATCGTGCAAAAAGGTGGTTTTTGGGTACAGTCCGGAGTCACATGGAGGCAATGAGCGATAGGAGGGGATTCGTCTCTCCCGGTATTGGGGGTTGATGTTGCGCTATGCTTGATTGACGATAACAGGAAATCCCTGGCCAGGGTTTCTGAGATCTACTGGTAAGTGTTATCAGTAGTTTCTTGAACCGTTATGGACCTTGCATCGGCATGACTTATCAGGCTATTGGGGTCTGACGTTATACCACCCCCAGGCTGTGATAAGCGACATATCTGATGAAGAGACCGGACTGTACGGTAGTGTTACTGATTGGATTCACGGGAGTATGAGTAGGCTTGCTTGTTGATCTTTTGATCACTCAATACCCGGGTGGCCGTTACGTTTAGCAGACCGCTTACGGCTTGTGGGTGTTTGATATGACCATCACCTACTGCCGGATTATTGACGAGTCTTTAGAGTCCTACACAGAAGTTTCTTGGTTCATGCTGTAGGATTCTTAGGCACAACCACAAGGTTTCACAAGGCATCAAACATGCTATATTTAAAAATTTAGTGTGCCAAACAACCTTAACCAAGGATCTAACTAGAGTTTTAGGAGCTAAACTAGAAAGTAAACATCTTTACTTCAAAATGATAACGGAATACAACCTTTGTAGACCGGTCCTTCACTTTAAAGACTCCTTGTAGTGGCCTCTTCGCTGCGATCATGGAACTCCCGGACTCTTGCATAGCTTCTCAGGGTGAAAGGAACGATCTTGCTTGAAGTCTTCGAGGCCGAAGATGATCTACGTCGAGAAGACACTAACTCAAGCTACAACTTCACTAATGAGAGATTAGTGAAGCTAACACCCTATACTAAAGTGCTAATATAGTAGAGGATGATGAAGTAGGAAGTGGGCTCACTTTAGTTTTATTTTTCTCACAATATTTTCTCACTTTGGAAAAACCTAGCAAGCTTTTTTCCAAGGATGAAGAAGATGAAGCAAAGAGATGAGAATGAACTAATGAGGTGAGAGAATCTACCATGGGTGAGTTTGTATCATATATCTAACTCATGTAGAGACATAACCATGGCTAAATTATAATGGTTAGGTTAATAAATATCTTAAGTAAAACAAAATGAGTGGACTATGTCAATGCATCCACAAGCTTCTACAAGCTTCATGCATGTGATCAATTATCCACTAATTTGGATTTACTTTAAATATTAAACCCCCACATTATAATTAGTATGGTGTAAGTCTCATACACCCATGTAGTGTGTATCAACAACAACGACACAATAGAAAACACAATTAATATATATCACATATATATTAAGTGTGCACATGTGAGAAAATAAATGCTTAAGTGAGCTAATATTAGTTAATGTAAACTAGTATATCAAATATACAATTATACACTAAATTATCAAATCAACATTTGATTTAATAATCTGGTTATATCACATATAACCGACTAATATCATATGTACAATTTTATCGAATCAACACTTGATTCGATAACCCGGCTATATCATATATAACCGACCGATACAAATATCGCGAGAATAGAATACGGTATCATATACTCGTATTATTCTCGGTCCCGTACATATCACATATGTGCTCTTACTTCGTTTTTCCTGAGCCAGTAAAACCTCTATGTAGGACTCTAAAGACTCATCATTACGCCGGCAGGAGATGATGATCACATCAAACACCCACAAGCCGTCAGGGGTACTAGCTGGACGTAACGGCTACCCGGGTATTGAGCGATCAGAAGATCAACAAGCAAGCCCGCTCTAGCTCCTGTAAAGCCTATCAGTAACACTACCGTACAGTCCGGTCTCTTCGTCTGATATGTCGCATATCTCGTCTAGGAGTGGTAAACGTCAGACCCCAGTAACTCGATAAATCGTGCCGATATGAAGCTCATAACGGGTCAAGAAACTACTGATAACACTTATCAGTAAACCTCTAAATCAGCCCTGGCCAGGGACTTCCAGTTATAGCCAATCGAGCACTGCACGACATCTACCCCAAATACCGGGAGAGATGAAATTCCCTCCTATCGCTCATTGCCTCCATGTGACTCGGGACTGTACCCAAAAACCACCGTTTTGCATGTCCTCTTGAACGTGGTAAGGTGGAAATCAGAGCACAGTGGGAATCACACAAGACTCTATGACGATCTCGGGTCTACAGACTAACCTGTACCAGTGTCACCAGAGATCTGCTATCTGACGCCAGGTATAATACCATCTAGGAGTTCTCAGCGAGTCCGTCCAGTGTACCCAGTCTCCACTGAGCACCCATATACCATCTCTGATGTCAAACACCAATGGATATGGGATCATCCATTGCCCATCACATGGGTCGAGAAGCGTATACGCTAGTCTACTCTTGTATATCGATGCCCCGTCTCGATACACCCACAATTAGGAACATTAAAGGATGAACTTATGGACTACCATGGCCCTACTAGTATGATCTGCATCATAATCCTGGTAGTTAAGTACACATCCTAAGGGCTTTACCAACATGTAACCATAAGACAATATCAAGAGACAAGTATACATGTTAAGATAAAGAGCAACCAGATAGCATACTATCATGTCGAGCAAGAAAGTCCTCTATATATATATCCAAGTATCCACTATAATATACATCATATGTACAATAATGGCCTCCAGGGTATACATACAACTAACAATCTCCCACTTGCACTAGGGCCAACCGTTGTAGTATCGCATACCCAGCATCTCGAAGGGTCTCTCGAATTATATCTGGGGAATGGCCTTCGTGAGTGGATCCGCAGTGTTATTCTTTGTGTCAACTCTCCTGACCTCGATCTCCCGGCGATCAACTATCTCCTAGATCAGGTGATACCGTCCCATAATATGCTTGGATCACTGACAGGACCTAGGTTCCTTGGCCAAAGCTACCGCTCCATTGTTATCGCAATACAAAGGTATTGGATACTCAATGGATGGAACCACTCCAAGTTCGGTTATGAACTTCATCCAGACAGCCTCTTTGGCCTCATCGATGGCAGCGATGTATTTAGCCTCCATCATCGAGTCTGCTATGGTTTCCTGCTTGGAACTCTTCCAGCATACCGCCCCTCTATTGGGGGTAAAGACAAATCCCGAGTGCGACTTAGAGTCGTCCTTATCACTCTGGAAGCTCGAATCGGTAAAGGACTCCACTTGGAGTTCTCCGTTACCATATACCAAGAGCATCTCTTTAGTCTTTCTTAAGTACTTGAGAATGCTCTTCACAGCTGTCCAGTGACTCTCTCCTAGAGCTGCATGATACCTACTCACTACACTTAGTGAGTATGCTACATCGGGTCTGGTACATAGCATCACGTACATGATAGAGCCTACTGCCGAAGCATAGGGTATCTCTTGCATGCGAGCTCTCTCCAAATCAGTCTTGGGAGATATCTTTTTGGAAAGAGTGAGTCCTGAGATCGTGGGTAAAAACCCATGCTTGGATTCTTCCATACTAAACCGCTTTAGTATGGTGTCAATGTACCTGGATTGGGACAATCCCAGTATCTGTTTAGATCTATCTCTATAGATCTTAATCCCCAAGATGTAGGAGGCATCACCTAGATCTTTCATTGAGAATCTATGTGATAAGAAGAGCTTGACCGATTGCAGCATAGGAATGTCATTTCCTATCAAGAGTATGTCATCGACGTACAATACGAGGAAGACAATCTTACTCTCTGCCACCTTCTTGTATATACAAGGTTCATCTACGTTTTTGATGAAATCAAACTCTTTGATAACGACATCAAAACAGATGTTCCTACTCCGCGATGCTTGCTTTAACCCGTAGATGGATTTAAGTATCTTACACACCTTTCCGCTACTCCCACCGTCTACGAAGCCCTCTGGTTGAGTCATGTACACGCACTCTTCCAAACCACTATTCAGAAAGGCGGTCTTAACATCCATTTGCTAGATTTCGTAGTCATGGTATGCAGCAATGGCAAGCATGATCCGGATGGATTTAAGCATAGCCACTGGAGAAAAGGTTTCGTCATAATCCATACCTGGTCGTTGACGAAAACCCTTTGCAACAAGTCTAGCTTTGAAAGTCTCTACTTTCCCATCTACACCAACTTTTTTCTTGAAGATCCACTTGCTCCCAATGGGTTTTACCCCTTCAGGAGCATCTTCCAAAGTCCATACTTTGTTGGTGTACATGGATTCCATCTCGGATCGCATTGCATCCAGCCACTTCACAGAGTCTCCACTCGTGCTGGCCTGCTCGAAGCTAGTTGGGTCATCATCCTCCATCTGGTTCCACTAAATCTTCAGTTTCAGTTTGTGTAGCCGGAATTTCTTCCAGTTCTACCTCGTTGCCACTAATTTCTTTTGCAAGAAATTCCCTTTCTAAAAAGGTGGCATGTCGAGAAACAAACACCTTTTGTTCCTCGCCATGGTAGAAAAGATATCCATGTGAATGTTTGGGATATCCCACAAACTTGCATAGAACTGACCGTGCCTTGAGTTTGTCCGGATTTTGATTTTTGACATAGACCGGACAAACCCATATCTTAACTCGTTTAAGACATGGTCTCTTCCCACTCCATATCTCATATGGTGTGGTAGGTACAGATTTAGATGGAACTTGATTCAATAGGTATGCTGTTGTCTCAAGCGCACAACCCCAAAAGGAAATAGGTAACCCAGTAGTGCTCATCATAGAGCGCACCATATCTAATAGGGTGCGATTCCTCCGCTCCGATATGCCGTTGTGCTGTGGTGTATACGGAGGAGTAAGTTGAGAGAGAATCCCATTCTCTTTTAGAAAGTCCAGGAACTTCGTGCTTAAGTATTCACCTCATCGATCAGATCGTAGGACTTTAATACTTTTGCCTGTTTGGTTCTAAAATTCTTGTTTATATTCTCTGAATTTCTTAAAAGCTTCAGACTTAGTTTCATCAGGAACACATATCCGAATCTAGAGAGATCGTCAGTGAATGTAATGACGTATGAGGAACCATCCCTGGCATGTGTAGACATGGAACCGCATACATCACTATGTATCAGTCCCAAGAGTTCAGTAACTCTGTCTCCGTGTCCACTAAACGGAGTCTTGGTCATTTTGCCTTTGAGACGGGACTGGCAAGTGTCATAAGATGAGAATTCAAACGAATTCAAATAACCATCTTTATGTAACTTAGCGAGTCATGTCGCATTTATATGACCTAGTCTACAATACCACAAGAAGGATTCGTTCATTTCTGAACTCTTCCTCTTGTGTGTGTTTGTTATACTCAGAACTGTTGATTGATTTAGTACATAAATGCCATTGCACAACGTGCCTGATCCAAGCAACTTTTGGTTCAGGAAAATGTTCTTAACATTATCCTGTAATACAAAATTATATCCCTCTTTACTTAATAAAGAAACTAATATAATGTTGCATATCATGTTCGGCATGTAATAGCATTCGTTTAGAATCAATGTATTACCATTTGGTAATACAAGGTGATATTCCCCGACGGATTTAGCTGCAACAATTGCACCATTTCCAACCCTTATGTCTTTATCACCTTCTCCCAGTTCTCTACCTTTCCTTAGCCCATGTAACAGATTACATATATAGGATCCTGACCCGGTATCCAATACACAGGTCGTAGAGCAAAGGGAGAAACAGTTCTCTGTAACGAACACACCCGAAAAAAATGCATCATCATGTACTTTCTTCAATCGGGTGGCATGGGAATCCTGGCATTCCCCTATATCCCGTTCAGTCTTATAACTCTTATAAGAAAGAACAAAACTAACGTTCCCTAGCACAGTATAACATGCGGGTTCGGTCAATACATCCATATTATTATCTTGATTAAGTCGTGACATGGTCGCTACCTGTATAGAGAAAGAAGAAAACACTTTAGTGTATGCTCTTACAAGATCAGATTGGTTATTATTTTATCTAATCAGGATGGCTCCCACTATTTTTATCAAATCTTCCTTCAAACCCTAAAAGGAAAGACTAGCCGGGATTAATTACACCCTACAACTTCGCCAATCTTTCAGCCAGGTCAGTGCCGGTACTTTGAGGGAGGTTCCCCGTGCTTTCGCACGGACCTAATTAAAATAAACCTCGTTTTCCCAGGGGCGTAACCCCGTTGACACCTTTCTAGACAGCTACTTGATTGGCTAATTGTCTTGTGTAAAACTCTCCCAGGAGTAACTCTTACTCGCAGTGGGTATCGGGATCCAACTATCTCATAGAAGGTATGTAATCTCATTGCAAATTTCAACACTTGAAATTCCCGATAATATTTTGTTAGTTATTTGTATGCCCTAGAGGCCATTACTATACATAGGATGTATATTGTAGTGGATGCTGGGACATATATAGGGAGGACTTTCTTGCTCGACATGATAGTATGCTATCTGGTTGATCTTTACCTTAACGTGTATACTGTTTGTCTCTTTGTTACATGTTGGTAAAGCCCTTAGGATGTGTACTTGACTACCTGGACTATGATGCGGATCATACTAGTGGGGACATGGTAGTCCATAAGTACATCCTTCAAAGTCCCTAGTCGTGGGTGTATCGAGACGGGGCATCGATATACCAGAGTAGACTAGCGTATACCTTCTCGACCCATACAGATGGGCGATGGATGATCCCATATCCATCGGTGTTTGACATCAGAGATGATATACGGGTGCTCAGTAGAGACTGGGTACACTGGACGGACTCGCCGAGAACTCCCAGATGGTATTATACCTTACGTCAGATGGCAGTTCTCTGGTGACACTGGTACAGAGTAGTCTGTTGACCCGAGATCGTCATAGAGTCTTGTGTGGTTCCCACTGTGCTTTGATTTCCATCTTACCACGTCCAAGAGGGCATGCAAAACGGTGGTTTTTGGGTACAGTCCCGAGTCACATGGAGGCAATGAGCGATAGGAGGGGATTCGTCTCTCCCGGTATAGGGGGTTGATGTTGCGCTGTGTTCGATTGGCTATAACAGGAAATCCCTGGCCAGGGTTGCTGAAATTTACTGGTAAGTGTTACCAGTAGTTTCTCGAAATGTTATAGACCTCATATCGACACGACTTATTGAGCTATTGGGGTCTGACGTTTACCACCCCTAGGCGAGATATGCGACATATCAGACGATCAGACCGGACTGTACGGTAGTGTTACTGGTTGGATTCACTGGAGTGTGAGCGGGCTTGCTCGTCGATCTTCAGATCGCTCAATACCCAGGTGGCCGTTACGTTTAGCAGACCGCTTGCGGCTTGTGGGTGCTTGATATGATCATCACCTGCTGCCGGCGTATTGACGAGTCTTTAGAGTCCTACACAGAGGTTTCCTGGCTCAAGCGAAACGAAATAGGAGCGCATATGAGATATGTGCGGGACCGAGAATAATACGTGTATGTGATACCGTATTCCATTCTCGTGATGAATGTGTCGAATGGTTGTATGCGATATAACCTAGTTATCGAATCAAGGATTGATTCGATAAGCCGATACATTGTATACTAGTCGGTTGTGTGTGACATGACCGGATCATTGAATCAAGTGTTGATTTAATTATTTAATGCATAATTATATATTTGATATATTACTTTGCATTAACTAGTATCGGTTCACTTTAAATGGATTTTCTCACTCGGATGTGCGCATTGCATATGCGATATGATTTTGTGCACTTGCTTGTATCATGTTTGATGATACATGCCTTTTGGTTAAGTGTAAAGAATTAAACCTTGGTTAATCAAATGGTTAGGGTTTACTATTTCCTTATTCATTTATTTATCTATTTATTCTTTTTGGAAAATGATTTGCATAAAGATTAAATGGTGGCTTTCTTTGTTGTTTTCATGAAGCTTCATGAACACTTTGACTAAGTGACCATTTTGTCTCTAGCTTGACCCTAACCATTCCTTTAACCATGATTGATTCTCTACACATTACCATGGTTAAAGATTACGATAAGTATTCTTTTATTTTATATTCTCTAATAACTTATCATAACATTTACCTTCTTCTTCTTCATTTCTTCAAGTGAAGAAAGCAAGCTCCATCAATGGTGATTGATGGAAATGAGTGAGAAATCCAATTCTAAAGTCTACCCACTTCCTATTTCTTCATCCTCTACCTCTTGCCAAGTAGTAGAGTGTGTTTTCTTCACAAGTTTCTTGACTTGGTGAAGTCGGAGCTTGATTTAGCGATGCCTCGACGTAGATCATCTTCGGCATGGACATCGATGACCTAGCCCATCCATTCTCCGATGAAGCCGACGCTAGAGCCCGGGACTTGTTATGGACAGCGAGGAGACTTCATTGCGGAGCTATGGAGGTGGAGAACCGGATCTACAAAGGTTGTATTTCCGTATCTCTTAGTTAAGTGTTAACTAGTTTACTTTTCGCCTAGAAATCTAGCCAACGATCCGTACACTAGGGTTTCTCGGCACCATAATTTTCGAAATTGGCATGGTTGATGCCCTGTGAGACCTCTTGAGAGTGCCTAGGAACCCTACATATTTTTCCCCTAACCCCTATATATGACCTTGACAAAGGCCAACAAATCATAGGATGCTAGTCAAGTTCAACCCGTTATTTCTTGATTGAATTAAACCCACCCGCACGACCCTTGACAAAGGCCAACAAGGTCGTACGACTACCCTAACTCAATCTGCATCATATGCATAAGCAGATAAGCATCATTCAGCTACCGCACACTACGCCTTGACAAAGGCCAACAAATGCAACACGAATACTAAATAGGACTTATCTGAAATGACGGAGGGCCACGACAGGTTTTTATCAAACCTTTTGCGTAATGGGCTTGATATCGTTGCAGAATCGAGTGATTTTGAAAAGGAGTGTTTTTGAGCCTTTTCCTAGTTTCGCTGTAGTGGTCACTCCCGGTGAAGGGATCTCGGCTCTTTCCTTATCGAATAAGGTGCAGGATATATCACATATATCACTATGCAAAGCTAATACTCCAAAAGCAATCAAAAGTCAAACCGTGTGTTGTAGCATCTGCTAGTTATTGCTAAAGAGGTCACTCCTGGTGAAGGGATCTCGGCTCTTTTCTTATCGAATAAGGTGCGGGATATATCACATATATCACTATGCAAAGCAAATACTGTAGCTACCCTTTTTGAAAGTTTGATTCCACAACATCTTTTAGGTTTCTTTCTTTTCGTTAATCTCATTAATGAAGTCCCATTATTTATGCTTCCTAAGTATCACAGAAGAAACGAAAATACAACGTACGCTTATGCCATCCGCATTCACCAGATGTCCCGTTATGCACCGTTAGGTTACTTAACTAACGGCATATCGGGACGGGACTAGCGCGGGTGCAAAACATAAGCAACGTCTACTATATATCTTATATATAATGTATATCCATCTATCTCATAATCCACAGTGATCACATCATAAAGCAGCAGAAGAAACATATGAAATATTGGATATACTAGGAGGTCCGTGTTTTATTTTGAGCTTGTATAAAACACGGATTCCACGGTCGTGATGAATAGCCAAACCCACATCCCTAGACCCTTACGAGAGCGGCTAGCAACCTTACCAATTCTTAGAGTTAGGAGACCCGGACTCTACTCCTCGAGTTGGTCTCCCACTGGACTCTAGTACCCGGTTACTTGTGCTCCCCTCCTTGGGTCTATCCTAATGCGGAAAAGTAAATAATATATAACAATAGTGACATCATCCTCAACCCGGAAGTGCTCTAATAAAAGAATATTACATACATTGAACTTTACATGAATGAAAATAAAAACTCTCATCTCATATAAAACCCCCGGCTATCCAAAACACGACGATCCAATATAATATATCACATCAACACATAATATCACATGTCATTAACGTAAGTAAATATGCGTATCCCAGTTGTCATTGACATATAGCAACGAAACCGGCAATACACTACATATTACACTTACGGTCGTAGAAAAGAAAATGTCAAACTACAACATTTGGAATTCATAATAACCTTAGACATCATAAACCTGAAATATCACATATTACGGATTTCATGCCTAACTATATGAATTCTACATATTGTATTACATTCCATAAATAGTAAGACGATATTAAACCTTTCGATCGAATCAAAAAATTCCCAAAATTTCCCAGAAAGCTCAACACTTGAGCAGTATTAAAAATTCCCAGAAGTATGCCCCAGTACCAATGGACCAACCGTTGAAGTGTCGTCCCTTGCCTCCTTAGTGGCGCCGCGGAACCGCCGCCAAAACCATGTTTTGGCCGTGGTTCCGCGGTCACTAAAGCGATTTAAGGACTCGTTCTTCAAGAGGGTCCATACAATTACCTGCATGATTTTCTGAGGATTTTTAATGTGAAAAATTCCAACATTTTGAAAATTTTCCAGAAAGTGGGCAATTTCGGGTTTTCGGAGTTTGTTCGAACTTCTAACTTCACCTAGACAACTCCTAATGCTCTAGTAAGGCTCAGATACCACTGTAGGGTTCTTAGATACAACCACAAGTTTCACAAGGCAACAAACATACTATATTTAAAAATTTATTGTGCCAAACAACCCTAACCAAGGATCTAATTAGAGTTTTAGGAGCTAAACTAGAAAGTAAATATCTTTACTTCTATGTGATAACGGAATACAACCTTTGTAGACCGGTCCTTCACTTCAATGGCTCCTTGTAGTGGTCCCTTCGCTATGATCATGGAACTCCCGGACTCTTGCATGGCTTCTCAAGGTGAAAGGAACGATCTTGCTTGAAGTCTTCGAGGCCGAAGATGATCTACGTCGAGGAGACACTAACTCAAGCTACTGCTTCACTAATGAGAGATTAGTGAAGTTCACACCCTATACTAAAGTGCTAATCTAGTAGAGGATGATGAAGTAGGAAGTGGGCTCACTTTAGTTTTATTTTTCTCACAATATTTTATCACTTTGGAAAAACCTAGCAAGCTTTTTTCCAAGGATGAAGAAGATGAAGCAAAGAGATGAGAATGAACTAATGAGGTGAGAGAATCTACCATGGGTGAGTTTGTATCATATATCTAACTCATGTAGAGACATAACCATGGCTAAATTATAATGGTTAGGTTAATAAATATTTTAAGTAAAACAAAATGAGTGGACTTTGTCAGTGCATGCACAAGCTTCATGCATGTGAGCAATTATCCACTAATTTGGATTTACTTTAAATATTAAACCCTCACATTATAATTAGTATGGTGTAAGTCTTATATACCCATGTAGTGTGTATCAACAACCATGACACAATAGAAAACACAATTAATATATATCACATATATATTAAGTGTGCACATGTGAGAAAATAAATGCTTAAGTGAGCTAATATTAGTTAATGTAAACTAGTATATCAAATATACAATTATACACTAAATTATCAAATCAACACTTGATTTAATAATCCGGCTATATCACATATAACCGACTAATATCATATGTACCATTTTATCGAAACAACACTTGATTCGATAACCCGGCTAAATCACATATAACCGACCGATATAAATATCGCGAGGATAGAATACGGTATCACATACCCGTATTATTTTCGGACCCGCGCATATCACATATGTGCTCCTACTTCGTTTTGCCTGAGCCAGTAAAACCTCTATCTAGGACTCTAAAGACTCGTCAATACGCCGGCAGTAGGTGATGATCACATCAAACACCCATAAACCGTCAACGGAACTAGCTAGACGTAACGGCTACCCGGGTATTGAGCGATCAGAAGATCAACAAGTAAGCACGCTCTAGCTCCTGTAAAGCATGTCAGTAACACTACCGTACAGTCCGGTCTCTTCGTCTGATATGTCGTATATCTCGTCTAGGGGTGGTAAACGTCAGACCCCAATAACTCGATAAGTCGTGCCGATATGAGGCTCATAACGGGTCAAGAAAGTACTGATAACACTTATTAGTAAATCTCTAAATTAGCCCTAGCCAGGGACTTCTAGTTATAGCCAATCGAGCACTGCACGACATCTACCCCCAATACCGGGAGAGACGAAATCCCCTCCTATCGCTCATTGCCTCCATGTGACTCGGGACTGTACCCAAAAACCACCGTTTTGCACGTCCTCTTGAACGTGGTAAGGTGGAAATCAAAGCACAGTGGGAATCACATAAGACTCTATGACGATCTCGGGTCTACAAACTAACCTGTACCAGTGTCACCAGAGAACTGCTATCCGACGTCAGGTATAATACCATCTAGGAGTTCTCGGCGAGTCCTTCCAGTGTACCCAGTCTCCACTGAGCACTCGTATACCATCTCTGATATCAAATACCAATGGATATGGGATCATCCATTGCCCATCACATGGGCCGAGAAGCGTATACGCTAGTCTACTCTGGTATATCGATGCCCCGTCTCGATACACCCAGGACTAGGAACATTAAAGGATGAACTTATGGACGACCATGGCCCCACTAGTATGATCTGCATCATAATCCTGGTAGTCAATTACACATCCTAAGGGCTTTACCAACATGTAACCATAAGACAATATCAAGAGACAAATATACATGTTAAGATAAAGAGCAACCAGATAGCATACTATCATGTCGAGCAAGAAAGTCCTCTCTATATATGTCCAAGCATCCACTATAATATATATCATATGTGTAATAATGGCCTCTTGGGCATACATACAAATAACACATGCGAAACGGAGTAGGAGCACATATGTGATATGTGCGGGACCGAGATTAATGCGCATATGTGATACCGCATTCTATTCTCGCGATATATGATATCGGTCGGTTATATGTGATATAGTCGGGTTATCGGATCAAGTGTTGATTCGATAAGTTGTTACATATGATATTAGTCGGTTGTATGTGATATAGCCGGATTATTAAATCAAGTGTTGATTTGATAATTTATTATATAATTATATATTTGATATATTAAATTACATTAACTAATATTATCTCACTGAAGCATTTCTTTTTCCCACTTATGATACACTTAACATATATATGATATATGTTAATTATATTATTTTCTTTTTACACAAAATATATATGTGATATATATATTGTTGTGTCATGTTAGGTTACACATGCAACATGGATGTATGAGACTCACACCATGCTTGATTTAATGTGGGATTAATATTTATTATTAAGTAATTCAAAATCATTTGGAATTAGTCATGGTTGAGCTTGGAAGAAGCTTGTAGAACATTGACTTAGTCCACTTGTTTTTTGTCTTACTTAAGATATCTGTTAACCTAACTATTAACCTTACACCATGGTTTATTCTCTACATGAGTTTGTGTATGACATAAACTCACCCTTGGTTGCATTTCTAACCTCATCTCATTATTCATCTTCTTCTTCTTCCTCATGAAAAAAGCTTTCTAGGGTTTGAGAAAGTGAGAAAATATTGTGAGAAAAATAAATCTAAAGTGAGCCCATTTCCTACTTCATCATCCTCTACTATATCAGCCATTTAGTTTAGGGAGTTTGCTTCACTAATCTACAATTAGTGAAGGGGTAGCATGAGCTTGAATCTCCTTGACGTAGATCATCTTCGGCCTCGAAGACTTCGAGCAAGGTTGTTCATTTCTTCATGTGAACCCGTACTAGAGTTCGGGTGTTCACTGCTTGGAGCGAAGGGACTATTATACGGAGCTTTAGAAGTGAAGGACCGGTCTACAAAGGTTGTATTCCTCATTCACTTTGTATGCAAAGTTGTATTGTTTAATTCTCTAGTTAAGATTCTAGGGTTAGGGTTCTTTAGAACGGAAAATTTTTGAAAACGGCATGGACGATGCCACCCGAAACCTTGCTGCCGCGCTATGTAACCCTACATTATATACTATGTTTTGTATCCATTTTGGGCCAATTTTTACAAAGGAGATGCTGCCAAAAATTTTGTAATAACATGAGATTTTAAAAAGAGATGTGATGTTTTGAAATAAATGTTTTACCACTCTACTCCTTTTCGTGGTTTAGATTTCGGGGTTTTGGCTTACTTGAATTATGTTACGCCTTTAGACATTGCGTGATTTAAGTGCCGGTCGCGTTCCTAAATTGGGCCGTGACATCTCCGGATATCTGCCGAGTCCAATACTGTCACAAGTAGGTAGTGTTCCCCTGCCAAGCTCAACGCCTTTCTATACGATTTTCTTGCCCATGGGTACCGTACCTGGTCAACCATGTATCCGCAATCGGTTTCTCCCCCTGTATCGATTCGGATAATCATCATTGCTCGGCACTGAGAAATCTCATGGTGGACGTCGAAATATCATATCAAGAAAAAATCGCATTTTTAAAACATTCACAAGTTTTTAAATAATATATGCGGTTTCTCAAATCCATAAATCTCATGAAAACAAAATCACATAAGAATATGGCAATAATGAAATAATATGTATGGGCACAGAACAATACTGCAATGCATAGCATGCGTGTTCATATAGGCATGTCGTATAGCAATGCAAAGAAAGTGCAATATCTGAAATAATGTGTGGTACTGGGTACTAAACAGTAACTAAAATGCTAACAGGTTATAAGGTGATACGGTAACTTAGCGAGTTCTATTTGTATACGTAGCATGGCAATTACCGATGATGTGTGTGTGAGCATGCGAGTAAGTGCACGTGCAACATGTGCATCATCGGTAATGGTGCGTGTGTCCTAGCAAACGAAGTCATGTAAAATAAGGGTGTAAAATGCTATATATATATATATATATATATATATATTGTAAATGAAAGAAATGCGAGCGTATGCAGAAATAAGAAGTCGTAACACGAGCATAAACAGAAAAAAGAAATCGTAACGTGAACGGTATAAAAATACGCAGCTACGTATGAGCCATAAAATTATAGTTTAAAATAATATGAATCATTGTTTTTAGAAAATGGGGGCTACGATGTTTTTGAAAAAGATACCATTTGAAAAGTCGTAGCATCCGCTTGAAGTTATTATTTAAAAGTGCATAATGATTCGTTAGTTTTGAAAGTAGGTATAGCTCTAAACATATCATAATATCTATTTAGTGATTTTAAACAATATTTTCTCGAGTCGAAATACATATCAGCGATCCATCCTCATCGTATCACGTACGGAATATCCATCGTAGGATATCATCAATCAATAGTATGGATCTATAGTCGCATACATCATCTCATTTCATATCATCATATATTATCTCATGTCCTCATATATCGTATCATATCACATCGCCTCATATCATTATATCCAATCATATCGACTCGTGTCATCATATCGGATCATATACTCATCTTATCATATCATATACTCATTTTATCGTATCATATCGTAAATATATGTATTTATATACTTTCGTAAGTAGATATAGCTCATAGGCTATGAAAAATAGAACTAGGGATATATCTTTCTACTAAGTCTACTACTATTTCATATAGTATTCTAATAACCCTATAAGCTAGGTATACATATCTAATATGTGTGTGTGTGTGTGTATCTGTATCCTAGTACTACGGTTGCAGGGGTGCTATACGCCATCCACCCGACTTCCCCCATAGATATACATCTACTCACCTAATATCTTCGCTCTATCCAAAGACGATGAACACCTTGCTCTCCTTCATCGTCTCGGAAGTCCACGCGAATGTACCTACAATCGAGTCCATAACCAAAATCTAATGAAAACCCGAATCGAATTGCATAGAAATCAATATAAAAAAACCTATACGACAAGCGAAGGGCTCATAGATTAAAACCTATGGTCAATGCGTGCTTAAACAACAAAATACTTTCCGATGTCGACGTACGAACGTCGAATGGCCAAGTCACATCAAGAAAATAAAAAATCCAAGTTTCAAATATCGGAAAACATTGCCTGAATCAATTCAAAATGCTCCCAGATTTTGGCATAGGTATTTTGGGACAAAACTAACAATACAGTGGTTAAGTTACCAAGTGTGTGAGCTACAGACAAAACCCCGACATCCAATTCAAAAATTGGACAGACGGAAAGTGCTACAGAAACCGCCACCGGCGGTCAACTTTTGGAATTTGGGTCTCGTTCTTCTGCGGTAGTCTCCTAGTGGTCTAACTAGGTCAGTGTAGTTATTTGTTCTTATAAATACACCAAGTTGTTCCAAAATTCATTTGAAGTTCAAAAATCAATGAAAACCGACATTAGAACATTCTAAACTCCTTTTTGACCAGGGATTCTATCATTAAAGGCAAGTAAACACCCACTAAACCCCCTACTACATCACTACTATAAGTCTTATCCATCAAAGATCACTTAATCTCACTTTGGAATTTTCCAAGTTCACAGAACATGTATATTTTAACTCTAAACTAGTTTGTGAGGTTAGGAAACATAAAATCTTGATAAGAAGTGAGATCATTACTGTTAGTTATGTATATGCCCTAGAGGCCATTGTTGTACATAAGATGTATATTATAATGGATGCTTGGATATATATAGAGAGGACTTTCTTGCTCGTCATGATAGTATGCTATTTGGTTTCACTTTATCTTAACATGTTGACTTGCATTGGTTTACTGTCTTACTCTTACATGTTGATAAAGCCCTTAGGATCTGTACTCGACTACTGGGACTATGATGAGATCATACTAGTGGGGCCACGGTAGTCGATGAGTACATCCTATAACTGTTCCTAGTCGAGGGTGTGTCGAGATAGGGCATCGATACACCAGAGTAGACTAGCGTATACGCATCTTGACCCATATGATGGGCGATGGATGATCCCATATCCATCGGTGTTTGACATCAAGGATGGTGTATGGGTGCTCAGTAGAGACTGGGTACACTGGACGGACTCGCCGAGAACTCCCAGATGGTGATATACTACACGTCAGATGGCAGTTCTCCGGTGACACTTGTACAGGGTAGTCTGTAGACCCGAGATCGTCATAGAGTCTTGTGTGATTCCCACTGTGCTTTGATTTCCACCTTACCACGTCCAAGAGGGCGTGCAAAACGGTGGCTTTTTGGTGCAGTCCCGAATCACATGGAGGCAATGAGCGATAGGAGGGGATTCGTCTCTCTCGGTATAGGGAGTTGATGTTGTGCTGTGTTCGATTGGCTATAACTAGAAGTCCCTGGCCAGGGCTGATATAGAGATTTACTGGTAAGTGTTGTTGGAGATAGTGCCCTCAGAGTCAATTATTGGATCACAGGCACGTGATTGCAATGATTGAGGGGAGGACCTGTCCCAGTAGGACAGTCTTACTCGAGATGATAGTATGCTATCTGGTTTATCTTTATCATCGTGTACTGCTTTAGGTGACCCTTCGAGTCGCTATTACACGTTGATAAAGCCCCTTGGATTCTTGCTTGACCACCAGCAGTATGAGGGCGATCATATAAGTGGGAGCTGGGGGTCTACAAGCACATCCTTAAAAGGTCCCTAGTCGTGGGAGATTCGAGACAGGGCATCGTTTCTCCAGAGTAGACTAGTGTATACAGTCGAGACCCCGACGAGGGGCGGTGGCCGGTCTCACAAGCCACTGGTGTCAGTTGGTTCACCTAAGATGTATACAGGTGCTCATTGGGTTATGAGTACACCGGACAGGACTCGCCGGGAACCTGCTAGTTGGGCATATACCAGACGTCAGATAGCAGTTCCCAGGTGACATGTGTACAGGTTAGTTCATCGACCTGGGATCGTCATTTGTCTCGTGTGAGTTCCCACTGTACTTTGATTACTACCCTACCACGGCTCAAAGGAGTCGTGCAAACAGGTTTTAGTTGGGTACAGTCCCGAGCCACATGGAGGCGGTGAGCGGATCTGCAGGGGTTCGTCTCTCCCGGTATTGGGGGTGAGGTCGTGCTGTGTCTAGGAGAGCCAGAACATGAAAAGTCCTTGGCCAAGGCAGGAGATTTGCTGGTAGGTATTCCAGTAGTATCTCAGGGTGTTCTGGGCTACACTCCGACACGACTTGTACCGCTTTTGGGGGTCTGACTTTTACCAACCCCCTAGGCCCGCCATGCGATGCTCATAGACGAACGGACCAGACTGTACGGATATTGTCACTGACAGGCTCAGTAGGGTGTCGGGGTGAGCTTCCTCATCGACGTCCCTTTTTGTCAATAGCTGGTGGCCCGTCACGTATTGGCTTATACCTCTGACGTGCTAGTGGTTAAATCCACAGCCATAGTATTGACGAGTCTTTAGAGTCCACCACACAGACAGTTACTCAAGTTTCGGGCGAAACGCTGTAGAGGCCGTATGGAGATATGGCAGGGTTCAATCAGATACGTGCGGTATTGCACGGATCGTGATCGGACAGATTTTACTAGTCGGCTTTGGCTTAAGCCGGATACTAGTATTAGATAGTGTAGTTTTGTCTCTTTGCATTTGTGTTCAGTGGGAATACAAATGCGGGCATGTATTTGCAGTAGCAGGGTTTTCCTGTAATTTATTACGGGATCGGTTTTATGAAGTTGCCAGTTTGCATTCCGTTCCGACCGGTTTTCCTTCATTCCTTCTCGGTCGGACTTTCTTGTTGGAGGGTGTTAATTGCAAGTTCGCAATTAACATTATGTGAGGGGTTTCTTTGCATAAGTGTGGCTTCATAATCATGAGATGCCTTTCTTGTCCCTTTCTTAGCTTTTCATGTGATGGTTTTGTGATGATGAGATTAGATGAGGATTTGATTTGGATTGGAATTGATGTGAACCTTTTTGTTGATTTATCATTTCTTTTTCACTTGATAATTCTTGGAGAATTTTTTTTTCTCTCTCCAATCTCATTCTTGCATAAGGGGGCCGGCCACTTTAGTTCAAGGGAGAGGATCATTTTCCTTTTTGAGTGAGGAAAAATGTTTCATATCCTTTTTCATGCTACCAAGTTCATAAGCACTTTTTTGAGTTGCTTTCTTTACCTCCACCATTTCATGGCAACCTCATAAACCCCAAGAGACAAGCTTCTACACTATTTCTATAGCAAGTCTTGGACGCGTCGGCTAGCCAACTTCGCGCCCGAGTTGCCTCGGTCAAGAGGCGGGAGCCCGTAAAAGATTCCGGCTACGTGGTGCCCTTTCCGACGAGCGAGGAAGTGACGGAGATTCCGCAGGAGATCGGAGCGGAGACGAAGACCGAAGGACACGGATCGCTTGGTATAGCATCTCTACTCTTTTCTATTTTTGCTAGCTAGCTAGGTTAATGGCCCGATCCGGGTAAAAAGTCCGCGGTGGTGCCGTTTTGCAAAGTTCGCAAAGTTTTTGTTTTCCGCGTTTCCGGCGTCGGGTCGACGGCCGGGGCGCCCCCGCGGGCTTACAATGGTATCAGAGCCACGCCATTAACCTTGCCTAGCTTGCTCTAGCGCGTTTAGAACCCGATCGAACAAAATCCCCAAAAACCGTATTTTTGTGCACATATGTTCTCTGTTGAAATTTTTTGAGCTCCTAAAATTTTTCAGGTTGTTGCAGAGGCATGTACAAGCAATTATAAGAAATCTGGGAAAATACGATCCACTAATTCCTCAGTTCCACCGCGGAAGCGCGGCCAAAACCCTGGTTTGGCCGCGCTTGCGTGGCGGATAAGAGGAATTGTGGCACCAAATTTTCCCAGTAAGCTTGTGGTATAGAAATAGGGCTTTTGGGATATTTTATTTGGGCCCAGGTTTTCTGTAAGTGCTACAGTTCTTTTTGGGGGCCCACTTTGATAAATTTGTTCGATCGGATATTTTAAACATGCTAGTTCACAGTTTTTACATTATATCTGCGACCGTGAATGTCACTCGATCGGTAAATCCGGTCTATCTGCTATAGCCCGGTTAGACGGATTTGCGAACGTGACATTCACGTTGATGTTCTGTGTTTATACTGTGTTGTTGCGGATCGGTCGTGGGGGATAGCCTGGTTGCAGTGGTAGTACAGTTCTGTTTTATATGTACATTTGATATTGCGGGGCGAGCGTCCGACATGTGGACTGCCGTCACTGCCTGTTTGTATTATTCTTTTGGGGCACGACCTGGTTGCGGTCGATGTACCCGTTGTATGTATATTTTACTTTCTGTACTAGGATTACCCCGCGGAGGGGTGCACGGGTAGCCGGGTTCTGGAGGGCAACAAGCCCGCATCTCATGGCGTTGAGACGGAGGGGGCTTCACTCTAGGATTGGCGGGCTATTCGCCGCACTCGTAGGGGGTATAGGGTTGACCCAGGAGGGGTGCCCAAGTTACCGGATTCCGTGAAGTGCTGGGTGGTCCATTCACGTTGCTGAAGGGGGCTGCCTCGCTTCAGGTTTTGACGGGTGACTTGCCGCGCCCGTAGGGGTCTAGGATTTCATTGCACAGGCTATCCACACGACCAGGGGAACGTCGGGTTTCAGCGGCTCTGTGAAACCCGGGGATCCCAGATATCTGTATTGATCTGTGTTGCTATACATTTCTGTGTTGCTGCACTTTTATCACGCCTTGAGCGAAAATTATATATTATATATATATTAGTAGATGTTGTATATGTTTTTCATCCGCGCTAGTCCAGTCCCCGCTCTGTCGTTAGTAAGCTAACCTAACGAGTGATGACGGGACCCAGTGGCGAATGCGGATGGCATATACGTACATCAGTATATTTTCGTTCTTTGTGGTGTGATCAATTGATGGGACTGCGTTGATTCGGATCAATGCAAGTTAAACAAACCTAATCTGATGTTGTTGGAACACTTTTTCAAAAAGCTGTTATTGCAAGGGCGTTCTCTTTTGTTTTGCACAGTGGTATTCATTTGGAATATCCTGCTCCTCAGTCGACGAGGCAAGGGCCGAGATCCCTTCACCGGGAGTGACCCCTTGGACAAAAGTTTGCGTCAGGGCATTAACTTCACTATAGCCGATTACTTTTGCTTTGCATCGTGGTATTCAGTTGGAAAATCCTGCACCTCATTCTACGGGGAAAGAGCCGAGATCCCTTCACCGGGAGTGACCTCTTTAGCAAAGGTTGTCGTCACTATATTTTTATAAAGCTATCAGTTCCTTCAACGATATCAAGTTCATTACGTTAAAGGTTTTCGCCAGAAACCATTCGTAGCCCTCCGTCGTTTCATATGGATGGTCAGTAGTATTCAAGCTGTGTATGTTGGCCAAAGTCAAGGCACAGTGTTTGGTAGCTGTTGGGTATTCATATGCAGCATAGATAGATGCGTTGGTTTGGGACAGTCGTACTGCCATTTTGGCCAAAGTCAAGGGTATGTACGGGTGGGTTCAAATTAACCAGGAAAATGACGGGTAGAACTTGACATGTGACTTATGATATGTTGGCCAAAGTCAAGGTCATAAGAGCATGGGGTAGAAATCCACATCGGGAGTTTCAAAAGTACTGAAACTTGCCAGATATGCGCATACCTTCTGGAGTGTGATAACGTGAGCGGATTCCGTCACGTTATCATGCGATGAGAGTTGGATCCCGATTCCCACTGATGAGTTGGTTTACTCCTCGGGTGATCCCGGCTAATTCTTCTTTCAGGTTTGGAGAAGAATTTGACGTTACAGTGGGAGGTTTCCAGATTAGATAAATTGGTAACCATTCTGATCTAGGTTAGAGTGCACGCTGAGTGTTTCTTTTCTCTCTCTCTCTGGCAGCGACCATTGACCCGACCCTAGACTATGACTCAGTGACCAAGTTGACCGAACCTTCTTAACACTGGCTTTTGGATTGTCAGAGTTGCAGACCTCTTTGCCACTCCTACTTTTACCCTTTTCTCCGGGACACCCCGTATTACTACGAACGTCCACTTCCATTGGACAAAACCATCGTATGGTTATATACGAACTCGAATGACTTCGAGGATGGTTTCCGGTTCTGGAGAAAACGAATAGGACTATTCAGTTGTCTTTACCTTTTACCTTCTCTCAGGTTGCGAGTACTCCTTGGTTTAGGAGATAGTACACCTATTACGCAAATTGGATAGTCTTCTTCCAAACCTTAGGCTGGTGCCGAACGGTGGGGAATGAAGAAAGCCAATTAGCCTAAACGGTGTACAGAAGGTATTAAGTTCAGACAAAGCAAGGGATTAGTAAGAGGGCAAAGTAAATTGCGACTGCTATTCACGACCAAACCATGTACTTCTTTGTCAATCCTAAATCACCTATGAATTAAGTACATTCGGTTGTCTTTTATCCTCACCTTCTCTCGCATTGCGAGTGCTCCTCGGATTAGGACAGTACACCCATTATGCTTTTTGGATAGTCTTCTTCCAAACCATAGGCTGGTGCCGAACGGTAGGGAAGGAAGAAAACCATTTGGCCTGAAGGGGTGTACAGAAGGTAATGACTAAAGACATGTAAAGGGATTTGGAGAGGTGACAAAGAATTATACAGTTATTGTTGTGAATCTGGATAATGGAAGAGGCATTACTAGGAATACCAGTATACCCCATCGAAACATCTCAATGTTTCAGTTTCACTGTGTACTGTTAAAAGAAAACTGATTTCCCGATTAGGCACTTGCTCCAGGGTATGTATTTACCAGGTATGAGTCTCACATCTGTATGGTTTTACAGATGATGAAGGGGAGTAAGTTATTGGGAATTAGGTGACCATCCTCATTATATCGGGATTCATGATATTTGAGGAAGCCACCTGGGTTGTTTGCCGGTCGGCAAATATTTGGTTTTGAATATCCGTTGTTGTGCACCAATTTCAAATTGATATATCTGTACGTCTATTTTTATAGAGTGAGACATATCTTTTTGAAATTATGTCTATGACATTTACCTATACCAGTGGATGGTTAGGTAAGGAGCATTGAACAGCGGTGTATTTCTTCTTAACCAAAAGTACAGTTTTCAACCTACGACACACAGTGAATGAGTCACTTGACTCAAAGGACTTGTACAGAGTATTGTATATTGTCCAGTGTCCATTAGGACAGAGGGGTTGGTCCTCGTACTATATTCTGTTTACTTTTAACTTCTCTAGTTCTTAGACATGTGTTTCGTAGAAACACAGGGTCTAAGTTTTGAGGAGTTATAGGTATAAGAGTAAAGTAGAGAACCAAGTGTTGCAAGTATCGGGATTCTTCAAGGAGATCGAAGATGTAGATACTTGTGAATGGTATTCAGTTGGTAGTAATGATTAAGAGAACTAGCTTCTCTTTCAGGTTACTCATAATTGGAAGTACTCCTAAGTTGAGTAACGCTGATCGGCCTCTCTTCCATTTAGTTGACATGCACTGGAGACAGCTGCATGATTTGGATCTGGTTCAATTAAATCAGTGCCTCTGTTTCTTGGATATAGAACAGTTCATATCTTGACATTGTTAAGATACGGGGAGTTGTCCGGCTTATGCTTAAAACCAGACTCTGGACAACTCAAGGCACGTTTCTGTAATGGCTGTTTGTGGGTTGACCCGGGCTATGACGAGGGTTGATTTTCTACCATCTGGAAGATCAATAGTGATATTGTTCTTGACTCGCCACAGTTTTATCAAAAATGGATTTTTTCAGAAAAACAGTAGTGGGAGTATGGTAGAACTGGAAGTGATTCCAGAACCGCAAACGATTGCTGAAGATTTCATAAGATCCTAAAGATTCAATCTGGTTTGACATTCCATTGGCCACTCCGCAGATATGGTGGGTAACCTCAGGCACCCGAGAGGTACTTCGGTATGCTCAAGGACGGTGGCAGGGAGGTTCTTGTTTACCCATACTTGCCATTGCTGTTGTTCCAGACTGTGAGACCCGGCAGGAGAATGAGTATAGCGTCGTTCTAAACTGGTTTTAGAAGCGTACGTATATATGACTCTGCCAGAGGGTTGTCGTAGTCAGTGGGAGCAGCGGAAGCATTGGTGGACATCAAGCTCATGTCTATTTATAGACTAAAGCAGATATAGCGGAGATAGATCATCTATTTCTGATGTGACAGTCATAGGTTTGACTTCATCAGAATAGGGGATGGATCTGTTAAGGAGGTAGTAGGGTGTGATGTCCTGGTATTTGATGACATACACAGAGTAGGAAGTGATATTCCTATAGTACGATCGGTTATACTTTGGTCGTCACACAGTAGTTTCTCCACATAGGATTTGGATATTATATCAGACATTCTGGTTGTTAGATCTATGGTTTTAGATCTAGATTTGGGTGGTTTCCCAATCTGGGTACTTTGACCGCATTCTATGAGTATTTAGAATGGACGACTCCTGGCACGGTAGTGTACCTGCAGGTAATGGAGTCACCCTCTCTAAAGGTGTCTTACAGACTAAAGGGGAGAGGGACACGCATAATTGACAGATCACTTGCTTAGGCAACTGAGTCAATCATGAGATGTCAAGTACCACACCAGATGTTGTTCTTGCAGTAGGTGCAATAAGTTGATATTAATCCAATCTTGGAGAAACAGTCGGAAGCAGTTTTAGAACATAAGTGGATGTTCTAGGGATATGATAACGGTAGACAGTTATCATTCCAGGCTTCCAAGGTGACCTGGATGGCAGAGTGGCTGTCAGAGTTATAGTTTTTCCTCTAACGAGGGGCAGTATTTTGGACAGGTGGTCCAGGTGGAAACTGAGGGAAGGCATGGCGCAGGACACTGATTAAGTTCAGTTGACGATACAGTCTAAGAAGTTTGGATTTGGAGTTCATTTATGAGCTAGGTCCCATCAGACATCCAGACATTCTAAGACAGGTATTGCTCATTTCGGGAGATAGTTTTCTCTGCGAACATGAGATAAAGAGAGACATAGAAAGAAACATCAAAGCGAATCCACTCACTGAGGCTATTCCTCGAACGCAATAGTTTCGCAAACGAGCTTTGTGAGACTGACTAGTAGAGGAGTTGGGTGTTCGGTATCACACGGGCTGTGAGTATGCGACATCGCAATAATTAGCCTTGAGTGCAAGTGGGAGATTGTTGGAGATAGTGCCCTCAGAGTCAATTATTGGATCACAGGCACGTGATTGCAATGATTGAGGGGAGGACCTGTCCCAGTAGGACAGTCTTACTCGAGATGATAGTATGCTATCTGGTTTATCTTTATCATCGTGTACTGCTTTAGGTGACCCTTCGAGTCGCTATTACACGTTGATAAAGCCCCTTGGATTCTTGCTTGACCACCAGCAGTATGAGGGCGATCATATAAGTGGGAGCTGGGGGTCTACAAGCACATCCTTAAAAGGTCCCTAGTCGTGGGAGATTCGAGACAGGGCATCGTTTCTCCAGAGTAGACTAGTGTATACAGTCGAGACCCCGACGAGGGGCGGTGGCCGGTCTCACAAGCCACTGGTGTCAGTTGGTTCACCTAAGATGTATACAGGTGCTCATTGGGTTATGAGTACACCGGACAGGACTCGCCGGGAACCTGCTAGTTGGGCATATACCAGACGTCAGATAGCAGTTCCCAGGTGACATGTGTACAGGTTAGTTCATCGACCTGGGATCGTCATTTGTCTCGTGTGAGTTCCCACTGTACTTTGATTACTACCCTACCACGGCTCAAAGGAGTCGTGCAAACAGGTTTTAGTTGGGTACAGTCCCGAGCCACATGGAGGCGGTGAGCGGATCTGCAGGGGTTCGTCTCTCCCGGTATTGGGGGTGAGGTCGTGCTGTGTCTAGGAGAGCCAGAACATGAAAAGTCCTTGGCCAAGGCAGGAGATTTGCTGGTAGGTATTCCAGTAGTATCTCAGGGTGTTCTGGGCTACACTCCGACACGACTTGTACCGCTTTTGGGGGTCTGACTTTTACCAACCCCCTAGGCCCGCCATGCGATGCTCATAGACGAACGGACCAGACTGTACGGATATTGTCACTGACAGGCTCAGTAGGGTGTCGGGGTGAGCTTCCTCATCGACGTCCCTTTTTGTCAATAGCTGGTGGCCCGTCACGTATTGGCTTATACCTCTGACGTGCTAGTGGTTAAATCCACAGCCATAGTATTGACGAGTCTTTAGAGTCCACCACACAGACAGTTACTCAAGTTTCGGGCGAAACGCTGTAGAGGCCGTATGGAGATATGGCAGGGTTCGATCAGATACGTGCGGTATTGCACGGATCGTGATCGGACAGATTTTACTAGTCGGCTTTGGCTTAAGCCGGATACTAGTATTAGATAGTGTAGTTTTGTCTCTTTGCATTTGTGTTCAGTGGGAATACAAATGCGGGCATGTATTTGCAGTAGCAGGGTTTTCCTGTAATTTATTACGGGATCGGTTTTATGAAGTTGCCAGTTTGCATTCCGTTCCGACCGGTTTTCCTTCATTCCTTCTCGGTCGGACTTTCTTGTTGGAGGGTGTTAATTGCAAGTTCGCAATTAACATTATGTGAGGGGTTTCTTTGCATAAGTGTGGCTTCATAATCATGAGATGCCTTTCTTGTCCCTTTCTTAGCTTTTCATGTGATGGTTTTGTGATGATGAGATTAGATGAGGATTTGATTTGGATTGGAATTGATGTGAACCTTTTTGTTGATTTATCATTTCTTTTTCACTTGATAATTCTTGGAGAATTTTTTTTCTCTCTCCAATCTCATTCTTGCATAAGGGGGCCGGCCACTTTAGTTCAAGGGAGAGGATCATTTTCCTTTTTGAGTGAGGAAAAATGTTTCATATCCTTTTTCATGCTACCAAGTTCATAAGCACTTTTTTGAGTTGCTTTCTTTACCTCCACCATTTCATGGCAACCTCATAAACCCCAAGAGACAAGCTTCTACACTATTTCTATAGCAAGTCTTGGACGCGTCGGCTAGCCAACTTCGCGCCCGAGTTGCCTCGGTCAAGAGGCGGGAGCCCGTAAAAGATTCCGGCTACGTGGTGCCCTTTCCGACGAGCGAGGAAGTGACGGAGATTCCGCAGGAGATCGGAGCGGAGACGAAGACCGAAGGACACGGATCGCTTGGTATAGCATCTCTACTCTTTTCTATTTTTGCTAGCTAGCTAGGTTAATGGCCCGATCCGGGTAAAAAGTCCGCGGTGGTGCCGTTTTGCAAAGTTCGCAAAGTTTTTGTTTTCCGCGTTTCCGGCGTCGGGTCGACGGCCGGGGCGCCCCCGCGGGCTTACAAGTGTTACCAGTAGTTTCTCAACCCGTTATGAGCCTCACATCGACACGACTTATCGGTTACTGGGGTCTGACGTATACCACCCCTAGACTAGATATGCAACATATCAGATGAAGAGACCGGACTGTACGGGAGTGTTACTGATTGGATTCACAGGAGAATGGATAGGCTAGCTTGTTGATTTTCTGATCGCTCAATACCTGGGTGGCTGTTACGTTTAGCTGACCGCTTGCAGCTTGTGGGTGTTTGATATGATCATCACATGCTACCGGCGTATTGACGATTCTTTAGAGTCTTACACAGAGGTTTCTTGACTCAGGCAAAACGGAGTAGAAGCACATATGTGATGTGCAGGACCGAGGATAATGCGATATGAGATACCGTGTTATATTCTCGCGATATTTAGATATGAGCTGGGTCATCGGATCAAGTGTTGATTCGATGAATCGGTACATGATATATTAGTCGGTTATATTCGATATAGCCGGATTGTCGGATCAAGTGTTGATTCGATAATTTAATGTATAATAATATATATGATATATTATATTACATTATCTAATATTGGCTCGCTTTATTATTTCATTTTCTCACCGGATAATACATTGATATATATGCGATATATATTAATTGTATTATTTTCTTTTGTTGCAAATATATAATATATATATATGATATATATTATTGTAACATGATATGATTACTATTGCAACTTGTTTTGTGGAGATTAAACAAGGTTAGGGTTTGATTAGGGTTAGTTGTTTCTTGCACTTTCTAGAAGGAATTTCTTTTGTCATGAAGAAGATATTATGTTGATATTTTCTTATGACTCATTGTTTTAACCCAACCAAACCCTAGCCCTAGTTAATTCTCTACAAGAGTTATCCTTGTCATCCTTGACCATGGTTGCATTATTAATCATATATTCATTTCATTATTCATCACAACTGGATTATGCATTATTTCTTCTTCTTCTTCAACCTTGAGCTTTGAGAAAGCTCCCTAGGTTTTCATTTTGTGATGATTTCAAGTGAGAATTTGATATAAAAAGAAAGCATAAATACTACTCCATCATCCTCATCTAATTTAGCTAATTATATTAGGGTGTTCACCTCATTAGAGTGAGAGAGCTTGAGTTATAGAAATTTCGACGTAGATCATCGGAGAAAAAGAACACTACAAGCTAGCATCGATCGTTCGAGTCGTGGAGCCTCTCTTGAGTCCGGGAGATCGTGGATCGCGGCGAAGGGACTTCTACTCGGAGCTTGTGAATCGAAGGAGCGGACTACAAAGGTTGTAATCCCTCACACTTAGTTGTAAAGATGTCTACTTGCGTGTTAAACCCTAATAATCTAGCAAAGATCCCGGCTTTGGGTTGTTCGGCACGTCTAAAATTTTATTCGGGCATGGTTGATGCCTTATGAACCCTTGTAAGAGTGCCTAGGAACCCTACAGTGGTATCAGAGCCTAGCTAGAGCATTAGGCGACGTGTATACGAAGTTAAAACTCCGAATGAACCCCGAAACGTCAAAATGAACCCCTCTCTGGACAAATTTTAAAAATGTGATTTTTTCTGTATTAAAAATACATAAAAAAATTAGCAGGGAAATATAAGTATTATTGTTGAAAACGAGCCTGCAATTCGTACGGATCGCCTCAGAATCGCGGCCATACCTTGCTTGGGCCGCGGATCCGCGGCCGTACTGTAGAATTGGGCTTTTGTTTTGCAACAGTAATATCCGTATCTGTTAGTTATATTTTCTGGGTATTTTTAATCTGACTCAAGTGTTGAGTGTTCTGGGGTTTATTTTATAATAATAGATTAGATCGGAAAATTTAATTTCGTTATGTTTTCCGGATATTTAGAAACTGTTAAAATGTTCGAACGGATAGCATTAACTCATTTTTTCCCGGCACGAAAAACTTTCAAGTGTTGATTTTTTCTTGGGTTTAAATCTTTCGGAAAAACATGCAAGTAACGCGGCGGTCCCTCTAGAAGAATACAAACCTTAACTCGATTATGTGACCGTCTGAACCGCCTCTAAACCTTAGGGTTTGGGGCAGTATGACGTGCCACATATGAAGCGTTGGCTTGACCCTTCTACGGCTGGACCATCGGTACTGTGACATATTCTGGGATTATTTGAACTCCGCACAAGTGTTGAGCTATTTAGGAAATCTTGGGTATTTGATTATCCGGTCGGGAAGTTTAATACTGTCTATTTATCTGGAATGTGATACAATATGTAGAATTCATATAGTTAGGCATGAATGCGAAGTATATGATATTTCGGATTTACGATATCTAAAGTGATTGTGGATTCCAAATGTTGTAGTTTTACAATTTCTTTTCTATGACCGTAAGAGTAGTATATAGTTGTATTGCCGGTCTTCGTTGCTATACATCAACGACGATTGGTGTATGCATACTTACTTACGTTGATGATATGGGATATTATGTGTTGCTGTGATATGTTATATTGGATCGTCGTGTTCTGAATAGCCCGATGTTTTATGTGAGATGAGGGTTTTTATTTTCATTCATGTAAAATTCATTTGTATATAATATTCTTTTATTGGGGCACTTCCGGGCTGAGGATGATGTCACCATTGTATATTATTTACTTTTCCGCATTAGGTAGACCCAAGGAGGGGAGCAAAAGTAACCGGGTTCTAGGGTCCAGTGGGAGGCCATCTCGAGGAGTCGAGACCGGATCTCCTAACCCTAGAATTGGCAGTGTTACTTGCCGCTCTCGTAGGGGTCTAGGGATGTGGATTTGGCTATTCATCGCGACCGTGGAATCCTTGTTTTATACCGGCTCGTATTAAAAACACGGACATCCTAGTATATCCAATATTTCATATATGTTCTTCTGCTGCAATGTTCTGTGATGAGATCATATTACTGCCTGAGACGAATGCTTATACTATATATATGTGCTGATATATAAATATTACTGCTTTCGTTTCTTCTGTGATGCTTAGGAAGCATAAGCTGATGGGATTTTTATTAATGAGATTAATAAAAGAACAGAAATCTAAAAGATGTTGTAGAATCCCAAACATTCACGAGAGTATATCTTCTACCACACCGAGGAACAAAAGATGTTTTGTTTCTCGACCTGCCACCTTTTTGGAAAAGGAATTTCTTGTGAAAGAAATTAGTGGTGAAGAGGTAAAACTGGAAGAAGTTCCAGCAACGCAAACTATAACTGAAAATTTGATGGAACCGAAGGATTCAATAGTCCCCGACGAACCGCAGCCACTCCACATATCTAGTAGGGTTCCTCATCCACCTGAGAGATACTATGATTTTCTCAATAGACGGTGCGAACGAGGATTGCATCATGGAGATGATGACCCAACTAGTTTTTAGCAGGCCATCACGAGTGGGGACTTTGTGAAATGGCTGGATGCCATGCGATCTGAGATGGAATCCATACCAACAAAGTATTGACTTTGGATGTTGCTCCTGAAGGGGTAAAACCCATCGGGAACAAGAGGATCTTTGAGAATGATAATTTGGTGTAGATGGAAAAGTTGAGACTTTCAAAGCTAGACTTTTAGCAAAAGGTTTTCGTCAACGACCTGGTGTTATGATGAAACCTTTTCTCCTGTCGCTATGCTTAAGTCCATCAGGATCCTACTTGCCATCGCTGGATACCATAACTACGAAATCTGGAAGATTGCACGTTAAAACCGCTTTTCTAAATGGTGATTTAGAAGAAAGCATGTATTTGACACAGCCAGAGGGCTTCATAGACAATGGGAGCAGCGGAAGCGTGTGCAAGCTGCTTAAATCCATCTGCGGGTTAAAGCAGGCATCGCGGAGATGGAACATCTGTTTTGATGAAGCTGTCAAAGAGTTTGACTTCATCAATAATGTAGATGAACCATGTATACAAAAGAAGGTTGTAGTAAGTAAGGTTGTCTTCCTCGTATTGTACGTGGATAATTCTAACTTGATAGGAAACGATGTTCCTATGCTACACTCGGTCAAGCTCCTCTTATCACACGAGTTCTCCATGAAAGATCTAACTAATGCCTCCTACATGCTGGGGATATAGATCTATAGAGATAAATCTAAATGGATTTAGGTTTGTCCCAATCTAGGTATATAGATGCCATACTGAAAGGGTTTAGTGTGGAAGATTCTAAGCGTGGTAATGTACCCGCTTGTTCAGGAATCATTCTCTCCAAAAAGATGTCTCCTAAGACTGATTTGGAGAGAGCTCGGATTCAAGAGATACCCTATGCTTCGGCGGTAGGCTCTATCATGTATGCAGTGTTGTGTACCAGACTAGATGTAGCTTGCTCACTAGGTGTAGTGAGTAGATATTAATCAGATCTTAGGGAGAAACACTAGAAAGCTGTGAAGAACATTCTTAAGTACTTGAGAAGGACTAAAGAGATGTTCTTGGTGTATGGTAACGGTGAACTCCAGGTGGAGTCCTTTACCGATTCAAGCTTCCAGAGTGATAAGGACGACTAAAAGTCAGTTTCGGGTTTTGTCCTCACCCTCAGTGGAGGGACGGTATGTTGGAAGGATTCCAAGCTATATACCGCAACAGACTTGTTGATAGAGGCTCATTACATCGCTACCAACGATGCTGCCAAAAAGTTTGTCTGGATGAATAAAAGTTCATAAGATGAACTTGGTTCCTACCATTGAGCATCCAGTACCTGTGTATTGTGATGACAATAGAGTTGTGGCTTTGACCTAGGAACCCCGGTCCCATCAACGATCCAGACATATTCTTGGACAGTATCATCTGATCAAGGAGATAGTTAATCTCCCGGAGATCGAGATCAGTAGAGTTGCCACAGAGGATAACACAGCGGATCCACTCACCGAGGCCATTCCCCATATGCTAATCGAGAGACTTTTGGGACGTTGGGTATGAGATACTACAACAACTGGCCTTAATGCAAGTAGGAGATTGTTAGGAATATGTATGCCCTAGAGGCCAAAATTATTGATATAGTGGATGCTTGGACATATATATAGAAGACTTTCTTGCTCGACATGATAGTATGCTATCTGGTTACCTTTATCTTAACATGTAGACTGGTATTTTTACTGTCTGTCTCTTGCATGTTGATAAAGCCCTTAGGATATGTACTTGACTACCAGGATTATGATGAGATCATACTAGTGGGGCCAGGGTGGTCCAAAAGTACATCTTTTAACTATTCCTAGTCGAGGGGATATCGAGACAGGGAATCGATATTCTAGAGTAGACTAGTGTGTACGTTTCTTGTCCCTTGGATGGCGATGGTTGATCCCACAACCATTGGTATGTAAAATCAAGGATTGTACACAGATGCTCATTAGAGAATGGGTACACCGAATGGACTCGCTGAGGACTCCTAGTTGGTATTATACCTATCGTTAGATAGCATTCCTCTGATGACACTGATACAGGTTAGTCTGTAGACCCGAGATCGTCATAGAGTCTTGTGTGGCTCCCACTGTGCTTTGATTTCCTTCCTACCACACTCAAGAGGAGTTGTGCAAACAGGTGGATTTTGGGTAAAGTCCCGAGTCACATGGAGGCACTAAGCGATAGGAGGGGTTTCGTCTCCCCCTGTATTGGGGGTTGATGTTGTGCTATGCTCGATTGGCTATAACTGGAAGTCCCTGGCAAGGGCTGCTGCTGAGATTTACTGATAAGAGTTATCAGTAGTTTCTCGAACCATTATAGGCCATACATCGGCATGACTTATCACGTTACTGGGGTCTGACGTTCACTACCCCTAGACATGATATGCGATATATCAGACGAAGATACCAGACTGTACGGTAGTGTTACTGATAGGCTTCATGGAGAGTATGGACAAGCTTGCTTGTTGATCTTCATATCGCTCAATACCCGGGTAGCCGTTACGTCCAGCTAGTACCGCCAACAGCTTGTGGGTGACTGATGTGATCATCACCTATTGATGGCGTATTAACGAGTCTTTAGAGTCCCACACAGAAATTCCCTGGTTCAAGTGAAACGAAGTCGGACACATATGCGATATGTGTGTGGGCCTGATTAAATACGTGTATGTGATACCGTATTATAATCTGGCAGTTATCTGATGTCGGTCAGGTTATATGTGATATAACCGGATTATCGAATCAAGTGTTGATTTGATAATGTGATACACATATTAATAATATTAGTCGGTTATATGTGATATAACCGGATTATTAAATCAAGTGTTGATTTAATAATGTGATATATATTATATGTGATATAATTATGTCTTAACTAATATCATTAGCTCACTAATCATTCTTCATAATATATATATATATATATAGATATATATATAATGAAGCATGGCTTGAATTTCTATTTTTGTAAAATAGAAATTGAGGTGGAAATTTGGAGCATGGTGAGGCATGGCATTTTCTATTTATTTATTCATCTTGACTCACTATTCAAGCATGGTTGCAATTTTATATTGCAATTATTCTATGCTTGAATGAGTGAGGGGTCAAGGGGTTGCCATTCACTTAATTCATTGAACACTTAGCCTTTTTTTTGCAAGTGTTGCTCTCATGCTCTCATATTCTTCTTCCTCGTCACCAATGTTCAAGCTTCAACCCTCACATGTGATGTGAACCATGAAGCTTGAACACAAATATGTGAGCTTTCATAACCCTTACTTCACCATCCTACACTTGACTAGCGATCAAGTGTGGCGTGTTTACTTTACTAATAGGAGATTAGTGAAGAGGTAGCTTGAGCTAGCGGGCTTCGCATGGATTATCTTCGGCATGAAGGTCAACGAAGGAAGCTCGTCCAAATCCTCAAGTGGAGCCTAGTGGAGTCGCGTGGACTACTACACGGAGCATGTGAAGTGAAAGACTCGATCTACGAGTGTATAGCCATCTTTCACTTCTCTTAGATTACATATCATCATGGATTAACCCTAATATTCTAGTTAAGATCTTGCTTAAGTCTAGCTCAGCACCAAAATTTTAAAATCCGGCATGGTTGATACCGCTAGGACCCCATAGCGGTGCTAGGGTAAACTTTCACTAATGACCTTAACGAAGTCAACAAATCAAAGAGTCCTAGTCAATTTTAACCCGTCATTATCTTGATTGCATTAAACCCCACCCGCATAATCCTTGATGGAGTCAAAAAGGTTACACGACTGTCTTAACAAATCACATCTAATGTTACAAACAAGCACAACTTAGCTACCGTACACTACGTCTTGACAGAGTCAACAAACGTAGCATGAATACTAAGTACTACTCATAGAAAATGACGGACGGTTACCGCTGGTTTTTGGCGAAAAACATTTAACGTAATGAAGTTGATATCGTTGAAGGAACCGAGCAGTTTTGAAAACGAGTGGTTTAGGGTATGCTTTTGAAAACTAGTAGTTTTGAAGAAAACCGAGTAATCTATAGTAACATAAACTTTTGCTTAAGAGATCACTCCCCTTGAAGGGATCTAGGCTCTTGTCTCCTCGAATGAGGTGCTGGATATTCCTAAACGAACACCACTATGCAAAGAGAAAGAATACGTCTATAGTTTTTCGAAATTTGTTCCGACAATATATTTTAGGTTTATTTTTCTTTCATTAATCAAAATTAATGTGATTCCGTCAATTAAAACCTATCATACCAGAAAAGAACGAAAATACAATATACGTATATGTCATCCGCATTCGCCATGAGACCCCATCATGCACCGTTAAGTTACTTAACTAACGGCAGAGCGGGGTCTGGACTAGCACGGATGCAAAACATATACATCATCTACTAATATATATAAATATATATAACCATTCATCCTAGGCATGATATAAGCAACATCATAGATTAGCGATAAGAAATATGGAAAAGCGGATAATTTAGGAGCCCCGGGTTTCATTCAAGCCGCAAATGAATCCCGACGTTCCCTAGTCGTGTGGATAGCCTATACAATGTATAACCAAGATCCCAACGAGAGCGGCAAGTTACCTGCCATTTCCAGAAGAGAGGCAACCCCAATCAACAAAGTGAATGAGCCACCCAACACTTCACGAAATCCGGTAACTTGAGTACTCCATCGTGGGTCATCCTATTGTTGGATATGTATGCCCTAGAGGCCATTATTGTATAGTACTAGTTTATATATTACATTTTGGAAGCTTAGGATATATACATAGATTGACGACGGTCTTGCTCAATATTGAAGTATGCTACTTGGTTTGTATCCATCTTAATATGTGTATATGTTTCTTTTAACATATCGCTAATATATATGATGGAGCCCTTAGGATCTTTGCTTGACTACCAGCGTTGTGATGGCGATCACATTAGTAGGGGCTGGGTAGTCTATAAACACATCCTTATACAGGTCTCTAGTCGTAGGATTATCGAGACAGGGCATCGATATTCCAGAGTAGACTGGTGTATACGCTTCTCATCCCAGCTGGGGAGATGGTCTGTCCCACAGCCATCAGTACGTCGTACTGGAGATAGTATGCAGGTGCTTGTTAGGTTATGAGTACACTGGACAGGACTCGTCGGGAACTGTTGGTTGGTATTATACCTATCTTCAGTTAGAAGTTTCCAGGTGACATGAGTACAGCTTAGTCCGTTGACTTAACACTGCTATTTCGCCTCATGTGTGTTCCCATTGTTCTTTGATTGCTACCCTACCACGGCTCTATTGAGCCGTGCAAACAGGTAGTAGTTGGGTGTGTTAGTGTATATGCCCTAGGGGCCATTATTGTATCATACCAGCTTGTATATTACTTAATAGAAGCTTGGGATATTCACAGTTATATTAACAGTCTTGCTAAACATGGTAGTACGCTACTTGGTTTATATCTATCTTAATATGTGTATATGTTAGCATATCGAGAATACATATTGATAGAGCCCTTAGGATCTTGCTTGACTACCAGCGTTGTGATGGCAGTCACACTAGTGGGGGCTGGGTAGTCTACAAGCACATCCTTTTTCAGATCCCTTGTCGTAGGATTATCGAGACTGGTCATCGATACTTCGGAGTAGACTAGTGTGTACGCTTCTCATCCCAGCCGGGGAGATGGTCTGTCCCACAGCCATCAGTACGTTGTACTGGAGATAGTATACAGGTGCTCGTTGGGTTACGGGTACACCGGACAGGACTCACAGGGAACTGTTGGTTGGTATTATACCCGTCGTCAGTTAACAGTTCCCAGGTGACATGAGTACAGCATAGTCCGCAGACTTGACACTGCTGCTTCGTCTCGAGTGTGTTCCTACTGTTCTTAGATTGCTACCCTACCACGGCTCAAAGTAGTCGTGCAAACAGGTAGCAGTTGGGTGCAGTCCCGAAGCACTTGGAGGCAGTGGCGGTTAGATAGGATTCGTCTCTCCCGGTACTGGGAGTTGATATCGCGCTGTGTTTGGAGAGCCATTATGCAAAGTCCCTGGCCAGGGCAAATGAGATTTACTGGTAGGATTTCCAGTAGCTTCTCAAGGTGTAATGGGCTTCACTCCGACACGACTTATACCGCTTTTAGAGGACTGACGCTTGCCGGCCCCCTAAGCCCGATATGCGATAGTATTAGATGAATAGACCGGACAGTATGGAGATTGTCACATCAGGCTCAGTAGGAGTTCGGATGGGTTTCCTCATCGGCCTTCTTATCGACATCTACCTGGGGACCGTTCGTACAACTAGTACCGTTTGCGGCCTGTGGTTAAACCTACTGCCAGCGTAGTGTCGAGTCTTTAGAGTCCCACACAGAGAGTTTCCCTGCTTCAGGTGAAACGATATAGAGGTCGTATGGTTTTACGACAGGGTTTGGACACATACGTGTTTTTACGCACGTACGATGTTCGGAGAGTTTATACTAGCAGGCTTTGGTTTAAGCCAGATTCTAGTATTGGATTATTGGATTTATACAGTCTCAGTATTTCCGTGTTTTCACGGATGGGAGGGGCATTCTCGTAATTATCGAGAAGCTTCTAGAAGATTGATGAGTTGGAGGCTTAGGTGGAATTTGCATTAAATGGATTAGTGACTCATGGTGTGATTCATCCAAATGAGTTAATGAAGCATTTATTGCTTAATGACTCATGAGATGATTCACCCAAAGAGATTTAATGAAGCATGGTTGATATTATTATTATGTTATTCATTTAATAATTATCATGCTTTATATATATTCACAAATGAGTTATAATTCATTATCATTCTCACTCACACCTTCTCTCTCCTCAAGCTCTCTCTCGTCAAAGAACTAACCCTAACCTCTCATGTGTTGAGATCCAAGGGTTAGCAAGACTAATAGATCCCTAATCCTCTTCTATATCCTCTAGGTTACCTTGATTAGCACTCATAGTCACCTAGTTACCTCAAGTGAGAGGTTAAAGCTTGGAGAAGTAACTTTCGGGTGGATCTTCTATCACATCAAGGAGGCCGACAAGGAGGTGATCAACAAGAACAAGAAGGACTTAATTCATTAGGTATAATCATCTATCATAGTAGCTAATCACTTTTATATAGTTGTTAGTTAGGGTTTAGCAAAGATCCGTAAAATTAGTCGATGTTAGTTTAAGCAAAATGATTGTTTTACCTATTCCGCCTCAACACATCATGTGGGGTGTCTAACGTTGACTTACAGTGGTATCAGAGCCTCGCTAAACCATAACTAACTTGTTAGCAAAGTCGTCAGAAATTCGATCGCAAAACGAACCCGAAAATACGACGTTTTCACCATGTTTCTGCCGATTTTAAAACGGGGTCTAAAAATTTTTTAGGGACCCTTAAAAATACAAGCAGGGAATTATAAGAATTGTGAAGAAATTTGGGACTGTGACTCGACCATAGTGCCGCGGAACCGCCGCCGATCCAAGCGATCTGCCGCGGATCTGCGGCCAAGTTGACTCCGAGTCAACCCAAATTTGCTCAATTATTCTTCTGTGTTGATATTGTGTTTTCTGGGTGTTTTGTTTCTGCTCAGGTTTTATGTGCACAGAGAATTATTTGGAGTAGATTCATTTGTATTTGCTTGATCGAAATTCTAAGATGTTTGGCTAACTTGATTATATCTGTGTTGTGTTTAAAGTGTTCGTAAACCTCCCCTAACTGCTAGTATGTCGGTTAGCAGGGGGTTGCACATTTCTGTAATGGTTTTTACTGGTTTGTGATTGTAAACTTGTTGGATTGTCATGAATGGATAGCCGGGGATGTGAGACGAGTGTTTCTTTCATTCAAATGTAATTTGTAAATTATTGTAATATTCTTTTGCGAGGCACATCCGGGTTGAGGTTGTAGCCACCGTTGTATTATTTCATTTACTGTTTTCTGCTCCTAGGATAGACCCAAGATAGGGTGCACAAACTACCGGGTACTTTGAAGTGTTTAGTGGCCTACTCACGTTGTTGAGGGAGACCGCTTTACTTCGGGTACTTAGCAGGTAGTTTGCCGTACCCGTAGGGGTCTAGGGTGGGGTTTTGGCTATTCATCGCGACTGTGTAATCAGTCTTTCTTTGCAGGTTCAAAAGGAATGCGGATTCGTAGAAAATCCAATATGTTCATCTGTGATCTGGAATGGCTATTATTGCGTCTGACGAATGTACAATATCTATATATGATATCTATTAGGCGTTACTTATGTTTTACACCCACGCTAGCCCAGCCCCCGCTCTGTCGTTAGTTAAGTAACCTAACGGGTGAATGACGGGGCCCAGTGGCGAATGCGGATGGCATAAGAGGACGTTGTATTTTCGTTGTTTTCTACAATGATAGGTTAATTGATGGGACGCATTATATTAATGCAAAGAAAATAAACCAAAGTTGAATCGTTGGAACAGTTTAAAAGAAACCACTCGGTTATTTTAAAACAGAAGATATTTTTTAAATTTCGGAGCTTAAGCCACTCCTTTTAACTACAAACTTGCACAGAACTGACCTTGCCTAAAGCTTGTCCGGATTTTTCTTTTCATCACAGGCCGGACAACCCCATATCTTAACTCGTTTAAGAAATGGTCTTTTCCCATTCCATATCTCATATAGAGTGGTAAGCAATAGATTTGGTCGGAACTCTATTCAATAGGTATGCAGTTATCTCAAGTGCATGTCCCCAAAAGGAAATAGGTAACCCAGCAGTACTCATCATAGAGCGCACCATATCTAATAGGGTGCGATTCCTCAACCCTGATATACCGTTGTGACGTGGTGTATACGGAGGAGTAAACTGAGAAACTTATTCTCTTTTAAATAATCCTAGAATTCCGTGCTCAAGTATTCTCCTCCCTGATCATATCGAAGGATTTGAATACCTTTACCCATCTGGTTCTCAACTTCGTACTTATATTCCTTGAAATTCTCAAAAAATTCAGATTTGTGTTTCAACAAGAATACATGTCCGTATCTTGAGAGAACATCGGTGATTGTAATAAAGTATGCGGAACCATCCGTGGCATGTGCAGACATAGGACCGCATTCATCACCATGTATCGGTCCAAGAGTTTATTAGCTCTTTCTCGTTTCCAGTAAACGGAGATTTGGTCACCTAGCCTTTGAGACATGACTAGCAATTTTCATAAGATGTAAATTCGAACGGATTCAAATATACATTCTTATGGAACTTTAGCTAGTCTTGTCTCATGGATATGACCTAGTCTACAATGCCACAAGAAGATTTCGTTCAATTCTGAACTGTTCCTCTTGTGTGTATTCTGTACGTTTAGAACTGTGGTTTGATTCAGAACGTGTATACTGTTATACAACGTACCTTACCCAATCAACACTTGATTTGAGAAAATATTCACAATATTTTGGTACGGAATAATAGTCGCTCAGATTCAATGTATATTGGTAACACTTGGTGATATTTGCCAACTCCCTTGGCTACAACAATTGCACCATTTCCTACTAATAGAGACATGTCACCCTTTCTCAGTTCTCTATCTATCTGTAGCCCATGTAACAAATTACATATGTTGGATCCTGATCGGGTATCAAATACCCAGGATGTAGAGCAAACTGATAAATAGTTCTCGGTTATGAACACACACGAAGACGATGCATCGACATGCTTTTTCTTCGTACGGGTGCCACGAGAATCCTGATATTCCCCTATTCCTTTCTCATACTTATGACAATCATAAGGTAGAGCGGAACCTAGCCCAGTATAATAAGTAGGTTCGGTCAATACATCCATATTATTATCTTGATTATGGCATTTCATTGGTCGCTACCAGGAGAGAGAGAGAAGGACAATCACTTTGCGTGCGCTCTTTGCAAGATCAGATTGGTTTTTATTTAATCAGGATGGCTCCCACTGTTTTTATCAAATCTTCCTTCAAACCCTAAAAGGTAAGATTAGCCGGGATTAATTACACCCAACAGGTTCGCCAATCATTCGGCCAGGCAGGTATCGGTACTCCGAGAGAGGTTCCCCGTGCTTTCGCATGGACCTAATTAAAATAAACTTCGTTTCCCTAAAGGCTTAACCCCGTTGACACCTTTCTAGATTAACTAATTGTAAAGTGCAAAACTCTCTCAGAAGTAACTTACTCACAGTGGGTATCGGGATCCAACTATCATATAGAAGGTATGCAATCTCATTGCAAATTTCAACACTAGAAATTCCCGATAATGTTTTTACCCCTAGCCACTTATGACCTTGGCTATGGTTAACAAATAATAAGTGCTAGCCTAGTTCAACCCGTCATTTCTTGATTGAATTAAACCCACCCGTACGACCCTTGGCTAAGGCCAACAAAGCCACATGAATACCTGTTGAAAACTCACGGTGTCATGCTTTTGTCGAGTTTAGTTTAATTAAGATATGTCGGTTTTGTTTGATGAAAATAAGGCATGATGTGAGTCTCGAGTTTTAAGAATACCGCAAGTGCACAGTGCGTTGATGCAAGCCGGCAAGTATGGGTCGAACCACAAGGAGTGGATATCACGACATCATTTTGAGTTATGAAATAATGGGTTGGAAATGGATGTTTGTCACGTTTTTACAACAATTAAATGAAGAAAGGTTTAGGGTTGTTTAGAGAAAACTTAGGCTAAGGTTTGGTATGGTTGAAATACGGCTTTTACCCCCAACTCTCCGTTTTGATTCATGGCTCATTTTTAGCATGAAATGAATGCGGAATTAGTTAAATGAAGTTAGCAAGTATAGAACATATGCATGTATGCTATATGTCCTATCTAGCTAGTTTGCAACACTTAACTTAATTTCGTATTCCTTTCAATTTCAAATCATAATATAGCAACAATAAAATGCAAAGAAGGAATAAGATTGTCACGACCCGAAAATTTGCTCGTGACCGGCACATAAATCACGCAATGTCTAAAGACATGACGTAACTTAAGTAAGTCGAAGCCCAGAAATCTAAACCTTTTAAAGAAAATAAAAGAGGTGAAGTTTTGAAAATAAAGGTATGATGAAATCAAACATTTTCTTAAATGTATAAATAATGGAACATGAAAATGCAAGTGGATTTAGTTGTTGAAAAACATGTTTCGTCTTTTAAAAATTTAGGCAGCACCTCCTTTGTATATTTTGATCCAAAACCACATATACATAATAATAATAAAGGCATCTCCAAGTAGGAGCTAGCTCTTCGCCAACCGGCGGAATCACAACCACGCAAGGCAGAAATATATGTATACAACGCCCAACGGTGAAGATCAACACAAAGGATAAAGTAAAGTAAGACATCAAACCCATCAAGCGAACATATAACCCATCGCTCAAGTCTCGCAACTACAAGTCTTACTAAGTCTTACTACTTATACAAATACTAGTTTCTGATTGATGGAGTTAACTAGATACAACAGGAATAATAAATACAAAAGGGGTATGATCCAACATGTACCATCTACCAAAGCAAATCACCCGGATACAAGCTGTGTGCCATCGATGCCGCTACCGATCCATGCGGTCAACCTGCAAGAACCGTGGCACAACAGGGGTGAGTTGCCAACTCATGAGTAGAAAACATCATCAGGTAGAAATCGAATAAACAACGATTCCAAGGTTAACTATATCATAAAGGTAATACTATGATATCTAGAGTGACCGTATCTGCATATGTGCCAACAATATAATCAATGCCTATTAGCATGAGGCTAACATCTACGTGTCCGTCAATGACACAACAACATCATGCATGTAAAATCATGAAAGCATATGCATAAGAATATGAGGATATAAATCAACGTGTGTCCATCAATGACACATCAAATCATAGAACCTGAGTGTCCAACATCAACACTCGAAACATCATGAAACCTGTGTCCAGTATCGACACGTAAATCCTCATATATCGGGCTCCGTTAGTCCGGATCGGCCCACAGGCTCCGTCTATCCGGATCGGCTCTCGGGCTCCAGCAGAACGGATCGGCCCATATCCATCTCTCGACTCCGGTCGGTATCCTCCGGATAACCGCTAGGTCCAACCAATCACCGGTAGGTAGTAGTCCCTCTGCCAGGCTCAACGTCTACTGCACAACCTTCCATTCTCGCCCTGGGGTACCATACCGGGTCCACCATGAACCCGCAAACGGATCATCCAACTCCTCAAATCGGGTTTCACAAATCACACTTCTTAGAACCGAGAAAACGCATGGTGGACGTCTCTAAATATCATATCAAGATAAACCGGGTTTTTATAACAATACATACTTTCTTTTGAAACATAATCACGGTTCTCAAATCCAGAAATCTCATGAAAACAGCATATCTCAATGCGTATAATCGTAAAGCATGATGTATGCGACATATAACAGAATGTAAGCATATCTATATATCATGCTGTAGGGTTCCTAGGCACCCTTGTGAGGGTTCATAAGGTATCAACCATGCCCGAATAAAATTTTAGACGTGCCGAACAACCCAAAGCCGGGATCTTTGCTAGATTATTAGGGTTAAACATGCAAGTAATCATCTTTACAACTAAGTGTGAGAGATTACAACCTTTGTAGTCCGCTCCTTTGCTTCATAAGCTCCGAGTAGAAGTCCCTTCGCCGCGATCCACGATCTCCGGGACTCAAGAGATGCTCCACGACTCGAACGATCCATGCTAGCTTGTAGTGTTCCTTTTCTCCGATGATCTACGTCGAATTTACTATAACTCAAGCTCTCTCACTCTAATGAGGTGAACACCCTAATCTAATTGGCTAGATTAGATGAGGATGATGGAGTAGTATTTATGCTTTCTTTTTATATCAAATTCTCACATGAAAACATCACAAAAGGAAAACCTAGTAAGCTTTCTCAAAGCTCAAGGTTGAAGATGAAGATGAAAAATGAGATAAACCTTTTGTGATGAATAATGAAATGAATATATGAATAATAATGCAACCATGGTCAAGGATAACCCTTGTAGAGAATTAACTAGGGCTAGGGTTTGGTTGGGTTAAAGAATGAGTCATATGAAAATATTGAAAGGTTCCTAGGCACACAATAGAGGTCTCACAAGGCATCAACCATGCCAATTTAAATTTTTATGGGTGCCGAGAAACCCTAATACGGAACGTCGGCTAGAATTCTAGGCGAAATACGAATCTAGTTAACAATTTAACTAAAGATCAGAAGCTACAACCTTTGTAGATCCGGATATCCACTTCCTTAGCTCCACGTAGGCGTCCTCTCGCTGTCCATCTCGAATCCTAGACTCAATCGTCGGCTTCATCGGAAAAACGAGCGGGCAAGGTCGTCGGCTTCGTGCCGAAGATGATCTACGTCGAGGTTTCACAAGTTCAAGCTCCGACTTCACCAAGTTGTGAAACTTGTGAAGAAAACACCCAAAACAACTTGGCAAGAGGTAGAGGGTGAAGAAATAGGAGGTGGGTTCACTTTAGAATTGGATTTCACTCACTTTTGCTCAAGTTGCCATTGATGGACTTAAGCTTTTCTTGAAGAAGAAGATGATCAAGAAGAAGAAAGAATATGATAAGTTATTTTAAAATGAAAAAGAAAACCATACTTATCATATCCTATCTAAGGTTAAGTGTAGAGAATATACCATGGTTACTTGGATGAGTTAGGGTTAAGCATGAAGACAAGAATGGTTGCATAAGTCAAAGCTTCATGAAGCTTCAATAAGAGACAAAGAAAGCCACCATTCTCATCTAAACCTTTTTCTAAATAAATAAACAAATAAATAAATAAAAAGGCAAAACCCTAATCATCTCTTAACCATGGTTTAATTCTTCACACATAACCATATGAGCAAGTATCATCAAACATGATACAAAGATGTGCACAAAAGTATATCACATATACAACATGTACATCAAGTGAGAAAATCCATTTAAAATGAACCAATACTAGTTTATGCAAATTAATATATCAAATATATAATTATACATTAAATCATTAAATCAACACTTGATTCAATGATCCGGTCATGTCGCACATAACCGACTAGTATACAATGTATCGATTTATCGAATCAATGATTCGACAACTAGGTTATGTCGCATACAACCAATCGAAACATTCATCGCGAGAATGAAATACGGTATCACATACACGCATTATTCTCGGTCCCGCACATATCTCATATGCGCTCCTATTTCGTTTCGCTTGAGCCAGGAAACCTCTGTGTAGGACTCTAAAGACTCGTCAATACGCCGGTAGCAGATGATGATCATATCAAGCACCAACAAGCCGCAAGCGGTCTGCTAAACGTAACGGCCATCCAGGTATTGAGCGATCATAAGATCGACGAGCTAGCCCACTGACACTCCTGTGAATCCAACCAGTAACACTTACCGTACAGTCCGGTCTGTTCGTCTGATATGTCGCATAACAAGTCTAGGGGTGGTAAACGTCAGACCCCAATAACCGATAAGTCGTGCCGATGTGAGGCTCATAACGGGTCGAGAAACTACTGGTAACACTTACCAGCAAATCTCTGATCTGCCCTGGCCAGGGACTTCCCTGTTACGGCCAATCGAGCACAGCGCAACATCAACTCCCAATACCGGGAGAGACGAAACCCCTCCTATCGCTCATTGCCTCCATGTGACTCGGGACTGTACCGAAAGACCACCGTTTTGCACGCCCTCATGGACGTGGTAAGGTGGAGATCAAAGCACAGTGGGAATCACACAAGACTCTATGACGATCTCGGGTCTACAGACTAACCTGTATAAATGTCACCTGAGAACTGCCATCTGACGTGAGGTATAATACCATCTGTGAGTTCTCGGCAAGTCCGTTCAGTGTACCCAGTCTCCACTGAGCACCCGTATACCATCTCTGATGTCAAACACCAATGGATATGGGATCATCCATCGCCCATCTCATGAGTCGAGAAGCGTATACGCTAGTCTACACTGGTATATCGATGCCGAGTCGAGATACACCCACGACTAGGGACCTTGAAGGATGTACTTATAGACTACCATGTCCCCACTAGTATGATCTGCATCATTGTCCAGGTAGTCAAGTACACATCCTAAGGGCTTTATCAACATGTAACTATAAGACAGTTTAAAGAGACAAGTGTACATGTTAAGACAAAGAGTAACCAGATAGCATACTATCATATCGAGCAAGAAAGTCATCTCTATATATGTCCAAGCATCCAATATAATATACATCATCTGTACAATACTGGCCTCTAGGGCATACATACAACTAACAATCTCCCACTTGCACTAGGGCCAGCTGCTGTAGTATCGCATACCGAGCATCCCGATGAGTCTCTCAAACTGTATCTGGGGAATGGCCTTCGTGAGTGGATCCGCCGTGTTGTTCTTCGTGTCAACCCTCCTGACCTCGATCTCCCGGCGATCAACTATCTCCCGGATCAGGTGATACCGCCTTAGAATATGCCTGGATCGCTGATGGGACCTAGGTTCCTTGGCTAAAGCCACCGCTCCATTGTTATCGCAATACAAAGGTATTGGATGCTCAATGGATGGAACCACTCCAAGTTCAGTAATGAACTTCTTGATCCAGACAGCCTCTTTGGCAGCATCGTTGGCAGCGATGTATTCAGCCTCCATCGTCGAGTCTGCCACGGTTTTCTGCTTGGAACTCTTCCAGCTACCCGCCCCTCCGTAAAGGGTAAAGACAAAGCCCGACTGCGACTTAGAGTCGTCCTTATCACTCTGGAAGCTCGAATCGGTAAAGGACTCCACTTGGAGTTCTCCGTTACCATACACCAAGAGCATCTCTTTAGTCCTTCGCAAGTACTTAAGAATGCTCTTCACAGCTGTCCAGTGATTCTCTCCAGGATCAGCTTGATACCTGCTCACTATACTTAGTGAGTATGCAACATCGGGTCTGGTACATAGCATCGCATACATGATAGAGCCTACAGCTGAAGCATACGGTATCCCTTGCATGCGAACTCTCTCCAAATCAGTCTTGGGAGACATCTCTTTGGAGAGAGTGACTCCAGAGATCGTGGGCAAGTTCCCACGCTTGGAATCTTCCATACTAAACCTCTTTAGTATGGTGTCAATGTACCTGGATTGGGACAATCCCAAAATCCGTTTGGATCTATCTCTATAGATCCTAATTCCCAATATGCAGGAGGCATCACCAAGATCTTTCATTGAGAATCTTTGTGATAAGAAGAGCTTGACCGATTGCAGCATAGGAATATCATTTCCTATCAAGAGTATGTCGTCCACGTACAATACGAGGAAGACAACCTTACTCTCTGCCACCTTCTTGTAAATACAAGGTTCATCTGGGTTTTTGACGAAATCAAACTCTTTGATAACGACGTCAAAGCAGATGTTCCAACTCCGCGATGCTTGCTTTAATCCGTAAATGGATTTAAGCAGCTTGCACACCTTCCCGCTGCTCCCACTGTCTACGAAGCCCTCTGGCTGAGTCATGTACACGCACTCTTCTAAATCACCATTTAGAAAGACGGTCTTAACATCCATTTGCCAGATTTCGTAGTCATGATATGCAGCGATGGCAAGCATGATTCGGATGGATTTAAGCATAGCCACTGGAGAAAAGGTTTCGTCATAGTCCACACCTGGTCTTTGACGAAAACCTTTTGCAACAAGTCTAGCTTTGAAAGTCTCCACTTTCCCATCTACACCAAGTTTTTTCTTGAAGATCCACTTGCTCCCAATGGGTTTTACCCCTTCAGGAGCAACTTCCAAAGTCCATACTTTGTTGGTGTACATGGAATCCATCTCGGACCGCATAACATCCAGCCATTTCACTGAGTCCCCACTCGTGATGGCTTGCTCGAAGCTAGTTGGGTCATCATCCTCCATGATGCAATCCTCGCTCCCACCATCCATGAGAAAACCATAGTATCTCTCAGGTTGGCGTGGAACCCTACTAGATCGGCAGAGAGGCTGAGGTTCATTGGGAGCTACTGAATCTTCTGGTTCCACCAAATCTTCAGTTACGGTTTGTGTATCTGGAACTTCTTCCAGCTCTACCACTTTGCCACTAATTTCTTTTTCAAGGAATTCCTTTTCTAAAAAGGTGGCATGTTGAGTAACAAACACTTTTTTGAAAGTACGCGGCGGCGCCCCGGCCGTCTAACAGACGCCGATATGCGGAACAAAACTTTTACGACTAGCGCTATCGCGTACTTTATCCCGGATCGTCCATTAAAGCTAAACTAACAAATTGTAAAGAGGGTAGAATTGTTATACCGAATGATCCGAGTCCTTCGGTCTTCAACCATCATCCCACGCTATGTTGCAACTGATCCGAACTTGCTTGATCTCCGGTTTCGTCGTCCAGGTGGCACCACGTCGACGGATCTTTAAACGGGCTCCCGCCTCTGAACCGAGGCAACTCGATCGTCAAGTTTGCTAAAAGAGACGACCAAGATGAAGTAGAGAATGAGTAGAATACTTTGTCTCGTTACGTCCAAGGTCACGGACGAACGGTTATAGAAGTTGCCTTTTGGAATCGGATGAATGGAAATTGAACTAGAAATGAAATTTCCATACACAAGTTATCATAATCTTTTCTCACAAAATGAAACATCAAGTGAAGTGAGAGGAGAGAGAGGGCCGGCCACTATTTGAAGAGGAGGGAGGTGAGTGTAGGAGTTGCAAGTGGTGACCATATCCAAATGATAGTTATCATAACAAAAAATGAAAGAATGACTCATTATCAAACATTAAATGTAACCAATCAACATAAACCTAGTCACCATTAATCATTAATGAACCATTAATGACCCAAGTGAGTCACAAGCCTTGTCATCCTCTCTAGAACCTTCTAGAAGCATGACTCACCTCGAAGACGAAAAGACAAATCCGTATTTAACCGAATGTCAAAATACGGCTGATAGAAAACTGGAAACTGGCAACTTCCAAAAATCATCCCGAAACGAATTTCAGGATAACCCCGTAATGGTATAAACATACCCGCATTTGTATTACGACCGAATACAAATGCAACTGAGACAAAGATATTATATCTACACAGTATAATACTGGGTTCCGGCTTAAACCAAAGCCTACCAGTATTATCTGCCCGAAAACTGACACGTGCGAAAACGCACGTGCATTTTCCGAACCTTGCCATAAACCCATACGGTCTCTACAACGTTTCGCCCGAACTTGGGAAAGTGTCGGTGGGGGACTCTAATGACTCATCAACACACTGGCACTGGGTATAACCCTAGCACGTCAGAGGTACTAACTGTACGTAACGTTTTGCCTATGTATTGATTGGAAGGGAAGTTGACGAGCGAACTCATCTATAAACCCTACTGAGTCTAACAGTGACAATAACCGTACAGTCCGGAACATTCGTCTATGAGTATCGCATATACGGCCTAGGGGGCCAGTAAACGTCAGACCCCTAACAGCGATATAAGTCGTGTCAGAGAGCAGCCCAGAACACCCTGAGATTCTGCTGGTATACCTACCAGTATATCTTGATTACCCTGGCCAGGGATTTCGTGTAATGGCTCTCCTAAACACAGCGCGATCTCACCCCCAATACCGGGAGAGACGAATCCCCGAAGATCCGCTCACTTGCCTCCAATGTGGCTCGGGACTGTACCCAACTAAAACCTGTTTGCACAACTCCTTTGAGCGTGGTAGGGTAGTAATCTAAGCACAGTGGGAACTCACACGAGATAAATGACGACCTCAGGTCAATGAACTAACCTGTACACATGTCACCAGGGAACTGCTATCTGACGATATGTATAATACCAACTAGCATGTTCCCGGCGAGTCCTGTCCGGTGTACTCATAACCTAATGAGCACCTGTATACATCTTAGGTGATCCAACTGACACCAGTGGCTTGTGAGACCGGCCACCGCCCCTCGTCGGGGTCTCGACTGTATACACTAGTCTACTCTGGAGTATCGATGCCCTATCTCGAAACTCCCACGACTAGGGACCTTTTTAAGGATGTGCTTATAGACCCCAGCTCCCACATGTATGATCGCCATCATACTGCTGGTAGTCAAACAAGAATCCTATGGGCTCTATCATGATGATAAAGACAAACCAGATAGCATACTATCATCTCGAGTAAGACTGTTTTATCGGTATAGGTCCTCCCTCAATCATTGCAATCACGTACCTGCGATCCAATAATTGACTTAGAGGGCACTATATCCAACATTTTTGTTCCTCACTGTGGTAGAAAAAATACCCATAGAAGTTCTTTGGATATCCCACAAACTTGCAAAGAACTGACCATGCCTCGAGCTTGTCCGGATTTTATCTTTTGACATAGGCTGGACAACCCCATATCTTAACTCGTTTAAGATATGGCCTCTTCCCACTCCATATCTCATATGGTGTGGTAGGTATAGATTTAGATGGAACTTGATTCAATAGGTATGCTGCTGTCTCCAGTGCATATCCCCAGAAGGAAATAGGTAACTCAGCTGTGCTCATCATAGAGCTCACCATATCTAATAGGGTGCGGTTCCTCCGTTCTGATACACCGTTGTGCTGTGGTGTATATGGAGGAGTCAGCTGAGAGAGAATCCCATTCTCTTTTAGGAAGTCCAGGAATTCATTGCTCAAGTATTCACCTCCTCGATCAGATCGTAGGATTTTAATACTTTTTCTGGTTTGGTTCTCAACTTCTTGTTTATATTCTCTAAATTTCTCAAAAGCTTCTGATTTGTGTTTCATCAGGAACACATATCCGAATCTAGAGAGATCGTCAGTGAATGTAATGAAGTATGAAGAACCATCCCTGGCATGTGTAGACATAGGACCGCATACATCACTATGTATCAGTCCTAAGAGTTCGGTAACTCTTTCTCCGTGTCCCGTAAACGGAGTTTTGGTCATCTTGCCTTTGAGACATGACTGGCAAGTGTCATAAGATGAAAATTCGAATGGTTTCAAATATCCATCCTTATGCAACTTAGCCAGTCGTGTTTTATTGATGTGACCCAGTCTACAATGCCACAAGAAGGATTCGTTCAGTTCAGAACTCTTCCTCTTGTGTGTGTTTGTTATACTTAGAACTGTGGATTGATTTAGAACATAAATGCCATTGCACAACGTGCCTGATCCAACCAACTTTTGGTTACGGAAAATGTTCATAACATTGTCCTGTAATACAAAATTATATCCCTCTTTGCTCAACAAAGAAACCGATATAATGTTGCATATCAGGTTCGGCATGTAATAGCATTCGTTCAGAACCAATGTATTACCAGTTGGTAATTCAAGGTGATATTCCCCGACAGTCTTAGCTGCAACAATTGCACCATTTCCAACTCTAATGTCTTTATCACCTTCTCCAAGTTCTCTACCTTTCCTAAGCCCATGTAACTGATTACATATATGGGATCCCGACCCGGTATCTAATACCCAGGACGTAGAGCAAATGGAGAAACAGTTCTCTGTAACGAACACACCCGAAGAAAATGCATCATATTATTATCTTTATTAGGGCATGACATGGTCGCTACCTGGAGAGAGAGAGAAGAAAACACTTTAGCGTATGCTCGTGCAAGATCAGATTGGTTATTATCTTATCTAATCAGGATGGCTCCCACTGGTTTTTATCAAATCTTCCTTCAAACCCTAAAAGGAAAGACTAGCCGGGATTAATTACACACTACAAGTTCGCCAATCTTTCAGCCAGGCCAGTGTCGGTACTTTGAGGGAGGTCCCCCGTGCTTTCGCACGAACCTAATTAATGTAAACCTCGGTTTCCCAGAGGCGTAACCCCGTTGACACCTTTCTAGACACCTACTTGATCGGCTAATTGTAATGTGTAAAACTCTCCCAGGAGTAACTCTTACTCGCAGTGGGTATCGGGATCCAACTATCTCATAGAAGGTATGCAATCTCATTGCAAATTTCAACACTTGAAATTCCCGATAATATTTTGCCCCAAACGATCTATGACCTTGACAAGGTCAACAAACCATAGACCGTAAGTCAAGTTCAACCCGTCATTTCTTGATTGAATTAAACCCACCCGCACGACCCTTGACAAGGACAACAAGGCCGTACGACTACCCTAACTCAATATGCATCATATGCATAAGCAGATAAATACTGGTTAGCTACCGCACACTGCGCCTTGACAAGGTCAACAAACGCAGCACGAATACTAAACAGGACTTATCTGAAATGACGGAGGGCTACGACAGGTTTTTCTGAAAAACCTATTGCGTAATGAACTTGATATCGTTGTAGAATCAAATGAAGTTTTGAAATGGAGTGATTTTGAGGTTTTTCTAGTTTTGCTAAAGGGGTCACTCCCGGTGAAGGGATCGTCGGCCCTTTCCTCGTCGAATGAGGTGCGGGATATACCATATATATCACTGTGCAAAGCAGAAACTATAGAAGCAATCAAAAGTCAAACCGAGTGTGCAGCATCTGCCAGTTATTGCTAAAGGAGTCACTCCCGGTGAGGGGATCTCGGTCCTTTCCTCATCGAATAAGGTGCAGGATATATTACATATACCGCTGTGCAAAGCAAGAACTGTAGCTACCTGTTTTATTTAAAAATTCGATTCTATAACATCTTAGGTTTCTTTTCTTTCATTAATCACATTAATGAAGTCCCATCATTTAAGTACCTAAACATCACAGATAAATACGACGTACACTTATGCCATCCGCATTCGCCTGAATGTCCCCTCGTGCACCGTTAGGTTAGGTAACTAACGACAGAGCAGGGCAAGGCTTGTGCGGGTGTAAAACATAAGTAACGTCTATATAATATATCATATATACTATATACTGTATCCATCACAGAACATCACATGATCACATCACAGATATCGCAGCAGAAGAAACATATGAAATATTGGATATACTAGGACGTCCATGTTTTCAATACGAGCCAGTATAAAACACGGATTCCACGGTCGTGATGAATAGCCAATCCCACACCCCTAGACCCCTACGAGAGCGGCAAGCAACCCTACCAATTCTATGGTTAGGAGATCCGGACTCGACTTCTCGAGTTGGTCTCCCACTGGACCCCAGAACCCGGTTACTTGTGCTCCCCTCCTTGGGTCTATCCTAATGCGGAAAAGTAAATAATATACAAAAGGTGACAACATCCGCTACCTGGAAGTGTCCCAAATAAAAGAATATTACATACAAGTTTTTACATGAATGAAAATGAAAAAACACTCATCTCACATAAAAACCCCCGGCTATTCAAACACGACAATCCAATATAACATATCCAGTAACACATAACATCACATGTCATCAACGTAAGTAAGTATGCATACCCCAATTGTCGTTGACATATAGCAACGAAACCGGCGATATGAACATACTACACTTACGGTCACAGAAAAGAAAGTGTAAAACTACAACAGTTGGAATCCGCAACCTCTTGAGACATCACATGCCTAATCAAATGAAATACTTAGACATCACATGCCTAACAGTTATAAACCCCGCATTTTAGTCTCATTATCGAAAACTCTTTTCAATATCAAGTGAAACTAAACCGCTAGATTTATAACATTCATTCAGTTATCTCATAACTGTTTGTGAATTCCAATTATTGTATCACATTACAGATAAACCGAAAATGTTAAACTTTCCGATCGAACAGTCGAATACCCAAGTTTTCCCGATACAGCTCAACACATGAAATAAGTCTAACAACATTCAGTTCGTGCCTCAGTACCAACGGTCCAGCCGTAGAAGGGTCAAGCCAACGCCTCACATGTGGCATGCCGTACTGCCCCAAACCCGAAGGTCCAAAGGGCAGTTCAAGACGGTCACATAATCGAGTTAAGGTTTGTTGTCTTCTAGAGGGTCCATCGCGTTACTTGCACTACTTAGAACGTCGTTAAACTACGGAAAAATCCAACACTTGGAAATTTCCCGACAGGGGAAAAGTTGGTTATTTATATCCGGTCGAACTTTTTAACAAATTCAAAAATTATCCGGAAATACACAAAGACGAAATATGATAATCCGGTCGAAACATCGAAGCTCTAAAACACCCCAGAAAATTCAACTCTTGAATAAATATTAAAAATACCCATAAAACTCAGCTGCAGAAATAATGAATTACTGTGCAAGGTAGGAGGGCTGACGTCATCACTTGGCCGCGGAACCGCCGCAGAAGCCATGCTTCTGCCGCGGTTCCGCCGCACAATTCACTGTTCATTAAAAACAAATTGCACCGTAATTCTTAGAATTCTCTGCTGAATTTTTTAAGCATTTTTAATATAGAAAAATCCCAGATTTTAGAAAAAGTCCAGAGAGCACTTGGGTTTTAGGGTTTCGGGTTCGTTCGGGTTTCAAACGTCGCCTAGACTTCGCCTAAGGCTCTAGCTAGGCTCTGATACCAGTGAAAGGTTCCTAGGAACATAATAGAAGTCTCACAACACAAGGCATCAACCATGCCAATTTAAATTTTTATGGGTGCCGAGAAACCCTAATACGGAACGTCGGCTAGAATTCTAGGCGAAATACAAATCTAGTTAACAATTTAACTAAAGATCAGAAGCTACAACCTTTGTAGATCCGGATATCCACTTCCTTAGCTCCACGTAGGCGTCCTCTCGTTGTCCATCTCGAATCCTAGACTCAATCGTCGGCTTCATCGGAAAAACGAGCGGGCAAGGTCGTCGGCCGAAGATGATCTACGTCGAGGTTTCACAAGTTCAAGCTCCGACTTCACCAAGTTGTGAAACTTGTGAAGAAAACACCCAAAACAACTTGGCAAGAGGTAGAGGGTGAAGAAATAGGAGGTGGGTTCACTTTAGAATTAGATTTCACTCACTTTTGCTCAAGTTGCCATTGATGGACTTAAGCTTTTCTTGAAGAAGAAGATTATCAAGAAGAAGAAAGAATATGATAAGTTATTTTAAAATGAAAAAGAAAACCATACTTTTCATATCCTAACTAAGGTTAAGTGTAGAGAATATACCATGGTTACTTGGATGAGTTAGGGTTAAGCATGAAGACAAGAATGGTTGCATAAGTCAAAGCTTCATGAAGCTTCAATAAGAGACAAAGAAAGCCACCATTCTCATCTAAACCTTTTTCTAAATAAATAAACAAATAAATAAATAAAAAGGCAAAACCCTAATCATCTCTTAACCATGGTTTAATTCTTCACACTTAACCATATGAGCAAGTATCATCAAACATGATACAAAGATGTGCACAAAAGTATATCACATATACAACATGTACATCAAGTGAGAAAATCCATTTAAAATGAACCAATACTAGTTTATACAAATTAATATATCAAATATATAATTATACATTAAATCATTAAATCAACACTTGATTCAATGATCCGGTCATGTCGCACATAACCGACTAGTATACAATGTATCGATTTATCGAATCAATGATTCGACAACTAGGTTATATCGCATACAACCAATCGAAACATTCATCGCGAGAATGAAATACGGTATCACATACACGCATTATTCTCGGTCCCGCATATATCTCATATGCGCTCCTATTTCGTTTCGCTTGAGCCAGGAAACCTCTGTGTAGGACTCTAAAGACTCGTCAATACGCCGGTAGCAGATGATGATCATATCAAGCACCCACAAGCCGCAAGCGGTCTGCTAAACGTAACGGCCATCCAGGTATTGAGCGATCAGAAGATCGACGAGCTAGCCCGCTCACACTCCTGTGAATCCAACCAGTAACACTTACCGTACAGTCCGGTCTGTTCGTCTGATATGTCGCATAACAAGTTTAGGGGTGGTAAACGTCAGACCCCAATAACCGATAAGTCGTGCCGATGTGAGGCTCATAACGGGTCGAGAAACTACTGGTAACACTTACCAGCAAATCTCTGATCAGCCCTGGCCAGGGACTTCCCTGTTACGGCCAATCGAGCACAGCGCAACATCAACTCCCAATACCGGGAGAGACGAAACCCCTCCTATCGCTCATTGCCTCCATGTGACTCGGGACTGTACCCAAAGACCACCGTTTTGCACGCTCTCATGGACGTGGTAAGGTGGAGATCAAAGCACAGTGGGAATCACACAAGACTCTATGACGATCTCGGGTCTACAGACTAACCTGTACAAATGTCACCTGAGAACTGCCATCTGACGTAAGGTATAATACCATCTGGGAGTTCTCGGCAAGTCCGTCCAGTGTACCCAGTCTCCACTGAGCACCCGTATACCATCTCTGATGTCAAACACCAATGGATATGGGATCATCCATCGCCCATCTCATGGGTCGAGAAGCGTATACGCTAGTCTACACTGGTATATCGATGCCCTGTCTCGATACACCCACGACTAGGGACCTTAAAGGATGTACTTATAGACTACCATGTCCCCACTAGTATGATCTGCATCATAGTCCAGGTAGTCAAGTACATATCCTAAGGGCTTTATCAACATGTAACTATAAGACAGTTTAAAAAGACAAGTGTACATGTTAAGACAAAGAGTAACCAGATAGCATACTATCATATCGAGCAAGAAAGTCATCTCTATATATGTCCAAGCATCCAATATAATATATATCATCTGTACAATACTGGCCTCTAGGGCATACATACAACTAACAAATATCAACAATAATATCTTAACCATGACAAAAGAAAATCCTTCGAGAAGCATCAAGAAGGAACTAACCCAAATCAACCCTAACCTTATTTAATCTCCACTAAACAAGTTTCATTATTAATCATATCATGTTACAATAATATATATTACATATATATATTATATATTTGTAACAAAAGAAAATAATACAATTAATATATATCGCATATATATCAATGTATTATCCAGTGAGAAAATGAAATAATAAAGCGAGCAATATTAGATAATGTAATGCAATATATCATTTATATTATTATACATTAAATCATCGAATCAACACTTGATCCAAAAATCCGGCTATATCGAATATAACCGACCAATATATCATGTACCGATTCATCGAATCAACACTTGATCCGGTGACCTAGCTCATATCTAAATATCTCGAGAATATAATACGGTATCTCATATCGCATTATCCTCGGTCGCGCACATATCACATATGTGCCCCTACTCCGTTTTGCCTGAGTCAAGAAACCTCTGTGTAGGACTTTAAAGAATCGTCAATACGCCGGTAGCAGGTGATGATCATATCAAACACCCACAAGCTGCAAGCGGTCAGCTAAACGTAACAGCCACCCAGGTATTGAGCGATCAGAAGATCAACAATCTAGCCTGTACATTCTCCTGTGAATCCAATCAGTAACACTCCCGTACAGTCCGGTCTCTTCGTCCGATATGTCGCATATCAAGTCTAGGGGTGGTATACGTCAGACCCCAGTAACCGATAAGTCATGTCGATGTGAGGATCATAATAGGTCGAGAAACTACTGGTAACACTTACCAGTAAATCTCTATATCCGCCCTGGCCAGGGACTTCCAGTTATAGCCAATCGAACACAGCACGACATCAACTCCCTATACCGGGAGAGATGAATCCCCTCCTATCGCTCATTGCCTCCATGTGATTCGGGGCTGCACCCAAAAGCTACCGCTTTGCACGCCCTCTTGGACATGGTAAGGTGAGAATCAAAACACAGTGGGAATCACACAAGACTCTATGACGATCTAGGGTCTACAGACTACCCTGTACCAGTGTCACCGGAGAACTGCCCTCTGACGTGTAGTATATCACCATCTGGGAGTTCTCGGCGAGTCCGTCCAGTGTATCCAGTCTCCACTGAGAACCCGTACACCATCCTTGATGTCAAACACCGATGGATATGGGATCATCCATCGCCCATCATATGGGACAAGATGCGTATACGCTAGTCTACTCTGGTGTATCGATACCCTATCTCGACACACCCTCGACTAGGAACAGTTATAGGATGTACTCATCGACTACCGTGGCCCCACTAGTATGATCTCATCATAGTCCCAGCAGTCGAGTATAGATCATAAGGGCTTTATCAACATGTGAGAGAAAAACAGTAAACCAATACAAGTCAACATTTTAAGATAAAGTGAAACCAAATAGCATACTATCATGACGAGCAAGAAAGTCCTCTCTATATATATCCAAGCATCCATTATAATATACATCATATGTATAACAATGTCCTCTAGGGCATATATATAACTAACAATCTCCCACTTGCACTAAGGCCAGCTGCTGTAGTATCTCATACCTAGCATCCCGAATAATCTCTCAAACTGTATCTGGGGAATGGCCTTCGTGAGTGGATCTGCAGTGTTGTCCTTCGTATCTACTTTCCCGACCTCGATCTCCCGGCGATCAACTATCTCCCTGATCAGGTGATACCGCCTCAGAATATGTCTGGACTTTTGATAGGACCTGGGTTCCTTGGCCAAAGCCACAGCTCCATTGTTATCGCAATACAGAGGTATTGGATGCTCAATGGATGGAACCACACCAAGTTCACTAATGAACTTCTTTATCCAGACAGCCTCTTTGGCAGCATCGTTGGCAGCGATGTATTCAGCCTCCATCGTCGAGTCTGCAACGGTATCCTGTTTGGAACTCTTCCAACACACCGCCCCTCCATTGAGGGTAAAGACATATCCCGAGTACGACTTAGAGTCGTTCTTATCACTTTGGAAGCTCGAATCGGTAAAGGACTCCACCTGGAGTTCTCCGTTACCATAAACCAAGAACATCTCTTTAGTCCTTCTCAAGTACTTGAGAATGTTCTTCACAGCTATCCAGTGACTCTCTCCTGGATCTGCTTGATACCTACTCACTAAACTTAGTGAGTATGCTACATCGGGTCTGGTACATAGCATCGCATACATGATAGACCCTACTGCCGAAGCATAGGGTATCCCTTGCATGCGAGCTCTCTCCAAATCAGTCTTGGGAGACATCTCTTTGGAGAGAGTGAGTCCAGAGATCGTGGGTAGGTTCCCACGCTTGGATTCTTCCATACTAAATCTCTTTAGTATGGTGTCAATGTACCTGGATTGGGACAATCCCAGTATCCGTTTAGATCTATCTCTATATATCATTATTCCCAATATGCAGGAGGCATCACCTAGATCTTTCATTGAGAATCTTTGTGATAAGAAGAGCTTAACTAATTGCAGCATAGGAACATCATTTCCTATCAAGAGTATGTCATCCACGTTCAATACGAGGAATACAACCTTACTCTCTGCAACCTTCTTATAAATACAAGGTTCATCTATATTTTTGATGAAGTCAAACTCTTACACTACTACATCAAAATAGATGTTCCAACTCCGCGATGCTTGTTTTAACCCATAAATGGATTTAAGCAGCTTGCACACCTTTCCGCTGCTCCCACTATCTACGAAGCCCTCTGGCTGAGTCATGTACATGCACACTTCTAAATCACCGTTTAGAAAGGTGGTCTTAACATCCATTTGCCATATTTCGTAGTCATGGTATGCAGCAATGGCAAGTAAGATCCAGATGGACTTAAGTATAGCCAGTGGAGAAAAGGTTTCCTCATAATCCACACCTGGTCGTTGACGAAAACCTTTTGCAACAAGTCTAGCTTTGAAAGTCTCAACTTTTTCATCTACACCAATTTTCTTTTTAAAGATTCACTTGCTCCGAATGGGTTTTACCCCTTCAGGAGCATTTTCCAAAGTCCATACTTTGTTGGTGTACATGGATTCCATCTCAGATCGCATTGCATCCAGCCATTTCACAGAGTCACCACTCGTGATGGCCCGCTCGAAACCAGTCGGGTCATCATCTTCCATGATGCAATCCTCGCTTCCACCATCAATGAGAAAACTGTAGTATCTCTCAGGTGGATGAGAAACCCTACTAGATCGGCGGAGAGGCTGGGGTTCGTCGGGTAGTACTGAATCCTCTGGTTCTACCAAATCTTTTGTTGTAGTTTGTGTTGCTGGAACTTCTTCCAGTTCTACTTCATTGCCACTAACTTGTTTCATAAGAAAACCCTTTTCAAAGAAGGTGGCATGTCGAGAAACAAACACTTTTTGTTCCTCGGAGTGGTAGAAGATATACCCTCGCGAATGTTTGGGATATCCAATAAACTTGCACAGAACAGACCTTGCCTCGAGCTTGTCCGGATTTTGTGTTTTTACATAGGCCGGACAACCCCATATCTGAATAAAATTAAGACATGGTCTCTTCCCTTTCCATATCTCATATGGAGTGGTAGGCACTGATTTGGTTGGAACTCTATTCAATAGGTATGCAGCTGTTTCCAGTGCATGTCCCCAAAAGGAAATAGGTAACTCAGCAGTGCTCATTATAGAGCGCACCATATCTGATAGGGTGCGATTCCTCGGTTCCGATACACCGTTGTGCTGTGGTGTATAAGGAGGAGTAAGCTGAGAGAGAATCCCATTCTCTTTTAGATAATCCAGAAAATCATTGCTCAAGTATTCTCCTCCTCGATCAGATTGAAGGATCTTAATACTTTTGCCCGTTTGGTTCTCTACTTCGTGCTTATATTCTCTGCATTTCTCAAAAGCTTCAGACTTGTGTTTCATCAGGAACACATGTCCGTATCTAGAGAGATCGTCAGTGAATGTAATGAAGTAGGAAGAACCGTTCCTGGCATGCGTAGACATGGGACCGCATACATCACTATGTACCAGTCCTAAGAGTTCGGTAACTCTTTCTCCGTGTCCACTAAACGGAGTTTTGGTCATTTTTCCTTTGAGACATGAATGGCAAGTATCATAAGATGATAATTTGAACGGATTCAAATATCCATCCTTATGTAACTTAGCCAGTCGTGTCGCATTGATATGACCAAGTCTACAATGCCACAAGAAGGATTCATTCATTTCTGAACTCTTCCTCTTGTGTGTGTTTTGTATATTAAGGACTGTATTTTGATTGAGAATGAATATGCCATTATGTAACGAGCCTGATCCAATCAACTTTTGATCTAGGAATATGTTCATAACATTATCCTTTACTACAAAATTATATCCTTCTTTACTTAATAAAGAAACTGATATAATGTTGCACATCATGTTCGGTATATAATAGCACTCATTCAGAATCAGTGTATTACCACTTGGTAATACTAGGTGATATTCGCCAACTGCTTTAGCTACAATACTTGCACCATTCCCTACTTGAACGGAATGATCACCTTTTCCCAGTTCTCTACCTTTCCTTAGCCCATGTAACAATTTACATATGTGGGATCCCGATCCGGTATCTAATACCCAGGACGTAGGGTGAACTGAGAAACAGTTCTCAATAACTAATACACCCGAAGAAGATGCATTAGCATGCTTGATTTTCGTTTGGACGGCGTGAGAATCCAGATTTTCTCCTGTTTCCTGTTCAGTCTTATAACTCTTATAAGAAAGAACAGGGCCAACGATCCCCTGCTCAGTATAATAACTAGGTTCAGTCAATACATCCATATTATTATCTTGATTAAGCCCTGACATGGTCGCTACCTGGAGAGAGAGAGAGAAGGAAACACTTTAGCGTATGCTCTTGCAAGATTAGATTGGTTATTATCTTATCTAATCAGGATGTCTCCCACTGTTTTTATCAAATCTTCCTTCAAACCCTAAAAGGTAAGATTAGCCGGGATTAATTACACCCTACAATTTCGTCAATCTTTCAGCCAGATCAGTGTCGGTACTTGAGGGAGGTTCCCCGTGCTTTCGCAGGGACCTAATTAAAATAAACCTCGTCTTCCCAGAGGCATAACCCCGTTAACACCTTTCTAGACACCTACTTGATCGGCTAATTGTCCTGTGTAAAACTCTCCCAGGAGTAACTCTTACTCGTAGTGGGTATCAGGATCCATCTATCTCATAGAAGGTATGCAATCTCATTGCAAATTTCAACACTTGAAATTCCCGATAATGCTTTTACCCCTAGCGTCCCATGACCTTGACGAAGGCCAAACTACCCATAGGGCGCTAGTCAAGTTCAACCCGTTCATTTCTTGATTGAATTAAACCTACCCGTATGATCCTTGACGAAGGCCAAACTACGCCGTACGAATACCCTAATCCAATCGCATCATATGCTTTGCAGATAAGCACTAGTTAGCTACCGTACACTACGCCTTGACGAAGGCCAAACTACCGCAGCACGAATACTAAGTAGTACTTATCTGAAATGACGGAGGGCTACGCAGGTTTTAAGAAAACCATGAGCGTAATGAACTTGATATCGTCGTAAAATCAAGTGATTTTTGAAAAGGAGTGTTTTTTAGGCTTTTCTAGTTTCGCTAAAGAGGTCACTCCCGGTGAAGGGATCTCGGCTCTTTCCCCATCGAATAAGGTGCAGGGTATATCATATATACCGCTGTGCAAAGCAAGAACTATATAAGCTGTCAAAAACTAAACCGCGAGTTTGTAGCATCTCCCAGTTTCGCTAAAGAGGTCACTCCCGGTGAAGGGATCTCGGCTCTTTCCTCATCGAATAAGGTGCAAGGTATATCATATTTGCCGCTGTGCAAAGCAAAACTGTAGCTACCCTTTTTATAAAGTTTTGATTCTGCAACATCTTTTAGGTTTCTTTTCTTTTTATTAATCTCATTAATAAATCCCATCAGCTTATGCTTCCTAAGCATCACAGAAGAAACGAAAGTAGTTATATTTATATTACAGCATATATATATAGTATAAGCATTCATCTCAGGCAGTAATATGATCTCATCATAGAATATTGCAACAGAAGAACATATATGAAATATTGGATATACTAGGATGCCCGTGTTTTTAATACGAGCCGGTATAAAACACGGATTCCACGGTCTCAATGAATAGCCAAACGCACATCCCTAGACCCCTACGAGAGCGGCAAGTAATACTGCCAATTCTAGGGTTAGGAGACCCGGTCTCGACTCCTCGAGATGGCCTCCCACTGGACCCTAGAACCCGGTTACTTGTGCTCCCCTCCTTGGGTCTACCTAATGCGGAAAAGTAAATAATATACAATGGTGACATCATCCTCAGCCCGGAAGTGCCCCAATAAAAGAATATTACATACAAATGAATTTTACATGAATGAGAATAAAAACCCTCATCTCACATAAAACCCCCGGTTATTTAGAACACGACGATCCAATATAACATATCACAGCAACACATAATATCACATATCATCAACGTAAGAAAGTATGCATACACCGATCGTCGTTGATGTATAGCAACGAAAACCGGCAATACAACTACATACTACACTTACGGTCACAGAAAAGAAATTATAAAACTACAACATTTGGAATCCATAATCACTTTAGATATCGTAAATCCGAAATATCACATACTTCGCATTCCATGCCTAACTGTATGAATTCCATATATTGTATCACATTCCAGATAAATAGACAGTATTAAACTTTCCGATCGAATAATCAAATACCCAAGATTTCCTAAATAGCTCAACACTTGAGCGGAGTTCAAATAATCCCAGAATATGTCATAGTACCGATGGTCCAGCCGTAGAAGGGTCAAGCCAACGCCTCACATGTGGCACGCCGTACTGCTCCAAACCCTAAGGTTTAGAGGCGGTTCAGACGGTCACATAATCGAGTTAAGGTTTGTGTTCTTCTAGAGGGACCGCCGCGTTACTTGCACGTTTTTCCGAAAGATTTAAACCCAAGAAAAATTCAACACTTGAAAGTTTTTCGTGCCGGGAAAAAATGAGTTAATGATATCTGTTCGAACATTTTAACAGTTTCTAAATATCCCGAAAACATAACGAATTAAATTATTCGATCGAATCAACTAATTCAAAATAATCCCCAGAACACTCAACACTTGAGTCAGATTTAAAATACCCACAAAAAAAGCACTAACAGAAACGGACATTACTGTCCAAAATACTAACCCTAATTCTACTGTTCCGCCGCGGAACCGCCGCTCAAGCAAGGTATTGCCGCGGTTCCGCGGCGCTACAGTGGAATTGAGATGTCGTATTTTACAGTAACTCTTATAATTCCCTGCTGATTTTTTTGAGTATTTTTAATGCAGAAAAAATCACATTTTTACAATCCAGAGAAGGGTCAATTTCGATGTTTCGAGCTTCGATCGGAGTTTTAACTTCGTATACACGTAGCCTAATACTCTAGCTAAGCTCTGATACCACTGTAGGGTTCCTAAGCACACTTGTGAGGGTTCATAAGGCATCAACCATGCCCGAATAAAATTTTAGACGTGCCGAACAACCCAAAAACGGGATCTTTGCTAGATTATTAGGGTTAAACATGCAAGTATACATCTTTACAACTAAGTGTGAGGGATTACAACCTTTGTAGTCCGCTCCTTCGCTTTATAAGCTCCGAGTAGAATTCCCTTCGCCGCGATCCACGATCTCCCGGACTCAAGAGAGGTTCCACGACTCGAACGATCCATGCTAGCTTGTAGTGTTCCTTTTCTCCGATGATCTACGTCGAAGTTACTATAACTCAAGCTCTCTCACTATAATGAGGTGAACACCCTAATCTAATTGGCTAGATTAGATGAGGATGATGGAGTAGTATTTATGCTTTCTTTTTATATCAAATTCTCACATGAAAACATCACAAAAGGAAAACCTAGTAAGCTTTCTCAAAGCTCAAGGTTGAAGATGAAGATGAAAAATGAGATAAACCTTTTGTGATGAATAATGAAATGAATATATGAATAATAATGCAACCATGGTCAAGGATAACCCTTGTAGAGAATTAACTAGGGCTAGGGTTTGGTTGGGTTAAAGAATGAGTCATATGATAATATCAACAATAATATCTTAACCATGACAAAAGAAAATCCTTCTAGAACATGCAACATGAAACAGTGATGTGAACTATAACGTTTTAGAAATCGTTTAGGCGAATTTTCCGTTAATAGGTAAAATAAACTGCGCTTTCCGTAAAAACCTAGAAGTGATCATTTTTCAGTATAGAATTAACTGCACCTAGTTTAACTAGGAAATTGCTAGTTACGGTATGTAGTCAGTCACATGTAAATTTTAGTTCACTTAAATATTTTTCCTTAATTAAAATATTATTATAAGCTTTTAATTATGTACTTAATTAGTGGTAATTACAATTTGGATTGGGTTAATTATGCTAAATTGAATCCATGTTAACTTAATCACAAGATTCAGCACTTTGACTTCTTTGCAAAATATCTTGGAAAATATCTAGATATTTTGAAGTTTAATGAAAATTTTAATTAAAAAATTATGAGGTGATATAAAGTAAAGTGCTTTAATTAAGCTTTAATGATGTTTTAACCTAGAATCTTCCACACATTTCCCTTTCTTTCCTTGTTGGCCGCCCCCCCTTGGCTGCCCATTTCATTTCCTCACTCCATTTCCACTCCTTCAAGCTTCTAAAATTCATCAAAAATCATCAAATAATCCCACAAACTCAAAAACAAATCCATACCCATTGTAAGTCTACGGTAGCGCTCCGGCCGTCTGTTCGATGCCAAAATGCGGAAACAAAAACTTTTCTTTAACAAGAAACTGGCGCTATCGTATACTTTTTCCCCGGATCGGACCATTAACCTACTACTAGATAACAAGAGAAAGGGTAGAGAGGTTATACCGAGCGATCCGTGTCCTTTGGTCTTCGGCCACCATCCCAAGCTTCTCGCGGCATCTCCGGTCTAGATCTCCTCGTCGGAAAGGCACCACATCACCGAGTCTTTTTACGGGCTCCCACCTCTGAACTGAGGCAACTCGGACACGAAGTTGGCTAACCTACGTGTCCAAGATTGCTGTAGACTGAGTGTAGAATGCTATGTCTCGAGGGGTTATTAGAAGTTGCCATTTGGATGTGAAGGTGGAGGAATGAACATTTGAGATGAGCTAAGGAATTATGTGGCAAGAAAATGAGATCAAAATTCCCCTCTAAAAATTTGGACAGCCCCCCTCAACTAGTGGCCGGCCATGCTCAAAAGGAGAGAGGGAAAAGAATAATGCAAGAGAGAAAAATGAGTGATCATCATGAAGAATGTCAAACCAAAGTCTTTTTCATTCCTTTTCACAATAAATGTTAAGAAATGATGCAAAAGGAATCAATCTCATCTAGAACCCTCATGAAGCATCCATCATGTGCCCCAAAAACCCTCCCATTTGCTAATTGCACATTTGCAAAGAAGCCCCTCCCATCAAAGGAATTTCAGCCAAGAAGGAATAAAGGAAAAATGGCCGAAACGGAATGCAAGCTGGCAACATAAAAAAGACGATCCCGTAATAAAATACAGGAAAACCCCGCGACTGTATATACATACCCGCATTTGTATTCCGACCGAATACAAATGCAATGAGACAAAATCTACACTGTATAATACTAGTATCCGGCTTAAACCAAAACCCGCTAGTATTATCCGTCCGAACCATAATACGTGCACAAGTGCACGCGTACGTTCGAACCCTGCCGTAAATCCATACGGCCTCTACAGCGTTTCGCCCGAAACTTGAGAAACTGTCTATGGGGGACTCTAAAGACTCGTCAATACCTTGGCTGTGGATTTAACCACTAGCACGTCAGAGGTACTAGCTATACGTAACGGGCTACCAGGTATTGACCAAAAGGAAGGTCGATGAGCGAACTCATCCTGACACCCTACTGAGCCTGTCAGTGACAATATCCGTACAGTTCGGTCCGTTCGTCTATGAGCATTGCATGGCGGGCCTAGGGGTTGGTAAAAGTCAGACCCCCAAAAGCGGTACAAGTCGTGTCGGAGTGTAGCCCAGAACACCCTGAGATACTACTGGAATACCTACCAATAAATCTCCTGCCTTGGCCAAGGACTTCTTGTAATGGCGCTCCAAGACACAGCGTGACCTCACCCCCAATACCGGGAGAGACGAACCCCTGCCGATCCGCTTACTGCCTCCATGTGGCTCGGGACTGTACCCAACTAAAACCTGTTTGCACGACTCCTTTGAGCTGTGGTAGGGTAGTAATCAAAGTACAGTGGGAACTCACACTAGACAAATGACGATCTCAGGTCGATGAACTAACCTGTACACATGTCACCAGGAAACTGCTATCTGACGCTAGGTATAATACCAACTAGCATGTTCCCGACGAGTCCTGTCCGGTGTACTCATAACCCAATGAGCACCTGTATACATCTTAGGTGAACCAACTGACCCCAATGGATTGTGAGACCGGACACTGCCCCTCGTCGGGGTCTCAACTATATACACTAGTCTACTAATAGAGTATCGATGCCCAGTCTCGAAACTCCCACGACTAGGGACCTTTTAAGGATATGCTTATAGACCCCAGCTCCCACGTGTATGATCGCCATCATACTGCTGGTCGTCAAGCAAGAATCCTAAGGGCTCTATCAATGTGTAATAGTGACTTGTAAGGTCACCTGAAGCAGTACACGATGATAAAGATAAACCAGATAGCATACTATCACCTTGAGTAAGACTGTCCTACCGGCATAGGTCCTCCCTCAATCATTGTAATCACGTGCCTGTGATCCAAAAATTGACTTTGAGGGCACTATATCTAACAATCTCCCACTTGCACTCAAGGCTAATTATTGCGATGTCGCATACTTACAGCCCGTGTGATACCGAACACCCAACTCCTCTACTAATCAGTCTCACAAAGCCCGTTTGCGAAACTATTGCGTTCGAGGAATAGCCTCAGCGAGTGGATCCGCCCTGATGTTTCTTTCTATGTCTCTCTTTATCTCAAGTTCGCGGAGAAAACCATCTCCCGAAATGAGCAATGCCTGTCTTAGAATATGTCTGGATATCTGATGGGACCTAGATCATAAATGAACTCCAAATCCAAACTTCTTAGACTTTATCGTCAACTGAAACTAATCAGTATCCTGCGCCATGCCTCCCTCAGTATCCGCTTGGACCACCTGTCCAAAATACTGCCCCTCGTCAGAGGGAGAACTATAACTCTGACAGCCACTCTGTCATCCAGGTCATCTTGTTAGCCTGGAATGATAACCGTCTCCTAAAGGGGGTTGCCGTTATCAAATCCCTGAACATCCACTTATGTTCTAAAACTGCTTCCGAATGTCTCTCCAGTATAGGATTAATATCAACTTACTGCATCTTGTGCAAAAACAATATCTGGTGTGGTACTTGACATCTCATGATTGACTCAATTGCCTAAGCGAGTGATCTGCCAATCATGCACATCCCTCTCCCCTTTAGTCTGTAAGACACCTTTAGAGAGGGTGACTCCATCACCTGCAGGTACACTACCGTGCCAGGAGTCGTCCATTCTAAATACCTTTAGAATGCTGTCTAAGTACCCTGATTGGGACACTTCCCAAATCTAGATCTAAAACCATAGATCTAGTAACCAGAATATCTGATATAATATCCATATCCTATGTGGAGGAACCACTGTGTGACAACCAAAGTATAAACGATCGTAGTATAGGAATTTCACTTCCTACTCTGTGTATGTCATCCAAATACCAGGACATCACTCCCTACTACCTTCTTAACAGATCCATCCCCTATTCTGATGAAGTCAAACCTATGACTGTCACATCAGAAATAAATGATCTATCTCCGCTCTATCTGCTTTAGTCCATAAATAGACATAAGCTACTTGTCCACTATGCTTCCACTGCTCCCACTGACTACGATAACCCTTTGGCAAGGTCATATACACGTACATTTCTAAAGCTAGTTTATAACGACGCTATACTCATCCTCCTGCCGGGTCTCACAGTCTGGAACAACAGCAATGGCAAGTCTGGGTAAACAAGAACCTCCCTGCCACCGTCCTTGAGGCTATCGGAGTACCTCTCGGGTGCCTGAGGTTACCCACCATATCTGCGGAGTGGCCAATGGAATATCAAACCAGATTGAATCTTTAGGTTCTTATTAAATTTTCAGTAATCGTCTGCGGTTCTGGAGTCACTTCCAGTTCTACCATACTCCTACTACTGTTTTCTGAAAAAATCCATTTTTATTAAAACTGTGGCAAGTCAAGAACAATATCATTATTGATCTTCCAGATGGTAGAAAGTCAATCCTCGTCATAGCCCGGGTCAACCCACAAACAGCCATTACAGAAACGTGACTTGAGTTATCCAGAGTCTTGTTTTAAGCATGAGCCGGACAACTCCCCTTACCTTAACATCGTTAAGATATGAACCGTTCTATATCCAATATAGAAACAGAGGCACTGATTTAATTGGAACCAGATTCAAATCATGCAGCTGTCTCCAGTGCATGTCAACTAAATGGAGTGAGGCAGATCAGCATTACTCAACTTAGGAATGCTTCCAATTATGAGTAACCTGAAAGAGAAGCAAGTTCTCTTAATCATTACTATCAACTGAATACCATACGCAAGTATCTACATCTTCGATCATCTTGAAGAATCCTGATACTTGCAATACCTAGTTATCTACTTTACTCTTATACCTATAACTTCTTAAAACTTGGACCTTGTGTTCTTACGAAACACATGTCTAAGAACTAGAGAAGTCACAAGTAAACAGAATATAGTACGAGTACCAACCCCTCTGTCCATATGGACACTGGACAAAATACAATACTCTGTATAAGTCCCCTGAGTCTAATAACTCATTCGCTGTGTGTCGTAGGTTGAAAACTGTACTTATGGTTAAGAAGAATTACACCGCTGTTTATTGCTCCTTACCTAACCATCCACTGATATAGGTAAATATCATAGACATAATTTCAAAAAGTTATATCTCACTTTATAAAAATAAACGTACAGATATATCAATTTGAAATTAATGCATAACAACGGATATTCAAAACCAAATATTTGCCGTCCGACAAACAACCCAGGTGATTTCCTCAAATATTACCAATTACAACGAATCCCGATATAATGAGGATGATCACCCAATTTCCAATAACTTACTCCCACTCATCATCTGTAATACCATACAGATGTGAGAATCGAACCTGGTAAATACATACCCTGGAGCAAGGGCTAATTGGGAAATCAGTTTTCTTTTAACAATACACAGTGAAACTGAAACATATAAATGTTTCGAAGGGGTATCCGGGATTCCTAGTAATGCCTCTTCCATTATCAGATTCACAACTGTAACCGTATATTTCTTTGCCATCTCTCCAAATCCCTTTATATGTCTTTAGTCATTACCTTCTGTACACCCCTTTAGCCCAAATGGTTTTCTTCCCTCCCTACCGTTCGGCACCAGCCTATGGTTTGGAAGAAGACTATCCAATAAGCATAATGGGTGTACTGTCCTAATCCTAGGAGCACTCTCAACCTAAAAGAAGGTGAAGATAAAAGACAACTGAATAAACCTTATTCCTATTTCTCCTGAACCAGAATCCATCCCCGAATTGGAACAAGTTCCTTCGAGTTCGTATATAACCATACGATGGAGTATCCAATAAACTGTGGATCTTCGTAGTGATACGGAGTGTTCTGGAGAAATACAAAGGTGAAGTAGGAGTGGCGATGAAATACTTGGATTGGTCGTGAATAGCAGTCGCAGTTTACTTTGCCCTCTTACTAATCCCTTTATTTGTCTTTACTTAATACCTTCTGTACACCATCGTTAGGCTAATTGGTTTTCTTCATTCCCTACCGTTCGGCACCTGCCTATGGTTTGGAAGAAGACTATCTAATTAGCGTAATAGGTGTACTGTCCTAATCCAAGGAGCACTCGCAACCTGAGAGAAGGTAAAAGGAAAAGACAACTGAATAGTCCTATTCGTTTTCTCCAGAACCAGAAACCATCCTCAATCTGGAACAAGTTCCTTCGAGTTCTTATATAACCATATGATGGTTTTATCCAATGGAAGTGGATGTTCGTAATAATACGGGGTGTCCTGGAGAAAAGGGTAAGAGTAGGAGTGGCAATGAGGTATGCAACTCTGACAATCCAAAAGCCAGTGTTTTAAGAAGGATCGGTTAACTTGATCACTGAGCCATAGTCGAGGGTCGGGCCATGGTCGCTGCCAAAGAGAGAGAGAAAAGAAACACTCAACGTGCACTCTAACCTAGATCAGAATGGTTATCACTTTATCTAATCAGGATACCTCCCACTGTAACCTCAAATTCTCCTCCAAACCTGAAAGAAGAATTAGTCGGGATCACCCGAGGAGTAAACCAACTCATCAGTGGGAATCGGGATCCAACTATCATCGCATGATAACGTAATGGAATCCACTCACGTTATCACACTCCAGAAGGTATGCGCATATCTGGCAAGTTTCAGTTTCTTTAGAAGCTCCCGATGTGATTTTTACCCCATGCTCTTATGACCTTGACTAAGGCCAACAAATCAGAAGTCATATGTCAAGTTCTACCAGTCATTGTCTAGGTTAATTTGAACCCACCCATACAAGCTCTTGATTAGGGCCAACAAGGCTGTACGACTGTCCCAAACCAACACATCTATCTATGCAGCAGAAAAATAACAAATAGCTACCATACACTATGCCTTGACTAAGGCCAACAAACATAGAATGAATACTAAGTGCTACCTTTCTGAAATGACGGAGGGCTACGAATGGTTTTTGGCGAAAAACCATTAACGTAATGAACTTGATATCATTGAAGGAACTGGATAGCTTTTTATAAAAATATAGTGGCGAAAACCTTTGCGAAAGTGGTCACTCCCGGTGAAGGGATCTCGGCTCTTTCCCCGTAGAATGAGGTGCAGGATATTCCAACTGAATACCATGATGCAAAGCAAAAGTAATCAACTATAGTGAAGTTATTGCCCTGACGCAAACTTCTGTCCAAGGGGTCACTCCCGGTGAAGGGATCTCGGCCCTTGCCTCGTCGACTGAGGTGCTGGATATTCATAACCGAATACCACTGTGCAACAAAAAAGAACGCCCTTGCAATAACAGCTTTTTGAAAAATGTTCCAACAACATCAGAATAGGTTTATTTAGCTTGCATTGATCTGAATCAATGCAGTCCCATCAATTGATCACACCAATAAAGAACGAAAAAATGATATACGTATATGCCATCCGCATTCGCCACTGGGTCCCGTCATCACCCGTTAGGTTACTTAAATAACGACAGAGCGGGGACTGGACTAGCGTGGATGCAAAACATATACAACATCTACTAGTATATATATCAATATATAATAATCGCTCAAGGCGTGATAAAATGCAACATCACAGAAATGTAATAAGCATCACAGAACAATACGGATAATCTGGGATCCCCGGGTTTCATAGAGCCGCTATTGGAACCCGACGTTCCACTGCTCGTGTGGATAGCCTGTGCAATGAAATCCTAGACCTTTACGGGTGCGGCAAGTTACCCGCCAAAAGCTGAAGCGAGGCAGTCCCCTTCAACAACGTGAATGGACCACCCAGTACTTCACGGAATCCGGTAACTTGAGCACCCCTCCTTGTGTCAACCGGTAGCCCCTACGAGTGCGGCGAATAGCCCGCCAATTCTAGAGTGAAGCCCCCTCCGTCTCAAAGCCATGAGATACGGGCCCGTTGCACTCTAGAACCCGGCTATCCGTGCACCCCACCGCGAGGTAATCCTAGAACAGAAAGTAAAATATAAACAACGGGTACATCGACCTCAGCCCGGTCGTGCCCCAAAAGAATAATATACAAACAGGCAGTGACGACAGTCCACATGTCGGACGCTCACACCGCAATATCAAATGTACAAATACAACCAAACTGTACTAACATTGCATCCAGGCTATCCACCATGACAAATCCGCAACATCATAGCACAACACAGAACATCAACGTGAATGTCACGTTCGCAAATCCGTCTAAACGAATTGTAGCAATTAGATAGGATTTACCGATCAAATGACATTCACGGTCGCAGATATAATGTAAATATTGGGAACTAACATGTTTAAAATTTTCGATCGACAAAATTTCCCGAAGTGGGCCCCAAGCACAATACCCTGTACTCAAATAAATCTGGGCCCAAAATAAAATTACCAGAAACCCCTTTTCCAAGTCAGAGACCTACTGAAGAAATTTGGTGCACTGTGGCTACAGTACGGCGGCGGATCCGCGGCCAAAACGTGGGTACGGCCGCGGATCCGCCGCTCTACAGTGAAATCGGCCCACCAAATTTTCTCAGATCTCTTTAAAAACCCTGCCTGATGTCACGACCCGCAGGGTACGGAACGTGACTGGCACTTAAGTTTACGAAACGTCTAAAGGCGTCCGTAAAATAAGTAAGCCAAAGCCCAGAAAACAAAACCAATGAAGCAAAAGAGTGAAGAAAACCCAATCAATTGAAAGCAAGTTTATCAAATAAGTCATGTAAAACCCTTTTTAAAAACCATACTAATTTTCCCGAAAATTTCGGCAGAGTCTCCTTTGTAAATACTGGCCCCCAAAATGGGTACAACAAAAATATACATGAATCCAACAAAATAGGGCATCCCCAAGCGGGAGCTAGCTCTTCGCCACAAGGCGGTCACAAATCCCACGCAATATAAAATGACAACAAGCAAATAATCATAATGAAGCATAAGAAAACATCACGTCGACTCAAGTGAGTTCGACCCCAAAATACAGCATAAAATCCACAAACCTCACAGTCTCATCTCTAGGTCAATATACAATAAATCTGGTAGAAACAGTAGATGGAGTACACTAGATACAAAGAATATACAAGGTGGTACAAAAATGATAACATAACCCACCTATGAGCAAATCTCGAGCTCAGGCAAAAGAGGCAAAAGAACAAGTGCGCCCGCCGCTACTGAACTGACGGAGCGGACCTGCAAAAGACTGTGGCACAACGGGGGTGAGTTGCCAACTCGTGAGTAATAAATAACATCTACAAAGGCTATCGCATGCATGCACACAAGCATCCTAGCATCTAAAATACAGGTATGACGGGATGCACTAGCAGGTGTGTATACAACATCAGTGTACTAATATGTATGCAACATGAATATCTGAGGTCTCAATAGGTATATATAAGAAACATTTTATCTCTTTTTGTGTTTGAAAATCTTTTAGAATGCCAGCATAATGTCAATGAATCGACGAAAAACGGTGTCCAGCAACGACACCCAAAAGCTGTCTCAAATCTCATAAATCCATATCATAGTGTCTCTGGCCTCAGCCATCCGGCTGACCCATCTCAATATCAATATCTCATCCTCTCGCGGCCCCGGTCGGTATCCTCTGGATATCCGCCGTGCCCAATGAAGTCACCGGTAGGTAATCCGTCCCCTGCCAGGCTCATCGTCAGCACCACGAGCTTCTTGCCCTGGGGTACCCTACCGGGCCCACCATGTACCCGAAACGGTTCATCCAACTCCTCGAAACGGGTCTCCAAAAACCACAGCAAACTCATGGTGGACGACACTTACATCACTAGAAAACCGCAATTTACATATTTTAAAAAAATATAATAAGTTTAGAAATTTTGCGGCTTTCCCCCGAAATCCAGCAATATCATAAAATCTCAAGAAAACCTCATAAGTGCATATATCAGTGATAATGAATGCATATAGTATCAATAATCAAATTGCGATGTGTGATTAATGGATTAAGCATGAACAATTAATATGATGAAGTACATGCACATGAATAGCAATTCTACGGTTTCATTTTAAGGAATTAAAAGCAATAGCACAAGTTTAAGTATCAATTGGTAAAAGGGTTAAATTTAAAGGTTATCTAGTGTGGTGGCATGGCAATTACCAGGGTGTGTGTGTAAGCATGAATAGTGCTCGTGCTGCATATAAAAACCCTGGTAATGGTGCAGGTGTCCTATGAAATGGTTTCGTATAGGTATGTCAATATAATGCATGGATGCAGCAAATGTCAATTAAGCATTTCACCCCTAATTACTAACATTACTAAGGATCTTGTAAGTTACTAAAACTATCGGGCGGCTTGTGCCATCCAACGATAGTCCCCCGTAGATATTACATCTACTCACCGGAATCCCTGGCTAGCTGTGTCCAATCACCGCCTTTCCCTTTCGCGCCGCGTCTGACGTCTCCACGACCGAACCTGGAATTTACATCAATACCAAACATGAGGTTACATATCAAGAACGACGCAAAACTCCAACGAAACTACTAAAGTTCGCTAGCTAGGTACAACGTGCACAAAGTACGCGGAACACACGCGAAAATCGCAAAAACTGCCAAAAAAACGCCGATTTGGTCGCCCGGCAAAACTAAAACCCGACTACCCAAAAATCCGCACTCACGCATCCTAAAAGTCGTAGGACAAGCCATTACAATCATCAAGATATCAAAAATAATTCACCACAAAATTTTATAACAAAACTAGTAAGCATTTGCGTTCCAAAATCGGTGCAAAAATCGCCGATTAGCGACAAAACGACTACAATCTAGCACAATCACCCAACCACACTACAAGCAATCTACAAACACTAATTACAACACAATAACAATGATTCCAATCCTATTTTCCCTAAACAACCATTTCTTGAATTTATAACCTAACAAATTCCAAATCAATTTCCACCCTTGCAAACTTAAATTAACACAACAAAACCCACATAAGAAAATTAATCTCTTAGATTAGGTTAGCAAAATACTAGATAACAAATTGGGTTTAAATCAACTAAATAATGTTTTCTAACCCTAATCAACTCATTATCATGTTTCACAAACCATTTCCATACATAACCCTCTCTTGAAAATCCTAAAACAACAATTTACAACTAAAATCAAACTTCTAAAATTACCTAAATTAGCAAAATTGAAGACTACATAACAAGGTAACCATATAGATTAGTTCATTAACAACTAGATTAACTATAAAACAACTTAATTAATTATCATGGCTTCAAAACCCTAGTTTAAACAAACTACTCTTTTTTTTTTTTTAACTAGATTAGAAATTAGTTAACTTTTAACACTAAACCATACAATTAAAGGAATTTTTGCAAAGGAAAGTAACTTGATGAGAATTATACCTCAATTTGGGATCTAGCAAGAACAAATTTGCTCCAAGTGATGGCCTCAAGCACCAAGATTCAAGCAAGAATGGCTAAGGATAATGATAGCATAAGGATTTTGTTTGGATTTTTTGAATAAAGTGTGGATTTTGATGTGTTTTCTTGAAGAAATTGAAGAAAAATGAAAAGAAAAGAGATGAAGAAGAGGAGGTTCAGGTTTCGGCCAGAGGAGGGCATGGGGAGGGGTGTGGGCAAGTGGGGAAAGTCAATGGTCAAGTCTCCAAAGTCAAATGCACCATACTTTATCCATTATTTTTAAAATAAATCCATAAACTATCAAATTCAACTCAAGAAAGCAACCCAAGAAATGAGGCCAGAAATTTCTGGACTTGCACAAGGTGGGGCTGTCCTAGGGCTGAGGGAAAAGAGAGAGGGGTTTTACAAAAGAAATTTTATGCAAAAAGGCCCCCTACAACTCAAAAATTGCAAGTTTTAGCTCAAAAATTCAATAAATTCGTTTCATAACATAAAAATTTGTTAAAAATCAAAATAAATTACTAAAAATTTATGTTATCACTAGATTATAATTATCATAATTTTATAGATTAAAATTAGCCCGGAAAAATTTGTATTTATCGCTAATTTAATGTATTTTCTTACCGGCTTAAAATAATATTAAAAAATTGAAAAATTAGGGAAAATTTTTAAACGACCAGAATTTCATAATTAACTCATTAGCTACTAAAAACAAGCAATTACCTATCCATTTTAGGTATAATTAGCCCTAAACTGCAAAATAACGAGAAAGACGGTTTTCGGAAAAATACCGAATTTTCACCGAATTTCAGGAAAACACCAAAACGACTTTTCAAGACGCTACAATCTTCCCCCCTTAAAGAAATTCGATCCCCGAATTTAAAAATATAGCTACGCGTACCTTCAAAGAGATGGGGATATTTCTTCCTCATCTCGCCCTCGGTCTCCCAGGTAACCTCCTCGCTGCTCGGGCTACGCCAAAGGACCTTGACGGTTGGTATAATCTTCGACCTCAACTTCTTCACCTGCCGATCCAGGATGGCCACCGGCTGCTCTGCAAAAGAAAGGTCGCGCGCTAGCTGGACTGTCGGGTGCTGAATCGCATGCGAAGGGTCGTGAAGGTACTTGTGGAGCATCGAAACATGGAAGACGGGGTGAACATCGGGAAAGCTGGGTGGAAGAGCCAAACGATATGCAACAGCGCCAACCCGCTCGAGGATCTCGAAGGGACCTACGAATCTAGGGCTAAGCTTCCCTTTTCGCCCAAAACGCATCACGCCCTTCATCGGAGAGACTTTCAGAAAAACATGGTCGCCAACTGCGAACTCTAATCTGCGACGGCGCCTGTCTGCATAGGATTTCTGTCTGCTCTGAGCCGCTCTCATCCGGTCTCGGATCAACTGTATCTTCGCTGTCGTCTCCTCAACAAGCTGCGGCCCCAAAATGCTGCTCTCGCTGAGCTCTGTCCAACAAACGGGCGATCTGCATCTCCTCCCATACAATGCCTCGAAAGGTGCCATCTGAATAGTATCCTGGAAGCTGTTGTTGTAGGAGAACTCCACTAGAGGCAAATGATGATCCCAGCTACCACCAAAGTCTAAAACGCACGCTCTGAGCATGTCCTCGAGAGTCTGAATGGTCCGCTCTGACTGTCCGTCGGTCTACGGATGAAACGCTGTGCTGAAGCTCAAACGAGTGCCCAAAGCCTCCTGAAGTCTCTGCCAAAGTCGGCTGGTGAACTGAGTGCCTCGATCTGACACGATACAAGTCGGTACGCCATGTTGTCGCACGATCTCATCAATATAGAGCTGAGCATACTGAGCGAAGCTGAAAGTCGTCTTCACTGGCAGGAAGTGAACCGCTTTCGTCAATCTATCCATGATCACCCAGATGGAGTCGTACCCTCGACTGGTCCTGGGTAGACCCACAACGAAATCCATCGAAATCTGTTCCCATTTCCACTCTGGAATGGGTAACGGCTGTAGCTCTCCTGCGGGCCTCTGGTGCTCGGCCTTGACTTGCTGACAAGTCAGGCATCTCGAAACGAACTCCGCAATATCCCTCTTCATCCCGTCCCACCAGTAGGTCTCTCTCATATCATGGTACATCTTGGTGGAACCGGGGTGGATACTATACACTGATCGGTGTGCCTCCACAAGAATGTCGCGCCGCAATCCATCAGCATCTGGTACGCACAGTCTAGATCCATATCGTAAAATCCCCTGATCGTCAACCACGAACTCGGAAAATCTGCCCTGTCCCATCTGTGCCATGATCTCTGAGCAACGGTCGTCACTGCGCTGTGCCTCATATATACGGTCAAGCAACTGTGGGCGTGCACGAACATGCGCGAGCTGTCCCCCTGTCTGAGTGAACTCGAACTCAACTCGGCTGTCGCATAACATCTGCCAATCTGCTAACGACTGCCTCTGCACTGCGCGCAAAAAGGATAGACTACCCCCGGGCCTCCTACTCAACGCATCTGCCACCACATTTGCCTTGCCGGGGTGATATAAGATCTCGCAGTCGTAGTCTTTCACCAACTCCATCCAACGACGCTGTCTGAGGTTCAGGTCTCGCTGCTGAAATATGTACTTTAAGCTCTTGTGATCGGTGAATATCTGACACGACTCGCCGTACAGGTAATGTCGCCAAATCTTCAGTGCAAAGACCACTGCAGCCATCTCCAAATCATGAGTGGGGTAGTTCTGTTCATGCTTCTTCAACTGCCGAGAAGCATAAGCGATCACCCGGCCATGCTGCATCAATACGCATCCTAATCCCACTCGTGAAGCATCACAGTAGACAACAAATCCGCCTGATCCCGAAGGCAAAGATAATACCGGCGCCGTAGTCAAACATGTCCGTAGCTGCTGAAAACTGCGCTCGCACTCCTCTGTCCAGACGAAAGGAACTCCCTTCTGGGTCAAACTGGTCAACGGTGCAGCTATACGGGAGAAGTCCTGAACAAAACGCCTGTAGTAGCCCGCCAAGCCTAGAAAACTACGGATCTCAGTAACCGATGTAGGTCGGGGCCACTGCTGAACAGCCTCAATCTTCTTCGGGTCCACACAAATGCCGTCTCTTGTAACCACGTGACCCAAGAATCCGACGCTGTCTAGCCAGAATGCACACTTGGAGAACTTCACGAACAGCTGGTGCTCCCTCAGCGTCTGTAACGTAATCCGCAAGTGCTGCTCGTGCTCCTCTCTGCTCCGGGAGTACACCAAGATATCGTCGATAAACACGATGATGAACAAGTCAAGATACGGCCTGAATGTACGGTTCATCAAATCCATAAATGCTGCTGGGGCGTTGGTGAGTCCGAACGACATCACCAAAAACTCGTAGTGGCCGTAGCGCGTGCGGAAAGCTGTCCTCGGTATATCCTCCTGTCGAACTCCCAGCTGATGGTATCCTGATCGCAAGTCGATCCTCGAAAAATACCCCGCACCCTGAAGCTGGTCGAACAAATCATCAATGCGCGGCAACGGATATCTGTTCCGAACGGTAACTTTGTTCAGCTGGCGGTAGTCGATACATAAGCGCAAACTTCCATCCTTCTTCTTGACAAACAGGACCGGAGCACCCCACGGAGAAACACTCGGTCGAATAAGCCCCTTATCTAACAAATCCTGCAACTGATCCTTCAGCTCTCGAAGCTCTGCCGGGGCCATCCGATAAGGCGGTATAGAAATAGGCCCCGAACCGGGAATCAAATCAATGCAGAACTCAACATCGCGCTCAGGCGGTAGCCCAGGTAGCTCATCAGGGAAAACATCAGGGAACTCACAAACTACCGAGACCCGGTCTAACGGAACCTCTGCAGCTCGAGTATCACAAATAGACGCTAAGAATCCCTGACATCCTTTCCGCAAGAGCTGACCAGCGCGAAGAGACGAAATTAAGCTGGGAAGGGTGACACTGCGGTCTCCCCGAATAACAAGGACTGGCTCTCCCGGAAAGCTAAATCTGACTGCCTTCTCACGGCAGTCCACCGAAGCATAACAAGTGGCTAGCCAATCCATGCCCAGAAGCACATCAAAGTCCAACATATCGAGGAGTATCAAATCAACTGATGAATCCCTCTCCCCGATACGAACGGAACACAAACGAAATACAAAACGAGCGACAAACGACTCGCCCACCGGAGTAACAACAACAAGCGGCTGATCTAACGACGACGACTCACGGCCCAACATCGGTGCAAAGTGTGTAGAGACGTACGAATGTGTAGAACCTGGGTCGAATAATACCCGTGCTTCGAAAGAACAAACTGGCAAAGTACCTGTCACAACGGCATTGGATGCCTGCGCATCCTGCGGTGTCAAAGCAAAAACTCGGGCCTATCCTCCACCGATAGCGGGCTGACCTCGACCTCGGCCTCTGCCTCCTCGTCCTCTCTGAACAGGACCTCCGCGTCCACGGCCTCTCGGTGCACCTAACTGGCGTGGAGCATCGCCTGGGGTAGGAAGTAGGGCTCTCTGAGGAGGGCGTGGTGATGGTGGTAGGGTCACATGCGGAACTGTCGCTGCTCCCTGTCGTCTCACTGGACAGTCTCTGACAAGATGGTGCAGACTCCCGCACCCAAAACATCCTGGCGACGGCTGCTGCCCCTGGGGATAAGAACCATATAACTGTCCCCGCCCAAATCCTCTGACAGGCCTATCTCTCGGAAAGAATCTGGCGCGCTGCCTCTGAGACGGTACATCGGTGCGCATCCTCTTCGGCCCAGAAACGGCCGAAGTCTGTGATATGCGTGCCTCCATCCGCAATGCCGTATCCCTAGCAGCTGAATAAGTGTCGTAGTGCTGGGCGCCAATGGCAAGATATAGCTGGGCATCAAGTCCCTGTACGAACCTCTTCACCATCTTCTCCTCGGTATCCACCAAATACTGAGCATATCGGGATAACTGTGTAAACTGGATGTCATACTCAGACACCGTCATCCCAAGTGTCTTGACTAAGGCCTCGAAGCTGCGAGCTCTGGCGTCACGAACGCTCTCTGGAAGGAAACGGGCTAGAAAGACCGCTGTAAACTCGGCCCAAGTCATAGGCGGCAGACCTGCAGCTCGACCTCTCAAGACTGACTCCCACCATGTCTGCGCGAGACCCTCTAGTCGGAAACTCGCAAGCTCTACCCATCGATCATCCGAACATCTCAGCGAACGGCAGATCCTGGCTAAACTGTAAAGGAACGTCTGTGGGTCCTCCGCTGCCTCGGTGCCGGTGAATACTGGAGGTCTCAGCCTCATGAAATCCTGTAGTGACACCGGAATGGCCACGGTGGTAGTAGTAGGAGCAGGTATCATGGTCGTCTGTGATGTAGTAGGTACGTCATCCGGCCTCGGTGTACGACTGGCTGCAACTAGGGATCCTACCATCTGACGTAGCTCCTGCATGCCTCCCATCATCTGTCGCAACTCCTCCATACCAGTCTCGAGCCTATCCATACGGCCTGGAGGAGGTGGATCGGTCTGTCCCTGCGGCGTAGGCATACCACCCTGCTCAGTCCTAGTCTCGGACGAGCCAGCTCGAATCTCGTCTCTGGCGGCAGCCCTCTGGGCCCTCGTAGCCTTCGGCGGCATAGTGGCTGTTACAGGAAAACGGATAGTAAGGACAGTGCAATAGGATCATAGGATACACGGAATTGAAGAAGGAATTTTTCAAGCAAGTATACCCTAAAGTCACTTAGGCGGAGTACCGTATCGTAAGTATGCCGCGGACATACGCACGCTACGTTACCCTGCTTAAGTCACTTACTCCATCTACCAAGGGTCATCCTACACTCACAAAGGTAAAACCTATCGCTCTGATACCAACTTTGTCACGACCCGCAGGGTACGGAACGTGACTGGCACTTAAGTTTACGAAACGTCTAAAGGCGTCCGTAAAATAAGTAAGCCAAAGCCCAGAAAACAAAACCAATGAAGCAAAAGAGTGAAGAAAACCCAATCAATTGAAAGCAAGTTTATCAAATAAGTCATGTAAAACCCTTTTTAAAAACCATACTAATTTTCCCGAAAATTTCGGCAGAGTCTCCTTTGTAAATACTGGCCCCCAAAATGGGTACAACAAAAATATACATGAATCCAACAAAATAGGGCATCCCCAAGCGGGAGCTAGCTCTTCGCCACAAGGCGGTCACAAATCCCACGCAATATAAAATGACAACAAGCAAATAATCATAATGAAGCATAAGAAAACATCACGTCGACTCAAGTGAGTTCGACCCCAAAATACAGCATAAAATCCACAAACCTCACAGTCTCATCTCTACGTCAATATACAATAAATCTGGTAGAAACAGTAGATGGAGTACACTAGATACAAAGAATATACAAGGTGGTACAAAAATGATAACATAACCCACCTATGAGCAAATCTCGAGCTCAGGCAAAAGAGGCAAAAGAACAAGTGCGCCCGCCGCTACTGAACTGACGGAGCGGACCTGCAAAAGACTGTGGCACAACGGGGGTGAGTTGCCAACTCGTGAGTAATAAATAACATCTACAAAGGCTATCGCATGCATGCACATAAGCATCGTAGCATCTAAAATACAGGTATGACGGGATGCACTAGCAGGTGTGTATACAACATCAGTGTACTAATATGTATGCAACATGAATATCTGAGGTCTCAATAGGTATATATAAGAAACATTTTATCACTTTTTGTGTTTGAAACTCTTTTAGAATGCCAGCATAATGTCAATGAATCGACGAAAAACGGTGTCCAGCAACGACACCCAAAAGCTGTCTCAAATCTCATAAATCCATATCATAGTGTCTCTGGCCTCAGCCATCCGGCTGACCCATCTCAATATCAATATCTCATCCTCTCGCGGCCCCGGTCGGTATCCTCTGGATATCCGCCGTGCCCAATGAAGTCACCGGTAGGTAATCCGTCCCCTGCCAGGCTCATCGTCAGCACCACGAGCTTCTTACCCCGGGGTACCCTACCGGGCCCACCATGTACCCGAAACGGTTCATCCAACTCCTCGAAACGGGTCTCCAAAAACCACAGCAAACTCATGGTGGACGACACTTACATCACTAGAAAACCGCAATTTACATATTTTAAAAAAATATAATAAGTTTAGAAATTTTGCGGCTTTCCCCCGAAATCCAGCAATATCATAAAATCTCAAGAAAACCTCATAAGTGCATATATCAGTGATAATGAATGCATATAGTATCAATAATCAAATTGCGATGTGTGATTAATGGATTAAGCATGAACAATTAATATGATGAAGTACATGCACATGAATAGCAATTCTACGGTTTCATTTTAAGGAATTAAAAGCAATAGCACAAGTTTAAGTATCAATTGGTAAAAGGGTTAAATTTAAAGGTTATCTAGTGTGGTGGCATGGCAATTACCAGGGTGTGTGTGTAAGCATGAATAGTGCTCGTGCTGCATATAAAAACCCTGGTAATGGTGCAGGTGTCCTATGAAATGGTTTCGTATAGGTATGTCAATATAATGCATGGATGCAGCAAATAGTCAATTAAGCATTTCACCCCTAATTACTAACATTACTAAGGATCTTGTAAGTTACTAAAACTATCGGGCGGCTTGCGCCATCCAACGATAGTCCCCCGTAGATGTTACATCTACTCACCGGAATCCCTGGCTAGCTGTGTCCAATCACCGCCTTTCCCTTTCGCGCCGCGTCTGACGTCTCCGCGACCGAACCTGGAATTTACATCAATACCAAACATGAGGTTACATATCAAGAACGACGCAAAACTCCAACGAAACTACTAAAGTTCGCTAGCTAGGTACAACGTGCACAAAGTACGCGGAACACACGCGAAAATCGCAAAAACTGCCAAAAAAACGCCGATTTGGTCGCCCGGCAAAACTAAAACCCGACTACCCAAAAATCCGCACTCACGCATCCTAAAAGTCGTAGGACAAGCCATTACAATCATCAAGATATCAAAAATAATTCACCACAAAATTTTATAACAAAACTAGTAAGCATTTGCGTTCCAAAATCGGTGCAAAAATCGCCGATTAGCGACAAAACGACTACAATCTAGCACAATCACCCAACCACACTACAAGCAATCTACAAACACTAATTACAACACAATAACAATGATTCCAATCCTATTTTCCCTAAACAACCATTTCTTGAATTTATAACCTAACAAATTCCAAATCAATTTCCACCCTTGCAAACTTAAATTAACACAACAAAAACCCACATAAGAAAATTAATCTCTTAGATTAGGTTAGCAAAATACTAGATAACAAATTGGGTTTAAATCAACTAAATAATGTTTTCTAACCCTAATCAACTCATTATCATGTTTCACAAACCATTTCCATACATAACCCTCTCTTGAAAATCCTAAAACAACAATTTACAACTAAAATCAAACTTCTAAAATTACCTAAATTAGCAAAATTGAAGACTACATAACAAGGTAACCATATAGATTAGTTTATTAACAACTAGATTAACTATAAAACAACTTAATTAATTATCATGGCTTCAAAACCCTAGTTTAAACAAACTACTCTCTCTTTTTTTTTTAAACTAGATTAGAAATTAGTTAACTTTTAACACTAAACCATACAATTAAAGGAATTTTTGCAAAAGAAAGTAACTTGATGAGAATTATACCTCAATATGGGATCTAGCAAGAACAAATTTGCTCCAAGTGATGGCCTCAAGCACCAAGATTCAAGCAAGAATGGCTAAGGATAATGATAGCATAAGGATTTTGTTTGGATTTTTTGAATAAAGTGTGGATTTTGATGTGTTTTCTTGAAGAAATTGAAGAAAAATGAAAAGAAAAGAGATGAAGAAGAGGAGGTTCAGGTTTCGGCCAGAGGAGGGCATGGGGAGGGGTGTGGGCAAGTGGGGAAAGTCAATGGTCAAGTCTCCAAAGTCAAATGCACCATACTTTATCCATTATTTTTAAAATAAATCCATAAACTATCAAATTCAACTCAAGAAAGCAACCCAAGAAATGAGGCCAGAAATTTCTGGACTTGCACAAGGTGGGGCTGTCCTAGGGCTGAGGGAAAAGAGAGAGGGGTTTTACAAAAGAAATTTTATGCAAAAAGGCCCCCTACAACTCAAAAATTGCAAGTTTTAGCTCAAAAATTCAATAAATTCGTTTCATAACATAAAAATTTGTTAAAAATCAAAATAAATTACTAAAAATTTATGTTATCACTAGATTATAATTATCATAATTTTAGAGATTAAAATTAGCCCGGAAAAATTTGTATTTATCGCTAATTTAATGTATTTTTTACCGGCTTAAAATAATATTAAAAAATTGAAAAATTAGGGAAAATTTTTAAACGACCAGAATTTCATAATTAACTCATTAGCTACTAAAAAAAAGCAATTACCTATCCATTTTAGGTATAATTAGCCCTAAACTGCAAAATAACGAGAAAGACGGTTTTCGGAAAAATACCGAATTTTCACCGAATTTCAGGAAAACACCAAAACGACTTTTCAAGATGCTACACCTGATTTTCTGCAATACACCAAATAGTTTTTTGACAACAAAAGAAAATCGACAGAAAGTGCATGACTTGAAATCGCGGTTTCGGAATTTTCGTTCGATCGAAGTTCTAAACACGTTAGAGCAAGCTAGTAAAGGTTAATGGCGTGGCTCTGATACCATGTAAGTCTACGGTAGTGCCTCGGCCGTCTGTCCGAGGCCAAAATGCGGAAACAAAAACTTTTCTTTAACTACAAACTGGCGCTAGCGTATACTTTTTCGCCGGATCAGACCATTAACCTACTACTAGCTAACAAGAGAAAGTGTAGAGAGGTTATACCGAGCGATCCGTGTTCTTCGGTCTTCGGCCACCATCCCAAGCTCCTCGCGGCATCTCCGGTCTCGATCTCCTCGTCGGAAAGGCACCACATCACCGAGTCTTTTTACGGGCTCCCACCTCTGAACCGAGGCAACTCGGACACGAAGTTGGCTAGCCGACGTGTCCATGATTGCTGTAGACTGAGTGTAGAATGCTATGTCTCGAGGGGTTATTAGAAGTTGCCATTTGGATGTGAAGGTGGAGGAATGAACATTTGAGATAAGCTAAGGAATTTTGTGGCAAGAAAATGAGATCAAAATTCCCCTCTCAAAATTTGGACAGCCCCCCTCAACTAGTGGCCGGCCATGCTCAAAAGGAGAGAGGGAAAAGAATAATGCAAGAGAGAAAAATGAGTGATCATCATGAAGAATGTCACACCAAAGTCTTTTTCAATCCTTTTCACAATAAATGCTAAGAAATGATGCAAAAGGAATCAATCTCATCTAGAACCCTCATGAAGCATCCATGTGCCATAAAAACCCTCCCATTTGCTAATTGCACATTTGCAAAGAAGCCCCTCCCATCAAAGGAATTTCAGCCAAGAAGGAATAAAGGAAAAATGGCCGAAACGGAATGCAAGCTGGCAACTTCAAAAAGACGATCCTGTAATAAATTACAGGAAAACCCCGCGACTGTATATACATACCCGCATTTGTATTCTGACCGAATACAAATACAATGAGAAAAAATCTACACTGTATAATACTAGGATCCGGCTTAAACCAAAGCCTGCTAGTATTATCCGTCCGAACCATAACACGTGCACAAGTGCACGCGTACGTTCAAACTCTGCCATAAATCCATACGGCCTCTACAGCGTTTCGCCCGAAACTTGAGAAACTGTCTACGGGGGACTCTAAATGTTGGATATATGTATGCCCTAGAGGCCATTATATGATAGTGGATGTATCTATACATGTATATATATTCAGTTTGCATTCTTGCTCGACATGATAGTATGCTATCTGGTTCTTCTTTATCTGACATGTTTATTTGATCATGCTTCTATTCATTTATACATGCTGATAAAGCCCTGAGGATATCGGCTTGACTACTCTGATTATGATGGAGATCATACTAGTGGGACATCTGTAGTCTATAAGCATATCCTGGAACGTCCCTAGTCATAGGTATATCGAGACGGGGCATTGATATACCAGAGTAGACTAGCGTATATGATACTAGACCCATACGATGGGCGATGAATGTTCCCACATTCATCGATGTTTGACATCAAGATCATAAACGGGTGCTCAGTGGTGACTGGGTACACTGGACGGACTCACCGAGAACTCCTATATGGAATTATATCTATCGTCGGATAGCAGTTCTCAGGTGACACTGGTACAGGTTAGTCTGTAGACCCGAGATCGTCATAGAGCCTTGTGTGTTCTCCCACTGTACTTTGATTACCATCCTACCACGGCTCTACTGAGTCGTGCAAGCAGGTGGCCGTTGGGTACAGTCCAGAGACACACGAAGGCAATGAGTGATAGGAGGGGTTTCGTCTCTCCCGATATTGGGAGTTGATGCTGTACTGTGCCCGACTGGTTATAACAGCAAGTCCCTGGCCAGGGCTGCTGAGATTTGCTGATAAGTGTTATCAGTAGTTTCTCGATCTGTTATAGACCATTCACCGGCATGACTTATTGAGTTATTGGGGTCGACGTGACCATCCCTAGGCTCGATATGCAGCATATCTGATGAAGAGACCGGACTGTACGGTAGTGTTGCCGGATGGCTCGACGGGAGTTGTAGCAGGTTCGCTTGTTGTCTTCTGATCGCTCAATACCCGGGTGGCCGTTACGTTTAGCTGACCGCTTGCGGCTTGAGGGTACTTGATATGATCATTACCCTCTGCCGGCGTATTGACGAGTCTTAGAGTCCCACAAAGGAGTTACCCAGTCCAGGCGAAACGTTGTGGTGCGCGTATGTGATATGCGCTCGCACCCGATTGAAATGTGCGTATATGATACCGAACATTGATCGGGTGGCCTGATTTTGGTGGGGTCATATGAGATATGACCGGATTGATAAATTAAGCGTTGATTTGTCATCTAACCATTAGTTTTCTCACTTGAAACCTTTCTAGGGTTTGATGGATGTATGCATGCATGCATGTGTTTCTTTCTTCCTTTCTAGTTTCATGCACATGTAGATGTGCATACATGTACACATACATACACCCATCCATCATGGTTGATTGCATATGGAAATGGTGGCAATATAAGCCTCACACCATAGATTAAACAATGGATAATTATTTAATTTTGGTTTTAAAGTAAAATGAAAAAGAAAAGGATAATCATTCTTGATTCTACACTCTTCTTCTAACCTAACCTATCTCAACTACCACTAACATATGGTTATCCTTCTCTTTATCATTTAAAACCCAAGTTAAACTAACTATCCATCATTTAATCATGGTTGAAGTCAAGAAGGAAATAAATATATATAGTGATATATATTTCTTTTTCTTCTTAACTCAAGGTTATCTTTTACACCTCTTGTTCATTTTAGCCACCATCTTCATCCTCCTTCATCTCTTCCTCTCTAGTCTTTTCTAGTGAGCTAAATACAACTAAAGAAAGGTTTTTGAAGTGAGATTCCAAACCACAACATCATTCTACTCAAGTCTAGCCGACTTGATTAGAGTGTTTCCTTCGGTTTTCCAAAGTAGCGAGCTTGGACGGAGTGCTCCGTGGTGGATCGTCGTGGACGCAAGGGAACTTCAAGAGGACCTCGATTCAACACCCAAGACACCAAGGAGTCCAACAAAGGGGAGCTACAAAGGTTGTAGCCTTCAAACCCTTATCTTTACTAGCTTAAAGTTTTATAAGCCTAATTTTCTAGGATCGATCCCTTTGCATGTTAGTTTAGCACCTTAAAAATTATAACTTTGGGTCATGTGATGCTTCAAAACACTTCATAGGGTGCTATACTAACCTTTCATTGGTATCAGAGCCGACCTAAAACATTAGGCGACGTTTTTACGAAGTGAAAACCCCGATCGGACAAAAATACGGTGTTTTTGGGTGCTCTCTGGAAATTTTCTAAAATTTGATAATTTGCAGAATTAAAAATATGTAAATAATACAGCAGGAAAAAATAAGGATTACGGTACAAAAATTTTCCAGTGAACAGTAATTCTCGCCGCGGAAACGCGGCCTAAGCTTGCTTAGGCCGCGGTTCCGCGGCCGTATACATGAATTGATGGATACGTTTTGTACAGTAATTCATGAATCTGCTTGTATAAAATTTTGGATATTTTTAATCTGTATTTGGTTTTGAAAAATTCTGGAGATGGTGTTGGACTCGTCAATTCGATCGGGACTTTCATTTCGTCGCTTTTCCGGGTAAATTAGAAAGTATTGAAGTGTTTGAACGAGTATCATTTACTCACTATTCACGGGGTTTAAATACTTTGGAGATACGTGCAAGTCTTTTTGCGGTGGTCCCTCTAGAAGAAAACAAAGCTTAACTCGATTATGTGACCGTCTCGAACTGCCCTTTGAACCTTGGGGTTTGGGGCAGTACGGCGTGCCACATGTGAGGCGTTGGCTTGACCCTTCTACGGCTGGACCGCTACTGCTGTGTCACACTCCGGATTTTTGAACCCTGCTCAAGTGTTGAGCTTTAGTGAATCTTGGGTATTTGATTGTTCGTTCGAAAACTTTAATACTGTCTGTTTGTCTGGAATGTGATACAATATGTGGAATTCATATAGTTTAGGCATGAAATACGAAATATGTGTTATTTCGCATTTATGATGTCTAAAGAGTATCTGGATTCCAAATATTGTATTTTTACACTTTCTTTTCTGTGACCGTAAGTGTAGTATGTTCGATATCGCCGGTTTCGTTGCTATACATCAACGACAATCGGGGTACGCATACTTACTTACATTGATGATATATGATATTATGTGTTGCTGAGATATGATGTGCAGGATTGTCGTGATCGAATAGCCGGGGGTTTTTTGTGAGATGAGAGTTTTATATTTTCATTCATGTAAATTTAAATGTAATGTAATATTCTTTTATTTGGGGCACTTCCAGGTTGCGGTTGTGTCACCAGTGTTGTATATTATTTACTTTTCCGCATTAGGATGGACCCAAGGAGGGGAGCACAGGTGACCGGGTTCTGGGGTTCAGTGGGAGGCCATCTCGAGGTGTCGAGACCGGGTCTCCTAAACTCCAGAATTGGTAGGGTCACTTGCCGCTCTCGTAGGGGTCCAGGGTGTGGGCTTGGCTATTCATCGCGACCGTGGAATCCGTATTTTCTATTCTGGCTAAATACTAAATACGGACGTCCTAGGATATCCCACGTTATATCTATGTTTCTGCTGCCTGTGTTCTGTGATATCTGAGACGAATGACATATTATTATATATATGATATATAGTAGACGTTGCTTATGTTTTACACCCGCGCTAGTCCCGTCCCGGTATGCCGTTAGTTAAGTAACCTAACGGTGCATAACGGAACATTGCGGCGAATGCGGATGGCATAAGCGTACGTGTTATTTTCGTTTCTTTTCTGTGATTGGCTTAAGGAATTAAATGATGGGATTACATTAATGTGATTAATGTAAAGAAAATAAACCTAAAAAGATGTTGTAGAATCAGATTTATAAACTACTCGGCTATTTATGAAAAAGCTACATTTCAAAACTGCGGAGCTTAAGCCACTCCTTTTGAAAATTGTTTGATTCTACAACGATATCAAGTTCAAAGCGTTAAGGATTTTCTTAAAAATCATTCGCAACCCTCCGTCATTTTAGGAAGTAGAGTACTTAGTATTCGTGCTACGTTTGTTGACTTTAGTTAAGGCGTAGTGTACGGTAGCTAAGTGATGTCTTCCTACACTGCATATGATGCAGATTAATTAGGACATTCATGCGACTTTGTTGACCATAGTTAAGGGTCATATGGGTGGGTCTAATTGATCAAGAAATGACGGGTAGAACTTGACTGGTACTTATGATTTTTTTGACCATAGTTAAGGTCATAAGTACTAGGGGTAAAAATTATATCGGGAATTTCAAGTGTTGAAATTTGCAATGAGATTGCATACCTTCCATGTGATGGTTGGATCCCGATCCCACTGTGGGCAATAGTTGCTCCTAGGAGAGTTTTACAGTTTACAATTAGCTAACTCATTAGGTGTCTAGAAAGGTGTTAACGGGGCTCCGCTTCTGGGAAAACGAGGTTTACTCTAATTAGGTCCGTGCGAAAGCACGGGGAACCTCCCTCAAAGTACCGACACTGGCCTGGCTGAACGGTTTGCAAAGTTGTAGACTGTAATTAATCCTGGCTACTTTTTCGTTTTAAGGTTTGAAAGAAAACTTGATAAAAAGCAGTGGGAAACATCGATTAGACAAGATAATAAACCAATCTAATCTGTGCAAGAGCTTTCGCTGAGTGTATTCTTTTCTCTCTCTTAATGGCAGATACCAATGACTGGACTTAAGCTTCTACTAGATAAAAACAAACTGAATGGGACCAACTATAAAGACTGGCTGAGGAATCTGAAAATCGCCTTGACTTATGATAAAGTATCATATGTCCTTACGGCTTCAGCCCTGCCCGTCCCTGGTCCAAAATCCTCAGTTGCGAACATTGAAGTCCGCAAGACATGGGACGCTGACTGTGCCACGGCCACATGCCTCGCGCTTGCATCGATGGATAACACACATCAAAAGCAGCACGAGGACATGGACATTCACGGTATATTGCTCCATACAAAGGAGTTGTATGGGGAGCAATCCCGCGTATTACGATACGAAGCATCAAAGAAATTGTTTCAGATGCGAATGGCCCCTGGCACACCAGTAGGAGACCATGTTCTGAAGATGATAGCTCTTATAGAAGAGCTTGAGGACCTTGGATGGACAATGGACAATGAACAATATATAGATATTATTCTGCAGTCCCTCCCCTCCACCTTTTCTCAGTTCATAGTGAACTTCAACATGCATGGCATGGAGAAGGACCTCCCTGAACTCCTTAATATGTTAAGGAGTGCAGAGAGCACTATGAAGTCAGCAAAGACTCCCGTTATGACCATTGGACAGTCTTCTTCTTCTCGCCCGAAAGCTAAGGCCAAGGGAAAGAAAAAGAAGAAACCCACTAATCCTAAGGGCGGAGTTAAAAAGGTGAAGGGAAAGGGAAAGTCCACAGCTGGAGACCCGGGGAAAGGCGAGTGTTTTCATTGCCACAAGACAGGACATTGGAAGCGCAATTGCACGGAGTACCTAAGTCTCAAGAAGAAGCATGGTGATGCTTCTGCTTCAGGTGCGTTTGTGACTGAAAACTGTTTTTCTATAAACTCTGCTTCCTGGGTATTGGATACCAGTTCAGGTTCTCACATTTGCAATTCTATGCAGGGGCTGTGAAATAGCAAGGTTTTGAAGACAGGTGACCATACTCTCCGCGTTGGAAATGGTTCCAATGTACATACAGTCGCAGTGGGAGAGTATCACTTGGGGTTGCCATCTGGATGTATTTTGATTTTGAATCCATGTTATTTTGTACCTAGTATGCTATGTAATATAATATCCGTTTCTTTGTTGGACAATGAAGGGTATAATTTTGTGTTGCAGAACAATGTTATGAACATTCACCTAAATCAAATGTTGGTTGGGTATGGTACATTTAATAACGGAATATATGTCCTAAATCAACACACAGTTTTCAGTATACAACACACTAATAAAAGAAAAATTTCAGAATTAAATGAAGCTTTTCTTTGGCACTGTAGACTTGGTCATATTAACGAAACAAGACTAAACAAGCTACACAAAGATGGATATTTAAACTCTTTTGAATATAAATCTTATGCGACTTGCCAGTCTTGTATCAAGGGTAAAATGACCAAAACTCCGTTTACAGGACACGGAGAAAGAGCTACTCAGCTCCTGGGCCTCATACATAGTGATGTATGTGGGCCTATGTCTACACAGGCTAGAGGCGGTTTTTCATACTTCATTACATTCACGGACGATTTCTCAAGATTCGGTCATGTATTTTTATTAAAGCACAAGTCCGACGCTTTCGAGAAATTCATTGAATATAAACAAGAAGTAGAAAAACAAACCGGCTTGAGTATTAAGATGCTTCGATCAGATCGAGGTAGAGAGTATCTCAGTACAGAATTTGCAAACTTCCTAAAAGAGAATGGGATTCTCTCTCAGCTCACTCCTCCTTACACACCACAGCACAACGGTGTGTCAGAACGACGGAATAGGACCCTATTAGATATGGTCCGGTCCATGATGAGTGATGCTGAGTTACCGGTCTCGTTTGGGGGACATGCATTGGAGACTGCGGCGTTTCTGCTAAACAGGGTTCCAACCAAAGCCTTGTCTACCACGCCATATGAGATATGGAATGGGAAGAGACCATCTCTTAAAAGAATTAAGATTTGGGGTTGCCCGGCCTATGTTAAAAAGCAGAATCCGGACAAACTCGAGACACGGTCAGTCATGTGTAACTTTGTGGGATATCCAAAGAATTCTTATGGATATCTGTTCTACCATAAAGAGGAACAAAAGGTGTTTGTTTCTCAGTATGCCACATTCTTGGAAAAAGAGTTTTTCACAGATAAAGATGATGGCAAGGTAGTAGATCTAGAAGAGGTTCTGGAGACACAAACTACAAATGACGATTTGGTTGAACCGGCTGTTGCAACAGAAACTGAAGAACCTCGGCCACTCCGTAGATCTGGTAGGACTTCTCGCCCACCGGAGAGGTACTACGGTTTCCTCATTGATGGTAACGGAGAAGATTGCATCATGGATGATGATGATCCTACCAGTTTTCAGCAAGCTATCACGAGTGGTGACTCTGTGAAGTGGCTGGATGCCATGAGATCCGAAATGGAGTCTATGTACACCAACAAAGTATGGACTTTGGACGTTGTACCCCCTGGGGTAAAACCTGTAGGGTGCAAATGGATCTTTAAAAGAAAGATTGGTGTGGATGGGCAGGTAGAGACCTATAAGGCAAGACTTGTGGCGAAAGGTTTTCATCAAAGACCAGGTTTGGACTATGACGAAACTTTTTCGCCCGTAGCCATGCTTAAATCCATTCGGATCCTACTTGCTATTGCTGCTCACTACGACTATGAAATCTGGCAGATGGACGTTAAAACAGCATTTCTAAATGGAGATTTAGAAGAATGCGTTTATATGGATCAGCCAGAGGGCTTCATTGACAGTTCGATGATGTCATCAAAGAGTTTGATTTCATCAAAAATCCAGATGAACCTTGTGTTTATAAGAAGGCTGTAGGAAGAGCTGTCACATTCCTCGTATTGTACGTGGATGGCATTCTTCTGATAGGAAATGATATTCCTATGCTACAGTCGGTCAAATCATTCTTATCACTAAGGTTCTCCATGAAGGACCTGGGTGATGCCACATACATCCTGGGCATAAGGATCTATAGGGATAGATCCAAAAAGTTATTGGGATTGTCCCAAACCAGGTACATCAACACCATCCTAAAGAGGTTTAGTATGGAAGACTCCAAGCGGGGTGCCTTACCCGCTTGCCATGGAGTCACTCTCTCCAAGGATTCTTGTCCAAAGACCGATGAAGAGAGAGCTCGCATGAGTATTATACCTTATGCTTCGGCAGTACGATCTATAATGTATGCGATGTTATGTACACGCCCAGATGTAGCTTATGCACTTAGTGTTGTAAGCAGGTATCAATCCAACCCAGGGGAGAACCACTGGACAGCTGTGAAGAACATTCTTAAGTACTTACGAAGGACTAAAGAATTGTTCTTGGTGTATGGTAATACAGATCTCCAAATGGAGGCCTTTACCGATTCGAGCTTCCAGAGCGATAAGGATGACAGCAAATCTATCTCAGGGTTTGTATTTACCCTCAATGGAGGGGCGGTAAGTTGGAAGAGTTCCAAACAAGATACCGTTGCAGACTCTACGATGGAAGCTGAGTACATTGCTGTAAATGATGCCGCCAAGGAAGCCGTCTGGATGAAGAAGTTCGTCTCGGAGCTAGGAGTAGTTCCAACCATTATTGATCCAATACCTTTGTATTGTGACAATAATGGGGCGATGGCGTTAGCCAAGGAGCCCAGATCCCATCAGCGGTCCAGACATATCCTGAAGCGCTTTCATTTGATCCGGGAGATTGTAGATCGCCGCGAGATCGAGATTAAGAGAGTAGACACAAAGAACAACGCCGCGGATCCACTCACCAAGGCCCTCCCTCAGCCACAGCATGAGCGACTTTTTGAGATGTTGGGTATGAGATACGCCAATAACTGGCCTTAGTGCAAGTGGGAGATTGTTGGATATATGTATGCCCTAGAGGCCATTATGTGATAGTGGATGTATCTATACATGTATATATATTCAGTTTGCATTCTTGCTCAACATGATAGTATGCTATCTGTTTCTTCTTTATCTGACATGTTTATTTGATCATGCTTCTATTCATTTATACATGCTGATAAAGCCCTGAGGATATCGGCTTGACTACTCTGATTATGATGGAGATCATACTAGTGGGACATCTGTAGTCTATAAGCATATCCTGGAACGTCCCTAGTCGTAGGTATATCGAGACGGGGCATTGATATACCAGAGTAGACTAGCGTATATGATACTAGACCCATACGATGGGCGATGAATGTTCCCACATTCATCGATGTTTGACATCAAGATCATATACGGGTGCTCAGTGGTGACTGGGTACACTGGACGGACTCACCGAGAACTCCTATATGGAATTATATCTATCGTCGGATAGCAGTTCTCAGGTGACACTGGTACAGGTTAGTCTGTAGACCCGAGATCGTCATAGAGCCTTGTGTGTTCTCCCACTGTACTTTGATTACCATCCTACCACGGCTCTACTGAGTCGTGCAAGCAGGTGGCCGTTGGGTACAGTCCCGAGACACACGAAGGCAATGAGCGTTAGGAGGGGTTTCGTCTCTCCCGATATTAGGAGTTGATGCTGTACTGTGCCCGACTGGTTATAACAGCAAGTCCCTAGCCAGGGCTGCTGAGATTTGCTGATAAGTGTTATCAGTAGTTTCTCGATCTGTTATAGACCATTCACCGGCATGACTTATTGAGTTAATGGGGTCGACGTGACCATCCCTAGGCTCGATATGCAGCATATCTGATGAAGAGACCGGACTGTACGGTAGTGTTGCCGGATGGCTCGACGGGAGTTGTAGCAGGATCGCTTGTTGTCTTCTGATCGCTCAATACCCGGGTGGCCGTTACGTTTAGCTGACCGCTTGCGGCTTGAGGGTACTTGATATGATCATTACCCTCTGCCGGCGTATTGACGAGTCTTAGAGTCCCATAAAGGAGTTACCCAGTCCAGGCGAAACGTTGTGGTGCGCGTATGTGATATGCGCTCGCACCCGATTGAAATGTGCGTATATGATACCGAACATTGATCGGGTGGCCTGCTTTTGGTGGGGTCATATGAGATATGACCGGATTGATAAATTAAGCATTGATTTGTCATCTAACCATTAGTTTTCTCACTTGAAACCTTTCTAGGGTTTGATGGATGTATGCATGCATGCATGTGTTTCTTTCTTCCTTTCTAGTTTCATACACATGTAGATGTGCATACATGTACACATACATACACCCATCCATCATGGTTGATTGCATATGGAAATGGTGGCAATATAAGCCTCACACCATAGATTAAACAATGGATAATTATTTAATTTTGGTTTTAAAGTAAAATGAAAAAGAAAAGGATAATCATTCTTGATTCTATACTCTTCTTCTAACCTAACCTATCTCAACTACCACTAACCTATGGTTATCCTTCTCTTTATCATTTAAAACCCAAGTTAAACTAACTATCCATCATTTAATCATGGTTGAAGTCAAGAAGGAAATAAATATATATAGTGATATATATTTCTTTTTCTTCTTAACTCAAGGTTATCTTTTACACCTCTTGTTCATTTTAGCCACCATCTTCATCCTCCTTTATCTCTTCCTCTCTAGTCTTTTCTAGTGAGCTAAATACAACTAAAGAAAGGTTTTTGAAGTGAGATTCCAAACCACAACATCATTCTACTCAAGTCTAGCCGACTTGATTAGAGTGTTTCCTTCGGTTTTCCAAAGTAGCGGGCTTGGACGGAGTGCTCCGTGGTGGATCGTCGTGGACGCAAGGGAACTTCAAGAGGACCTCGATTCAACACCCAAGACACCAAGGAGTCCAACAAAGGGGAGCTACAAAGGTTGTAGCCTTCAAACCCTTATCTTTACTAGCTTAAAGTTTCATAAGCCTAATTTTCTAGGATCGATCCCTTTGCATGTTAGTTTAGCACCTTAAAAATTATAACTTTGGGTCATGTGATGCTTCAAAACACTTCATAGGGTGCTATACTAACCTTTCACTAAAGACTCGTCAAAACCTTGGCTATGGATTTAACCACTATCACGTCAGAGGATGTACTAGCTATACGTAACGGGCTACCAGGTATTGACCAAAAGGGAGGTCGATGAGCGAACTCATCCTGACACCCTACTGAGCCTGTCAGTGACAATATCCGTACAGTCCGGTCCATTCGTCTATGAGCATCGCATGGCGGGCCTAGAGGGTTGGTAAAAGTCAGACCCCCAAAAGCGGTACAAGTCGTGTCGGAGTGTAGCCCAGAACACCCTGAGATACTACTGGAATACCTATCAGTAACTTCTGCCTTGGCCAAGGACTTCGTGTAATGGCTCTCCTAGACAAGACATGACCTCACCCCCAATACCGGGAGAGACGAACCCTTGCCGATTCGCTCACTGCCAACATGTGGCTAGGGACTGTACCCAACTAAAACCTGTTTGCACGACTCCTTTGAGCCGTGGTAGGGTAGTAATCAAAGTACAGTGGGAACTCACACGAGACAAATGACGATCTCAGGTCGATGAACTAACCTGTACACATGTCACCAGGGAACTACTATCTGACGCTACGTATAATACCAACTAGCATGTTCCCGGCGAGTCCTGTCCGGTGTACTCATAACCCAATGAGCACCTGTATACATCTTAGGTGAACCAACTGACACCAATGGCTTGTGAGACCGGCCACTGCCCCTCGTCGGGGTCTCGACTGTATACACTAGTCTACTAATGGAGTATCGATGCCCAGTCTCGAAACTGTTAGTGTATATGCCCTAGAGGCCATTACTGTATCATACTAGTATGTATATTACTTGATGGAAGCTTGGGATATTCACAGTTGTACAGACAATCTTGCTAAATATAGTAGTATGCTACTTGGTTTGTCTCTGCTTTAATGTGTACATGTGTGTTTATTTATTATATCACCTATACGCATTAGTAGAGCCCTTAGGATCTTTGCTTGATTACCGGCGTTGTGATGGCGATCACACTCGTGGGGGCTGGGTAATCTACAAGCACATCCTTATACACGTCCCTAGTCGTGGGAGTATCGAGATAGGGCATCGATACTCCAGAGTAGACTAGCGTATGCGCTTCTCATCCCAGCACGGGAGACGGTCTGTCCCACAGCCGTCAGTACGTCGTACTTGAGATAGTATGCGGGTGCTCGTTAGGTTACGAGTACACTGGACAGGACTCGTCGGGAACTGATGGTTGGTATTATACCTATCGTCAGTTATCAGTTCCCAGGTGACATGAGTACAGCTTAGTCCGCTGACTTGACACTGTCACTTCGCCTCGAGTGTGTTCCCACTGTTCTTTGATTGCTACCCTACCACGGCTCTACTGAGTCGTGCAAACAGGTAGTAGTTGGGAGCAGTCCCGAAACACTTGGAGGCAGTGACGGTTAGATAGGATTCGTCTCTCCCGGTATTGGGGGTTGACATCGCGCTGTGTCTAGGAGAGCCATTACACAAGTAGTCCCTGGCCAGGGCAAGCGAGATGTACTGGTAGGTTCCAGTGTTATCTCAGGGTGTATTGGGCTTCACTCCGACACGACTTGTACCGCTATTAGGGGACTGACATTTACCGCCCCCCTAGGCCCGCCATGCGATGTATCAGACGAACAGACCGGACTGTACGGAGATTGTCACATACAGACTCAGTAGGAGTTCGGATGGGTTTACCTCATCGGCCTTCTTATCGACATCTACCTGGGGACCGTTACGTACAGCTAGTGCCGCTTGCGGTCTGTGGTTAAACCCACTGCAAGCGTAGTGTCGAGTCTTTAGAATCCCACACAGAGAGTTTCCCTGCACTGAGCGAAACGTGTAGAGGCCGTATGGTTTTACGGCAGGGCTGCGATCACTTACGTACACTTGTGTGCGTATGATGTTCGGGCAGGCAGTACTAGTAGGCTTTGGTTTAAGCCAGATCCTAGTATTGCACGGATGGATTTGTTTTGTCTTCTGTGTATCCGCATTCTACGGAATACGGATGCAGGTGTGTATGCACAGTTTTTCGGAGTGATGAAGGAGGAGGTGCCTCATTAGGTTTTTGGCAGTTGGTTCGGCCAAAACCATTATGTGGCAGGCTCATTAGGGTTTTGACAGTTCGTTTGGTCAAAACCATTATGAGCCGCGAACATCATTTACTAATCCTATTAGTGATAATCTTATGATGGCTAATTGCATTGACCATTTGACCCCGTTGACCCCTCTTGACTTTGTTGATCGGTTGACCGGGTTGACCATTGAATTTCAAGAGGTTTCCACACTCTTCTTTTCTTTTCTTTTTCCTTTTGGATTATGATGATGGTCATTTCAATTGTAGCCATCAACTTTATCTTGATGGGATTAGTAATGATGTTGTTTTGCATTATTTGCGACCATGGTTGTTTTTCATTGTATCATAATATTATTTTCATTCTCTCTCTTGAAATGAGAAGCTCCATGGTTGCAAGAAAACCTCCTTCTTCTTCCTCCTCTTGATTTCTCCTTTGATCTCATGTGTTGAGAGAAAAAGGTTTTCACTTGACAAACACATCCATACATCTCCTCTACACATCCTAGGGCTTCTAGATTAGCAATCTCCTAGCCCTAGTTACCTCGGCTTGAGGTGGAGCTCGGTGTACATCTCTCGGGTGGATCGTCTTCGACTCAAGGAGGCCGCGGAGGTGACCGAAGTCCGGATCAACCATTGAGCAAGCAAAGAGAAGCACAACAAGAAGAGAAGAACAACAAAGAAGAAGAACAACAAGAAGAGAAGGAGTTCAAGTTGAGGTATAACCCCTAACCGAGTAGATACATCTCTTGTTAGGTTGCTAGTTTATAGTTTAGCAAAGATCCGGCTTTTACGGTCCATGTTACAAAGATCAGAAAATTTTTTGTTTTACCGTTTCCGCGACCCCGAAAGTACCGGGAGAGGTAACGTGGACCTAACAGTGGTATCAGAGCCTAACTAAACATAAACTAGCTTGGTAGTAAAGTGTATCGAAGTTCGAAACCGAAAAAAAATCGAAAAAACCAAGTTATAAAAACCTGAGTTTCTGTTAAAAATTTTTCTGGTCAAAACAAAATTTGTCATACTCCAAAAATCATCTCAGGGTTTTTAGAAGAAAGTCACCAAACACGAAACAGCGACTCGACTAAAGAGCCGCGTTTCCGCGGCAATAGCAAGCTATTGCCGCGGAAACGCGGCCAACTTGGTGAGTTGCTGCCTCGTTTTTGGTGCAGAATGTTTCTGACATGGTTTTAGGATTTTAAAGATATATTATATGTGCCCAGATTTTCCAGAATAGAAATTTATTTTTGGGGGCCTATAATTCCGTATTTTTTCGAACTTCAATATACTTTGACTATAAAGGTTATATCTGTGATGTTCTTATGTATTGAACGTCGGCTAATCGCTATATGTCGATTAGTCGGGGTTATACATATCTGTGATCTGTGATTGTTGTTGATGGTTTGTGTATATGAACTCGTTGGATTGTCGCGGATGAATAGCCGGGGTGGATGTGAGATGAGAGTTTCTTTTTCTTTCATTCATGTAATAAATTTGTAAATTGATGTAATATTATTTGTTTGGCCGCACAACCGGGTCGGGGTTGTAGCCGTCATTGTATAATTCTTTTTACTGTTTTTGCTCCTAGGATAGACCCATGGAGGGGGTGCACAAACTACCGGGTATCTCGAAGTGCAGAGTGGCCTACTCATGGCATTGAGGGAGGTTGCTTCGCTTCGGGTACTTGGCGGGTAGTTTGCCGCACCCGTAGGGGTCTTGGGTGGGGTTATGGCTATTCATCGCGACCGTGTAATCCGCTTTTCGTTGCAGGCTCGAACGAATCGCGGGTTCCTAGTATATCCAAAGTGTTCATCTGTGATCTGGATTGGTTTTCATTGCAGTATATCTATATATAATAACAATTTAGGCGTTGCTTATGTTTTACAGCCGCGCTAGCCCAGCCCCCGCTCTGTCGTTAGTTAAGTAACCTAACGGGTGATGACGGGGCCCCGTGGCGAATGCGAATGGCATAAGCGTACGTCATATTTTGGTTGTTTTCTGCAATGGTAGGATTTAAATGATGGGACGCATTAAAAGAACTAATGCAAGAAAATAAACCTAAAAGACGTTGTTGGAACAATTTTTCAAAAAGCTGTTATTGCAAGGACGTTCATTTTTGTTTTGCATAGCGGTATTCGGTTGTGAATGCCCAGCACCTCAGTCGACGAGGCAAGGGCCGAGATCCCTTCATCGGGAGTGACCCCTTGGACAAAACTTTGCGTCAGGGTAATAACTTCACTATAGTCGATTATTCTTGCTTTGCATCGAGGTATTCATCTTACGAATGCCCAGCACCTCACTCGACGAGGAATGAGCCGAGATCCCTTCACAGGGAGTGACCTCTTTAGCAAAAGTTTTCGCCACTGTATTTTTCAAAAAAGGTGCAATCAGGTTCCTTCAACGATATCAAGTTCATTACGTTAACGGGTTTTTCGCCAAAAACCCAGCCGTAGCCCTCTGTCGTTTCGGATAATTAATACTTAGTATTCGTGCTGCGTTTGTTGATTATTCGTCAAGACACAGTGAACGGTAGCTAAGTAATAATTCTCTGTTGCACTGATTGATGCGATTGGTTAGGACGGTCGCATGATTTTGTTGATTATTCGTCAAGGATCATGCGGGCGGGTCTAATGCAATCCTGGATAACGACGGGTTGAACTTGACTAGGACCTTTTGATTTGTTGATTATTCGTCAAGGTCACTTGGGTCCTAGGGGCAAAAACCACATCGGGAGTTTCAAAAGTACTGAAACTTGCAGATTTAGCATACCTTCTGGAGTGTGGTGACTAGAGTGGATTCCATCTAGGTCATCGCACAATGATGGTTGGATCCCGATCCCACTGATGAGTTGGATTACTCTCGGGAGATTATTTCACTTAACGATCAATGCTATAAACCTAGTAGGTGTCTAGAAAGGTGTTAGCGGGGTTACGCCCCCAGGAAAAAGAGGTTATTTAATTAAGGAACTTCGCGAAAGCGTTGGAAAACCTCCCTCGAAGTACCGACACTAGCCTGGCTGAAAGGTTAAGCAAGTATTGTGACGTGAATTAAAACCCGGCTAGTTCTTCTTTTAAAAGGTTTTAAGAAGAATTTGAGTAAACAGTGGGAGACATCCTGGTTAGATAAATTAATAAACCAATCTAATCTTGCAAGAGCATACGCTGAGTGTTTCTTTTCTCTCTCTCCAGGCAGCAACCTTTTCACGCCCTAATCAAGATAATAAAATGTATCGCTTGACCGATCCGAATTCTTATTCGGGACTGGGCAAAGTTGGTTCAGCTCTAACTTGTGACAACAGTCATGAGTATGAGAATGGGAAAGGGGAAAGTATGGATTTCCAGGATACCCAGTTGAAGAAGAAGCATGGTTTTGCATCTACTTCAGGTGTTCTTGTAATTGAGAACTGTTTTACGGTCAGCCCTACCTCCTGGGTACTTGATACCGGATCAGGATCTCATATCTGTAATTTATTGCAGGGACTGAGAAAAAGTAGGAAAGTTGCACCGGGTGATATGTCGCTCAGAGTAGCGAACGGAGCACAAGTTAATGCGGCAGCCGTCGGTGAATATCACCTAGTATTGCCCAATGGCAAGACTATGATTTTGAACGATTGCTACTATGTACCCTCCATGGTTTGCAACATCATATCAGTTTCTTTACTGGATAAAGATGGATATAACTTTGTTCTTGAAAAGAATATCATGAACATTTACCTTCATAAGGTACTGGTTGCAGAGGGTACACTGTGTAATGGTATCTACGTTCTAAATCAGAATACAGTTCTCAATATACAAAACACACGCAAGAGGAAGAATTCAGATACGAATGAATCCTACTTGTGGCATTGTAGGCTTGGTCATATCGGAGAGAAAAGACTGAGTAAGTTGCATAAAGATGGACTCTTGAATACGTTCGAGTTTTCATCTTATGAAACTTGTCAGTCTTGTCTCAAAGGAAAGATGACCAAATCTCCGTTCACCGGACATGGAGAAAGAGCAAGAGAGCTCTTGGGACTCATACAAAGTGATGTGTGTGGTCCGATGTCTATACATGCAAGGGGTGGGTTCTCATACTTCATCACATTCACTGACGATCTCTCTAGGTTCGGATATGTGTATCTCATGAAACACAAATCTGAAGCTTTTGAGAAATTCAAGGAATTCAGAAAGGAAGTAGAGAACCAGATTGGCAAAAGTATCAAGATCCTCCGGTCTGACAGGGGAGGGGAGTACTTAAGCACGGAATTCCTAGATTACTTAAAAGAGAATGGTGTTCTCTCTCAGCTTACTCCTCCTTATACACCACAACATAACGGTGTTTCGGAGCGGAGGAATCGTACCCTATTGGATATGGTTCGCTCCATGATGAGTAGTGCTGAGTTGCCTCTTTCATTCTGGGGACATGCGCTTCAGACAGCGGCATACCTTTTGAATCAAGTTCCGTCCAAATCAGTGCCTAAAACTCCATATGAAATATGGAGCAGTAAGAAACCATGTCTTAAGTTTATTAAGATATGGGGTTGTCCGGCCTATGTGAAAACGCAGAAACTGGACAAGCTAGAGGCACGATCAGTTCTGTGTAAATTTGTGGGATATCCTAAAGACTCACTAGGATATCTGTTCTACCACACTGAGGAACAGAAGGTGTTTGTATCTCGCCACGCTACCTTCTTAGAAAGGGAGTTTCTTGCAAAAGAAACTAGTGGGAGTTCGGTAGAACTGGAAGAAATTCAGCGACCAAAAATGTAACTGAAAATTTGGAGGAACCGCTAGATTCAATAACCCCAAACGAACCTCAGCCACTCCGCAGATCTGGTAGGATTTCTCATCCGCCCGAGAGATACTACGGTTTTCTCATAGACGGGGATCGAGAGGATTGCATCTTGGAAGAAGATGACCCTACCAGTTTCAGGCAGGCCATTATCAGTAGGGACTCTGATAAGTGGCAGGAAGCAATGCAATCCGAAATGGAGTCCATGTACGCCAATAAAGTGTGGACCTTGGATATTGCTCCAGCTGGGGTAAAACCTGTTGGATGCAAATGGATCTACAAAAGGAAACTTGGTGTAGATGGGCAGGTGGAAACCTATAAAGCTAGACTCGTTGCAAAAGGTTTTCGTCAAAGACCTGGTTTGGACTATGACGAGACTTTTTCTCCGGTGGCTATGCTCAAATCCATTCGGATCTTACTTGCCATTGCTGCCTTCCATGACTATGAAATCTGGCAGATGGATGTTAAGACGGATTTCCTAAACGGTTGTTTGGAAGAGTGCGTTTACATGGATCAACCAGAAGGTTTCGTAGACAGTGGGAGCAGCGGAAAGGTGTGCAAGTTGCTTAAATCCATTTATGGATTAAAGCAGGCATCGCGGAGCTGGAACACCTGTTTTGATGAGGCAATCAAGGAATTTGATTTCATCAAGAACGAAGATGAACCCTGTGTATATAAGAAGATTGTAGGACGAACTGTCGTATTCCTAGTCTTGTACGTGGACGACATTCTTTTGATAGGAAATGACATTCCTATGCTACAATCGGTCAAGCTGTTTTTGTCACAAAGGTTCTCCATGAAGGACCTGGGTGATGCCTCGTACATTCTGGGGATCAAGATCTATAGAGATAGATCCAAGAGACTATTGGGACTTTCGCAGTCCAGGTACATAGAGACCGTACTAAAGAGATTTAGTATGGAGGATTCCAAGCGCGGTAACATACCCGCATTGCACGGAATTACCCTCTCCAAGAAGATGTCTCCTAAGACTGACGAGGAGCGGGTTCGCATGAGCACTATACCCTACGCTTCGGCGGTAGGATCTATAATGTATGCGATGCTATGTACAAGACCAGATGTAGCTTACGCGTTGAGCACGGTAAGCCGGTATCAGTCAGACCCAGGGGAGGACCACTGGACAGCAGTGAAGAACATTCTTAAGTACCTGAGAAGGACTAAGGAGATGTTCCTGGTTTACGGTAATGGAGACCTCATGGTCGAGTCCTTTACCGATTCAAGCTTCCAGAGTGACAAAGATGACAGCAAGTCTGTCTCGGGTTTTGTGTTTACCCTCAACGGAGGGGCGGTATGTTGGAGGAGTTCCAAGCAGGATACCGTCGCAGACTCGACGATGGAGGCTGAATACATTGCTGCAAGCGATGCCGCAAAAGAGGCGGTCTGGATTAAGAAGTTCATTAGTGAACTTCAGGTGGTTCCGTCCATTGTTGACCCAATACCTTTGTATTGCGATAACAATGGAGCTATAGCTTTAGCGAAGGAACCAAGGTCCCATCAGAAATCCAGGCACATCTTAAGGCGGTATCACCTGATCAGGGAGATCATTGATCGACAGGAGATCGAGATGCGGAGAGTGGACACAAAGGACAACACTGCGGACCCATTCACGAAGGCTTTGCCCCAGACTCAGTTCGAGCGGCTGATCGAGATGATAGGTCTTCGATACGCCGGTACATGGCCTTAGTGCAAGTGGGAGATTGTTAGTGTATATGCCCTAGAGGCCATTACTGTATCATACTAGTATGTATATTACTTGATGGAAGCTTGGGATATTCACAGTTGTACAGACAATCTTGCTCAATATAGTAGTATGCTACTTGGTTTGTCTCTGCTTTAATGTGTACATGTGTGTTTATTTATTATATCACCTATACGCATTAGTAGAGCCCTTAGGATCTTTGCTTGATTACCGGCGTTGTGATGACGATCACACTCGTGGGGGCTGGGTAATCTACAAGCACATCCTTATACACGTCCCTAGTCGTGGGAGTATCGAGATAGGGCATCGATACTCCAGAGTAGACTAGCGTATGCGCTTCTCATCCCAGCACGGGAGACGGTCTGTCCCACAGCCGTCAGTACGTCGTACTTGAGATAGTATGCGGGTGCTCGTTAGGTTACGAGTACACTGGACAGGACTCGTCGGGAACTGATGGTTGGTATTATACCTATCGTCAGTTATCAGTTCCCAGGTGACATGAGTACAGCTTAGTCCGCTGACTTGACACTGTCACTTCGCCTCGAGTGTGTTCCCACTGTTCTTTGATTGCTACCCTACCACGGCTCTACTGAGTCGTGCAAACAGGTAGTAGTTGGGAGCAGTCCCGAAACACTTGGAGGCAGTGACGGTTAGACAGGATTCGTCTCTCCCGGTATTGGGGGTTGACATCGCGCTGTGTCTAGGAGAGCCATTACACAAGTAGTCCCTGGCCAGGGCAAGCGAGATGTACTGGTAGGTTCCAGTGTTATCTCAGGGTGTATTGGGCTTCACTCCGACACGACTTGTACCGCTATTAGGGGACTGACGTTTACCGCCCCCTAGGCCCGCCATGCGATGTATCAGACGAACAGACCGGACTGTACGGAGATTGTCACATACAGACTCAGTAGGAGTTCGGATGGGTTTACCTCATCGGCCTTCTTATCGACATCTACCTGGGGACCGTTACGTACAGCTAGTGCCGCTTGCGGTCTGTGGTTAAACCCACTGCCAGCGTAGTGTCGAGTCTTTAGAGTCCCACACAGAGAGTTTCCCTGCACTGAGCGAAACGTGTAGAGGCCGTATGGTTTTACGGCAGGGCTGCGATCATTTACGTACACTTTTGTGCGTATGATGTTCGGGCAGGCAGTACTAGTAGGCTTTGGTTTAAGCCAGATCCTAGTATTGCACGGATGGATTTGTTTTGTCTTCTGTGTATCCGCATTCTACGGAATACGGATGCAGGTGTGTATGCACAGTTTTTCGGAGTGATGAAGGAGGAGGTGCCTCATTAGGGTTTTGGCAGTTGGTTCGGCCAAAACCATTATGTGGCAGGCTCATTAGGGTTTTGACAGTTCGTTTGGTCAAAACCATTATGAGCCGCGAACATCATTTACTAATCCTATTAGTGATAATCTTATGATGGCTAATTGCATTGACCATTTGACCCCGTTGACCCCTCTTGACTTTGTTGACCGGTTGACCAGGTTGACCATTGAATTTCAAGAGGTTTCCACACTCTTCTTTTCTTTTCTTTTTCCTTTTGGATTATGATGATGGTCATTTCAATTGTAGCCATCAACTTTATCTTGATGGGATTAGTAATGATGTTTTTTTGCATTATTTGCGACCATGGTTGTTTTTCATTGTATCATAATATTATTTTCATTCTCTCTCTTGAAATGAGAAGCTCCATGGTTGCAAGAAAACCTCCTTCTTCTTCCTCCTCTTGATTTCTCCTTTGATCTCATGTGTTGAGAGAAAAAGGTTTTCACTTGACAAACACATCCATACATCTCCTCTACACATCCTAGGGCTTCTAGATTAGCAATCTCCTAGCCCTAGTTACCTCGGCTTGTGGTGGAGCTCGGTGTACATCTCTCGGGTGGATCGTCTTCGACTCAAGGAGGCCGCGGAGGTGACCGAAGTCCGGATCAACCATTGAGCAAGCAAAGAGAAGCACAACAAGAAGAGAAGAACAACAAAGAAGAAGAACAACAAGAAGAGAAGAAGTTCAAGTTGAGGTATAACCCCCTAACCGAGTAGATACATCTCTTGTTAGGTTGCTAGTTTATAGTTTAGCAAAGATCCGGCTTTTACGGTCCATGTTACAAAGATCAGAAAATTTTTTGTTTTATCGTTTCCGCGACCCCGAAAGTACCGGGAGAGGTAACGTGGACCTAACAGAAACTCCCACGACTAGAGACCTTTTAAGGATGTGCTTATAGACCCCAGCTCCCACGTATATGATCGCCATCATACTGCTGGTCGTCAAGCAAGAATCCTAAGGGCTCTATTAACGTGTAATAGTGACCTGTAAGGTCACCTGAAGCAGTACACGATGATAAAGATAAAACAGATAGCATACTATCATCTTGAGTAAGACTGTCCTACCGGCATAGGTCCTCCCTCAATCAATGCAATCACGTACCTGTGATCCAATAATTGACTTTGAGGGCACTATATCCAACACCCATTATTCTTTAGCCTTAACCAAACTTGGATCTTCATGAAAGTTAGCATTTTAGAGGCTATTTTGGAAATCTTTTTTGCAAGTTTAGAATCAAATTTTGAGGTTTAGAATCCTAACCCTAAGCTTAGTTGTTGTTTTAATACATTAAGATAGCATATTAGATGTTTAAATAAGGCTTTAATTTGCATGTTTAGAAATTCAAGAAAAGGTTTTTAAGATAAGTTAGGGTTTTGATTGCTTGTAATGGTTAAGTGAGTAGTTTAGACTTGGAAAACTTAACCTAATTGTGAGATTGTTAATTGTTATTTTCCTAATTGTCTAATTAAGCTTGATTGCAAACTAGCTTTTACTAAATCTTATATGGGTGAGATTAAAATTGTAGTAAAGGTTTGTGTGGCTTAATCAAGCTATTGTGTGATGATTGTGGCCACTAGATTTTGTTAAACTTCTAGATTTGAGCTAAAATGATTACAAGTTGCTTACTAGGTTTTCGGATAAATTAGGCGTGGGTTTCTTTTGACGTTGCGATGTTATATATATTATCTTCCAGGATATATATTGTGTTGTCAATGCGCGATCGGTACGATTAGGTTCAAGGCCGGGTGGTTATGTCGTTTTGCGTTCCTAGCTAAGGTTGTGCCGATGTCGTACGCTTTTTGTGCACTAAGTGCACAGTGTGTATATCTTGTGGACTTTATCCTTGCATTTTGTTGGCTTTGTGTCGGTGCAGGATATTTAACCTTATGTGTTGTGTTTGTGAAATTTAGGATCGCAAGCGGGGACTTCGGACGCTGCGAAGAAAGGGAAGCAGGTGGTCGGATTTACTTAGCTTGAGTTCATCGGTGAGTAGATTTAACATCTAAAGGGGAATCACTCGTATGGAGTTATGCGTCTGGGCTAGATTCAATGATATGTTTATTAATTATAAGTATATGTACATAGAGATTGTGCATGAACTTCATTGCATATTATTACTTGTTTTGCCTGGACTTGTACCCATTGGACACTGCACTATTATTGACGGTTCATGTTGCACGAGCACAAATTGTATGCTACACACACACCGTTGGTAATTTCCATTACACGCACAACATATATATACATATGTGATATTGTATCGGTTATTGCCATTGTGACATTGATTCTTATTCCATTGCGCATATGAAATGTAGTGTACATGCTATACCAACATGCTTACACATATACCTGGCTATAGCTACATGTACATCATCCATACATACTTACATGTACATCCACATACCTTGCTATAGTTACATGTACATCATGCATAAATACTTACATGTACACCCACATACCTTGCTATAGCTACATATACACCTAAGTGGTATTGTATTGTCATTTGATATTGAGACGTTGATTATTGTGCTATTGTGCTTATGAAATGCATCATACATACCTGCTTACATGTAGATACTGTTAGTTATATGTATGCTCTAGAGGCCATTACTGTACATACGATGTATATTGTAATGGATGCTTGGACATATATAGGGAGGACTTTCTTGCTCGACATGATAGTATGCTATCTGGTTGTACTTTATCTTAACATGTACTCTGATTGTCTCTATGTTACATGTTGATAAAGCCCTTAGGATATGTACTCGACTACTGGGACTAAGATGAGATCATACTAGTGGGGCCACGGTAGTCGACGAGTACATCCTATAACTGTTCCTAGTCGAGGGTGTATCAAGACAGGGCATCGATACACCAGAGTAGACTAGCGTATACGCATCTTGACCCATATGATGGGCGATGGATGATCCCATATCCATCGGTGTTTGACATCAAGGATGGTGTACGGGTGCTCAGTGGAGACTGGGTACACTGGACGGACTCGTAAGGTGAAACCTATCGCTCGGAAAGGTGAAACCTATCGCTCTGATACCAACTTTGTCACGACCCGCAAGGTACGGAACGCGACCGACACTTAAGTTACGAAACGTCTCAAGGCGTCCGTAAAATAAGTAAGCTGAAGCCCAGAATACAAAACCCAATTAAGAATTTAAGTGAAGGAAACCAACTTATTTAAAGCATTTTACTCCATTAAACCACATCAAGTTTCCTTTTTAAAACAACTTTCCCTTTTTCCAAAAATTCCGGCAGAATCTCCTTTGTAAAAATAAGCCCCAAACGAGTACAAAACAGGAATATAAATGAATAACATGAATATGGCATCCCCAAGCGGGAGCTAGCTCTTCACCTCAAGGCGGTCACAAATCCCACGCAATGTAAGATAACAATGTGCATAAATAAGCATGAAGTATAAGTAAAATAACATGTCGACTCAAGTGAGCTCGACCCCAAATATCATAAATCCACAAGTCTCACAACCTCGTCTCTAGGTCAATATACAGTAATCCAAATAAACTGGTACAGCTGAAATAGTAGTAGTAGTAGTAGTAGATGGAGTACTCAAGATCCAATGAACATATATAAGGTGGTACAAAATGATAACAACCTACCTATGAGCAAAAGCCTCGAGTCCAGGCAAAAAGGGCAAAATGAGCAAAAGTGTCCACCGCTACAGTGCTGACAGAACGGACCTGCAGAAAAGCTGTGGCACAACGGGGGTTTGTTGCCAGCTCGTGAGTAATAAATAACATCTACAAAGGCTATCGAATGCATGCACACAAGTATCCTAGCATCTCTAAAATAAGTATGGCTATGTGTACTAGAAGGCATGTATGCATCATCAGTGTACTAACAAGTATGTATGTCAAAAGGATGTACTAACAGGTATGTATGCTATATGAGTCAACTCAAGATCTCAACATGTAAGTACAAGAACTATTCTTTCTTTATTTTTGAAACTCTTTTAAAATATCAGCATAATATCCATGAAATCAACAAATCCGTGTCCAGCAACGACACCTCAAAACTGTCTCAATCTCATATATCCATATCAAGTATCTCTGATCTCAGCCATCCGGCTGATCCATCCCAAATATCCATATCTCAATCTAGCGGCAACGGTCGGTATCCTCTGGATATCCGCCGTGCAAAATGAAGTCACCGGTAGGTAATCCATCCCCTGCCAGGCTCAACGCCATCTCCTGCGATCTTCTTACCCCGGGGTACCTTACCGGGCTCACCATGTACCCGAGACGATTCATCCACCTCCTCGAAACGGGTCTCGAAAACCACAGCAAACTCATGGTGGACGACACTTTACATCATTAGAAAACCGCAACCTTTATGTTTTAAAAGATAATAAGTTTGTAAATCTTGCGGCTTTCCCCCAAAATCTAGAAATATCACAAATCTCAAGAAGTCATCATAGGTGCATATGTCAATAATAATGAATGCATATGACATCAATGTTCAAGTTGCAATGTATGATTTATAACTAGGCATGAACAGATGATATGATGGTGTTTATGCACGGGAATAGCAATTCTATGATTTCATTTTAAAGATGTTTTCTAAGCATTAATTATTAACATGTTTCAGATTACAAATTATCTAGTGTCGTGACATGGCAATTACCAGGGGGTGTATGTACACATGAATAGTGCTCGTGCTGCATATAAAAACCTGGTAATGGTGCATGTGTCCTACAGAATGAGTTTGCGCATATGGGTACAACATATAGATCCTAACTGCAGCAATTATCATGCAAGTATTATTATTTCTAATGTCACAAGTAAATGTTAAAGTTTACTATTTTCAGTTTACTAAATCTATCGGGAGATTTGCGCCATCCAAACGATCGTCCCCCGTAGATGTGAAATCTACTCACCCGTGTGTTGGAGATAGTGCCCTCAGAGTCAATTATTGGATCACAGGCATGTGATTGCAATGATTGAGGGAGGACCTGTCCCGGTAGGACAGTCTTACTCGAGATGATAGTATGCTATCTGGTTTATCTTTATCATCGTATACTGCTTAGGTGACCTGACAGGTCGCTATTACACGTTGATAGAGCCCCTAGGATTCTTGCTTGACCACCAGCAGTATGAGGGCGATCATATAAGTGGGAGCTGGGGTCTATAAGCACATCCTTAAAAGGTCCCTAGTCGTGCGAGTTTCGAGACAGGGCATTGATACTCCAGAGTAGACTAGTGTATACAGTCGAGACCCCGACGAGGGGCGGTGGCCGGTCTCACAAGCCATTGGTGTCAGTTGGATCACCTAAGATGTATACAGGTGCTCATTGGGTTATGAGTACACCGGACAGGACTCGCCGGGAACATGCTAGTTGGTCTTATACCAGACGTCAGATAGCAGTTCCCAGGTGACATGTGTACAGGTTAGTTCATCGACCTGAGGATCGTCATTTGTCTCGTGTGAGTTCCCACTGTACTTTGATTACTACCCTACCACGCTCAAAGGAGACGTGCAAACAGGTTTTAGTTGGGTACAGTCCCGAGCCACATGGAGGCAGTGAGCGTATCTTCAGGGGTTCGTCTCTTCCGGTATTGGGGGTGAGGTCGCGCTGTGTCTAGGAGAGCCATTATACGAAGTCCTTGGCCAAGGCAGGAGATTTACTGGTAGGTATTCCAGTAGTATCTCAGGGTGTTCTGGGCTACACTCCGACACGACTTGTACCGCTTTTGGGGGTCTGACTTTTACCAACCCCCTAGGCCTGCCATGCGATGCTCATAGACGAACGGACCGGACTGTACGGATATTGTCACTGACAGGCTCAGTAGGGTGTCAGGATGAGTTCGCTCATCGACGTCCCTTTTGGTCAATACCTGGTAGCCCGTTACGTATTGGCTTATACCTCTGACGTGCTAGTGGTTAAATCCACAACCAAGGTGTTGACGAGTCTTTAGAGTCCCCCACATTCAGTTACTCAAGCTTTCGGGCGAAAAGCTGTAGAGGCCGTATGGAGATATGGCAAGGTCCGATCAGATGCGTGCGGTATTGCACGGATCGGGATCGGATAGTTTGTACTACAGGCCGTATGGATATATGGCAAGGTTCGATCAGATACGTGCGGTATTGCACGGATTAGGATCGAACGGATATTACTAGCCGGCTTTGGTTTAAGCCGGATCCTAGTATAGTACAGTGTAGATTTGACTCATTGCATTTGTATTCCGGTCGGAATACAGATGCGGGTGTGTATACACAGTTGTGGGGTTTTCCTGTAATTTATTACGGGACCAGTTTTCTGGAGTTGCCAGTTTGCTTTCCGTTTCGGCCGATTTCCTTTGTATCGTTCATTGGCCGAAGATTGGTGGAGGAGGGCTTATTTGCATTGTTGCAAATAAGTATTTGTGGAGGGGGCCTTTGCATTTTGTTGCTTCATGATGGTGCACCATCCATTGACCTCACTTGACTTTTGCTTCATGATAGTTTTCATGATTGCTTGACTTTGGATATGATGATGGTTGTTTTAGAGTGGTGGGTTTTGTTGTGATCATTTGATTTTCTCATCATCACTTGCTTTTCAACCACCTCTTTGTCTTGGCCCTCTCTCTCTCTCCATTCTCATGGCATGGGCCGGCCATTCCCTTAGGGGATTGATTGATTCATTTTTGGTGTGGCATTTTTGGTTCTCATGGTGCTAAGAAAAATGCTCTCTAGTTCATCCAAAAATATCCTTTCTTTCCTCCACCAAAAATGGCGCCTCCACTACCCCAAAATTGAGACACAAGTTCTACACATTCTACAGCAAATCTTGGACACGTCGACTAGCCAGCTTCGTGCCCGAGTTGCCTCGGTATTGAGGTGGGAGCCCGTAAAAGATGCAGACGATGTGGTGCCCTTCCGGCAAGGAGGCGACGACCGGAGTTTCCACGGGAGATCGGGACGACGACGAGAAGACCGGAGGACTCGGATCAGTCGGTATATCTCTCTTCCCCATCTTGTAGTTAGCTAGGACTAGTTAATGGTTCGATCCGGGTTTTAGTGCGCGGTGGTGCCGGTTTGCTAGTTTGCAAAATTAAAGTTCATCACCGCTTCCGCATTTGGCCTCGAGATGGAGGCCGGGGCGCCGCCATGCACTTACAGTGGTATCAGAGCCTCGCCATTAACCTAGTCTAGCTTTGTCTAATGTGTTTTGCATTTCCGATCGATCAAAAATTCCAAAATCCGCGTTTTCTCATGCATCAGTTTCTGTCGAAATTTTTTGGAGTCCAAAAATTTTTCAGGTTGTCTCAGAACACTGTGCATGGACTTTTAAGCCTACTGTAAAAATTTGACAACGTGATTCCATAAGAAGACCGCGGAACCGCGGCTAAAACCCCCTTCTGGCCGCGGTTCCGCGGCGGTTCTGTGTTATCATTGTGCCAATTTTTTTCAGTGGGCTTTTGGGTTAAAAATAGGGGTTTTGGAATATTAATTATGGGCCCAGAATTTCTTGATGTGCTACAGTAGTACTTGGGGGCCCACTTGTTAAAATTTGATCGATCGGATATTTTAAACACATTAGTTCACAGTATTTACATTATATCTGCGACCGTGAATGTCACTTGATCGGTAAATCCTGTCTAACTGCTATAGCCCGGTTAGATGGATTTGCGAACGTGACTTTTACGTTGATGTTCTGTGTTTTGCTGTGATGTTGCGGATCGGTCGTGGGGGATAGCCTGGATGCAATGCTAGTACAGTTTTGTTGTATTATGTACATTTGATATTGCGGGGCGAGCGTCCGACATGTGGACTGCCGTCACTGCCTGTTTGTATTATTCTTTTGGGGCACGACCAGGTTGCGGTCGATGTACCCGTTGTATGTATATTTTACTTTCTGTACTAGGATTGCCCCGTGGAGGGGTGCACGGGTAGCCGGGTTCTAGAGGGCAACAAGCCCGCATCTCATGGCATTGAGACGGAGGGGGCTTCACTCTAGAATTGGCGGGCGATTCGCCGCACTCGTAGGGGTACAGGTTGACCCAGGAGGGGTGCCCGAGTTGCCGGATTCCGTGAAGTGCTGGGTGGTCCATTCATGTTGCTGAAGGGGGCTGCCTCGCTTCAGGTTTTGGCGGGTAACTTGCCGTGCCCGTAGGGGTCTAGGTTTTCATTGCACAGGCTATCCACACGACCAGGGGAACGTCGGGTTTCAGCGGCTCTGTGAAACCCGGGGATCCTAGATATCTGTATTGTTTCTGTGATGCTGTACATTTCTGTGATGTTGCATTTTATCACGCCTTGAGCGAAATATAATATATTGGTATATATATTAGTAGATGTTGTATATGTTTTGCATCCGCGCTAGTCCAGTCCCCGCTCTGTCGTTAGTTAGCTAACCTAACGGGTAATGACGGGACCCAGTGGCGAATGCGGATGGCATATACGTACATCAGTATATTTTCGTTCTTTGTGGTGTGATCAATTGATGGGACTGCGTTAATTCGGATCAATGCAAGTTAAAAACAAACCTAATCTGATGTTGTTGGAACACTTTTAAAAAAGCTGTTATTGCAAGGACGTTCACTTTTGTTTTGCATCGTGGTATTCAGTTGGAATATCTTGCTCCTCAGTCGACGAGGCAAGGGCCGAGATCCCTTCACCGGGAGTGACCCCTTGGACAAAAGGTTTGCGTCAGGGCATTAACTTCACTATAGCCGATTACTTTTGCTTTGCACCGTGATATTCAGTTGGAATATCCTGCACCTCATTCTACGGGGAAAGAGCCGAGATCCCTTCACCGGGAGTGACCTCTTTAGCAACGGTTTTCGTCACTATATTTTTATAAAGCTATCAGTTCCTTCAACGATATCAAGTTCACTACGTTAAAGGTTTTCGCTAGAAACCATTCGTAGCCCTCCGTCGTTTCATATGGGTAGTCAATAGTATTCAAGCTGTGTTTGTTGGCCAAAGTCAAGGCACAGTGTTTGGTAGCTGTTGGTTATTCATATGCAGCATAGATAGATGCGTTGGTTTGGAACAGTCGTACTGCCTTGTTGGCCAAAGTCAAGGGTAGGTACGGGTGGATTCAAATTAACCTGGAGAATGACGGGTAGAACTTGACATGCGACTTATGATTTGTTGGCCAAAGTCAAGGTCATAAGAGCATGGGGTAAAAATCACATCGGGAGTTTCAAAAGAACTAAAACTTGCCAGATATGCGCATACCTTCTGGAGTGTGATGACGTGAGCGGATTCCGTCACGTTATCATGCGATGATAGTTGGATCCCGATTCCCGCTGATGAGTTAGTTTACTCCTCGGGTGATCCCGACTAATTCTTCTTTCAGGTTTGGAGGAGAATTTGACGGTACAGTGGGAGGTTTCCATATTAGATAAATTGGTAACCATTCTGATCTAGGTTAGAGTGCACGCTGAGTGTTTCTTTTCTCTCTCTCTTTGGCAGCGACCATTGACCCGACCCTAAGGCTATGACTCAGAGACCAAAATTAACCGAACCTTCTTAAACACTGGCTTTTGGATTGTCAGAGTTGCAAACCTCATTACCACTCCTACTTTTACCCTTTTCTCCAGGACACCCCGTATTACTACGAACGTCCACTTCTATTGGACAAAACCATCGTATGGTTATATACGAACTCGAAGGAATTTATTCGAGGATGGTTTCAGGTTCTGGAGAAAACGGATAGGACTATTCAGTTGTCTTTTCATTTTACCTTCTCTCAAGTTGCGAGTACTCCTTGGTTTAGGAGATAGTACACCTATTACGCAAATTGGATAGTCTTCTTCCAAACCATTTGTTAGTTGTATGTATGCCCTAGAGGCCAGTATTGTACAGAATATGTATATTATATTGGATGCTTGGACATATATAGAGATGACTTTCTTGCTCGACATGATAGTATGCTATCTGGTTGCTCTTTATCTTAACATGTACACTAGTCTCTTTATACTGTCTTATAGTTACATGTTGGTAAAGCCCTTAGGATTTGTACTTGACTACCTGGACTATGATGCAGATCATACTAGTGGGGACATGGTAGTCCATAAGTACATCCTTCAAGGTCCCTAGTCGTGGGTGTATCGAGACGGGGCATCGATATACCAGAGTAGACTAGCGTATACGCTTCTCGACCCATGTGATGGGCGATGGATGATCCCATATCCATTGGTGTTTGACATCAGAGATAGTATACGGGTGCTCAGTGGAGACTGGGTATACTGGACGGACTCGCCGAGAACTCCCAGATGGTATTATACCTCACGTCAGATGGCAGTTCTCAGGTGACACTTGTACAGGTTAGTCTGTAGACCCGAGATCGTCATAGAGTCTTGTGTGATTCCCACTGTGCTTTGATCTCCACCTTACCACGTCCATGAGGGCGTGCAAAACGGTGGTCTTTGGGTACAGTCCCGAGTCACATGGAGGCAATGAGCGATAGGAGGGGTTTCGTCTCTCCCGGTATTGGGGGTTGATGTTGCGCTGTGCTCGATTGGCCGTAACAGGGAAGTCCCTGGCCAGGGCTGATCAGAGATTTGCTGGTAAGTGTTACCAGTAGTTTCTCGACCCGTTATGAGCCTCACATCGGCACGACTTATCGGGTTATTGGGGTCTGACGTTTACCACCCCTAGACTTGATATGCGACATATCAGACGAAGAGACCGGACTGTACGGTAAGTGTTACTGGTCGGATTCGCAGGAGTGTGAGCGGGCTAGCTCGTCGATCTTCTGATCGCTCAATACCCGGGTGGCCGTTACGTTTAGCAGACCGCTTGCGGCTTGTGGGTGCTTGATATGATCATCATCTGCTACCGGCGTATTGACGAGTCTTTAGAGTCCTACACAGAGGTTTCCTGGCTCAAGCGAAACGAAATAGGAGCGCATATGAGATATGTGCGGGAGCGAGAATAATGCGTGTATGTGATACCGCATTTCATTCTCGCGTTAAATGTTTCGATTGGTTGTATTCGATATGACCTAGTTATCGAATCATTGATTCGATAAATCGATACATTGAATTCTAGTCGGTTATGTGCGACATGACCGGATCATTGAATCAAATGTTGATTTAATGATTTAATGTATAATTATATATTTGATATATTACTTTGCATTAACTAGTATTGGTTTACTTTAAATGTATATTCTCACTTGATGTGCAAATTGTATATGTGATATATTTTTGCGCACATGTTAGTATCATGTTTGATGATGCTTGCTCAATAGGTTAAGTGTATAGAATTAAACCTAGGTTAAGAAAGTGATTAGGGTTTTTATTTATCCATTCTTTTATTTTTTTCATTTTGGAAAAAGAATGGCATAAGAATACAAAATGGTTGCTTTCTTTCTTGAACATTGTTGAAGCTTCATGAAGTTTTGACTTTGTGACCATTTTGTCTTCACTTTAAACCCTAACCATTCTTCTAACCTTAGTTAACTCTCTACACTTAACTATGGTTCTCTTTATGATAAGTATTGATTTAATTTTATAAAATCTCAACACTTATCATATTTCCTTCTTCTTGATCATCTTCTTCTTCAAGAAAAGCTCAAGGTCCATCAATGGCAACTTGAGTTAAAGTGAGATAAATCCAATTCTAAAGTGAACCCACCTCCTATTTCTTCACCCTCTACCTCTTGCCAAGTTGTTTTGGGTGTTTTCTTCACAAGTTTCACAACTTTGTGAAGTCGGAGCTTGAGTTTGTGCAACCTCGACGTAGATCGTCTTTGACACGAAGCCGACGACCTATTCCGCTCGTTTTCCCGATGAAGCCGATGAACGAGTCTAGGATTCGAAAAGGACAGCGAGAGGATGCCTACGTGGAGCCAAGGAAGAGGATTACCGGATCTACAAAGGTTGTAGCATCTAACTTCTAGTTAAATTGTTAACTAGCTTTTTTTTTCGCCTAGAATTCTAGCAACGATCCGTTAACTAGGGTTTCTCGGCACCATAATTTTGGAAAATGGCATGGTTGATGCCTTGTGAGACCTCTATAGTGTTCCTAGGAACCTTTCAGTGGTATCAGAGCCAGGTTAGAGCCTTAGGCGAAGTCTAGACGGAGTTTGAAGTCCGAACGAACCCGAAACCCCGATGCCCAAGAGCTCTCTGGAAATTTTCTGAAATCTGGGAATTTTTGATATTAAAAATGCTTAAAAAATTCACCAAAGAATTATAAGAATTACTGTGTAAAACGTTTCCCATGAACAGTTCCATGAGCCGCGGAAACGCGGCAGAAGCATGGCTTCTGCCGCTGTTCCGCGTCCATATAGTGACGTCAGCCATGTTTCACTGCACAGTAATACCTGATAAATTCTGGTGAGTTTTCTGGGTAATTTTAAATTGATTTAAGGGTTGACTGCTCTGGGGTTATATTGGGAATCGACGATTCGATCGGAATATCAAACTTTGTCTAAGTGTTTTTCCAGATAACTGTAGAATATGTTAAAAAGTTTGACCGGATACAAATACCCAACTTTTCCCCTGCCGGAAAAATTCCAAGTGTTGGATTTTTCTGTGGTTAAAAGACGTTCGAAGTAGTGCAAGTAACGCGATGGTCCCTCTAGAAGACAACAAACCTTAACTCGATTATGTGACCGTCTTGAACTGCCCTTTGAACCTTCGGGTTTAGGGCAGTACGGCGTGCCACATGTGAGGCGTTGGCTTGACCCTTCTACGGCTGGACCGTTGGTACTGAGGTATGAAGTGAATGTCTTTGAACCTATTTCATGTGTTGATCGGTGTCGGGAAAACTTGGGTGTTCGAATGTTCGATCGGAAAGTTTGATATATTCTATTTATCCGGAATTGGATACAATAATTGGAATTCACAAACAGTTATGAGATAACTGGATGAATGTTATAAATCTAGCAGTTTAGTCCCATACGATATTGAAAAGAGTTTTCGATAATGAGACTAAAATGCGGGGTTTGTAACTGTTAGGCATGTGATGTCTAAAGAGGTTGTGGATTCCAATTGTTGTAGTTTTACACTTTCTTTTCTGTGACCGTAAGTGTAGTATGTTCATATCGCCGGTTTCGTTGCTATACGTCAACGACAATTGGGGTATGCATACTTACTTACGTTGATGACATGTGATGTTATGTGTTGCTGGATATGTTATATTGGATCGTCGTGTTCGAATAGCCGGGGGTTTTTATGTGAGATGAGTGTTTTTCATTTTCATTCATGTAAAAACTTGTATGTAATATTCTTTTATTTGGGGCACTTCCAGGTAGCGGAAGTTGTCACCCTTTGTATATTATTTACTTTTCCGCATTAGGATAGACCCAAGGAGGGGAGCACAAGTAACCGGGTTCTGGGGTCCAGTGGGAGACCAACTCGAGGAGTCGAGTCCGGGTCTCCTAACCTTAGAATTGGCAGGGTTGCTTGCCGCTCTCGTAGGGGTCTAGGGGTGTGGGATTGGCTATTCATCACGACCGTGGAATCCGTGTTTTATACTGGCTCGTATTGAAAACACGGACGTCCTAGTATATCCAATATTTCATATGTTTATTCTGCTGCGATATCTGTGATGTGACTCTGTGATGGATATAGTATATAGTATATATGATATATTATATAGACGTTACTTATGTTTTACACCCGCGCTAGCCCTGCCCTGCTCTGTCATTAGTTACCTAACCTAACGGTGCACGAGGGGACATCGAGGCGAATGCGGATGGCATAAGTGTACGTCATATCTATCTGTGATGTTTAGGTATTTAAATGATGGGACTTCATTAATGTGATTAATGAAAGGAAAGAAACCTAAGATGTTGTAGAATCAGATTTTAAATAAAACAGGTAGCTACAGTTCTTGCTTTGCATAGCGGTATATATGATATACCCCGCACCTTATACGATGAGGAAAGGACCGAGATCCCTTCACCGGGAGTGACTCCTTTAGCAATAACTGGCAGATGCTACACACTCGGTTTGCTTTTGACTGCTTTTGCGTTTTTGCTTTGCACAGCGATATATATGATATATCCCGCACCTCATTCGACGAGGAAAGGACCGAGATCCCTTCGCCGGGAGTGACTCCTTTAGCAAAACTAGAAAAGCCTCAAAATCACTCCATTTCAAAACTTCATTTGATTCTACAACGATATCAAGTTCATTACGCTCATGGTTTTCAGAAAAACCTGGCGTAGCCCTCCGTCATTTCAGATGAGTAGTAGTTAGTATTCGTGCTACGTTTGTTGGCCTGCGTCAAGGCGTAGTGTGCGGTAGCTAACTAGTATTTATCTGCTTATGCATATGATGCAGATTGGATTAGGGTAGTCGTGCGACTTTGTTGGCCTGCGTCAAGGGTCGTACGGGTGGGTTTAATTCAATCAGGAAATGACGGGTTGAACTTGACTAGCGCACTATGGTTTGTTGGCCTGCGTCAAGGTCATAGCACGCTAGGGGCAAAAGCATTATCGGGAATTTCAAGTGTTGAAATTTGCAATGAGATTGCATACCTTCTATGAGATAGTTGGATCCCGATACCCACTGCGAGTAAGAGTTACTCCTGGGAGAGTTTTACACATTGCAATTAGCCGATCAAGTAGGTGTCTAGAAAGGTGTCAACGGGGTTACGCCTCTGGGAAAACGAGGTTTACATTAATTAGGTTCGTGCGAAAGCATGGGGGACCTCCCTCAAAGTACCGACACTGGCCTGGCTGAAAAATTGGCGAACCTGTAGTGTGTAATTAATCCCGGCTAGTCTTTCCTTTTAGGGTTTGGAGGAAGATTTGATAAAAAGCAGTGGGAGCCATCCTGATTAGATAAGATAATAACCAATCTGATCTTGCACGAGCATACGCTAAAGTGTTTTCTTCTCTCTCTCTCCAGGTAGCGACCAGTTCATGCCTTAATCAAGATAATAATATGGATGTATTGACCGAACCCGCATGTTATACTGTGCTGGGGAACGTTGGTTCCGTTCATTCTTATAAGAGTTATAGGAATGAACAGGATATAGGGGAATACCAGGATTCCCATGCCACCCGAATGAAGAAAGTACATGTTGATGCATTTTCTTCGGGTGTGTTCATTACTGAGAACTGTTTCTCTATTTACTCTACGTCCTGGGTATTAGATACCGGGTCAGGATCCCATATATATAATCAGTTACATGGGCTTAGAAAAGGTAGAGAACTTGGAGAAGGTGATAAAGACATAAGAGTTGGAAATGGTGCAATTGTTGCAGCTAAGACTGTCGGGGAATATCACCTTGTATTACCAACTGGTGATACATTGGTTCTGAATGAATGCTATTACATGCCGAACCTGATATGCAACATTATATCGGTTTCTTTACTGAGTAAAGAAGGATATAATTTTGTATTGCAGGACAATGTTATGAACATTTTCCGTGACCAAAAGTTGGTTGGATCAGGCACGTTATGCAATGGCATTTATGTTCTAAATCAATCAACAGTTCTGAGCATAACAAACACACACAAGAGGAAGAGTTCAGAACTGAACGAATCCTTCTTGTGGCATTGTAGACTGGGTCACATCAATGTGACACGACTAGCTAAGTTGCATAAAGATGGATATTTAAATCCGTTTGAATTTTCATCTTATGACACTTGCCAGTCATGTCTCAAAGGCAAGATGACCAAAACTCCGTTTACGGGACACGGAGAAAGAGTTACCGAACTCTTGGGACTGATACATAGTGATGTATGCGGTCCCATGTCTACACATGCCAGGGATGGTTCTTCATACTTCATTACATTCACTGACGATCTCTCTAGGTTCGGGTATGTGTTCCTGATGAAACACAAATCAGAAGCTTTTGAGAAATTTAGGGAATATAAGCAAGAAGTTGAGAACCAAACCGGAAAAAGTATTAAAATCCTACGATCTGATCGAGGAGGAGAATACTTAAGCAATGAATTCCTGGACTTCCTAAAAGAGAATGGGATTCTCTCTCAGCTGACTCCTCCATATACACCACAGCACAACGGTGTATCAGAACGGAGGAACCGCACCCTATTAGATATGGTGCGCTCTATGATGAGCACAGCTGAGTTACCTATTTTCTTCTGGGGATATGCACTGGAAACAGCTGCAGACCTATTGAATATGGTTCCCACCAAAACCGTGCCGACCACTCCATATGAGATATGGAAAGGAAAGAGACCATATCTTAATTATGTTAAGATATGGGGTTGTCCGGCCTATGTAAAAACGCAAAATCCGGACAAACTCGCGGCAAGGTCCATTCTGTGTAAGTTTATTGGATATCCCAAACATTCGCGAGGGTATATCTTCTACCACCCTGAGGAACAAAGAGTGTTTGTTTCTCGGCATGCCACCTTTTTAGAAAAGGAATTTCTTGAAAAAGAGATTAGTGGTCATGAGGTAGAACTGGAAGAGGTTCCAGCTGCACAAGCTACAACAGAAGATCTGGTGGAACCAGAGGATTCCATAGTTCCCGATGAACCCCAGCCACTCCGCCGATCTAGTAGGGTTCCTCGCCAACCTGAGAGATACTACGGTTTTCTCATGGATGGAGGGAGCGAGGATTGCATCATGACGGATGATGACCCAACTAGCTTCGAGCAGGCCATCACGAGTAGGGACTCAGTGAAATGGCTGGATGCTATGCGGTCCGAGATGGAATCCATGTACACCAACAAAGTATGGACTTTGGAAGTTGCTCCTGAAGGGGTAAAACCCATTGGGAGCAAGTGGATCTTCAAGAAGAAACTTGGTGTAGATGGGAAAGTGGAGACTTTCAAAGCTAGACTTGTAGCAAAGGGTTTTCGTCAAAGACCAGGTGTGGACTATGACGAAACCTTTTCTCCAGTGGCTATGCTTAAATCCATCCGGATCATGCTTGCCATTGCTGCCTTTCATGACTACGAAATCTGGCAAATGGATGTTAAGACCGCCTTTCTAAATGGTGATTTGGAAGAGTGCGTGTACATGACTCAGCCAGAGGGCTTCGTAGACAGTGGGAGCAGCGGGAAGGTGTGCAAGCTGCTTAAATCCATTTATGGATTAAAGCAAGCATCGCGGAGTTGGAACATCTGCTTTGATGTCGTTATCAAAGAGTTTCATTTCGTCAAAAATCCAGATGAACCTTGTATCTACAAGAAGGTGGCAGAGAGTAAGGTTGTCTTCCTCGTATTGTACGTGGACGACATACTCTTGATAGGAAATGATATTCCTATGCTGCAAGCGGTCAAGCTCTTCTTATCACAAAGATTCTCAATGAAAGATCTTGGTGATGCCTCCTGCATATTGGGAATTAGGATCTATAGAGATAGATCCAAACGGATTTTGGGATTGTCCCAATCCAGGTACATTGACACCATACTAAAGAGGTTTAGTATGGAAGAGTCCAAGCGTGGGAACTTGCCCACGATCTCTGGAGTCACTCTCTCCAAAGAGATGTCTCCCAAGACTGATTTGGAGAGAGCTCGCATGCAAGGGATACCCTATGCTTCGGCAGTAGGCTCTATCATGTATGCGATGTTATGTACTAGACCCGATGTTGCATACTCATTAAGTATAGTGAGCAGGTATCAAGCTGATCCTGGAGAGAGTCACTGGACAGCTGTGAAGAGCATTCTCAAGTACTTGCGAAGGACTAGAGATATGTTCTTGGTGTATGGTAACGGAGAACTCCAAGTGGAGTCCTTTACCGATTCCAGCTTCCAGAGTGATAAGGACGACTCTAAGTCGCAGTCGGGTTTTGTCTTTACCCTTTACGGAGGGGCGGTTAGCTGGAAGAGTTCCAAGCAGGAAACCGTGGCAGACTCGACGATGGAGGCTGAATACATCGCTGCCAACGATGCTGCCAAAGAGGCTGTCTGGATCAAGAAGTTCATTACTGAACTTGGTGTGGTTCCATCCATTGAGCGTCCAATACCTTTGTATTGCGATAACAATGGAGCGGTGGCTTTGGCCAAGGAACCCAGGTCCCATCAGCGATCCAGGCATATTCTGAGGCGGTATCACCTGATCCGGGAGATAGTTGATCGCCGGGAGATCGAGGTCAGGAGAGTTGACACGAAGAACAACACGGCGGATCCACTCACGAAGGCCATTCCCCAGATACAGTTTGAGAGACTCTTCGGGATGCTCGGTATGAGATACTACAGCAGCTGGCCCTAGTGCAAGTGGGAGATTGTTAGTTGTATGTATGCCCTAGAGGCCAGTATTGTACAGAATATGTATATTATATTGGATGCTTGGACATATATAGAGATGACTTTCTTGCTCGACATGATAGTATGCTATCTGGTTGCTCTTTATCTTAACATGTACACTAGTCTCTTTATACTGTCTTATAGTTACATGTTGGTAAAGCCCTTAGGATTTGTACTTGACTACCTGGACTATGATGCAGATCATACTAGTGGGGACAAGGTAGTCCATAAGTACATCCTTCAAGGTCCCTAGTCGTGGGTGTATCAAGACGGGGCATCGATATACCAGAGTAGACTAGCGTATACGCTTCTCGACCCATGTGATGGGCGATGGATGATCCCATATCCATTGGTGTTTGACATCAGAGATAGTATACGGGTGCTCAGTGGAGACTGGGTACACTGGACAGACTCGCCGAGAACTCCCAGATGGTATTATACCTCACGTCAGATGACAGTTCTCAGGTGACACTTGTACAGGTTAGTCTGTAGACCCGAGATCGTCATAGAGTCTTGTGTGATTCCCACTGTGCTTTGATCTCCACCTTACCACGTCCATGAGGGCGTGCAAAACGGTGGTCTTTAGGTACAGTCCCGAGTCACATGGAGGCAATGAGCGATAGGAGGGGTTTCGTCTCTCCCGGTATTGGGGGTTGATGTTGCGCTGTGCTCGATTGGCCGTAACAGGGAAGTCCCTGGCCAGGGCTGATCAGAGATTTGCTGGTAAGTGTTACCAGTAGTTTCTCGACCCGTTATGAGCCTCACATCGGCACGACTTATCGGGTTATTGGGGTCTGACGTTTACCACCCCTAGACTTGATATGCGACATATCAGACGAAGAGACCGGACTGTACGGTAAGTGTTACTGGTCGGATTCGCAGGAGTGTGAGCGGGCTAGCTCGTCGATCTTCTGATCGCTCAATACCCGGGTGGCCGTTACGTTTAGCAGACCGCTTGCGGCTTGTGGGTGCTTGATATGATCATCATCTGCTACCGGCGTATTGACGAGTCTTTAGAGTCCTACACAGAGGTTTCCTGGCTCAAGCGAAACGAAATAGGAGCGCATATGAGATATGTGCGGGAGCGAGAATAATGCGTGTATGTGATACCGCATTTCATTCTCGCGTTAAATGTTTCGATTGGTTGTATTCGATATGACCTAGTTATCGAATCATTGATTCGATAAATCGATACATTGAATTCTAGTCGGTTATGTGCGACATGACCGGATCATTGAATCAAATGTTGATTTAATGATTTAATGTATAATTATATATTTGATATATTACTTTGCATTAACTAGTATTGGTTTACTTTAAATGTATATTCTCACTTGATGTGCAAATTGTATATGTGATATATTTTTGCGCACATGTTGGTATCATGTTTGATGATGCTTGCTCAATAGGTTAAGTGTATAGAATTAAACCTAGGTTAAGAAAGTGATTAGGGTTTTTATTTATCCATTCTTTTATTTTTTTCATTTTGGAAAAAGAATGGCATAAGAATACAAAATGGTTGCTTTCTTTCTTGAACATTGTTGAAGCTTCATGAAGTTTTGACTTTGTGACCATTTTGTCTTCACTTTAAACCCTAACCATTCTTCTAACCTTAGTTAACTCTCTACACTTAACTATGGTTCTCTTTATGATAAGTATTGATTTAATTTTATAAAATCTCAACACTTATCATATTTCCTTCTTCTTGATCATCTTCTTCTTCAAGAAAAGCTCAAGGTCCATCAATGGCAACTTGAGTTAAAGTGAGATAAATCCAATTCTAAAGTGAACCCACCTCCTATTTCTTCACCCTCTACCTCTTGCCAAGTTGTTTTGGGTGTTTTCTTCACAAGTTTCACAACTTTGTGAAGTCGGAGCTTGAGTTTGTGCAACCTCGACGTAGATCGTCTTTGACACGAAGCCGACGACCTATTCCGCTCGTTTTCCCGATGAAGCCGATGAACGAGTCTAGGATTCGAAAAGGACAGCGAGAGGATGCCTACGTGGAGCCAAGGAAGAGGATTACCGGATCTACAAAGGTTGTAGCATCTAACTTCTAGTTAAATTGTTAACTAGCTTTTTTTTTCGCCTAGAATTCTAGCAACGATCCGTTAACTAGGGTTTCTCGGCACCATAATTTTGGAAAATGGCATGGTTGATGCCTTGTGAGACCTCTATAGTGTGCCTAGGAACCTTTCACCATAGGCAGGTGCCGACCGGTAGGGAATGAAGAAAACCAATTAGCCTAACGATGGTGTACAGAAGGTATTAAGTTAAGACAAAGCAAGGGATTAGTAAGAGGGCAAAGTAAATTGCAACTGATATTCATGACCAAACCAGGTATTTCATTACCACTCCTACTTCACCTTTGTATTTCTCCAGGACACTCCGTATCACTACGAAGATCCACAGTTTATTGGATACTCCATCGTATGGTTATATACGAACTCGAAAGGAACTTGTTCCAGTTCGGGGATGGATTCTGGTTCAGGAGAAATAGGAATAAGGTTTATTCAGGTGTCTTTTATCTTCACCTTCTCTCGCATTGCGAGTGTTCCTAGGATTGGGACAGTACACCCATTATGCTTATTGGATAGTCTTCTTCCAAACCATAGGCTGGTGCTGAACGGTAGGGAAAGAAGAAAACCATTTGGCCTACGGGGTGTGCAGAAGGTAATGACTAAAGACAAATAAAGGGATTTGGAGAGGTGGCAAAGAATTATACGGTTACAGTCGTGAATCTGGAAGAGGCATTACTAGGAATACCGGGATACCCTATCGAAACATTTCAATGTTTCAGTTTCACTGTGTACTGTTAATGGAAAACTGATTTCCCAATTAGACACTTGCTCCAGGGTATGTATTTACCAGGTATGATTCTCACATCTGTATGGTTTTACAGATGATGAGTGGGAGTAAGCTATTGGGAATTGGGTGATTGTCCTCATTATATCGGGATTCGTTGTAATCGGTGATATTTGAGGAAGTCACCTGTGTTGTTTGCCAGACGGCAAATATTTGGTTTTGAATATCCGCTGTCATGCATCAATTTCAAATTGATATATCTGTACGTCTATTTTTCATAGAGTGAGATATACCTTTTTGAAATTATGTCTACGACATTTACCTATATCAGTAGATGGTTAGGTAAGGAGCATTAAACAGCGGTGTAATTCTTCTTAACCATAAGTACAGTTTTCAACCTACGACACATAGTGAATGAGTTATCAGACTCAAAGGACTTATACAGGGTATTGTATATTGTCCAGGGTCCATCAGGACAGAGGGGATGGTCCTCGTACTATATTCTGTTTACTTATAACTTCTCTAGTTTTTAGACAGGTGTTTCGTGGAAACACAGGGTCCGAATTTTAAGAAGTTTTAGGTATTTGAATAGAGTAGAGAACCAGGTGTAGCAAGTATCGGGATTCTTCAAAGTGATTGAAGATGTAGATACTTGTGTATGGTATTCAGTTGATAGTAGTGATTAAGAGATCTTGCTTCTCTTTCAGGTTACTCATAATTGGAAGCATTCCTAAGTTGAGTAACGCTGATCGGCCTCCTTCCATTTAGTTGACATGCACTGGAGACAGCTGCATGATTTGAATCTGGTTCAATTAAATCAGTGCCTCTGGTTCTGTATTGGATATAGAACAGTTCATATCTTAACGATGTTAAGATACGGGGAGTTGTCTGGCTTATGATTAAAACCAGACTCTGGATAACTCAAGGCACGTTTCTGTAATGGCTGTTTGTGGGTTGACCCAGGCTATGACGAGGGTTGATTTTCTACCATCTGGATGAACAATAGCGATATTGTTCTAGACTCGCCACAGTTTTATTAAAAATGGATTTTTTCAGAAAACAGTAGTGGGAGTATGGTAGAACTGGAAGTGATTCTAGAACCACAAACGATTACTGAAAGATTTGATAGGAACCTAAAGATTCAATCTGGTTTGACATTCCATTGGCCACTCCGCAGATATAGTGGGTAACTTCAGGCACCCGAGAGGTACTCCGGTAGCCTCAAGGACGGTGACAAGGAAGTTCTTGTTTACCCACACTTGCCATTGCTGTTGTTCCAGACTGTGAGACCCGGCAGGAGGATGAGTATAGCGTCGTTCTAAACTTGCTTTAAAAGTGTATGTGTATATGACTCTGCCAGAGGGTTGTCGTAGTCAGTGGGAGCAGCGGAAGCATTGGTGGACAAGTAGCTTATGTCTATTTATAGACTAAAGCAGATATAGCGGAGAGAGATCATCCATTTCTAATGTGACAGTCATAGGTTTGACTTCATCAGAATAGGGGATGGATCTGTTGAGAAGGTAGTAGGGTGTAATGTCCTGGTATTTGGATGACATACACAGAGTAGGAAGTGATATTCCTATACTACGATCGGTTATACTTTGGTCGTCACACAGTGGATTCTCCACATGGGACTTGGACATTATATCAGACATACTGGTTACTAGATCTATGGTTTTAGATCTAGATTTGGGTAGTTTCCCAATCTGGGTACTTAGACAGCATTCTAAGAGTATTTAGAATGGACGACTCCTGGCACGGTAGTGTACCTGCAAGTAATGGAGTCACCCTCTCTAAAGGTGTCTTGTAGACTAAAGCGGAGAGGGATGTGCATGATCGGCAGATCACTTGCTCAGGAAATTGAGTCAATCATGAGATGTCAAGTACCACACCAGATGTTGCTCTTGCACTAGATGCAATAAGTTGACATTAATCCAATCCTGGAGAAACAATCGGAAGCAGCTTTAGAACATAAGTGGATGTTCTAGGGATATGATAACGACAGCCTAATTCAGGAGACAGTTATCATTCCAGGCTTCCAAGGTGACTTGGACGACAAGGAGGTTGTCAGAGTTATAGTTTTTCCTTCTGATGAGGGGCAGTATTTTGGACAGGTGGTCCAAGGCAATACTGAGGGAGGCATGGCGCTGGATACTGATTATGTTCAGTTGACGATACAGTCAAAGAAGTTTGGTTTTGGAGTTCATTTATGAGCTAGGTCCCATCAGACATCCAGACACATTCTAAGACAGGTATTGCTCATTTCGGGAGATAGCTTTCTCCGCGAACTTGAGATATAGAGAGACATAGAAAGAAACATCAAAGCGGATCCACTCGCTGAGGCTATTCCTCGAACGCAATAGTTTCGCAAACGTGCTTTGTGAGACTGACAAGTAGAGGAGTTGGGTGTTCGGTATCACACAGGCTGTGAGTATGCGACATCGCAATAATTAGCCTTGAGTGCAAGTGGGAGATTGTTGGAGATAGTGCCCTCAGAGTCAATTATTGGATCACAAGCACGTGATTGCAATGATTGAGGGAGGACCTGTCCCGGTAGGACAGTCTTACTCGAGATGATAGTATGCTATCTGGTTTATCTTTATCATCGTGTACTGCTTAGGTGACCTGACAGGTCACTATTACACGTTGATAGAGCCCTTAGGATTCTTGCTTGACCACCAGCAGTATGAGGGCGATCATATAAGTGGGAGCTGGAGTCTATAAGCACATCCTTAAAAGGTCCCTAGTCGTGCGAGTTTCGAGACAGGGCATCGATACTCCAGAGTAGACTAGTGTATACAGTCGAGACCCCGACGAGGGGCGGTGGCCGGTCTCACAAGCCATTGGTGTCAGTTGGATCACCTAAGATGTATACAGGTGCTCATTGGGTTATGAGTACACCGGACAGGACTCGCCGGGAACATGCTAGTTGGTCTTATACCAGACGTCAGATAGCAGTTCCCAGGTGACATGTGTACAGGTTAGTTCATCGACCTGAGGATCGTCATTTGTCTCGTGTGAGTTCCCACTGTACTTTGATTACTACCTTACCACGCTCAAAGAAGACGTGCAAACAGGTTTTAGTTGGGTACAGTCCCGAGCCACATGGAGGCAGTGAGCGTATCTTCAGGGGTTCGTCTCTCCCGGTATTGGGGGTGAGGTCGCGCTGTGTCTAGGAGAGCCATTATACGAAGTCCTTGGCCAAGGCAGGAGATTTACTGGTAGGTATTCCAGTAGTATCTCAGGGTGTTCTGGGCTACACTCCGACACGACTTGTACCGCTTTTGGGGGTCTGACTTTTACCAACCCCCTAGGCCCGCCATGCGATGCTCATAGACGAACGGACCGGACTGTACGGATATTGTCACTGACAGGCTCAGTAGGGTGTCAGGATGAGTTCGCTCATCGACGTCCCTTTTGGTCAATACCTGGTAGCCCGTTACGTATTGGCTTATACCTATGACGTGCTAGTGGTTAAATCCACAACCAAGGTGTTGACGAGTCTTTAGAGTCCCCCACATTCAGTTAATCAAGCTTTCGGGCGAAAAGCTGTAGAGGCCGTATGGAGATATGGCAAGGTCCGATCAGATGCGTGCGGTATTGCACGGATCGGGATCGGACAGATTGTACTACAGGCCGTATGGATATATGGCAAGGTTCGATCAGATACGTGCGGTATTGCACGGATTAGGATCGAACGGATATTACTAGCCGGCTTTGGTTTAAGCCGGATCCTAGTATAGTACAGTGTAGATTTGACTCATTGCATTTGTATTCCTGTCGGAATACAGATGCGGGTGTGTATACACAGTTGTGGGGTTTTCCTGTAATTTATTACGGGACCAGTTTTCTGGAGTTGCCAGTTTGCTTTCCGTTTCGGCCAATTTCCTTTGTATCGTTCATTGGCCGAAGATTGGTGGAGGAGGGCTTATTTGCATTGTTGTAAATAAGTATTTGTGGAGGGGGCCTTTGCATTTTGTTGCATCATGATGGTGCACCATCCATTGACCTCACTTGACTTTTGCTTCATGATAGTTTTCATGATTGCTTGACTTTGGATATGATGATGGTTGTTTTAGAGTGGTGGGTTTTGTTGTGATCATTTGATTTTCTCATCATCACTTGCTTTTCAACCACCTCTTTGTCTTGGCCCTCTCTCTCTCTCCATTCTCATGGCATGGGCCGGCCATTCCCTTAGAGGATTGATTGATTCATTTTTGGTGTGGCATTTTTGGTTCTCATGGTGCTAAGAAAAATGCTCTCTAGTTCATCCAAAAATATCCTTTCTTTCCTCCACCAAAAATGGCGCCTCCACTACCCCAAAATTGAGACACAAGTTCTACACATTCTACAGAAAATCTTGGGCACGTCGACTATCCAGCTTCGTGCCCGAGTTGCCTCGGTATTGAGGTGGGAGCCCGTAAAAGATGCAGACGATGTGGTGCCCTTCCGGCAAGGAGGCGACGACCGGAGTTTCCGCGGGAGATCGGGACGACGACGAGAAGACCGGAGGACTCGGATCAGTCGGTATATCTCTCTTCCCCATCTTGTAGTTAGCTAGGACTAGTTAATGGTTCGATCCGGGTTTTAGTGCGCGGTGGTGCCGGTTTTCTAGTTTGCAAAATTAAAGTTCATCACCGCTTCCGCATTTGGCCTCGAGATGGAGGCCGGGGCGCCGCCGTGCACTTACACCGTGATCCCGCGCTACGTGTGTCCGACCACCTGCTTTCCTTTCTCCGCTGCGGTTGAAGTCCCCGCCGGCGAACCTAGAATTTACAATAGTCACATACATCAGGAAATCCTGCAAAAACACGATATATCGATAAAAAGGATACGCGTGCGTGACACTAAGCGCGCGTGCACACGACACGTCGCGACGCGCTCAAACCCACCAGAACCTACTCTAAAACGCTGTGTCGCGCAGCGTGCCACAGAACCACGCGTATCATGCGCGTGTCGCACAAGCTTTAAAACATCGAAAACACGTTTATAGCTCCAGATTTTGCCTCTGGGCCAAACATAAAAAGCTACAGGTACCAACAGATTAAGCTACCCAGCAGAGCCCCACACCCAAAAACCCAACACCCCACCCCTACTCTGGCCACAATTTGCCGCCAGAATGAATAAACCGGCGGCCTCAAATGTGAGGTGGGTCCCCGTGCTTTGTGTGTGTGTCCCTGCTAGTCTCACCATGCTACAGTTTTCCCAATTTTATTCTGAAGGGCTCGGGTCAACAGCAGATCTAACAGAGGCTAAAAAGTCACTAAAACTGCTAAATTACGCCAAGTCGGATAAATCGGGTATTTGTGTGAAATCCGGAACCAAACTTGGTTGATCTTGTCTCAAGAGCATCAAATAAGGCTACTCTAACCATCACAACCATTACTTGGCAATATCTCACTCAAAATTACTAAAACTAGCACTAAACTACATCATATAAACACTAATTATACTAACAACCATAACTTTAGCAATTAGGAGTCGGGTTAAGGGGTTATACCTCTAGAGACCCTAGATGAAGGAGAAGAGAAGAAGTAGGAGGGTGTGTGTTGCTGCTACAGCTCCTGGTGCTACAAACTTGGGCTGAAATGAGCTGATCTTCTCCACTGTTTCAGGTTCTGAACATGCTGAAGTTGCTGATGCTGTTGCAATAGTTCTGTTGCTTTATTTTGTGAAGTATGTCCTGCAATAGCAGCAGCAGAGGTAGTAGTATAGTTGTGGGAAGGGTTGTGTCATTGTGGGGGAAGGGTTATGTAAGAAGTTGGGGCTGTATCTGGCTGAAACAGTTGCTGCTGTTTGGTTAAATGTTTTTGTGTGTGGCTGTAGCAGCAGCTACTGTTGTATTGTGCTTGTTTTGTAGCTGAAGTTGTTAGGTGGCAGATGCTATAGGTTATGTAGCTGTAGTTGATGGCATTGGGGCTGGTGTGGCTGATGTTTGGGCTGATGGTGCTTCTGCTGATGATAGTGTAGTTGTGTGTGGGTTGCTGTTGCAGCTGCTACTGCTGTTGTATTTGTTGTGGTGTGGTGTTGTTTTTGTGGTGAAGGGTTGTGTGAGTGTGGTTTTGAAGTTGGGGCTGTTTGCAATGATGTTAGAGGCTGAAGTGGCTGTTTGTGCAGCAGTTGATGTGCTGTTTTGGCTGAAGCTGAGGCTGTTTTGTGATGTTTTGGTGCTGAATTTGTGGCTGAAATGATGATAATTGGGCTGATGTGAGTGTGTGAGTGAGAGGTGTGAGTGTGAGGAGACATGCAAAAAGGTTTGAGTTGAAATGGTATGACACAACCTTAAAGCCATCATTCTCCCTCTAAACAAAAGCTAGCATGACAACCATCACATCTCTCTCTCTCTCTCTCTCTCACAACAAGCAAGTCAACCTAAACCCTAAACACCCTTAATTAAACTAATTAGCTCATAACCAACTCAATTATCTTAACCAAGGGCCTAACCCACCATGGTTGGCTAAACATGGTTAACCCACCATGCACACCCAAACTAGGTCACCCTAAGCTTAACCCTAGTTATCATGCACAAGTGTGTGTGGTCGAGATAAAATTCTACGAAAAAAACCATAAAACCAGATAAATTACTAAAAACCCGTTTTGGTACTTTTTACCAAAAACCCCCCACATTAACACACAATTACCACTAACCTTAAACTCAGGTGTTACAGTCTTCCCCCCTTAAGAAAATTCGTCCCCGAATTTTAAAATATGTAACTACGCGTACCTTCAAAAAGATGAGGGAATTTCTTCCGCATCTCTCCCTTGGCCTCGCAAGTGATCTCCTCACTATTCGGGCTGCGCCAAAGAACCTTCACCGACGGCAGGACCTTTGATCGAAGTTTCTTCACCTGCCGATCTAATATCTCCACTGGCTGCACAGTGAACGAAAGGTCGGGCTCAAGCTGAACGGTCTGATGCTGAATCGTATGGGAAGGGTCATGTAGATATCTGCGTAGCATCGACACGTGGAAGACGGGGTGAACATCTGAAAAGCTGGGTGGAAGAGCCAAACGATATGCGACTGCGCCGACACGCTCGAGGATCACGAAGGGACCCACAAATCTGGGGCTAAGCTTTCCCTTTCGCCCAAATCTCATCACGCCCTTCATCGGAGAGACCCTCATAAAAACATGATCGCCAACTGCGAACTCTAATCTGCGACGGCGCCTGTCTGCATACGATTTCTACCTGCTCTGAGCCACTCTCATCCGATCTCAAATCAACTGCACTTTCTCGATCGTCTCCTGAATGATCTGCGGCCCAAAAATACTGCTCTCGCCCAGCTCAGTCCAACAGACGGGCGATCTACATCTCCTCCCATACAAGGTCTCGAAAGGTGCCATCTGAATAGTATCCTGAAAGCTGTTGTTGTAGGAGAACTCCACTAAAGGTAAATGACGATCCCAGCTACCGCCAAAGTCCAAAACACACGCTCTGAGCATGTCTTCGAGAGTCTGAATAGTCCGCTCTGACTGTCCGTCGGTCTGCGGATGAAATGCTGTGCTGAAGCTCAAACGGGTGCCCAAAGCCTCCTGAAGTCTCTGCCATAGTCGGCTGGTAAACTGGGTGCCTCGATCTGATACCATACAAGTCGGTACGCCATGTAACCGCACGATCTCGTCGATGTAGATCTGGGCATACTGAGCAAAACTGAAAGTGGTCTTCACTGGCAGGAAGTGAGCCGCTTTCGTCAATCGATCCATGATCACCCAAATGGAGTCGTACCCTCGACTGGTCCTTGGTAGGCCCACAACGAAGTCCATCAAAATCTGCTCCCATTTCCACTCCGGAATGGGCAAAGGCTGCAACTCTCCTGCTAGCCTCTGGTGCTCGGCCTTGACTTGCTGACAAGTCAGGCATCTTGACATGAAGTCTGCGACATCCCTCTTCATCCCGTCCCACCAATAGACATCTCTCAAATCACGGTACATCTTGGTGGAACATGGATGAACGCTATATGTAGATCTATGCGCCTCCTCAAGAATCTCACGTCACAGTCCCTCCGAATCTGGTACGCACAATCGAGCCCCAAATCGTAGTACTCCCTGATCGTCGATCACGAACTCGGAATCTCTGCCCTACCTAATCTGCTTCATGATCTCTGAAAGTCAGTCATCACCGGGCTGTGCCTCTTGAATGCGGTCCAGTAACTGCGGACGTGCACGAACATGCGCAAGCCGTCCCCCTGTCGGAGTGAACTCGAACTCAACTCGGCTGTCGCATAAAATCTGCCAATCTGCTGACGACTGCCTCTGCACTGCGCGCAAACAAGATAGACTACCTCCGGGCCTCCTGCTCAAAGCATCCGCTACTACATTGGCCTTGCCCGGGTGGTACAAGATCTCACAGTCGTAGTCTTTCACTAGCTCCATCCAACGACGCTGTCTGAGATTCAGGTCTCGCTGCTGAAATATATACTTTAAGCTCTTGTGATCAGTGAATATCTGGCACGACTCGCCGTATAGGTAATGTCGCCAGATCTTAAGTGCAAAGACCACTGCAACCATCTCCAAATCGTGAGTGGGGTAGTTCTGTTCATGTTTCTTCAATTGCCGTGAAGCATACGCGATCACCCTATCATGCTGCATCAATACGCATCCTAGCCCCACCCGTGAAGCGTCACAATAAACCACGAATCTGCCTGATCCTGAAGGCAATGATAATACCGACGCCGTAGTCAAACAAGTCCGTAGCTGCTGAAAACTGTGCTCACACTCCTCCGTCCAAACGAAAGGAACTCCCTTCCAGGTCAAACCGGTTAAAGGTGCAGCAATACGGGAGAAATCCTGAACGAATTGCCTGTAGTAGCCAGCCAGGCCTAGAAAGCTACGGATCTCCGTAACCGATGTCGGTCTGGGCTACTGCTGAACGGCCTCAATCTTCTTCGGGTCCACACATATGCCATCTCTCGTAATCACGTGACCCAAGAAACCAATGCTGTCCAACCAGAATACACACTAGGAAAATTTTGCGAAAAGCTGGTGCTCCCTCAAGGTCTGCAACGTAATCCGCAAGTGCTGCTCGTGCTCGTCTCGGCTCCGGGAATACACCAAAATATCATCAATGAACACTATGATGAACAAGTCGAGATACGGCCTGATGGTACGGTTCATCAAATCCATAAATGCTGCTGGGGTGTTGTTGAGTCCGAACGACATCACCAGAAACTCATAGTGGCCATAGCGTGTACGGAAAGCTATCTTCGGTATATCCTCTTGTCGGACTCGCAGCTGATGGTATCCTGATCGCAAGTCGATCCTCGAAAAATATCCCGCACCCTGAAGCTGGTCGAACAAATCATCAATGCGCGGCAACGGATACCTGTTTCGCACGGTAACCTTGTTCAACTGGCGGTAGTCGATACATAAGCGCAAACTTCCGTCCTTCTTCTCGACAAACAGGACCGAAGCACCCCATGGAGAAACACTGGGCCGAATAAATCCCTTATCTAACAAATCTTGTAGCTGAACCTTCAACTCTCTAAGTTCCGCCGGGGCCATCCGATAAGGCGGTATAGAAATAGGCCCCGAGCCGGGAATCAAATCAATACAGAACTCGACATCGCGCTCAGGCGGCAATCCTGGCAGCTCATCAGGGAAAACATCGGGGAACTCGCATACAATCGGAATCTGGTCCAATGGAACATCTGTAGCTTTAGTATCACATACACAGGATAGAAATCCCTGACATCCCTTCCTCAACAGCTGATCAGTGCGAAGAGAAGAAATCAGTATGTGAAGGGCAGCACCACGGTCCCCCTGCACAACAAAAGCCGACTCGTCGGGAAAACAAAATCTAACTGTCTTCTCGCGGCAGTCCACAGACGCATAGCACGTGGCTAACCAATTCATGCCCAAAAGGAAGTCGAAGTCCAACATCTCAAAAAGGATCAAGTCGACAGGCATCTCTCGCTCGCCAATATAGACGGTACAGGATCGGAACACGTGCCTAGCAACAAATGACTCTCCCACAGGAGTGGTCACAACAAGCGGCTGATCAAGCAAGCCGGACTCTCTACCCAAACTCGGCATGAAGTGTGTGGAAACGTAGGAATGCGTGGATCCGGGATCAAACAACACGTGTGCATCAACAGAACATACTGATAGGGTACCTATCACGACGGCATTGGATGCCTGCGCATCCTGGGGTGTCAACGCAAAAACTCGGGCCTGACCTCCACCAATAGCGGGCTGACCTCGGCCTCGGCCTCTGCCTCCTCGTCCTCTCTGGATCGGTCCGCCGCGTCCACGGCCTCTGGGTGCACCTAACTGGCATGGAGCATCGCCTGTGGCAGGAAGTAGAGCTCTCTGAGGAGGGAGCGGTGATGGTGGTAGGGTCACATGCGGAACTGTCGCCACTCCCTGTCGTCTCGCTGGACAATCTCTAACATGATGGTGCAGGCTCCCGTACCCAAAGCATCCCGGCGACACCTGCTGTCCCTGTGGATACGAACCATAGCTGACCTCGTCCAAACCCTCTGCCGGCCCTATCTCTCGGAACGAATCTGGCATGCTGCCTCTGATCTGGCGTGCCGGTACGAATCCTCTTCGACGCGGGAACGGCCGAAGTCGCTGAAATACGTGCCTCCATCCGCAACGCTGTATCCATAGCCGCTGAGTAGGTATCGAAGTGCTGGGCGCCAATGGCAAGAAATAGCTGGGCATCCAGTCTTTATATGAACCTCTTCACCCTCTTCGCTTCGGTATCCACCAGATACGGAGCATATCGGGACAACTGTGTAAACTGGACGTCATACTCAGACACCGTCATCCCTGGTGTCTATGTAAACTGGACGTCATACTCAGACACCGTCATTCCTGGTGTCTTAATCAAGGCCTCAAAACTATGAGCTCTGGCGTCATGAACGCTCTCCAGAAGGAAAAGGGCTAAAAAGATTGCTGTGAACTCGGTCCAGGTCATGGGCGGTAGACCTGCAGCTCGTCCTCTCAAAACTGACTCCCACCATATCTGTGCGAGACACTCTAGTTGGAAACTTGCAAGCTCTACCCAGCGATCATCAGAACATCTCAGCGAACGGCAGATCCTGGCCAAACTGTCAAGGAACGTCTGCGGGTCCTCTGCTGCATCGGTACCCGTGAAGACTGGAGGTCTCAGCCTCATGAACTCCTGTAGCGAAACCGGGATGGCCACGGTGGTAGTAGTAGGAGCAGGTATCATAGTAGTCTGGGATGTAGTAGGTACATCCTCCGGCCTCGGTGCACGACTGGCTGCAACTAAGGATCCTACCATCTGACGTAGCTCCTGCATACTCCCCATCATCTGTCGCAGCTCCTCCATACCGGAATCAAGCCTATCCATACGGCTCGGGGAAGGCGGATCAGTCTGTCCCTGCGGCATAGGCATACCACCCTGCTCAGTCCTAGTCTCGGACGAGCCAGCTCGCATCTTGTCTTGGGCGGCAGCCCACTGCGCTCTGGCAGCCCTCTGCGGCATAGCGACTGGTGCAGGAAATAGGACAATAAGAACGGTGCAATAGAATCATAGGATACACGGAATTGAAGAAGGAATTTCAAGCAAGTATATCCTAAAGTCACTTAGGCGGAGCATCGTATCGCAAGTATGCCGCGGACATACGCACGCTACGCTATCCTGCTTAAGTCACTTACTCCATCTACTAAGGGTCATCCTACACTCGGAAAGGTGAAACCTATCGCTCTGATACCAACTTTGTCACGACCGGCAAGGTACGGAACGCGACCGACACTTAAGTTACGAAACGTCTCAAGGCGTCCGTAAAATAAGTAATCCGAAGCCCAGAAACAAAACCCAATTAAGAATTTGAGTGAAGGAAACCAACTTATTTAAAGCATTTTACTCCATTAAACCACATCAAGTTTCCTTTTTAAAACAACTCTCACTTTTTCCAAAAATTCCGGCAGAATCTCCTTTGTAAAAACAAGCCCCAAACGAGTACAAAATAGGAATATAAATGAATAACATGAATATGGCATCCCCAAGCGGGAGCTAGCTCTTCGCCTCAAGGCGGTCAGAAATTCCACGCAATGTAAGATAACAATGTGCATAAATAAGCATGAAGCACAATTAAAATAACATGTCGACTCAAGTGAGCTCGACCCCAAATATCATAAATCCACAAGTCTCACAACCTCGTCTCTAGGTCAATATACAGTAATCTAAATAAACTGGTACAGCTGAAATAGTAGTAGTAGTAGTAGTAGTAGTAGATGGAGTACTCTAGATACAATGAACATATATAAGGTGGTACAAAATGATAACAACTCACCTATGAGCAAAAGCCTCGAGTCCAGGCAAAAAGGGCAAAATGAGCAAAAGTGTCTGCCGCTACAGTGCTGACGGAACGGACCTGCAGAAAAGCTGTGGCACAACGGGGGTGAGTTGCCAGCTCGTGAGTAATAAATAACATCTACAAAGGCTATCGAATGCATGAACACAAGTATCCTAGCATCTCTAAAACAGGTATGGTTATATGTACTAGCAGGCATGTATGCATCATCAGTGTACTAACAAATATGTATGTCACATGGATGTACTAACAGGTTTGTATGCTATATGAGTCAACTCAAGATCTCAACATGTAAGTACAAGAACTATTCTTTCTTTATTTTTGAAACTCTTTTAAAATATCAGCATAATATCCATGAAATCAACAAATCCGTGTCCAACAACGACACCTCAAAACTGTCTCAATCTCATATATCCATGTCAAGTATCTCTGATCTCAGCCATCCGGCTGATCCATCCCAAATATCCATATCTCAATCTAGCGGCCACGGTCGGTATCCTCTTGATATCCGCCGTGCCAAATGAAGTCACCGGTAGGTAATCCAACCCCTGCCAGGCTCAACGCCATCTCCTGCGATCTTCTTGCCCCGGGGTACCTTACCGGGCCCACCATGTACCCGAGACGGTTCATCCACCTTCTCGAAACGGGTGTCGAAAACCACAGCAAACTCATGGTGGACGACACTTTACATCATTAGAAAACCGCAACCTTTATGTTTTAAAAGATAATAAGTTTGTAAATCTTGCGGCTTTCCCCCGAAATCCAGAAATATCACAAATCTCAAGAAGTCATCATAGGTGCATATGTCAATAATAATGAATGCATATGACATCAATGTTTAAGTTGCAATGTATGATTTATAACTAGGCATGAACAGATGATATGATGGTGTTTATGCACGGGAATATCAATTCTATGATTTCATTTTAAAGATGTATAGCAATAACAAATTTCTAAGCATTAATTATTAACATGTTTCAGATTACAAATTATCTAGTGTCGTGACATGGCAATTACCAGGGTGTGTGTGTACACAGGAATCGTGCTCGTGCTGCATATTAAAACCTGGTAATGGTGCATGTGTCCTACAGAATGAGTTTGCGCATATGGGTACAACATATAGATCCTAACTGCAGCAATTATCATGCAAGTATTATTATTTCTAATGTCACAAGTAAATGTTAAAGTTTACTATTTTCAAGTTTACTAAATCTATCGGGCGACTTGCGCCATCCAAACGATCATCCCCCGTAGATGTGAAATCTAATCACCCGTGATCCCGCGCTAGGTGTGTCCGACCATCGGCTTTCCTTTCTCCGCTGCGCTTGAAGTCCCCGCCGGCGAACCTAGAATTTACAACAGTCACATACATCAGGAAATCCTACAAAAACACGATATATCGATAAAAAGGATACGCGTACGTGACACTAAGCGCGCGTGCACACGACACGTCGCGACGCGCACAAACCCACCAGAACCTACTCTGACACGCTGTGTCGCGCAGCGCGCCACAGAACCACGCGTATCACGCGCATGTTGCACAAGCTTTAAAACATCGAAAACACGTTTATAGCTCCAGATTTTGCCTCTGGGCCAAATATAAAAAGTTACAGGTACCAACAGACTAAGCTACCCAGCAGAGCCCCACACCCAAAAACCCAACACCCCACCCCCTACTCTGGCTGCAATTTGTGGCCAGAATGAATAAACCGGCGGCCTCAAATGTGAGGTAGGTCCCCGTGCTTTGTGTGTGTGTCCCTACTAGTCTCACCATGCTACAGTTTTCCCAATTTTATTCTGAAGGGCTCGGGTCAACAGCAGATCTAACAGGGGCTAAAAAGTCGCCAAAACTGCTAAATTACACCAAGTCGGATAAATCGGGTATTTGTGTGAAATATGGAACCAAACTTGGTTGATCTAGTCTCAACAACATCAAATAAGGCTACTCTAACCATCACAACCATTACTTGGCAATATCTCACTCAAAATTACTAAAACTAGCACTAAACTACATCATATAAACACTAATTATACTAACAACCATAACTTTAGCAATTAGGAGTCGGGTTAAGGGGTTATACCTCTAGAGACCCTAGATGAAGGAGAAGAAGAAGTAGGAGGGTGTGTGTTGCTGTTACAGCTCCTGGTGCTACAAACTTGGGCTGAAATGAGCTGATCTTCTCCACTGTTTCAGGTTCTGAACAGGATGAAGTTGCTGATGTTGTTGCAATAGTTCTGTTGCTTTATTTTGTGAAGTATGTGCTGCAGCAGCAGCAGCAGCAGAGGTAGTAGTATAGTTGTGGGAAGGGTTGCGTCTTTGTGGGGGAAGTGTTATGTAAGAAGTTGGGGCTGTATCTGGCTGAAACTGCTGCTGTTGTTTGGTTAAATGTTTTTTTGTGTGGCTGTAGCAGCAGCTACTGTTGTATTGTGGTTGTTTTGTAGCTGAAGTTGTTAGGTGGCAGATGCTATAGGTTACGTAGCTGTAGTTGATGGCATTGGGGCTGGTGTGGCTGATGTTTGGGCTGATGGTGCTGCTTCAGATGATGTAAATGGCTGATGTTTGGGCTGATGGTGCTGCTACTGATGATGGGGTAGTTGTGTGTGGGTTGCTGTTGCAGCTGCTACTGCTATTGTATTTGTTGTGGTGTGGTGTTGATTTTGTGGTGAAGGGTTGTGTGAGTGTGGTTTTGAAGTTGGGGCTGTTTGCAATGATGTTAGGGGCTGAAGTGGCTGTTTGTGCAGCAGTTGATGTGCTGTTTTGGCTGAAGCTGAGGCTGTTTTGTGATGTTTTGGTGCTGAATTGGTGGCTGAAATGATGATAATTAGGCTGATGTGAGTGTGTGAGTGAGAGGTATGAGTGTGAGGAGACATGCAAAAAGGTTTGAGTTGAAATGGTGTGACACAACCTTAAAGCCATCATTCTCCTTCTATACAAAAGCTAGCATGACAACCATCACATCTCTCTCTCTCTCTCTCTCTCTCACAACCAGCAAGTCAACCTAAACCCTAAACACCCTTAATTAAACTAATTAGCTCATAACCAACTCAATTATCTTAACCAAGGGCCTAACCCACCATGGTTGGCTAAACATGGTTAACCCACCATGCACACCCAAACTAGGTCACCTTAAGCTTAACCCTAGTTATCATGCACAAGTGTGTGTGGTCGAGATAAAATTCTACAAAAAAAACCATAAATCCAGATAAATTACTAGAAACCCGTTTTGGTAAAATTTTTACCAAAAAACCCCACATTAACACACAATTACCACTAACCCTAAACTCAGGTGTTACAGTTGAGTATGAGATACTTCAACCGCAGCTAATTGTTGGGTATGTGATACCACGACAAATGGCCCTAGTGCAAGTGGGAGATTGTTAGTTATATGTATGCCCTAGAGGCCATTACTGTACCTACGATGTATATTGTAATGGATGCTTGGACATATATAGGGAGGACTTTCTTGCTCGACATGATAGTATGCTATCTGGTTGTACTTTATCTTAACATGTACTCTGATTGTCTCTATGTTACATGTTGATAAAGCCCTTAGGATATGTACTCGACTACTGGGACTATGATGAGATCATACTAGTGGGGCCACGGTAGTCGACGAGTACATCCTATAACTGTTCCTAGTCGAGGGTGTATCGAGACAGGGTATCGATACACCAGAGTAGACTAGCGTATACGCATCTTGACCCATATGATGGGCGATGGATGATCCCATATCCATCGGTGTTTGACATCAAGGATGGTGTACGGGTGCTCAGTGGAGACTGGGTACACTGGACGGACTCGCCGAGAACTCCCAAATGGTAATATACCTCACGTCAAATGGCAGTTCTCCGGTGACACTGGTACAGAGTAGTCTGTTGACCCGAGGTCGTCATAGAGTCTTGTGTGATTCCCACTGTGCTTTGATTTCCATCATACCATGTCCAAGAGGGCGTGCAAAAACGTGGCTTTTGGGTACAGTCCCGAATCACATGGAGGCAATGAGCGATTGGAGGGGATTCGTCTCTTACGGTATAGGGAGTTGATGTTGTGCTGTGTTCGATTGGCTATAACCGGAAATCCCTGGCCAGGGTTGCTGAGATTTACTGGTAAGTGTTATCAGTAGTTTCTCGAACTGTTATAGACCTCATATCGACATGACTTATCGAGCTACTGGGGTCTGACGTTTACCACCCCTAGGCGAGATATGCAACATATCAGACGACGAGACCGAACTGTACGGGAGTGTTACTGATTGGATTCACAGGAGAATGTACAGGCTTGCTTGTTGATCTTCTGATCGCTCAATACCCGGGTGGCCGTTACGTTTAGGAGACCGCTTGCGGCTTGTGGGTATTTGATATGATCATCACCTACTGCCGGCGTATTGACGAGTCTTTAGAGTCCTACACAGGGGTTTCCTGGCTCAAGCGAAACGGAGTAGGAGCACATATGTGATATGTGCGGGACCGAGATTGATACGATATGAGATACCGTATTCTATTCTCGTGATTTGTAACATTGATCGGTTGTATGCGATATAACCGGGTTATCGGATCAAGTATTGATTCGATAAGTTGTTACACAAAATATTAGTCGGTTATAGCCGGGTTATTAAATCAAGAGTTGATTTAATAATTTAATGTATAATTATATATTTGATATATTACATTACATTAACTAGTATTAGCTCACTTATGATTTATTTTCTCACTAGATTGTGCACATTGTTTATATGTGATATATGCAAGTGTACATGTTTGTATCATGCTTGATGATACATACAAGTTGGGTGTATAAGACTTAGACCAAATCAAGGTTAAATTAGGGTTTACTTATTTCCTAACAAATAATAAAAGAGATGAGATTTTGGTCAAAGTTATCAAGCTTCATGAAGCTTGAAGAAACATTGACAAAGTCAACTCTTTTGTCATTCCTTAGGATATTAGTTAACCCAACCCTTAACCTCATACCATGGTTAATTCTCTACATGAGTTAAGCATGATACCTTAACTCACCCATGGTTACATTATTGAGGTGGACATAATTCATATGATGATATTATTCCTTCTTCTTCTTCTTCTTCATCAAGTTCCTTGAAAAAGCTTTCAAGCTCTAATGGTGCTATGAGGAAAAATGTGAGAAAATCAATTCTAAAGTGAGCCCACCTCCTACTTCTTCATCTTCTACCACTTGCCATGTAGTAGATTGTGTTCTCTTCACAAAGTTCATGACCTAGTGAAGGAATAGCTTGAGTTAGTGTCTCCCCGACGTAGATCATCTTCGGCCTCGAAGTCATCGAAGCAAGCACGTTCGTTCTTCTTGTGGAGCTTCTCTAGAGTCCGGAGTTCACGATCGCAGCGAAGGGGACATCTACACAGAGCTATTGAAGTGAAGGACCGGATCTACAAAGGTTGTAATCCCTCTCACTTAGTGTTAAAGTGTTTAACATGCTTGTTTTCGAATAAACTCTAGTTTAAAAATCCGGCTTTGGGTTGTTCGGCACGGCTAAAATTTTAATCGGGTATGGTAGATGCCTCGTAGACCCTTGTGAGCGTGCCCAGCATCCCTAGAGATACACATATCTTGCTATAGTTACATGTACACCTCATATGATGCTGCACTTGATTTCGGAGGAATTGGGAACCGCATGATATATTTTAAAACTGGATTCATTTAAAAGAGCGGTTTTCCCTTAATATGCTCATATTGCTGTTTTATGTTGTGTATATCAGATTTCATGGATTTATGCATTGAGATATGGATTTCATGTGATTTATGCATTTGAGAACCTTGGGGATATTTCAAGAAATTATGCATTGTTTGAAAAACCCGGTTTCTTTTGATATGATATTTCAGTGCGTCTACCATGAGTTTTCTCGATTCTGAGACTTGTGTTAGAAACCCGATTCGAGGAGCGGGAGGCACCATCTGCGGGTACATGGTAGACCCGTATGGTTCCCCGGGACGAGAGGTGATTTTCGTGTTGTAGAAGATGAGCCTAGCAGAGGGATTAGTACCTACCGGTGATAGTATTTGAACCCGACGGTTATCCGGAGGATACCGTGCGGGAGTTATGACATGAGATATATTGAGGGCCGATCTGGGTATGCGGCGCCTGAGAGATGAGTATTTACATATCGATGCTGGACACGAGTATTTCATGATGTTTCGTGTGTCGATGTTGGACACTCAGGTTCTATGAGATTTACAGATTTAGGGCCGATCAGAGTGATAGCACCTGAGGTATTGGGATTTAGGGTGTCGTTGATAGACACCAGGATTTTCCATGATGATGATTCATTGATGATCTTATGTTTTATCCCATACTCAGCATTTGTTTGTTATGCATTGCTTCATGTATTTGTAGTACCTGATAGAGTACCTTTCATGACTGTTGCATATACATATTGCCATATTATACTATCAGTTTGCATGTGATAAATTATCGCAGTACGTGCATACCTGTGATTACCTGCATGATGTTATTTACTATTCATGAGTTGGCAATTCACCCCCGGTGTGCCACAGTATTTTGAAGGTTGTCCCTCAGAGTAGTCGCGGCAGGGCTTCTTCTTATCGTATCATCTTTTGCAGCGGATACCGCTACGACAGACTGTGAGCAGTTTTGCTATAGGTGGGTTTTGCGATTATCCGATGATGCTCATTGTATATCATATTGTATCTAGTACTTTCCATCTACTACCTTCATGTATTTGACTTAGAGACGAGTTGTGAGGATCGATGTTGTATTATTTTGTGACTTGGGCGACGTGCTCGTGGGAGCCGGTCTTATTATGTAGTTTTATCTCCTTATGCTGTTTTCATTTATATTTCTTCGCTACGGCGTCGTATATATGCTTGTGTTGTTTGTTTCCGCCGTTCGGCAAGATTTGCTCCCGTTTGGGGATGTTTTATTTATATTCTATGTTGTACCCGTTTCGGGGCTTGTTTTTACAAAGGAGGTGTCACGACCCGAAATTGGTACATGACGGCCCTTAAACTACGCAACGTCTACAGGCGTAACGCAATTTAAGTAACCCGAAAACCCAGCAATCTAAACCATCAAAAATAGCAAGTGAAAATAAAAATTTTAAAACTTTTGAAATCTCAAACCAAATTCTTTAAAGTCCAACTTTATTTCCTTTAAAATTTTTGCTGCACCTCCTTTGTAAAAACCAGTCCCAAAAATGGGTACAACAAAGATATAAGTAAAGCATCCCCAACGGGAGCAAAACCCTGCCCAAAGCCGGAAAACAACCACCACAACAAATATCCGACGCCGTAGCGAAGAAATAAAAGACGATATAAATAAAACTGCATAAAGACCTCCAAGTCACAAAATAATATACAATATCGTCCTCACATCAAGTGTCTAAGTCAAACAAGAAAGTAGTAGATGGAGAGTTCATGATACAAAGATATACAATGAGCAATATCGGATAACCGCAAAACCCACATATAGAAAAACTGTACACAGTCAGCCGTAGCGGTATCCGCTGCAAAAGATGATATGATAGATGAAAAGCCCTGCCGCTGACTACTCTGAGGAACAACCTGCAAAACACTGTAGCACAACGGGGGTGAGTTGCCAACTCGTGAATAGTAAATAACATATGCCGGTAATCGCAAGTATGCACGTACAACGCGAATCTAACATATGCAAGCTAATAGCAATAATAGTCATATGCATGCAACAGTTATGAAAGGTACTCTAGAAGGCACAACTAATACATGAAGCAATAATATAACAATATGTATATGCAACAGTCATGTAAGGTACTCTATCAGGTACTGCTAATACATGAACAATAAATGGAAATATGTATGCAACAATCATGTAAGGTACTCTATCAGGTACTACTAATACATGAACAATAAATGGCAATATGTATGCAACAATCATTTAAGGTACTCTATCAGGTACTACTAATACATGAACAATAAATTCGGAGTATGGGATAAAATATGTCATCCTCACGGAATCCTGACCTCGTGGTAGGACCAAAGTCCATCAAGACAATCTTGTAGGGTTCCTAGGCACACTAATGAAGTCTCACAAGTGATCAAACATGCCCAATTGAAAAATTTCATGTGCCTACAAACCCTACTACGGATCGTTAACTAGATAATGAGGCGATGCAATGCGAGTAAACGAATTTAACGCTAAAGGAAAGGGGCTACAACCTTTGTAGATCCGGTCTTCCACCTCCTAGGCTTCGTGATGATGTCCCTCCTGTAGGGTTCCTAGGCACTCTCAAGAGGTCTCACAAGGCATCAACCATGCCAATTTCAAATTTTACGGGTGCCGAGAAACCCTAATACGGATCGTTAACTGGAAATTTAAGCGATAAACAAAACTAGTTAACATCTTAACAAAGGAGAGAGGCTACAACCTTTGTAGATCCGGTTCTCCACTTCCTTAGCTCCACGTAGGCGTCCTCTCGCTGTCCATCTCGAATCCCGAACTCAAACGTCGGCTTCATTGGAGAATTGGGCGGACTAGGTCGTCGGCTTCGTGCCGAAGATGATCTACGTCGAGGTTTCACAAGTTCAAGCTCCGAATTCACCAAGTTGTGAAACTTGTGAAGAAAACACCCAAAAAAACTTGGCAAGAGGTAGAGGGTGAAGAAATAGGAGGTGGGTTCACTTTAGAATTGGATTTCTCTCACTTTAGCTCAAGTTGCCATTGATGGACCTTAAGCTTTTCTTGAAGAAGAAGATGATCAAGAAGAAAGAATATGATAAGTTTCTTATTTTAAAAAAGAAACTAATATGAATACTTATCATATCTTGACCATGGTCAAGTGTAGAGATTAAACTAAGGTTAGTAGGAATGGTTAGGGTTAAGGATGAGATAAGGATGGTGGACTTTGTCAAAGCTTCAAGAAGCTTCAACATAGAAACAAAATAAGCCACCATTCTTAATAATATCCAAAATGAATAAATAAATAAATAACTAAGTAAATAATCAAAACCCTAACCATTATACATGTAACCATGGTTTAATCTTTACACAAACCCAAGTGTGGAAGTATCATCAAACATGATACAAACAAGTGCACAAAAATATATCACATATACAATGTGCATCAAGTGAGAAAATCCTTTTAAAATGAACCAATACTAGTTAATGCAAAGTAATATATCAAATATATAATTATACATTAAATCATTAAATCAACACTTGATTTAACGATCCGGTCATATCGCATATAACCGACTAGTATCCTATGTATCGGCTTATCGAATCAATCCTTGATTCGATATCTAGGTTATATCGCATATAACCAATCAACACATTCATCGCGAGAATGAAATACGGTATCACATACACACATTATTCTCGCTCCTGCACATATCTTATATGCGCTCATATTTCGTTTCGCTTGAGCCAGGAAACCTCTGTGTAGGACTCTAAAGACTCTTCAATACGCCGGTAGCAGATGATGATCATTTCAAGCACCCACAAGCCGCAAGCGGTCTGCTAAACGTAATGGCCACCCGGGTATTGAGCGATCAGAAGATCGAAGAGCTAGCCCGCTCACACTCCTGTGAATCCAACCAGTAACACTTACCGTACAGTCCGGTCTGTTCGTCTGATATGTCGCATATCAAGTCTAGGGGTGGTATACGTCAGACCCCAATAACCGATAAGTCGTGCCGATGTGAGGCTCATAACGGGTCGAGAAACTACTGGTAACACTTACCAGCAAATCTCTGATCAGCCCTGGCCAGGGACTTCCCTGTTACGGCCAATCGAGCACAGCGCAACATCAACCCCCAATACCGGGAGAGACGAAACCCCTCCTATCGCTCATTGCCTCCATGTGACTCGGGACTGTACCCAAAGACCACCGTTTTGCACGCCCTCATGGACATGGTAAGGTGGAGATCAAAGCACAGTGGGAATCACACAAGACTCTATGACGATCTCGGGTCTACAGACTAACCTGTACAAGTGTCACCTGAGAACTGCCATCTGACGTGAGGTATAATACCATCTGGGAGTTCTCGGCGAGTCCGTCCAGTGTACCCAGTCTCCACTGAGCACCCGTAAACCATCTCTGATGTCAAACATCAATGGATATGGGATCATCCATCGCCCATCTCATGGGTCGAGAAGCGTATACGCTAGTCTACACTGGTATATCGATGCCCTGTCTCGATACACCCACGACTAGGGACCTTGAAGGATGTACTTATCGACTACCATGTCCCCACTAGTATGATCTGCATCATAGTCCAGGTAGTCAAGTACACATCCTAAGGGCTTTATCAACATGTAACTATAAGACAGTTTAAAGAGACAAGTGTACATGTTAAGATAAAGATCAACCAGATAGCATACTATCATATCGAGCAAGAAAGTCATCTCTATATATGTCCAGGCATCCAATATAATATACATCATTTGTACAATACGGGCCTCTAGGGCATACATACAACTAACAATCTCCCACTTGCACTAAGGCCAGCTGCTGTAGTATCGCATACCGAGCATCCCGAAGAGTCTCTCAAACTGTATCTGGGGAATGGCCTTCGTGAGTGGATCCGCCGTGTTGTTCTTCGTGTCAACCCTCCTGACCTCGATCTCCCGGCAATCAACTATCTCCCAGATCAGATGATACCGCCTCAGAATATGCCTGGATCTCTGATGGGACCTGGGTTCCTTGGCTAAAACCACCGCTCCATTGTCATCGCGATACAAAGGTATTGGATGCTCAATGGATGGAACCACTCCAAGTTCAATAATGAACTTCTTGATCCAGACAGCCTCTTTAGCAGCATCGTTGGCAGCGATGTATTCAGCCTCCATTGTCGAGTCTGCCACGGTTTCCTGCTTGGAACTCTTCCAGCTAACCGCCCCTCCGTAAAGGGTAAAGACAAAGCCCGACTGCGACTTAGAGTCGTCCTTATCACTCTGGAAGCTCGAATCGGTAAAGGACTCGACTTGGAGTTCTCCATTACCATACACCAAGAGCATCTCTTTAGTCCTTCGTAAGTACTTGAGAATGCTCTTCACAGCTGTCCAGTGACTCTCTCCAGGATCAGCTTGATACCTGCTCACTACACTTAGTGAGTATGCTACATCGGTTCTGGTACATAGCATCGCATACATGATAGAGCCTACAGCCGAAGCATAGGGTATCCCTTGCATGCGAGCTCTCTCCAAATCAGTCTTGGGAGACATCTCTTTGGAGAGAGTGACTCCAGAGATCGTGGGCCAGTTCCCACGCTTGGATTCTTCCATACTAAACCTCTTTAGTATGGTGTCAATGTACCTGGATTGGGACAATCCCAAAATCCGTTTGGATCTATCTCTATAGATCCTAATTCCCAATATGCAGGAGGCATCACCAAGATCTTTCATCGAGAATCTTTGTGATAAGAAGAGCTTGACCGATTGCAGCATAGGAATATCATTTCCTATCAAGAGTATTTCGTCCAACTCCGAAATCAAACTCTTTGATAACGACGTCAAAGCAGATGTTCCAACTCCGCGATGCTTGCTTTAATCCATAAATGGATTTAAGCAGCTTGCACACCTTCCCGCTGCTCCCACTGTCTACGAAGCCCTCTGGCTGAGTCATGTACACGCACTCTTCTAAATCACCATTTAGAAAGGCGGTCTTAACATCCATTTGCCAGATTTCGTAGTCATGATATGCAGCGATGGCAAGCATGATCCGGATGGATTTAAGCATAGCCACTGGAGAAAAGGTTTCGTCATAGTCCACACCTGGTCTTTGACGAAAACCCTTTGCAACAAGTCTAGCTTTGAAAGTCTCCACTTTCCCATCTACACCAAGTTTCTTCTTGAAGATCCACTTGCTCCCGATGGGTTTTACCCCTTCAGGAGCAACATCCAAAGTCCATACTTTGTTGGTGTACATGGATTCCATCTCGGACCGCATAGCATCCAGCCATTTCACTGAGTCCCTACTCGTGATGGCCTGCTCGAAGCTAGTTGGGTCATCATCATCCATGATGCAATCCTCGCTCCCTCCATCCATGAGAAAACCATAGTATCTCTCAGGTTGGCGAGGAACCCTACTAGATCGGCGGAGAGGCTGGGGTTCGTCGGGTACTACTGAATCCTCTGGTTCTACCAAGTCTTCTGTTATAGTTTGTGCCGCTGAAACCTCTTCCAGTTCTACCTCAATGCCACTTGTCTGTTTCATAAGAAAACTTTTTTCTAAGAAAGTGGCATGTCGAGAAACAAACACCTTTTGTTCCTCGGGATGGTAGAAGATATACCCTCGTGAATTTTTGGGATATCCTACAAACTTACATAAGACTGATCTTGCCTCGAGTTTGTCCGGATTTTGTCTTTTGACATAGGCTGGACAACCCCATATCTTAATGTAATTAAGATGTGGTCTCTTCCCTTTCCATATCTCATATGGAGTGGTAGGCACTGATTTGGTAGGAACTCTATTCAATAGGTCCATGGCTGTCTCAAGCGCATATCCCCAGAAGGAAATAGGTAACTCAGCTGTGCTCATCATAGAGCGCACCATATCTAATAGAGTGCGGTTCCTCCGTTCTGATACACCGTTGTGCTGTGGTGTATAGGGAGGAGTCAACTGAGAGAGAATCCCATTCTCTTTTAGGAAGTCCAGGAATTCAATGCTCAAGTATTCACCTCCTCGATCAGATCGAAGGATTTTAATACTTTTTCCGGTTTGGTTTTCGACTTCTTGTTTATATTCTCTAAATTTCTCAAAAGCTTCTGATTTGTGTTGCATCAGGAACACATATCCGAATCTAGAGAGATCGTCAGTGAATGTAATGAAGTACGAAGAACCATCCCTGGCATGTGTAGACATGGGACCGCATACATCACTATGTATCAGTCCCAACAGTTCGGTAACTCTTTCTCCGTGTTCCGTAAACGGTGTTTTGGTCATCTTGCCTTTGAGACATGACTGGCAAGTGTCATAAGATGAAAATTCAAACGGATTTAAATATGCATCTTTATGCAACTTAGCTAGTCGTGTCGCATTGATTTGACCCAGTCTACAATGCCACAAGAAGGATTCGTTCTGTTCAGAACTCTTCCTCTTGTGTGTGTTAGTTATGCTCAGAACTGTTGATTTATTTAGAACGTAAATGCCATTGCACAACGTGCCTGATCCAACCAACTTTTGGTTACGGAAAATGTTCATAACATTGTCCTGTAATACAAAATTATATCCCTCTTTACTCAATAAAGAAACCGATATAATGTTGCATATCAGGTTCGGCATGTAATAGCATTCATTCAGAACCAATGTATTACCAGTTGGTAACACAAGGTGATATTCCCCGACAGTCTTAGCTGCAACAATTGCACCATTTCCAACTCTAATGTTTTTATCACCTTCTCCAAGTTCTCTACCTTTTCTAAGCCCATGTAACTGATTACATATATGGGATCCTGACCCGGTATCTAATACCCAGGACGTAGGGCAAATGGAGAAACAGTTCTCTGTAACGAACACACCCGAAGAAAATGCATCATCATGTAATTTCTTCAATCGGGTGGCATGAGAATCCTGGTATTCCCCTATATCCTGTTCATTCCTATAACTCTTATAGGTAAGAACGGAACCAACGTTCCCCAGCACAGTATAACATGCGGGTTCGGTCAATACATCCATATTATTATCTTTATTAGGGCATGAAATGGTCGCTACCTGGAGAGAGAGAGAAGAAAACACTTTAGCGTAAGCTCGTGCAAGATCAGATTGGTTATTATCTTATCTAATCAGGATGGCTCCCACTGTTTTTATCAAATCTTCCTTCAAACCCTAAAAGGAAAGACTAGCCGGGATTAATTACACACTACAAGTTCGCCAATCTTTCAGCCAGGCCAGTGTCGGTACTTTGAGGGAGGTCCCCCGTGCTTTCGCACGAACCTAATTACTGTAAACCTCATTTTCCCAGAGGCGTAACCTCGTTAACACCTTTCAAGACACCTACTTGATCGGCTAATTGTAATGTGTAAAACTCTCCTAGGAGTAACTCTTACTCGCAGTGGGTATCGGGATCCAACTATCTCATAGAAGGTATGCAATCTCATTGCAAATTTCAACACTTGAAATTCCCGATAATATTTTGCCCCTAGCAGCTATATGACCTTAACATAGTCAACAAATCATAAGTGCTAGTCAAGTTCAACCCGTCATTTCCTGATTGAATTAAACCCACCCGTACGACCCTTAACATAGTCAACAAAGTCACACGACTACCCTAATCCAATCTGCATCATATGCATAAGCAGATAAATACTGGTCAGCTACCGCACACTACGCCTTAACATAGTCAACAAACGTAGCACGAATACTAACTAGTACTTATCTGAAATGACGGAGGGCTACGACAGGTTTTTCTGAAAACCTATTGCGTAATGAACTTGATATCGTTGTAGAATCAAATGAAGTTTTGAAATGGAGTGATTTTGAGGCTTTTCTAGTTTTGCTAAAGGGGTCACTCCCGGTGAAGGGATCGTCGGCCCTTTCCTCGTCGAATGAGGTGCGGGATATATCATATATATCACTGTGCAAAGAAAAAACTATAGAAGCAATAAAAACCAAACCGAGTGTGTAGCATCTGCCAGTTATTGCTAAAGGAGTCATTCCCGATGAAGGGATCTCGGTCCTTTCCTCATCGAATAAGGTGCAGGGTATATCATATATACCGCTATGCAAAGCAAGAACTGTAGCTACCTGTTTTATTTAAAATTTGATTCTACAACATCATTTGGTTTCTTTTCTTTCATTAATCACATTAATGAAGTCCCATCATTTAAATACCTAAACATCACAGATAAATACGACGTACACTTATGCCATCCGCATTCGCCTCGATGTCCCCTCGTGCACCGTTAGGTTAGGTAACTAACGACAGAGCAGGGCAGGGCTAGCGCGGGTGTAAAACATAAGTAACGTCTATATAATATATCATATATACTATATACTGTATCTATCACAGAACATCACATGATCACATCACAGATATCGCAGCAGAATAAATATATGAAACATTGGATATACTAGGACGTCCGTGTTTTCAATACGAGCCAGTATAAAACACGGATTCCACGGTCGTGATGAATAGCCAATCCCACACCCCTAGACCCCTACGAAAGCGGCAAGCAACCCTACCAATTCTAGGGTTAGGAGACCCGGACTCGACTCCTCGAGATGGTCTCCCACTGGACCCTAGAACCCGGTTACTTGTGCTCCCCTCCTTGGGTCTATCCTAGTGCAGAAAAGTAAATAATATACAAAGGGTGACAGCTTCCGCAACCTGGAAGTGCCCCAATAAAAGAATATTACATACAAGTTTTTACATGAATGAAAATGAAAAACACTCATCTCACATAAAACCCCCAGCTATTCAAACACGACAATCCAATATAACATATCCAGCAACACATAACATCACATGTCATCAACGCAAGTAAACACGCGTATCCCAATTGTCGTTGACATATAACAACAAAACCGGCGATATCACATATTACACTTACGGTCACAGAAAAGAAAGTGTAAAACTACAACAGTTGGAATCCGCAACCTCTTTAGACATCACATGCCTAATCAAATGAAATACTTAGACATCACATGCCTAACAGTTACAAACCCCGCATTTTGGTCTCATTATCGAAAACTCTTTTCAATATCATATGGGACTAAACTGCTAGATTTATAACATTCATTCAGTTATCTCATAACTGTTTGTGAATTCCAATTGTTGTATCCCATTCCGAATAAATAGAATATATTAAACTTTCCGATCGAACATTCGAACACCTAAGTTTTCCCGAAACCGTGCAACACATGAAATAGGTTCAAAGACATTCACTTCATGCCTCAGTACCAACGGTCCAGCCGTAGAAGGGTCAAGACAACGCCTCACATGTGGCACGCCGTACTGCCCCAAACCCTAAGGTTCAAAAGGCAGTTCAAGACGGTCACATAATCGAGTTAAGGTTTGTTGTCTTCTAGAGGGACCATCGCGTTACTTGCATTACTCAGAACATCCTTAAACCACACAAAAATCCAACACTTGGATAGTTTCCGGCAGGGGAAAAGTTGGGTATTTATATCCGGTCGTACTTTTTAACATATTCTAAAGTCATCCGGAAAAACAAAAAGACGAAATTTGATAATCCGATCGAAACATCGAAGCTCTAAAACACCCCAGAAAATTCAACTCTTGAAAAAATATTAAAAATACCCATAAAACTCAGCTGCTGAAATTATGAATTACTGTGCAAAGAATGAGGTCTGACGTCATCATACTGCCGCGGAACCACCGCAGAAGCCAGGCTTCCGCCGCGGTTCCGCCGCACTATTTACTGTTCATGGAATAATTTTTGCATCGTAATTCTTAGATTTCCCTGCTGAATTTTTTACGGATTTTTAATCTGGAAAAATCCCAGTTTTTAGAAAAAGTCCAGAGAGCATGATGTGTTAGGGTTTCGATGCGTATTCGGGTTTCAAACGTCGTCTAGACTTCGCCTAAGGCTCTAGCTAGGCTCTGATACCACTGTAGGTTTCCTAGGCACTCTCAAGAGGTCTCACAAGGCATCAACCATGCCAATTTCAAATTTTACGGGTGCCGAGAAACCCTAATACGGATCGTTAACTAGAAATTTAGGCGATAAACAAAACTAGTTAACATCTTAACAAAGGAGAGAGGCTACAACCTTTGTAGATCCGGTTCTCCACTTCCTTAGCTCCACGTAGGCGTCCTCTCGCTGTCCATCTCGAATCCCGAACTCAAACGTCGGCTTCATTGGAGAATTGGGCGGACTAGGTCGTCGGCTTCGTGCCGAAGATGATCTACGTCGAGGTTTCACAAGTTCAAGCTCTGACTTCACCAAGTTGTGAAACTTGTGAAGAAAACACCCAAAACAACTTGGCAAGAGGTAGAGGGTGAAGAAATAGGAGGTGGGTTCACTTTAGAATTGGATTTCTCTCACTTTAGCTCAAGTTGCCATTGATGGACCTTAAGCTTTTCTTGAAGAAGAAGATGATCAAGAAGAAAGAATGTGATAAGTTTCTTATTTTAAAAAAGAAACTAATATGAATACTTATCATATCTGGACCATGGTCAAGTGTAGAGATTAAACTAAGGTTACTAGGAATGGTTAGGGTTAAGGATGAGATAAGGATGGTGGACTTTGTCAAAGCTTCAAGAAGCTTCAACATAGAAACAAAATAAGCCACCATTCTTAATAATATCCAAAATGAATAAATAAATAAATAACTAAGTAAATAATCAAAACCCTAACCATTATACATGTAACCATGGTTTAATCTTTACACAAACCCAAGTGTGGAAGTATCATCAAACATGATACAAACAAGTGCACAAAAATATATCACATATACAATGTGCATCAAGTGAGAAAATCCTTTTAAAATGAACCAATACTAGTTAATGCAAAGTAATATATCAAATATATAATTATACATTAAATCATTAAATCAACACTTGATTTAACGATCCGGTCATATCGCATATAACCGACTAGTATCCTATGTATCGGCTTATCGAATCAATCCTTGATTCGATATCTAGGTTATATCGCATATAACCAATCGACACATTCATCGCGAGAATGAAATACGGTATCACATACACACATTATTCTCGCTCCTGCACATATCTCATATGCGCTCCTATTTCGTTTCGCTTGAGCCATGAAACTTCTGTGTAGGACTCTAAAGACTCGTCAATACGCCGGTAGCAGATGATGATCATATCAAGCACCCACAAGCCGCAAGCGGTCTGCTAAACGTAACGGCCACCCGGGTATTGAGCGATCAGAAGATCGACGAGCTAGCCCTCTCACACTCCTGTAAATCCAACCAGTAACACTTACCGTACAGTCCGGTCTGTTCGTCTGATATGTCGCATATCAAGTCTAGGGGTGGTATACGTCAGACCCCAATAACCGATAAGTCGTGCCGATGTGAGGCTCATAACGGGTCGAGAAACTACTGGTAACACTTACCAGCAAATCTCTGATCAGCCCTGGCCAGGGACTTCCCTGTTACGGCCAATCGAGCACAGCGCAACATCAACCCCCAATACCGGGAGAGACGAAACCCCTCCTATCGCTCATTGCCTCCATGTGACTCGGGACTGTACCCAAAGACCACCGTTTTGCACGCCCTCATGAACGTGGTAAGGTGGAGATCAAAGCACAGTGGGAATCACACAAGACTCTATGACGATCTCGGGTCTACAGACTAACCTGTACAAGTGTCACCTGAGAACTGCCATATGACGTGAGGTATAATACCATCTGGGAGTTCTCGGCGAGTCCGTCCAGTGTACCCAGTCTCCACTGAGCACCCGTATACCATCTCTGATGTCAAACATCAATGGATATGGGATCATCCATCGCCCATCTCATGGGTCGAGAAGCGTATACTCTAGTCTACACTGGTATATCGATGCCCTGTCTCGATACACCCATGACTAGGGACCTTGAAGGATGTACTTATCGACTACCATGTCCCCACTAGTATGATCGACATCATAGTCCAGGTAGTCAAGTACACATCCTTAGGGCTTTATCAACATGTAACTATAAGACAGTTTAAAGAGACAAGTGTACATGTTAAGATAAAGAGCAACCAGATAGCATACTATCATATCGAGCAAGAAAGTCATCTCTATATATGTCCAAGCATCCAATATAATATACATCATTTGTACAATACTGGCCTCTAGGGCAAACATACAACTAACACCTCCGCTGTCCATATCGGATTCCGGACTCTAGCATCGGTTTCATCGGAGAAATGGGCGGGCTAGGTCGTCGACTTCGATGCCGAAGATGATCTACGTCGAGGCATCACAAGATCAAGCTCCCACTTCACCAAGTCATGAAACTTGTGAAGAAAACACCCTATACTACTTGGCAAGAGGTAGAGGATGAAGAAATAGAAAGTGGGTTCACTTTAGAATTGGATTTCTCACTCTTTTTCACTAGTTGCCATTGATGGAGGCAAGCTTTCTTCATGTTGAAGAAGGAGAAGAAGAAGAAGATAATATGATAAGTATATTTCAAATAGAAAATAAAATGAATACTTATCATATGGCAACCATGGTCAAGTGTAGAGAATGAACTATGGTTAGTTTGAATGGTTAGGGTTAAGCATGAAGACAAAATGGTCACTTAGTCAAAGCTTCATGAAGCTTCAATAACAAACAAAGAAAGCCACCATTTCTCTTCATCTTTCAAAAAGGAATAATAAATAAATAATTAATTAATAAAATCAAAACCCTAAACATTACAAAATCATGGTTTAATCATACACTTAACCAAGTTTGCATGTATCATCAAACATGATACTAACAAGTGCACAAAAGTATATCACATATACAACTTGTGTATTTCAAGTGAGAAAATCCATTTAAAGTGAACTAATATTAGTTAATGTAAAGTAATATATCAAATATATAATTATACATTAAATCATTAAATCAACACTTGATTTAACGATCCGGTCATATCGCATATAACCGACTAATATCCAATGTATCGGCTTATCGAATCAATCTTTGATTCGATAACTAGGTTATATCGCATACAACCAATCGATACATTCATCGCGAGAATGGAATACGGTATCACATACACGCATTATTCTCGGTCCTGCACATATCTCATATGCGCTCCTATTTCGTTTCGCTTGAGCCAGGAAACCTCTGTGTAGGACTCTAAAGACTCGTCAATACGCCGGCAGCAGATGATGATCATATCAAACACCCACAAGCCGCAAGCGGTCTGCTAAACGTAACGGCCACCCGGGTATTGAGCGATCAGAAGATCGACGAGCAAGCCCGCTCACACTCCTGTGAATCCAACCAGTAACACTTACCGTACAGTCCGGTCCTGTTCGTCTGATATGTCGTATATCTCGCCTAGGGGTGGTAAACGTCAGACCCCGGTAGCTTGATAAGTCATGCCGACATAAGGTCCATAACATTCGTAAAACTACTGATAACTCTTACCAGTATATCACTGCAACCCTGGCCAGGGATTTCCTGTTATGGCCAGCCATGCATAGCGCAACATCAACCCCCAATACCGGGAGAGACGAATCCCCTCCTATCGCTCATTGCCTCCATGTGAATCGGGACTGTACCCAAAATCCACCTGTTTGCACGACTCAGTAGAGCCGTGGTAGGATGGAAATCAAAGCACAGTGGGAGACACACAAGACTCTATGACGATCTCGGGTCAACAGACTAAGCTGTACCAGTGTCACCAGAGAACTGCCATCTGACATGAGGTATAATACCATCTGGGAGTTCTCGGCGAGTCCGTTCAGTGTACCCAGTCTCCACTGAGCACCCGCATACCATCTCTGATGTCAAACACCAATGGATATGGGATCATCCATCGCCCATCACATGGGTCGAGAAGATATACGCTAGTCTACTCTGGAATATCGATGCCCCGTCTCGATATTCCCACGACTAGGAACGTTGAAGGATGTACTCTTGGACTACCCAGGCCCCACTAGTATGATCTTCATCATAGTCCTGGAAGTCGAGTACACATCCTAAGGGCTTTATCAACATGTAACAGAGAGACAGAAAGTATACATGTTAAGATAAAGAGCCACCAGATAGCATACTATCATGTCGAGCAAGAAAGTCCTACCTATATATGTCCCAGCATCCACTACAATATACATCCAATGTACAGTAATGGCCTCTTGGGCATACATATAACTAACAATCTCCCACTTGCACTAGGGCCATCTGTAGCAGTGGTTGCAGTATCATATACTCAACCATCCCATATAAGTCTCTCTCGGGGAAAAAGCCTTTGTGAGTGGATCCGCCGTGTTGTCCTCTGAGTCTACTTTCCTAACCTCGATCTCCTTGGAGATCAACCATCTCCATGATCAGGTGATACTGCCTTAGAATATGTCTGGATCACTGATGGGACGGGCGTTCCCTGGCATAAGCCACAACTCCATTGTCACACAATGGGAGGAACTATGTTCATCTCATGAACTGATATACACCCAGACAGCCTCTTTGGTGGCATCTTAAGTAGCGATGTATCCAGCCTTTATTGTCTAGTATGCCACGGTATGTAGCTTGGAACTCTTCCAACATACCGTCCTTTTATTGAGGGTAAAGACAATGCCTGTGACTGACATTCAGTCGTCTTTATCACCCTGGAACCCTTCCAGTGATTCTCCCCAGGATCGATTGATACCATCTCACTACAACTAGTGAGTATCCTAATATCTAATTAGATCTATCTCATAGATTCAAAACCCAGGATTTAGTAGGTATCACTTTGATCCTATATGGAGAATCATTGTGATAAGCGGAGATTGACCGAGCGTAGTATAGGAAACTCCTTCCCTATCAAGAGTATGTCATCCACGTACTCTACGAGGATCACCACCATACTTTCTACTACCCTTTTTGTATATACAAGGTTCATCTACCATTTTGATGAAGTCAAACTCTTTGACTACCACATCAAAACAGACGTTCCAACTTCGCGATACCTACTTTATCCCATAAAGCAACTTGTGCACGTTTCCGCTGCTCCCACTGTCTACGAAGCCCTCTGGCTGTGTACTTATAGACGCCCTCTTCTAAAACATCATTTAGAAAAGCTGTCATGACACCCAACCACCAGATATCGTAGTCATGGTATGTAGCCGTGGCAAGTAGGATTTGGATGGACTTAAGCATAGCTACTTAGAAAAGGTTTCAACAAAATCCATACCTGGACAATGATGCAAACCTTTAACAAGTCTAGCTTTGAAAGTCTCAACCTTTCCATGTACACCAAGTAATCTTCTCAAGATATACTTGCTCCTGATGGGGATTTAACCCTTCAGATAAAGCAACTAAAGTCCATACTTTGTTGATGTATAAGGATTCCATCTTAGATCGCTAAGCATCCAGCCATTCTTACAGAGTCCCACTCCTGATGTCCAGTTCGAAACTAGTTGGGTCATCATCTCATGATGTAATCCTCGCTCCCACTGTCATCGAGAAACCAAGGTATCTCTCAGGCGGATGAGGAACCCTACCAGATCGGCGGAGAGGCTGAGGTTCGTCAGAAACTATTGAATCCTTTGGTTCTGTTAAATCATCAGCTGCAGTTTTGTATAGCTGGAACCTTTCCAGTTCTACAAAACAGACCTTGCCTTGATCTTGTCCGGATTTTGCTTTAGACATAGGCCGGACAATCCTAAACCTTAACTTACTTAAGAGATAGGCTCTTCCCATACCATATCTTATATGGAGTGGTAGGCACTGATTTGAATCGAACCCTATTCAATCGGTATGCAACTTCATAAGTGCATAACTCCCAAAAAGGAAATAGGAAACTCAGTAATACTCATCATAGAGCGCACCATATCATATAGGGTGTGATTGCTCCGCCCCGATATACCATCATGCTATGGTGTATACGGAGGAGTAATGCTGAGAAAGAATCTCATTCTCCTTTAGAATAATCCAGGAATTCTATGCACAAGTATTCTCCTCCCTGATCACATCAAAGGACATAATGCTTATACCCGTATTGGTTCCCTACTTATAGCTTATATTCTGTGAATATCTCAAAAGCTTCGGGCCTATGTTTCAACAGGAACATATGTCTGAATCTTGAAAGATTTTCAGAGAACGTAATGAAGTACAAAGAACCGGTCCTGGCATGTGTAGACAGGAGACCTTACATACATCATCATATATCAATCCCAAGAGTTTACTAACTCTTTCCCTGTTTCCAATAAACAGAGCTATGGTCATCTAATCTTTGTGACATGACTGGCAAGTTTCACAAGATGTAAATTCAAACTGATTTAAATATGCATCTAAGATGTAACTTCAGCCAGTCGGGTCGCATTGATATGACCTAGTCTACAATGCCTCAAGAAGGAATCGTTCATTTCTGAACTCTTCCTCTTGTGTGTGTTCTGTATACTAGGAACTGTAGTTTGATTTAGAACATCAATGCTTTTAGATAACGTGCCTGAACCAATCAACTTTTGATATAGGAAATGTTCAAAACATTATCCATCAATACAAAATTTTATCATTTCTTTACAAATAAATAGACTGATATGATTTTGTATATCAGGTTCGGTATCTAATAGTATTTGTTCAGAATCAATGTATTGGTAATACAGGGTGACAGTGACCAACAGACTTGGCTGCAACACTTGCCCCGTTTTCTGTCTCATGAACTTTATCACCCGTTCTCAGTTTTCTACCCTTTTGTAGCCCTATGTAACAGATTACATATCTGGGATCCTGATCCTGTATCAAATACCCAGGATTCAGAGGATACTGAGAAATAGTTCTTTGTAATGAACACACCCGAAGGAGATGCATTATATGCACTTTCTTCGTTTGGGCGGCATAGGAATTCTGGTATTCCCCTATTTCCTGCTCGGTCTTATAACAATTATAAGTTGGAGCGGGACCAACGTTCCCCAGCTCAGTATAACAAGCGGGTTCGGTCAATACATCCATATTATTATCTTGATTAAGGCGTGATATGGTCGCTACCTGGAGAGAGAGAGAAGAAAACACTCTGCGTGCGCTCTTGCAAGATCAGATTGGTTATATATTTTATCTAATCAGGATGGCTCCCACTGTTTTTATCAAATCTTCCTTCAAACCTTAAAAGGAAAGACTAGCCGGGATTAATTACACTCTACAAGTTCGTCAATCTTTCAGCCAGGCCAGTGTCGGTACTTTGAGGGAGGTTCCCTGTGCTTTCGCACAGACCTAATTACAGTAAACCTCGTTTTCCCAGAGGCGTAACCCCGTTGACACCTTTCTAGACACCTACTTGATCGGCTAATTGCAAAGTGCAAAACTCTCCCAGGAGTAACAATTACTCGCAGTGGGTATCGGGATCCAACTATCACATAGAAGGTATGCAATCTCATTGCAAATTTCAACACTTGAAACTCCCGATAAAGGTTTTTACCCCTAGCACTTATGACCTTAACTATGGTCAACAAATCATAAGCACTAGTCAAGTTCTACCCGTCATTTCGTGATTAATTAGACCCACCCACATGACCCTTAACTAAGGGCAACAAAGTCACGCGACTGTCCTAACTAATCGCATCATATGCGGTGTAGGAAGACATCACTTAGCTACCGTACACTGTGCCTTAACTAAGGTCAACAAACACAGCACGAATACTAAGTACTCTACTTCCTAAAATGACGGAGGGTTGCGAATGGTTTTTATGAAAACCTTTAACGCTTTGAACTTGATCTCGTTGCGGAATCAAATGGTTTTTAAATGGAATGTTTTTGAGGCTTTTTTAGTTTTGCTAAAAGGGTCACTCCCGGTAAAGGGATCGTCGGCCCTTTCCTCGTCGAATGAGGTGCGGGATATATCATATATATCACTGTGCAAAGCAGAATCTATAGAAGCGATCAAAAGACAAACCGAGGGTTGTAGCATCTGCCAATTATTGCTAAAGGAGTCACTCCCGGTGAAGGGATCTCGGTCCTTTCCTCATCGAATAAGGTGCAGGATGTTCTATAATGAACACCGCGATGCAAAGCAAGAACTGTAGCTACCTGTTTTATTTTGAAATTCGATTCCACAACATCAATTAGGTTTATTTTCTTTCATTAATCTCATTAATGAATATCCCATCATTTAAGTCCACCTAAACATCACAGATAAATATAACGTTCGCTTATGCCATCCGCATTCGCCTCGATATCCCGTCTGCACCGTTAGGTTAGGTAACTAACGCCAGAGCGAGGCAGGGCTAGCGCGGGTGTAAAACATAAGAAACGTCTATATAATATATCATATATACTATATCTATCTGAACAAATCACATGATCACATCACAGATAACGCAGCAAAAAATATCATATGAAATATTGGATATACTAGGACGTCCGTGTTTTTTAATACGAGCCAGTATAAAACACGGATTCCACGGTCGTGATGAATAGCCAATCCCACACCCCTAGACCCCTACGAGAGCGGCAAGCAACCCTACCAATTCTAGGGTTAGGAGACCCGGACTCGACTCCTCGAGATGGTCTCCTACTGGACCCTAAAACCCGGTTACTTGTGCTCCCCTCCTTGGGTCTATCCTAATGCAGAAAAGTAAATAATATACAAATGGTGACATCATCCGCAACCTGGAAGTGTCCCAATAAAAGAATATTACATACAAGTTTTTTACATGAATGAAAAAGAAAAACACTCATCTCACATAAAAACCCCCCGGCTATTCGAACACGACGATCCAATATAACATATCCAGCAACACATAACATCACATGTCATCAATGTAAGTAAATATGCGCATCCCAATTGTCGTTGACATATAGCAACGAAACCGGCGATATCACATATTACACTTACGGTCACAGAAAAGAAAGTGTAAAACTACAATAGTTGGAATCCGCAACCTCCTTAGACATCGCATGCCTAAACCAATGAATTCCTTAGACATCACATGCCTAACAATTATAAACCCCGCATTTTAGTCTCATTATCGAAAACACTTTTCAATATCATGTCGGGCAATTCAACAAGATTCCCGAAAAACTGATCGAATGCTCGTCGCAAACTTTAGTAGACGGCCGCACCCCCGATACCGTCGACGAAGTGCACTAAGGCGGAACACTACTGCCGCGAGCACCCGAACGGATGCTTTCGGCGACGGGGTTCTCCTACAGTCACTTGGTCGGGGCTATGGGGCATGGCTATCTATTAAGTTTACCGACGAGTATCCGCGTACGCTACGTGATTGCGACGGACTTTTGATCGCATCAAAATTCCGTGGCAACCGATCAAGTAAGACTAAACTGCTATGTTTATAACATTCATTCAGTTATCTCATAACTACTTGTGAATTCCAAATGTTGTATCACATTCCGGGTAAATAGAAAATGTTGAACTTTCCGATCGAACAATCGAACACCCAAGTTTTCCCGAAACAGCTCAACACATGAAATAAGTTTAAAAACATTCACTTCGTGCCTCAGTACCAACGGTCCAGCCGTAGAAGGGTCAAGCCAACGCCTCACATGTGGCATGCCGTACTGCCCCAAACCCTAAGGTTCAAAGGACAGTTCAAGACGGTCACATAATCGAGTTAAGGTTTGTTGTCTTCTAGAGGGACCATCGCGTTACTTGCACTACTTAGAATGTCATTGAACTACGGAAAGATCCAACACTTGGAAATTTCCCGGCAGGGGAAAAAGTGGGTATTTATATCCGGTCGAACTTTTTAACAGTTTCTAAAATATCCGGAAAAACATAAACGAAGTTAAATTATCCGATCAAATTAACGAGTCCCCAATAAAACCATAGAATACTCAACATTTGAGTGGAATTAAAAACTTCCCATAAAAAATTGCCAAGAAAGGACCTAAGAATAAATATATGAAATTTCAGGGACTAAGTCCAAATTTTGGCCGCGGAACCGCCGCAAAACCCATGGTTTCGCCGCGGTTTCGCGGTCAAATTGTTGACTTAGGGGACCGTACTTCACAGTAATTCTTAGTTTTTCCTGCTTAATTTTTTGAGAATTTTTATTTCACAAAAATCCACTGTTTGAAAAATTGTACAGAGAGGGTTGAAATCGGGGAATATCGGGTTCGATCGGACTTCTAGCTTCGTCTACACATCGCCTAAAGCTCTAGCTAGGCTTTGATACCACTGTAGGGTTCCTAGGCACACTAATTAAGTCTCACAAGTGATCAAACATGCCCAATTGAAAATTTTCATGTGCCTACAAACCCTAATACGGATCGTTAACTAGATAATGAGGCGATGCAATGCGAGTAAACGAATTTAACGCTAAAGGAAAGGGGCTACAACCTTTGTAGATCCGGTCTTCCACCTCCTAGGCTTCGTGATGATGTCCCTCCGCTGTCCATATCGGATTCCGGACTCTAGCATCGGTTTCATCGGAGAAATGGGCGGGCTAGGTCGTCGACTTCGATGCCGAAGATGATCTACGTCGAGGCATCACAAGATCAAGCTCCCACTTCACCAAGTCATGAAACATGTGAAGAAAACACCCTATACTACTTGGCAAGAGGTAGAGGATGAAGAAATAGGAAGTGGGTTCACTTTAGAATTGGATTTCTCACTCTTTTTCACTAGTTGCCATTGATGGAGGCAAGCTTTCTTCATGTTGAAGAAGGAGAAGAAGAAGAAGATAATATGACAAGTATATTTCAAATAGAAAATAAAATGAATACTTATCATATGGCAACCGTGGTCAAGTGTAGAGAATGAACTATGGTTAGTTTGAATGGTTAGGGTTAAGCATGAAGACAAAATGGTCACTTAGTCAAAGCTTCATGAAGCTTCAATAACAAACAAAGAAAGCCACCATTTCTCTTCATCTTTAAAAAAGGAATAATAAATAAATAAATAATTAATAAAATCAAAACCCTAAACATTACATAACCATGGTTTAATCATACACTTAACCAAGTTTGCATGTATCATCAAACATGATACAAACAAGTGCACAAAAGTATATCACATATACAACTTGTGTATTTCAAGTGAGAAAATCCATTTAAAGTGAACTAATATTTGTTAATGTAAAGTAATATATCAAATATATAATTATACATTAAATCATTAAATCAACACTTGATTTAACGATCCGGTCATATCGCATATAACCGACTAATATCCAATGTATCGGCTTATCGAATCAATCTTTGATTCGATAACTAGGTTATATCGCATACAACCAATCGATACATTCATCGCGAGAATGGAATACGGTATCACATACACGCATTATTCTCGGTCCTGCACATATCTCATATGCGCTCCTATTTCGTTTCGCTTGAGCCAGGAAACCTCTGTGTAGGACTCTAAAGACTCGTCAATACGCCGGCAGCAGATGATGATCATATCAAACACCCACAAGCCGCAAGCGGTCTGCTAAACGTAACGGCCACCCGGGTATTGAGCGATCAGAAGATCGACGAGCAAGCCCGCTCACACTCCTGTGAATCCAACCAGTAACACTTACCGTACAGTCCGGTCCTGTTCGTATGATATGTCGCATATCTCGCCTAGGGGTGGTAAACGTCAGACCCCGGTAGCTTGATAAGTCATGCCGACGTAAGGTCCATAACATTCGTGAAACTACTGATAACTCTTACCAGTATATCACTGCAACCCTGGCCAGGGATTTCCTGTTATCGCCAGTCGTGCATAGCGCAACATCAACCCCCAATACCGGGAGAGACGAATCCCCTCCTATCGCTCATTGCCTCCATGTGAATCGGGACTGTACCCAAAAACCACCTGTTTGCATGACTCAGTAGAGCCATGGTAGGATGGAAATCAAAGCACAGTGGGATACACACAAGACTCTATGACGATCTCGGGTCAACAGACTAAGCTGTACCAGTGTCACCAGAGAACTGCCATCTGACGTGAGGTATAATACCATCTGGGAGTTCTCGGCGAGTCCGTTCAGTGTACCCAGTCTCCACTGAGCACCCGCATACCATCTCTGATGTCAAACACCAATGGATATGGGATCATCCATCGCCCATCACATGGGTCGAGAAGATATACGCTAGTCTACTCTGGAATATCGATGCCCCGTCTCGATATTCCCACGACTAGGAACATTGAAGGATGTACTCTTGGACTACCCAGGCCCCACTAGTATGATCTTCATCATAGTCCTGGAAGTCAAGTACACATCCTAAGGGCTTTATCAATATGTAACAGAGAGACAGAAAGTATACATGTTAAGATAGAGAGCAACCAGATAGCGTACTATCATGTCGAGCAAGAAAGTCCTACCTATATATGTCCCAGCATCCACTACAATATACATCCAATGTACAGTAATGGCCTCTAGGGCATACATATAACTAACAAATCTAAATCCCAAATTTCCTCAATCAACCCCCAAATTGGCTCTCATATCATGTAAGTCTCATAAATCCTGAGTGTCCAATATCACGTAAATCTCATATATCCTGAGTGTCCAATATCAAGTAAATCTCATATATCATGTACCCAATATCAAGTGAATCTCATATATCCTGAATAAGTATATTTGCATGAATCATTATGATGATGTATATAAATTAGATATGTATACATATATATTAGCGTCCCATTCCAATAATATATATATATATATATGTATGTATGTATGTATGTATGTATGTATAACAGTGTCCCATTCCACTGTTATATATACTTTGAAGTAAAATATCATGAAACCAGGTGTCAAGAATCGACACATAAATACTGATCTATCCGGTGTTGTCACTACGACTGACCCCCTGATAGGTACGTATCATACGCTATCCCGAAAACTCGAGTGCCCAGCTTCGACCCTCGCCTTTCGACGTATCCATACATACATGACTCCGGTCGGTATCCCCACGATAACCGCCGAGTTATAGGTACTGTCACCGGTAGGTATGGTTCCCTTGTCAGGCTCATCGACATGGTACATCGAAATACCTTTCTTGCCCCGGGGTACCTTCGGGCCCCACCATGTACCCTCACACGGCCTACGACGCATCCTCGCATGGGGTATATATATTTGAACCGATAAATCTCATGGTGGCTGCTGAAATAACATATCAAGAGAAACCGGGTTTTTCAAATAATGCATAATTTCATGAAACTACCACGGTCCTCAAATCCAGAAAACATCATGAAAAATCCATATCTCAATGCGAAAATCAATGAATATAATATATACAACATAAAACTGTAATGTGAGCATATAAAGGAAAAACCGCTATTTAAATGCAACAAGTTAATATATATCATGCGGGTCCTAATTTCTCCAAGTCCATATAACATCAAATAAAGGTTAACATGTAGCTATAGCCAGATATATGTGTAAACATGTAGGTATAGCAAGGTATATGTATCTACCTATCAGTAATGATGTAATACCCTTCAGGTATAAGTGTAAGTATGTATGCAAGATGTACATATAGCTATGTCTCGTATGTGTATATACCTATCACTAATGGTACAATACCATATAAGTATATGGGTAACTAGCATGTAAGCATGTCAAGGCATATGTGTAAGCATGTAGGTATACATGTATGCTATATGTCATATGCATAAAGGAATATGAATTAATGTCCCTAACCAAACGATATCATATATGTATGTGTTGTGCGTGTCATGGCAATTATTGATGGTGTGAGTGGCATACAATCAGTGGTCGTGCAACATGAGCCGTCAATAATAGTGCAGTGTCCTAAGGGTACAAGTCCAAGCACAACAAGTAATAATATGCAATGAGGTGTATGCGCAAAAATCTATATGTGCAATAGAATATGCGACTAATATCATAACATCTCTAGCCCATACGCATAACAGCATGCGTGCGATTCCCCTGTAGATGTTAAATCTACTCACCAACCGTCCTGGCTATGTAAAGCCAACCACCTATTTCTCCTTCTTCGCAGCGTCCGAAATCCCCGCCTGCGAACCTAAACAAAAAGCAATATAACAAGTATAAATTAGCAATAGACCCAAAACATGTACAAACTATGTTTGACCAATGCATCAACTCAAAACATGCTCTCAAGTGTTCATATTGTGGCTAACGTGCGTAGCGACACTACGAAACCAACCCAAGAGCAAAACCACACAAAGTGCACGAACCATATCGTATAACATAACACGCGTAATCGTAACACAAGAAACAAGCTATGTGATCCTAGATTTTGTATACAGAGAAAACCCAAAAATCAAACAGGACCAAACACACTTAAACCACTGTAGACACCTACCCACAAAAACCCACACCCTAACTCCCTCAAAAATCCGACGTCGCCGGAAATTTCCTTCTCGTCGCCGGCCGAGATCCAAGCAAGGGGGTTCGTGCTCCAGGTGATGTCCTATGGTCTCAGGTACAACACAACTACATTGTTTGGTTTTCTAGTATACTCTCGGGGTCACAGCAGATCACAGATATCACAAACGACACTAAAAATACGATATTTGCACGAAACTTAACTTTAAACGATCAAAACTAAAACTATAAGACTACACAATACTATAACAACATAAAGAACAGATAGAGATCATTACATACTCCCACAAGCTCAAAGATCCTAGCTTTCCAAGCTCCAAGGCTCCAAGAGGCAAAACTAGTCCAAAGATGTGATTTTTTATGAGATTTTGTGAAGATTAGAGATGGATTAGTGAAAATTTATGAAGGAATGGCCAAGTGTTCAGTTGAGAGAAGAAGGGGATGAAGAAATATGAGAAAGAGATAGAGTGAGAGAGAATGAAAGTGAAAGAAATGATAAAGAGAAAGAGAAAGAGAGAGAGAGAGAGAGAGAGAGTGAGGTGAGATTAAGGTGAGGGCACCAAGCATTAACTCTCACATAAATGCTAGCATGACTCATGTGCCACCTCTTCTCACATCCAAAATACAAAGGATAATATCTTCTCACAACCAAAAAAAATATCTAGGGGTTTACGTTAAGGGTTAAAGCAAGGATTAGATTAGTTTAAGTTATCATGGTCACTAATCTAGATAACACAAACACACCCTCACATAAACATGCACATGTATGTGCATGCCATAACAAATAATAATAAATTATTAATTAAATGTTATAAAATGTGAGAAACCCAAATTGGTAAACTTTTTACCAAAAACCCGCATTATCGTCTAAACTAACACTAATCGAAATCTAAGACGTTACAATCTCCCCTCTTAAAGAAAATTCGTCCCCGAATTAAAATTCTTACTATGCATACCTTCAAAGAGATGAGTGCAAAACTCACAAATTTCACTCGCAGCCTTCCAAGTGATCACCTCACTATACGGCTACGCCAAAGAAACCTCCATAGATGGCAAGACCCTTGACCGAAGTTTTCTCCACCTGCCGATTCACTAACACAATCGGCTACCGGTGAACGAAAAGATCAAGTCCAAGATAAATGGTCTGGTGCTGAATTATGTAAGACAGGTCATGAAGGTATTTGCGAAGTATTGACATAAGGAATACGGGGTGAATACTCAATAATCTGGGCGGAAGTGCCAAATTATATGCAACGGAACTAACTCGCTTTAAGGATCTCAAAAGGACCTACAATCCTGGGATAAGCTTCCCAAAACTCAACACGTCACTCATCGGAAAATCCCTAGGAATACATGATCTCCCACTGTGAACTCAAGTCTGCGACCACCACGGTCGGCATTAGACCTCTTTCTGCACTGGGCTACTCTCATCCTGACCTGAACTAACTGGATCTTCTCCGAAGCCTCTCGACTAGCTGGGGTCCAAAATCCTACTCTCGTAGAGTCAGAAAAATAGACTGGCGATCAACACTACCTAACAACAAGCCTAAAGGTTGCCAACTAGAATGTCTCCTGATAACAGCTATCGAAAGAGAACCCTAACAATGGCAAGTGATGATCATAACTGCCAACAACTATTAGTACGCACGCACAAGCATATCCTCCAGTGTCTGTATAGCCCGCTCTCACAAACCCTCGTCCTGCGGATGGAAAAGCGGAGCTAAAGCTCAACCAATATCCAAGGCTTCCTGAAGCTTCTGCCAAAGACGGCAAGCGAACAGGGTGCCTCCATTGGATACAACACATGAAGGAACTCCGTGCAACGCACAAACATAACGAAGAACAACTGAACAAATTGAGCACAACCAGGCAACAAACACCCAAATGGAGTCACACCCTGTCTAGACCTGGGTAGACACCACAATGAAATTCATGGAGATATACTCCCATTTCCACTCCGGAACGGTTAAAGGTTGCAACTCTCCGGCCAGTCTCAAATACTCAACCTTAGCTCACAACAAGACAGACACCTCGAAACAAAATCCGAAACTTCACCCTTCATCCCTGCCCACCCGTAACAATCTCACAAGTCACGTCACATATTGGTGGAACTTGAATGAACACAGAAAGTTGACTGATGTGCCTGCTCTAGGATTTCGCATTTTCTACCCAACAGTATCAGGTACACACAAACGTGTCCCTAAACGTAGCACACCCTAGTCACAAATCAAGGACTCCGAATCTTTACCCAGCCGAGTATGCTCAGGAATCTCTAACAAACGAGTATCGGCGTGCTGTGCCTCGTGAAAACGATTAAGGAAAAATGGACGGGCGCGGACATGAGCAAGCTGTCCCTTCAGTAGAGGCGAATTTAAGCTGTACTCAACGATTGCACAAGAACTGTAAATCTGCAGAAGACTGTCTCAAAACTGTGAACAACTGGGACAAGCTAACCCTGGGCCTACGACTCCAGCATCAGCTACCACAATCGCCTTGCCATGGGTAACGAGGATCTCACAAACACAATCCTTCACAAGCTCCATCCCACGGCGCTGTCTTAACAATCAAAACCCGCTGAAGGAATATGTACATTAAGCTCTGGTGGTCCGTGAAAATCTGACACGACTCTCCACACAAGTAGTGTCTCCATATCTCCAACGCACGACCACCGCGGCCATCTCCATATCATGAGTGGGATATCCTACTCGTACTTCCTCCAACTGTCGAGAAGCAAAAGAGATAACTCTATAATGCCACATCAACGCAAAATCGAGCCTTACTCGCGAAACATCACAGTTAAACAACAAAGTCGCCCGAACCAGAAAGCAAAGAAAGAACTGGTGCAGTTGTCAACCGAGTCTCCAACTGCTGAAAACTCCGCACACATGCCTCAATCCAAAAAAAGGAACCTCCTTTCCGGTCAGTTCAGTCAACGGTGCAGGGATACACTAACAATCCTGCACGAAACGGCGGTAAAGACCTGCTAAGCCTAAAAATCTGCAGACCTCCATCCCGTACAAAAGTCTGGGCTAAAGCTGTATGGCCTCGATCTTCCTCGGGTCCATACGAAAACCGTCTCCCGTAACTACAAGACCTAGGAGTCAACACAATCAAGCCTGAAGGAGCACTCCAAGAATTTAGCAAACAGCTGGTGCTCTCCCAATGTCTGCAAAGCAAATCCTCAAGTGCTGCCCACGTTCCTCACGACTCTTGGAAAAGACCAGAATGTCATCAATGACATAACAAAAACTGGTCGAGGAACGGCATGAAAAAATCTGGTTCATCACATCCACGAATGTTGCTAGGGCATTGGTGAGTCCAACGACACCACCAAAACTCATTAAAACATTTCAGAAAAATAAAATATTATTTTTGGGAATTTTTATAATTTAATAATAAATATTATGAATATTTTAATATTTCGGTATAATTAAATACCGATAAAGTGGAAAAATATTTGAAAAAATATGGGAATTACTGAAAAGAGGGTGCTTTAAAAGATTTGAGCATTTATAGATTTTTATATAATTAATTATATTATTTTTAATACTAATCGCGATTAGATATCACTAATCGTGTATCAAACCGGATTTGCGGACATGACATGCACCATGTCATTTTTCACATTTGTACATTTTTCTTCCATGGTTTCTTTCTTCTTTTCATGCATGGTTTTAATTCAAAGAAAAGAAAAGATAACAAAAGAAAAGAAAATGAATAAACAAGTGAAGCATGGGCAAGAGAGAGAAGAGAGTGAGAGGTGAGGGGGCTTCCTTTGACCAAGCCCCCATTATTTCTTCATCCCTTCATTATTTTCCTCTCCCTCATTCCCCCATGGCTGCCCTCTTCCTCCCCAATCTCTAAACCCTCACAACTCCATGAAAAATCCATCAAACCATCATCCTCACTTCATTAAAGACATGCACAAGCTCAATACAAACACTTTGGACCAAGAAAAATCGGATTTTGAAGACTTGGGGCAACTCAAGAAAATTCTTGAGTTGCCAAATGAGATAATTTCCGCACTATTAGAGTTGTATTTCATTCTCTTTAGTATCCTTACATGTTTAGAATCGATATCGTGTTGTTGTCACGACCCGAAATATTAGCTCGTGACCCGCACTTGAATCACGCAACGTCTAAAGGCGTAACGGAATTCAAATAAACTGAAACCCAGAAATCTAAACCTTTTATGAAAAAGAAAGGAGGTGAGGTTTTGAAATAAAGGTATAATGAAATCAAGTTTTCTTAATGCATAGAAAAGAAACATGAATGATGCAAGTGAAGTTTACTAGTTTGAAAACATGTTTCGTCTTTTAAAATTTTTGGCAGCACCTCCTTTGTATATTTTGATCCAAAACCACAAATACATAATAATGATAAAGGCATCCCCAAGCGGGAGCTAGCTCTTGGCCAAACGGCGGATCACAACCACGCAATACAGCATAAATAAGTATAAGACGCCCAACGGTGAAGTTCACCACAAAAAGATAAAGAAATGAGCAAGATATAACCCCAAAAGTGAATATAAAACCCATCGCTCAAATCTCGCAACTACAAGTCTCACTAAGTCTCATCACTTATACAATTTACAACTTTTGATTGATGGAGTTAACTAGATACAATATGAATATAGATACAACAGTGGGTACGATACAAATGTCCCACCTACCATTGCAAAACACCCGAATGCAACTGTGTGCCAGCGAAACCGCTATTGATCCAAGCGGTCAACCTGCAAGAACTATGGCACAACGGGGGTGAATTACCAACTCGTGAGTAAAAAATTATCAACAGATAGAAATCGAATAAACAACGACTCCTAAGTCAACTATATCATAAAGGTAATACTATGATATCTAGGGTGACCGGGTCTGTATATGTGCCAACAAGGTAGTCAGTACCTATATGCATGCGGATAACATCCAAAAGTAATAATCAATGCATGTATATGGATCTCGTCCAACCATAATCAAGGTATGTATGCATGTGGATCTCGTCCACCCATGTAATCAATGTCTGTATACACGTAAATATCATAAAGGAGTGTGCATGAAAATATGAGGATATATATCAACGGTATCCCTCACGACACATCAAAATCATGGGACCTGAGTGCCAAGTATCGACACTCGAAAATATCATGAAAACCGTGCCCAACATCAACACGTAAATCCTCATATATCGGGCTCCGTCGGTCCGGATCGACCCACGGGCTCCGTCAGTCCGGATCGGCCCATATCATCTCTCGACTCCGGTCGGTATCCTCCGGATATCCACCGAGCCCAAATACTATCACCGGTAGGTAGTAGTCCCTCTGCCAGGCTCACCGTCTACTGCACAGCGATCCGTTCTCGCCCTGGGGTACCATACTAGGTCCACCATGTGCCCGCAATCGGTCTCGTCCGCCTCCTCGAATCGGGTTTCACATGTCGCTCTCAGAACCGAGAAAACACATGGTGGACGCACTGAAATATCATATCAATAGAAACTGGGATTTTAAAACAACACATAATCCCTTTTAAAATGTCCACGGTTCTCAAATCCAGAAATCTAATGAAAACAGCATATCTCAATGTGTAAAATCATGGAGCATAATGTATACGACATATAAGAGAAATGCGAGCATGTCCGTGTAGCATGCAACATGGAACAGTGATATGACATTTTAAGAGAAAACCGCTTTTTTAAAATGATCCCAGTTTTTAAATATATCCTGCAATTCCCGATTCTCCAACAAAACCAGTTATCTATGTAGGCATAATATGTATATGCGCAAGTATAGAGGTACCAATGTGTATATGTGCCAATATGGGTATGCAATGTACATATGCGCAAGTATGAATGTATCAATGTATATGTGCACCGATGTGGATATACAATGTGTATGTGCGCAAGTATGAATATATCAATGTATATGTGCACCAATGTGAATATATCAATGTATGTACGCACCAATGTGGATATATAATGTGTATGTGCGCAAGTATGAATATATCAATGTATATGTGCACCAATGTGAATATATCAATGTATATGTGCACCAATGTGGATATACAATGTGTATGTACGCAAGTATGAATATATCAATGTATATGTGCACAAATGTGAATATATCAATGTATATATGCACCAATGTGAATATATCAATGTATATGTGCACCAATGTGAATATACAAGGTGTATGTGCGTAAGTATGGATATATCAATATATATGTGCACCAATGTGAATATATCGATGTATATGTGCACCAATGTGGATATACATTGTGTATGTGCGCAAGTATGAATATATCAATGTATATGTGCACCAATGTGAATATATCAATGTATATGTGTACCAATGTGAATATACATGGTGTATGTGCGCAAGTATTGATATATCAATGTATATATGCACCAATGTGAATATATCAATGTATATGTGCACCAATGTGAATATACAAGGTTTATGTGCGCAAGTATGGATATATCAATATATATATGCACCAATATGGATATACAAATGGGTATATCCGCAAGTATAGATGTATCAATGTATATGTGCACCAATATGGATATACAAATGGGTATATCCTCAAGTCTATCAATATATATGTAAGCATGTTATGCAACGAGTCATATCATGATGTAACAATCTTACTGTGTAGTGGCAAGGCAATTATCGATGATGAAGTGTGTGAGCCTACAATCAGTGTACGTGCAGCATACCCATCATCGATAATGGTGCAGGTGTACAATCACAGGTATATGCAATGCAATGATAATATCATGAATGCAGCACAAGGTAAATCGCCAGCTAAAAGCTATAAGGTATACGTAACTATCGTATGTCCGAGTCGGTGAACCTATCAATCGGTATCTAGCCTCACAGCATCACGTACGGTATAATCCATCGTACGACATCCTCTAGTCAAGGGTATGGATCAACCATCAAGTCGAACTCATCACGCACGGAAAATCATCGTACGGCGGCATTATACTAAAAGGGATCCTAACATCCTATACGACAAATGAGGGTACGGCCTAATATTACGTACGGCCTATCATCCATGATTCGCAACATTCTATATATGGATATATATCTATGTACCTATGTCCCGGTTCACATCCGCAGTAATCTCATATGAGGGGACCGGCAGGGTATAAATCATCTCGATTGACTTGCATCCGTAAACCAACATATCATCAGATCATCATATCATCATATCCGTCTTATATTCCTTCATCGCATTTATATCACACATCAAATCGAATTTACATAAACATTCTATCTCTACTAAGTATAAGTATCTAATCTACAAACACACCCGAACCATACAATCAGATTTTTAAAGATGTGAATCATAGTTTTTAAAATAGGGGTGTTTTTAAGAAAAAGATATCATTTGAAAATCTGTAATATCCCTCAAGGTATATATTGAAAAGATACACACGACTCTTTGTTTCAGAAAAGGTATGGTTCGGATGACGCATCTACATCGACTATCTAGTCCTACAGTACCCTAAACGGCAATATCGTTAAACGTCAGCCTATGACAGTAGTAACATATCACTTCTAACTATCCTCTAGTTTCTAATATGGTTTCATAGCTATCTCATCCTAACCCTAGTTTCCTAATCTAGGTTTCCTAACCATATTCCATAAATCAGTTTTCCATCAAAACTTTGCGGGGGTGCTATACGCCATCCACCCGACTTCCCCCGTGGATATAGATCCACTCACCTGGTCTTCGCTCGCCGAAATCGATGACGCCACGCTCCTTCGCCTCAGAATCCATGCGAGGGTATCTATAATAATAAATAATCGCAATACGTATTAAAATCGAATCCGGAAAACCTATACGGCGCACGGTGCACTCATAGGTTAGAACCTATGGCCTACACGTGCAAAAACAATCAAACAACCCATGTTGTCGATATACAAACTGTAGGGTTCTTAGGCACTCTAATGAGGTCTTACAAGGCATCAACCATGCCAATTTCAAATTTTACAAGTGCCGAGAAACTCTAATACGGATCGTTAACTAGAATTTTAGGCGAAATAAGCAACTAGTTAACAACTTAACTAAGTGAACGAAAATACTACCTTTGTAGATCCGGTTCTCCACGTCCATAGCTCCATGATGAAGTCTCCTTGCTGTCCAAATCGAATCCCGGGCTCTAGCGTCGGCTTCATCGGAGAAATGGGCGGGCTAGGTCATCGACTACGATGCCGAAGATGATCTACGTCGAGGCATCACAAGATCAAGCTCCCACTTCACCAAGTCATGAAACTTGTGAAGAAAACACCCTTTACTACTTGGCAAGAGGTAGAGGATGAAGAAATAGGAGGTGGGTTCACTTTAGAATTGGATTTCTCACTCATTTCACCAAATCACCATTGATGGAATCAAGCTTCTTCATCTTGAAGAAGAAGAAGAAGAAGATGATGTTATGATAAGAAAAATAAAATAGAAAAGAAAATAAATACTTATCATAATACAACCATGGTCAAGTGTAGAGAATCAACTAGGGTTAAGTGGAGTGGTTAGGGTTAAGCATGAGACAAAATGGTCACTTAGTCAAAGCTTCATGAAGCTTCAAGATGCAAACAAAGAAAGCCACCATTTTCTCTTTATGCCATTTATTTTCCAAAAAGAATAAATAAATAAATAAAAGATAAGAAAACAAAACCCTAACCATTCATATAACCATGGTTTAAACTTTACACAAACCCAAGTAAACATGTATCATCAAACATGATACAATCAAGTGCACAAAAGTATATCACATATACAACTTGTGCAATGCAAGTGAGAAAATCCATTTAAAGTGAACCATTACTAGTTAATGCAAAGTAATATATCAAATATATAATTATGCATTAAATCATTAAATCAACACTTGATTTAACGATCCAGTCATATCGCATATAACCGACTAATATCCAATGTATCGACTTATCGAATCAATCCTTGATTCGATAACTAGGTTATATCGCATACAACCATTCGATACATTCATCGCGAGAATGAAATACGGTATCACATACACGCATTATTCTCGGTCCCGCACATATCTCATATGCGCTCCTATTTCGTTTCGCTTGAGCCAGGAAACCTCTGTGTAGGACTCTAAAGACTCGTCAATACGCCGGCAGCAGGTGATGATCATATCAAACACCCACAAGCCGCAAGCGGTCTGCTAAACGTAACGGCCACCCGGGTATTGAGCGATTAGAAGATCGACGAGCAAGCCCGCTCATACTCCTGTGAATCCAACCAGTAACACTTACCGTACAGTCCGGTCTGTTCGTCTGATATGTCGCATATCTCGCCTAGGGGTGGTAAACGTCAGACCCCAATAGCTCGATAAGTCGTGTCGATATGAGGTCTATAACAGTTCGAGAAACTACAGGTAACACTTACCAGTAAATCTCAGCAACTCTGGCCAGGGATTTCCGGTTATAGCCAATCGAACACAGCGCAACATCAACTCCCTATACCGGGAGAGACGAATCCCCTCCTATCGCTCATTGCCTCCATGCGATTCGGGACTGTACCCAAAAACCACCGTTTTGCACACCCTCTTGGACGTGGTAAGGTGGAAATCAAAGCACAGTGGGAATCACACAAGACTCTATGACGATCTCGGGTCAACAGACTACTCTGTACCAGTGTCACCAGAGAACTGCCATCTGACGTAAGGTATAATACCATCTGGGAGTTCTAGACGAGTCCGTCCAGTGTACCCAGTCTCCACTGAGCACCCGTATATCATCTCTGATGTCAAACACCAATGGATATGGGATCATCCATCGCCCATCTGTATGGGTCGAGAAGGTATACGCTAGTCTACTCTGGTATATCGATGCCCTGTCTCGATACACCCATGACTAGGGACCTTGAAGGATGTACTTATGGACTACCATGTCCCTACTAGTATGATCCGCATCATAGTCCAGGTAGTCAAGTGCGCATCCTAAGGGCTTTACCAACATGTAACAGAGAGACAATCAGTGTACACGTTAAGGTAAAGAGCAACCAGATAGCATGCTATCATGTCGAGCAAGAAAGTCCTCCCTATATATGTCCAAGCATCCACTACAATATACATCCTATGTATAGTAATGGCCTCTAGGGCACACATATAACTAACAATCTCCCACTTGCACTAGGGCCATCTGTAGCAGTGGTTGTAGTATCTCATACTCAACCATCCCATAAAAGTCTCTCTCTGGGAATAGGCCTTCGTGAGTGGATCCGCCGTGTTTTCCTCTGAGTCTTCCCTCCTAACCTCGATCACCCTGGAGATCAACTATCTTCATGATCAGGTGATACTGCCTTAGAATATGTCTGGATCACTGATGGGACGGGCGTTCCTAGGCATAAGCCACAACTCCATTGTCTCACAATGGTCGGAACGAAGTTCATCTCATGAACTAATATACACCCAGACAGCCTCTTTGGTAGCATCATAAGTAGCGATGTATCCAGCCTTTATCGTCTAGTATGCCACGGTATCTATCTTGGAACTCTTCCAACATACCATCCCTCCTCTGAGGGTAAAGACAATGCCTGTGACTGACATTCAGTCATCTTTATCACCCTGGAACACTTTCAGCGATTCTCCCCAGGACCAATTGATACCATCTCACTACAACTAGTGAGAATCCTAACATCCAATTAGATCTATCTCATAGATCCAAAACCCAGGATTTAGGAGGTATCACTTTGATCCTTTATGGAGAATCATTGTGATAAGTGGAGATTGATCGAGCGTAGCATAGGAAACTCCTTCCCTATCAAGAGTATGTCATCCACGTACTCTACGAGGATCATCACCATACTCCCTACTACCTTTTTGTATATACAAGGTTCATCTACCATTTTGATGATGTCAAACTATTTGACTACTTCATCAATACAGACGTTCCAACTCCGCGATGCCTGCTTTATCCTATAAAGCATCTTGTACACGTTTCCGCTGCTCCCACTGTTTACGAAGCCCTCTGGCTGTGTACTTATAGACGTTCTCTTCCAAAACATCATTTAGAAAAGCAGTCATGATACCCAACCACCAGATATCGTAGTCATGGTATGTAGCCGTGGCAAGTAGGATCTGGATGGACTTAAGCATAGCCACTTGAAAAGGTTTCATCATTATCCACGCCTGGTCGATGACGAAAAGCTTTAACAAGTCTAGCTTTGAAAGTCTCAACTTTTCCATCTACACCAAGTAATCTTCTCAAGATATACTTGCTCCTGATGGGGATTTAACCCTTCAGATATAGCAGCCAAAGTCCATACTTTGCTGGTGTATAAGGATTCCATCTCAAATCGCTAAGCATCCAGCCATTCTTACAGAGTCCCACTCCTGATGGCCAGCTCGAAACTAGTTGGGTCATCATCTCATGACGCAATCCTCGCTCCCACTGTCATAGAGAAACTGAAGTAACTCTCAGGTGGGTGAGGAACCCTACTAGATCGGCGGAGAGGCTGAGGTTCGTTGGAATCTATTGAATCCTTTGGTTTTGTCAAATCATCAGCTGCAGTTTGTATAGATGGAACATTTCCAGTTCTACATAACAGATCTTGCCTTGAGCTTGTCCGGATTTTGCTTTTAGACATAGGCCGGACAACCCCAAATCTTAACTAGCTTAAGACATGGGCTCTACCCTTTCCATATCATATATGAAGTGGTAGGCAACTGATTTGAATTTGAACCCTTTTCAATAGGTATGCAGCTTCTCAAGTGCATAACTCCCAAAAGGAAAATAGGTAACTCAGTAGTACTCATCATAGAGCACACCTTATCATATAGGGTGTGATTGCTCCGCCCGATATACCATCGTGCTATGGTGTATACAGAGGAGTAATGCTGAGAGAGAATCTCATTCTCCTTTAGAATAGTCCAAGAATTCCGTGCTCAAGTATTCTCCTCCTTGATCTCATCAAAGGACATAATACTTTTACCCGTATTTTGGTTCTCTACTTCTAACTTATATTCTGTGAATATCTCAAAAGGTTCGAACTTGTGTTTCAACAGGAACATATGTCTGAATTTTGAGAGATTATCAGAGAATGTAATGAAGTATAAAGAACCGGTCTTGGCAAGTGTAGACAGGGGACCCCCATACATCAACATATATCATCCCAAGAGTTCACTAACTCTTTCTCTGTTTCCAATAAACAGAGCTGGTGTCATTATATCTTTGTGACATGACTGGAAAGTTTCACAAGATGTAGATTCAAACTGATTTAAATATGCATCTACATGTAACTTCAGCTAGTCGGGTCACATTGATATGACCTAGTCTACAATGCCTCAAGAAGGATTCGTTCATTTCTGAACTCTTCCTCTTGTGTGTGTTCCATATACTAAGAACTGTAGTTTGATTTAGAACATCAATGCTTTTAGATAACGTGCCTGAACCGATCAACTTTTGATATAGGAAATGTTCAAAACATAATCCGACAATACAAAATTTTATCGTTTCTTTACTAATAAAGAGACAGATATGATTTTGCATATCAGGTTCGGTATCTAATAACATTCGTTCAGAATCAATGTATTTGGAATACAGGGTGACAGTGACCAACAGACTTGGCTGCAACTCTTGCCCCGTTTTCTGCCTCATGAAACTTATCACCCGTTCTCAGTTCTTTACCTATCTGTAGCCCATGTAACAAATTACATATCTGGGATCCTGATCTGGTATCACATACCCAGGACGTAAAGAATACTGAGAAACAGTTCTGTATAATGAACACACCCGAAGATGATGCATCAGCATGCACTCTCTTCGTTTGGGTGGCACGGGAATTCTGGTAATCCCCTATTTCCTGCTCTGTCTTATAACAATTATAAGTTGGAGCGGGACCAACGTTCCCCAGCTCAGTATAACAAGCGGGTTCGGTCAATATATCCGTATTATTATCTTGATTAAGGCGTGATATGGTCGCTGCCTGGAGAGAGAGAGAAGAAAACACTCAGCGTGCGCTTTTGCAAGAATAGATTGGTTATTATTTTATCTAATCAGGATGGCTCCCACTGTTTTTTATCAAATCTTCCTTCAAACCCTAAAAGGAAAGACTAGCCGGGATTAATTACACACTACAAGTTCGCCAATCTTTCAGCCAGGCCAGTGTCGGTACTTTGAGGGAGGTCCCCCGTGCTTTCGCACGAACCTAATTACAGTAAACCTCGTTTTCCCAGAGGCGTAACCCCGTTGACACCTTTCTAGACACCTACTTGATCGGCTAATTGTAATGTGTAAAACTCTCCTAGGAGTAACAATTACTCGCAGCGGGTATCGGGATCCAACTATCTCATAGAAGGTATGCAATCTCATTGCAAATTTCAACACTTGAAATTCCCGATAATATTTTTCCCCTAACGTGCTATGACCTTGACGAAAGCCAACAAACCATAGCCCGCTAGTCAAGTTCAACCCGTACATTTCTTGATTGAATTAAACCCACCGGCACGACCCTTGACGAAAGCCAACAAAGCCGCACGACTACCCTAATCCAATCGCATCGTATGCAGCAGATAAGCAGCATATAGCTACCGCACACTGCACCTTGACGAAAGCCAACAAATGCAGCACGAATACTATATACAACTTATCTGAAATGACGGAGGGCTACGACAGGTTTTTCTGAAAACCTATTGCGTAATGAACTTGATATCGTTGTAGAATCAAATGATTTTAAAATGGAGTGTTTTTTAGGCTTTTCTAGTTTTGCTAAAGGAGTCACTCCCGGTGAAGGGATCGTCGGTCCTTTCCTCGTCGAATGAGATGCGGGATATATCACATATATCACTGTGCAAAGCAAAAACTCTCAAAAGCAATCAAAAGACAAACCGAGTGTGTAGCATCTGCCAGTTATTGCTAAAGGAGTCACTCCCGGTGAAGGGATCTCGGTCCTTTCCTCATCGAATAAGGTGCAGGATATATCACATATACCTCTGTGCAAAGCAAGAACTGTAGCTACCTTTTTTATTTTGAAATTCGATTCTACAACATCTTAGGTTTCTTTTATTTCATTAATCACATTAATGAAGTCCCATCATTTAAGTACCTAAACATCACAGATAAATACGACATACACTTATGCCATCCGCATTCGCCTCGATGTCCCCTCGTGCACCGTTAGGTTAGGTAACTAACGGCAGAGCGGGGCAGGGCTAGCGCGGGTGTAAAATATAAGTAACGTCTATATAATATATCATATATACTATATAAAGTATCCATCACAGAACATATCACATGATCACATCACAGATATCGCAGCAGAAGAAACATATGAAATATTGGATATACTAGGACGTCCGTGTTTTCAATACGAGCCAGTATAAAACACGGATTCCACGGTCGCGATGAATAGCCAAACCCACACCCCTAGACCCCTACGAGAGCGGCAAGCAACCCTACCAATTCTAGAGTTAGAAGACCCGGACTCGACTCCTCGAGTTGGTCTCCCACTGGACTACAGAACCCGGTTACTTGTGCTCCCCTCCCTGGGTCTATCCTAGTGCAGAAAAGTAAATAATATACAGAGGGTGACATCTTCCGCAACCTGGAAGTGCCCCAATAAAAGAATATTACATACAGATTTTACATGAATGAAAACGGAAAAACACTCATCTCACATAAAAGAAACCCTGGCTATTCAAACACGACGATCCAATATAACATATCCAGCAACACATAACATCACATGTCATCAACGTAAGTAAATATGCGCATCCCAATTGTCGTTGACATATAGCAACGAAACCGGCGATATCACATATTACACTTACGGTCACAGAAAAGAAAGTGTAAAACTACAACAGTTGGAATCTGCAACCTCCTCAGACATCGCATGTCTGACCAAATGAATTCCTTAGACATCGCATGCCCAACAATTATAAACCCCGCATTTTAGTCGCATTATCGAAAACACTTTTCAATATCAAGTCGGGTAATTCAACAAGATTCCCGACATCCTGATCGAATGCTCGTCGCAAACTTTAGTAGGCAGCTTCACCCCCGATGCCGTCGACGAAGTGCACCAAGGCGGAACACCGCTGCCGCGAGCACCCGAACGGATGCTTTCGGCGACGGGGTTCTCCTACAGTCACTTGGTCGGGGCTATGGAGCGAGGCTGTCTATTAAGTTTACCCGGCGAGTATCCGCGTACGCTACGTGATTGCGACGGACTTTCGATCACATCAAAATTCCGTGGCAACCGATCAAGTGAGACTAAAGTGCTATGTTTATAACATTCATATCAGTTATCTCATAACTACCTGTGGATTCCAAGTATTGTATTCCATTCCAGATAAATAGAAAATGATAAACTTTCCGATCGAACATCCAAACACCCAAGTTTTCCCGAAACAGCTCAACACATGAAATAAGTTCAAAAACATCCAGTTCATGCTTCAGTACCAACGGTCCAGCCGTAGAAGGGTCAAGCCAACGCCTCACATGTGGCACGCCGTACTGCCCCAAACCCTAAGGTTCAAAGGGCAGTTCAAGACGGTCACATAATCGAGTTAAGGTTTGTTGTCTTCTAGAGGGACCATCGCGTTACTTGCACTACTTAGAACGTCTTTAAACCTCGAAAAAATCCAACACTTGGAAATTTTCCGGCAGGGGAAAAGTTGGGTATTTATATCCGGTCGAACTTTTTAACATATTCTAAAATTATCCGGAAAAGCACACAGACAAAATTAGACAATCCGATCGAAATACCGAGTCCCTAATACAACACAGAAAACTCAACTCTTGAGTAAATTTTAAAAATTCCCATAAAACTCAGCATTTAAATAAAGAAGTTACTGTGCAAAAATGGTTGACTGAAGAGACTAAATGAGCGCGGAACCGCCGCAATAGGCGGCTAATGCCGCGGTTCCGCCGCGCTTTAGACAGATCATTAGGTAATTTTTGCACCGTAATTCTTAGAATTTCCTGCTGAATTTTTTAAGCATTTTTAATTTGGAAAAAACCACTTTTTAAGAAAAAGTCCAGAGAGGGTTAAAAGTTAGGGTTTCGGGGTTCGATCGGGTTTCTAACATCGTCTACGCATCGCCTAAGGCTCTAGCTAGGCTCTGATACCACTGTAGGGTTCCTAGACACTCTAATGAGGTCTCACAAGGCATCAACCATGCCAATTTCAAATTTTACAAGTGCCGAGAAACTCTAATACGGATCGTTAACTAGAATTTTAGGCGAAACAAGCAACTAGTTAACAACTTAACTAAGTGAACGAAAATACAACCTTTGTAGATCCGGTTCTCCACCTCCATAGCTCCATGATGAAGTCTCCTTGCTGTCCAAATCGAATCCCGGGCTCTAGCTGTAGGGTTCCTAGGCACTCTCAAGAGGTCTCACAAGGCATCAACCATGCCAATTTAAAATTTTACGGTGCCGAGAAACCCTAAACTACGGATCGTTGGCTAGAAATCTAGGCGAAAGAAGCAACTGGTAAACTACTTTACTAAAGGAACGGAAATACAACCTTTGTAGATCCGGTCCTCCACCTCCATAGCTCCGCAATGAAGTCTCCTCGCTGTCCAAGTCGAACCCCGGGCTCTAGCGTCGGCTTCATCGGAGAATGGACGGGCTAGGTCATCGACATCGATGCCGAAGATGATCTACGTCGAGGCATCACTAGATCAAGCTCCAACTTCACCAAGTTAAGAAACTTGTGAAGAAAACACACTCTACTACTTGGCAAAAGGTAGAGGATGAAGAAATAGTGTTAGTTATGTATATGCCCTAGAGGCCATTGTTGTACATATGATGTATATTATAATGGATGCTTGGATATATATAGAGATGACTTTCTTGCTCGTCATGATAGTATGCTATTTGGTTTCACTTTATCTTAACATGTTGACTTGTATTGGTTTACTGTTTTACTCTCACATGTTGATAAAGCCCTTAGGATCTGTACTCGACTACTGGGACTATGATGAGATCATACTAGTGGGGCCGCGGTAGTCGATGAGTACATCCTATAACTGTTCCTAGTCGAGGGTATATCGAGACAGGGCATCGATACACCAGAGTAGACTAGCGTATACGCATCTTGACCCATATGATGGGCGATGGATGATCCCATATCCATCGGTGTTAGACATCAGAGATGGTGTACGGGTGCTCAGTGGAGACTGGGTACACTGGACGGACTCGCCGAGAACTCCCAGATGGTGCTATACCACACGTCAGATGGCAGTTCTCCTGTGACACTGGTACAGGGTAGTCTGTAGACCCGAGATCGTCATAGAGTCTTGTGTGATTCCCACTGTGCTTTGATTTCCACCTTACCACGTCCAAGAGGGCGTGCAAAACGGTGGCTTTTGGGTACAGTCCCGAATCACATGGAGGCAATGAGCGATAGGAGGGGATTCGTCTCTCCCGGTATAGGGAGTTGATGTTGTGCTGTGTTCGATTGGCTATAACTGGAAGTCCCTGGCCAGGGCTGATATAGAGATTTACTGGTAAGTGTTACTAGTAGTTTCTCGACCCGTTATGAGCCACACATCGACACGACTTATCGGTTACTGGGGTCTGACGTATACCACCCCTAGACTTGATATGCGACATATCAGACGAACAGACCGGACTGTACGGGAGTATTACTGGTTGGATTCACAGGAGAACGCACAGGCTAGCTTGTTGATCTTCTGATCGCTCAATACCTGGGTGGCTGTTACGTTTAGCTGACCGCTTGCAGCTTGTGGGTGTTTGATATGATCATCACCTGCTACCGGCGTATTGACGATTCTTTAGAGTCCTACACAGAGGTTTCTTGGCTCAGGCGAAACGGAGTAGTGGCGCATATGTGATATGCGCAGGAGCGAGAATAATGCGATATGAGATACCGTATTATATTCTCGCGATATTTAGATATGAATCGGGACATTGGATCAAGTGTTGATTCGATGAATCGGTACATGATATATTAGTCGGTTATATTCGATATAGCCGGATCGTCGGATCAAGTGTTGATTCGATGATTTAATGTATAATAATATATATGATATATTATTACATTATCTAATATTGGCTCACTTTATTATTTCATTTTCTCAGTGGATGATACATTGATATATATGCGATATATGTTAATTGTATTATTTTCTTTTGTTGCAAATATATAATATATATGTGATATATATTATTGTGACATGATATGATTAATTGTTAAACATGTTTAAGGATGATTAATTGAGGTTAGGGTTTGATTTGGGTTAGTAGCTTCATGCACATTCTAGAAGCTTTAGTCTTTTGTCATGGTTAAGATATTTGTTGATGACACATTCTTAACTCAACCAAACCCTAACCCTAGTTTATTCTCTACTCATTTTTAGCCACTCATCCTTGACCATGGTTAATAATTCAATCATATGGTTTATATTCTATTCATCACAAAAGGATTTATCTAAGGATTATATTTTCCATTAGCTTCTTCTTCTCTCTTGATAAGCTCTCTTGAAAATCCTAAAGTGATGATAAAAATTGAGAAAATGATTTAAAAAGAAAGCAAAATCACTACTCTCTCATCCTCATCTCATCTAGCCCATGGGATTAGTGTGTTCTTCTCTTTTGAGTGAGAAAGCTTGAGTCGAAGCAACTTCAAGGTAGATCATCGGAGATTTGGAATACGACAAGCTAGAATGGATCGTTCGAGTCGTGGAGCCTCTCATGAGTCCGGGAGATCGTGGATCGCGGCAAAGGGACTTCTACTCGGAGCTTGTGAAGTGAAGGAGCGGACTACAAAGGTTGTAATCCCTCACACTTAGATAAAAGTTATCTTAATGCATGTTAAACCCTAATAATCTAGCAAAGATCCCGGCTTTGGGTTGTTCGGCACATCTAAAATTTAATCCGGGCATGTTTGATGCCTTTTGAACCTTCACAAGAGTGCCTAGGAACCCTACAGTGGTATCAGAGCCTAGCTAGAGCATTAGGCGATGTGTTTACGAAGTTAAAACTCCGATCGAACCCGAAACTATGAAAATAGACCCCTCTCTGGAAATTTTCTAAATTTTGGGATTTTTCAGAATTAAAAATATGTAAAAAAATCAGCAGGGAATTCTAAGAATTACCATGAAGCACGTGCCCACAATTCCACCAAAGGAGCGCGGAACCGCGGCAAGAACATGGTTCCCGCGGCGGTTCCGCGGCCTAACTGTAGGATTGGGACACGTGGCTTCATGGTATTGACCGTAGGTACTTGCTGACTATTCTGGGTATTTTTAATCTGTTCCAGGTGTTTAAAATTCTGGGGTTTGTTTTGTAATAGTAGACTCGATCGGAAATTTTAAATTTCCTATTTTTTCCGGATATTTAAAAACTGTTAAACTATTTGAACGGATATCATTAACTTACTGTTTCCCGGTACGGCAAATTTTCAAGTGTTGAAATTTATTCGGGTTTAAATCTTTCGGAAAAATTGTACAAGTTAAGCGGTGGACCCTCTAGAAGACAACAAACTTTAACTCGATTATGTGACCGTCTTGAACTGCCTTTTGAACCTTCGGGTTTGGGGCAGTACGGCGTGCCACATGTGAGGCGTTGGCTTGACCCTTCTACGGCTGGATCACCGGTACTGTGACATATTCTGGGATCATTTGAACCCCGCTCAAGTGTTGAGCAGTTTAGGAAATTTTGGGTGTTTGATTATCTGTTCGAAAAGTTTAATACTGTTTATTTATCTGGAATGTGATACAATATGTGGAATTCATAGAGTTAGGCATGAAATACGAAGTATGTGATATTTCGGATTTACGATGTCTAAAGTGATTGTGGATTCCAAATATTGTAGTTTTACACTTTCTTTTCTGTGACCGTAAGTGTAATATGTGAGATCGCCGGTTTCGTTGCTATATGATTCAACGACAATTGTGATGCGCATATTTACTTACGTTGATGATATGTGATATTATGTGTTGCTGTGATATGTTATATTGGATCGTCGCGTTCAGAATAGCCGGGGGTTTTATGTGAGATGAGGGTCTTTATTTTCATTCATGTAAAATTCATTTGTAATGTAATATTCTTTTATTTGGGGCACTTCCAGGTTGCGGTTGCTGTCACCAGTGTATATTATTTACTTTTCCGCATTAGGTAGACCCAAGGTGGGGAGCACAAGTAACCGGGTTCTAGGGTCCAGAGGGAGGCCATCTCGAGGAGTCGAGACCGGGTCTCCTAACCCTAGAATTGGCAGTGTTACTTGCCGCTCTCGTAAGGGTCTTGGGATGTGGGTTTGGCTATTCGTCGCGACCGTGGAATCCGTGTTTTATACAGGCTCGTATTGAAAACACGGACGTCCTAGTATATCCAATATTTCATATATGTTCTTCTGCTGCAATGTTCTGTGATGAGATCATATTACTGCCTGAGACGAATACTTATACTATATATATATGCTGATATATAAATATTACTGCTTTCGTTTCTTCTGTGATGCTTAGGAAGCATAAGCTGATGAGATTTTTATTAATGAGATTAATAAAAGAAAAGAAACCTAAAGATGTTGTAGAATCAAAACTTTATAAAAAGGGTAGCTACAGTTTTGCTTTGCACAGCGATATATCTGATATATCCTGCACCTTATTCGATGAGGAAAGGACCGAGATCCCTTCACCGGGAGTGACTCCTTTAGCGAAACTGGCAGATGCTACAAAACGTGGTTTGTCTTTTGATTGCTTTTAGTGTTTTGCTTTGCACAGCGGTATATATGATATATCCAGCACCTTATTCGATGAGGAAAGGGCCGACGATCCCTTCACCGGGAGTGACCCCTTTAGCGAAACTAAGAAAGGCCTCAAAACACTCCTTTTCAAAAACACTCGATTCTACGACGATATCAAGTTCATTACGCTCAGGGTTTTCTGAAAAACCTGCGTAGCCCTCCGTCATTTCAGATAAGTACTTCTTAGTATTCGTGCTGCGTTTGTTGACCATATTAAGACGTAGTGTACGGTAGCTAATTAATACTTATCTGCTAAAACATGAGATGTGATTGGATTAGGGTATTCGTACGACTTTGTTGACCATGTTAAGGGTCGTACGGGTGGGTTTAATTCAATCGGGAAATGACGGGTTGAACTTGGCTAGCGCTTATGATTTGTTGACCATGTTAAGTTCATGAGTTGCTAGGGGTAAAAGTATTATCGGGAATTTCAAGTGTTGAAATTTGCAATGAGATTGCATACCTCCTATGAGATAGTTGGATCCCGATACCCACTGCGAGTAAGAGTTACTCCTGGGAGAGTTTTTACACAAAACAATTAGCCGATCAAGTAGGTGTCTAGAAAAGTGTTAACGAGATTACGCCTCTGGGAAAACGAGGTTTACATTAATTAGGTCCGTGCGAGAGCACGGGGAACCTCCCTCAAAGTACCGACACTGATCTGGCTGAAAGATTGACGAAATTGTAGGGTGTAATTAATCCCGGCTAATCTTACCTTTTAGGGTTTTAAGGTAGATTTGATAAAAATAGTGGGAGACATCCTGATTAGATAAGATAATAACCAATCTAATCTTGCAAGAGCATACGCTAAAGTGTTTTCTTCTCTCTCTCTCCAGGTAGCGACCATTTCAGGCCATAATCAAGATAATAATATGGATGTATTGACTAAACCTAATTTTTGTACTGAGCAAGGGAACGTTGGACCCGTTCTTTCTTATAAGAGTTATAAGACTGAACAGGAAACAGGAGAATATCTGGATTCTCACGCCGCCCAAAAGAACATGCATGTGGATGCATCTTCTTCGGGTGTGTTAGTTATTGAAAACTGTTTCTCAGTTCACCCTACGTCCTGGGTATTAGATACCGGATCAGGATCCCACATATGTAAACAGTTACATGGGCTACGTAAAGGTAGAGAACTGGGAAAAGGTGATCATTCCGTTCAAGTAGGGAACGGTGCAAGTATTGTAACCAAAGCAGTTGGCGAATATCACCTTGTATTGCCAAGTTGTAATACACTGATTCTAAATGAGTGCTATTATATACCGAACATGATGTGCAACATTATATCAGTTTCTTTATTGAGTAAAGAGGGATATAATTTTGTAGTACAGGATAATGTTATGAACATATTCCTAGATCAAAAGTTGATTGCATCAGGCTCGTTACATAATGGCATATTCATTCTAAATCAGAATACAGTCCTAAATATCCAAAACACACACAAGAGGAAAAGTTCAGACATGAACGAATCCTTCTTGTGGCATTGTAGACTTGGTCATATCAATGCGACACGACTGGCTAAGTTACATAAAAATGGTTATTTGAATCCGTTCGAATTATCATCTTATGATACTTGCCATTCATGTCTCAAAGGAAAAATGACCAAAGCTCCGTTTAGTGGACACGGAGAAAGAGTTACTGAACTCTTAGGACTGATACATAGTGATGTATGCGGTCCCATGTCTACGAATGCCAGGAACGGTTCTTCCTACTTCATTACATTCACTGACGATCTCTCCAGATACGGACATGTGTTCTTGTTGAAACACAAGTCTGAGGCTTTTGAGAAATTCAGAGAATATAAGCACGAAGTAGAGAATCAAACGGGCAAAAGTATTAAGATTCTTTGATCTGATCGAGGAGGTGAATACTTAAGCAATGAGTTCCTAGATTATCTAAAAGAGAATGGGATTCTCTCTCAGCTTACTCCTCCTTATACACCACAGCACAACGGTGTATCGGAGCGGAGGAATCGCACCCTATTAGACATGGTGCGCTCTATGATGAGTACAGCTGAGTTACCCATTTCCTTCTGGGGGTATGCACTTGAGACAGCAGCATACATATTGAATCAAGTTCCGTCTAAATCAGTGCCTACAACCCCATATGAGATATGGAGGGGAATGAGACCATATTTTAAACGGTTTAAGATATGGGGTTGTCCGGCCTATGTCAAAAGACAAAATCCAGACAAACTCGAGGCACGATCAGTTCTTTGCAAATTTGTGGGATATCCTAAGAATTCTCAAGGATATATTTTCTATCACGCTGAGGAACAAAAAGTGTTTGTTTCTCAATATGCCACCTTTTTAGAAAAGGAATTTCTTGCAAAAGAAATTAGTGGCAAAGAGGTAGAGCTGGAAGAGGTTCCAGAAACACAAATTACAACTGAAGATTTAGTGGAACCAGAGGATTCAGTAGTAGCCGACGAACCCCAGCCTCTCCGCCGATCTAGTAGAGTTTCTCGTCCACCTGAGAGATACTACGGTTTTCTCATTGATGGTGGAAGCGAGGATTGCATCATGGATGATGATGAACCGACTAGTTTCGAGCAGGCCATCACGAGTGGTGACTCTGTGAAATGGCTGGATGCAATGCGATTTGAGATGGAATCCATGTACACCAACAAAATATGGACTTTGGAAAATGCTCCTGAAGGGGTAAAACCCATTGGGAGCAAGTGGATCTTTAAAAAGAAATTTGGTGTAGATGGAAAAGTTGAGACTTTCAAAGCTAGACTTGTAGCAAAGGGTTTTCGTCAACGACCAGGTGTGGATTATGACGAAACCTTTTCTCCAGTGGCTATGCTTAAGTCCATCCGAATCTTACTTGCCATTGCTGCATACCATGACTACGAGATCTGGCAAATGGATGTTAAGACCGCCTTTCTAAACGGTGATTTAGAAGAGATCGTGTACATGACTCAGCCAGAGGGCTTCGTAGATAGTGGGAGCAGCGGAAAGGTGTGCAAGCTGCTTAAATCCATTTACGGGTTAAAGCAAGCATCGCGGAGTTGGAACATCTGTTTTGATGTTGTAGTCAAAGAGTTTGACTTCATCAAAAATATAGATGAACCTTGTATCTATAAGAAGGTAGCAGAGGGTAAGGTTGTCTTCCTCGTATTGTACGTGGATGACATACTCTTGATAGGAAATGATATTCCTATGCTGCAATCAGTCAAGCTCTTCTTATCACAGAGATTCTCAATGAAAGATCTAGGTGATGCCTCCTGCATATTGGGAATCATGATCTATAGAGATAGATCTAAACGGATACTGGGATTGTCCCAATCCAGGTACATTGACACCATACTAAAGAGGTTTAGTATGGAAGAATCCAAGCGTGGGAACCAACCCACGATCTCTGGACTCACTCTCTCCAAAGAGATGTCTCCCAAGACTGATTTGGAGAGAGCTCGCATGCAAGGGATACCCTATGCTTCGGCAGTAGGCTCTATCATGTATGCGATGCTATGTACCAGACCCGATGTAGCATACTCACTAAGTGTAGTGAGTCGGTATCAAGCAGATCCTGGAGAGAGTCATTGGACAGCTGTGAAGAACATTCTCAAGTACTTGCGAAGGACTAAGGAGATGTTCTTGGTGTATGGTAACGGAGAACTCCAGGTGGAGTCCTTTACCGATTCCAGCTTCCAAAGTGATAAGGACGACTCTAAGTCGCATTCGGGTTTTGTCTTTACCCTCAATGGAGGGGCGGTATGTTGGAAGAGTTCCAAGCAGGATACCGTTGCAGACTCAACGATGGAGGCTGAATACATCGCTGCCAACGATGCTGCCAAAGAAGCTGTCTGGATCAAGAAGTTCATTAGTGAACTTGGTGTGGTTCCATCCATTGAGCATCCAATACCTCTGTATTGCGATAACAATGGAGCTGTGGCTTTGGCCAAGGAACCCAGGTCCCATCAGAAGTCCAGACATATTCTGAGGCGGTATCACCTGATCAGGGAGATAGTTGATCGCCGGGAGATCGAGGTCAGGAGAGTAGATACGAAGGACAACACTGCGGATCCATTCACGAAGGCTATTCCCCAGATACAGTTTGAGAGATTATTCGGGATGCTAGGTATGAGATACTACAGCAGCTGGCCTTAGTGCAAGTGGGAGATTGTTAGTTATGTATATGCCCTAGAGGCCATTGTTGTACATATGATGTATATTATAATGGATGCTTGGATATATATAGAGATGACTTTCTTGCTCATCATGATAGTATGCTATTTGGTTTCACTTTATCTTAACATGTTGACTTGTATTGGTTTACTGTTTTACTCTCACATGTTGATAAAGCCCTTAGGATCTGTACTCGACTACTGGGACTATGATGAGATCATACTAGTGGGGCCGCGGTAGTCGATGAGTACATCCTATAACTGTTCCTAGTCGAGGGTATATCGAGACAGGGCATCGATACACCAGAGTAGACTAGCGTATACGCATCTTGACCCATATGATGGGCGATGGATGATCCCATATCCATCGGTGTTAGACATCAGAGATGGTGTACGGGTGCTCAGTGGAGACTGGGTACACTGGACGGACTCGCCGAGAACTCCCAGATGGTGCTATACCACACGTCAGATGGCAGTTCTCCGGTGACACTGGTACAGGGTAGTCTGTAGACCCGAGATCGTCATAGAGTCTTGTGTGATTCCCACTGTGCTTTGATTTCCACCTTACCACGTCCAAGAGGGCGTGCAAAATGGTGGCTTTTGGGTACAGTCCCGAATCACATGGAGGCAATGAGCGATAGGAAGGGATTCGTCTCTCCCGGTATAGGGAGTTGATGTTGTGCTGTGTTCGATTGGCTATAACTGGAAGTCCCTAGCCAGGGCTGATATAGAGATTTACTGGTAAGTGTTACTAGTAGTTTCTCGACCCGTTATGAGCCACACATCGACACGACTTATCGGTTACTGGGGTCTGACGTATACCACCCCTAGACTTGATATGCGACATATCAGACGAACAGACCGGACTGTACGGGAGTGTTACTGGTTGGATTCACAGGAGAACACACAGGCTAGATTGTTGATCTTCTGATCGCTCAATACCTGGGTGGCTGTTACGTTTAGCTGACCGCTTGCAGCTTGTGGGTGTTTGATATGATCATCACCTGCTACCGGCGTATTGACGATTCTTTAGAGTCCTACACAGAGGTTTCTTGGCTCAGGCGAAACGGAGTAGTGGCGCATATGTGATATGCGCAGGAGCGAGAATAATGCGATATGAGATACCGTATTATATTCTCGCGATATTTAGATATGAATCGGGACATTGGATCAAGTGTTGATTCGATGAATCGGTACATGATATATTAGTCGGTTATATTCGATATAGCCGGATCGTCGGATCAAGTGTTGATTCGATGATTTAATGTATAATAATATATATGATATATTATTACATTATCTAATATTGGCTCACTTTATTATTTCATTTTCTCAGTGGATGATACATTGATATATATGCGATATATGTTAATTGTATTATTTTCTTTTGTTGCAAATATATAATATATATGTGATATAGATTATTGTGACATGATATGATTAATTGTTAAACATGTTTAAGGATGATTAATTGAGGTTAGGGTTTGATTTGGGTTAGTAGCTTCATGCACATTCTAGAAGCTTTATTCTTTTGTCATGGTTAAGATATTTGTTGATGACACATTCTTAACTCAACCAAACCCTAACCCTAGTTTATTCTCTACTCATTTTTAGCCACTCATCCTTGACCATGGTTAATAATTCAATCATATGGTTTATATTCTATTCATCACAAAAGGATTTATCTAAGGATTATATTTTCCATTAGCTTCTTCTTCTCTCTTGATAAGCTCTCTTGAAAATCCTAAAGTGATGATAAAAATTGAGAAAATGATTTAAAAAGAAAGCAAAATCACTACTCTCTCATCCTCATCTCATCTAGCCCATGGGATTAGTGTGTTCTTCTCTTTTGAGTGAGAAAGCTTGAGTCGAAGCAACTTCAAGGTAGATCATCGGAGATTTGGAATACGACAAGCTAGAATGGATCGTTCGAGTCGTGGAGCCTCTCATGAGTCCGGGAGATCGTGGATCGCGGCAAAGGGACTTCTACTCGGAGCTTGTGAAGTGAAGGAGCGGACTACAAAGGTTGTAATCCCTCACACTTAGATAAAAGTTATCTTAATGCATGTTAAACCCTAATAATCTAGCAAAGATCCCGGCTTTGGGTTGTTCGGCACGTCTAAAATTTAATCCGGGCATGTTTGATGCCTTTTGAACCTTCACAAGAGTGCCTAGGAACCCTACAAATAGGAGGTGGGTTCACTTTAGAATTGGATTTCTCACTCATTTGCTCAAGTTGCCATTGATGTAGCAAGTTTTCTTCATGAAGAAGAAGAAGAGGAAGAAGATGATAGAATATCATAAGTATTTCCCAAAAAGGAAAATAAATCAATCCTTATCATTTAGCAACCATAGTTTGGTGTAGAGAATAAACCATGGTTAGAATGAAGGGTTAGGGTTAAGCATCAAGACAAAATGGTCACAAGGTCAAAGCTTCATGAAGCTTCAATGTACAAACAAAGAAAGCCACCATTTCCTCTTTATGCATAATATTTTCCAATAAGAATAAATAAATAAATAAATAAGAAAACCATAACCCTAACTAATATACAACCATGGTTTAATCTTCACACAAACCCTAGTGAGCATGTATCATCAAACATGATACAATCAAGTGCACAAAAAGTATATCGCATATACAATGTGCACATCCGAGCGAGAAAATCCATTAAAAGTGAACCGATACTAGTTAATGCAAAGTAATATATCAAATATATAATTATGCATTAAATCATTAAATCAACACTTGATTTAACGATCCGGTCATATCGCATATAACCGACTAATATCCAATGTATCGATCTATCGAATCAATCCTCGATTCGATAACTAGGTTATATCGCATACAACCATTCGATACATTCATCGCGAGAATAGAATACGGTATCACATACACGCATTATTCTCGGTCCCGCACATATCTCATATGCGCTCCTATTTCGTTTCGCTTGAGCCAGGAAACCTCTGTGTAGGACTCTAAAGACTCGTCAATACGCCGGCAGCATGCGATGATCATATCAAACACCCACAAGCCGCAAGCGGTCTGCTAAACGTAACGGCCACCCGGGTATTGAGCGATCTGAAGATCGACGAGCAAGCCCGCTCACACTCCAGTGAATCCAACCAGTAACACTACCGTACAGTCCGGTCTGATCGTCTGATATGTCGCATATCTCGCCTAGGGGTGGTAAACGTCAGACCCCAATAGCTCGATAAGTCGTGTCGATATGAGGTCTATAACAATTCGAGAAACTACAGGTAACACTTACCAGTAAATCTCAGCAACCCTGGCCAGGGATTTTCTGTTATAGCCAATCGAACACAGCGCAACATCAACCCCCTATACCGGGAGAGACGAATCCCCTCCTATCGCTCATTGCCTCCATGTGACTCGGGACTGTACCCAAAAACCACCATTTTGCACGCCCTCATGGACGTGGTAAGATGGAAATCAAAGCACAGTGGGAACCACACAAAACTCTATGACGATCTCGGGTCAACAGACTACTCTGTACCAGTGTCACCAGAGAACTGCCATCTGACGTGAGGTATAATACCATCTGGGAGTTCTCGGCGAGTCCGTCCAGTGTACCCAGTCTCTACTGAGCACCCGTATATCATCTCCGATGTCAAACACCAATGGATATGGGATCATCCATCGCCCATCTGTATGGGTCGAGAAGGTATACGCTAGTCTACTCTGGTATATCGATGCCCCGTCTCGATACACCCACGACTAGGGACTTTGAAGGATGTACTTATGGACTACCATGTCCCCACAAGTATGATCTGCATCATAGTCCAGGTAGTCAAGTACACATCCTAAGGGCTTTACCAACATGTAACAGAGAGACAATCAGTGTACACGTTAAGGTAAAGAGCAACCAGATAGCATACTATCATGTCGAGCAAGAAAGTCCTCCCTATATACGTCCTAGCATCCACTACAATATACATCATATGTACAGTAATGGCCTCTAGGGCATACATATAACTAACAATCTCCCACTTGCACTAGGGCCATCTGTAGCAGTGGTTGTAGTATCTCATACTCAACTATCCTATAAAAGTCTCTCTCTGGGAAAAGGCCTTTGTGAGTGGATCCGCCGTGTTGTCCTCTGAGTCTACTCTCCTAACCTCGATCATCCTGGAGATCAACCATCTCCATGATCTGGTGACACTGCCTTAGAATATTTCTGGATCACTGATGGGACGGGTGTTCCTTGGCATAAGCCACAACTCCATTGTCACACAATGGAAGGAACTAAGTTCATCTGATGAACTAATATACACCGAGACAACCTCTTTGATAGCATCTTAAGTAGCGATGTATTCAGCCTTAATCGTCTAGTATGCCACGGTATCTTGCTTGGAACTCGTCCAACATACCGTCCCTTTACTGAGGGTAAAGACAATGCCTGCGACTGACTTTCAGTCGTCCTTATCACTTTGGAACCCTTCCAGTGATTCTCCCCAGGATCGGTTGATACTATCTCACTACAACTAATGAGAATCCTAACATCCAATTAGATCTATCTCATAGATCCAAAATCCAGGATTTAGGAGGTATCACTTTGATCCTATATGGAGAATCATTGTGATAAGCGGAGATTGACCGAGCGTAGCATAGGAAACTCCTTCCCTATCAAGAGTATGTCATCCACGTACTCTACGAGGATCGTCACCATACTCCCTACTACCTTTTTGTTTATACAAGGTTCATCTACCATTTTGATGATATAAACTCTTTGACAAACACATCAAAACAGATGTTCCAACTCCGCGATACCTGCTTTATCCTATAAAGCATCTTGTACACGTTTCCGCTGCTCCCACTGTCTACGAAGCCCTCTGGCTGTGTACTTATAGACGTTCTCTCCTAAATCATTATTTAGAAAAGCAGTCATGGCACCCAACCGCCAGATATCGTAGTCATGGTATGTAGCCGTGGCAAGTAGGATCTGGATGGACTTAAGCATAGCTACTTGAAAAGGTTTCATCATAATCCACGCCTGGTCGATGACGAAAAGCTTTAACAAGTCTAGCTTTGAAAGTCTCAACTTTTCCATATACACCAAGTAATCTTCTCAAGATATACTTGCTCCTGATGGGGATTTAACCCTTCAGATAAAGCAACTAAAGTCCATACTTTGTTGGTGTATAAGGATTCCATCTCAGATCACTAAGCATCCAGCCATTCTTACAGAGTCTTACTCCTGATGGCCAGCTCGAAACTAGTTGGGTCATCATCTCATGATGCAATCCTCGCTCCCACTGTCATAGAGAAACCGAAGTATCTCTCAGGTGGGTGAGGAACCCTACTAGATCGGCGGAGAGGCTGAGGTTCATTGGTAATTATTGAATCCTTTGGTTCTGTCAAATCTTCAGCTGCAGTTTTGTATAGCTGGAACATTTCCAGTTCTACATGATTGACCTTGCCTCGAGCTTGTCCGGATTTTGCTTTTCAGACATAGGCCAGACAACCCCAAATCTTAACTAACTTAAGAAATGGGCTCTTCCTTTTCCATATCACATATGAAGTGGTAGGCAACTGATTTGATTTGAACCCTATTCAATAGGTATGCAGCTTCTTAAGTGCATAACTCCCAAAAAGGAAATAGGTAACTCAGTAGTACTCATCATAGAGCACACCTTATCATATAGGGTGTTATTGCTCCACCCCG